>JARKNS010000012.1:12400000-13095000 GCA_029990575.1 Petunia axillaris subsp. axillaris | reverse complement strand
GAGTTTGGAGGAATTATTACCGTCAAATAAAGCCAAATCTCACGTGTATCCAATCCTCATTAGAACTGCATTGGTGATCTCCACATTACTAGTCGGCCTTGCTATTCCCTTTTTTGGTGAGTTTTCCTCCTATAACTCCACTTATTGTTCTCATTCTGAACTTGCTTTCATTTCCATTAACCCCTCAGGAACAGTAGATTGCAAAATGCAACTCATATGGTCCTGCATAACTTATGGTTATTGCAAATTTAAGCTGACTTTATTTGAAGCATATACATGCATTAAGCATTCGTATTTACATTACAGGTTTGGTGATGGCATTGATTGGATCATTACTTACAATGCTAGTTGTGAGTCCTTTTATGCCTCTTCTTAAGCTTGGTTTCTGTTGCTATTTATTTTCATACATTCGTACTAATGGAAGCTCTAATTCCAGACTCTGATACTACCCTGTGCTTGCTTCCTGAAAATCTTGCAAGGGAAAACAACCCGCCTTCAGGTATAAAGAAGTTTTGGCACTCACTTTTGTCTGATTGCTTTTGGAAATAGTGAAGCTCATCCTTCACTTACTCTTTGCCATCACTCTATTTTAAACGTAAAGCATGATATTTGAAGTAAACCATGTGAGAAAACATAATTAACCATAAAAATCCCAAGAAAGTATAAAAAGAACTGATCAGTTATTTTTGCTCCTGGCATTACAATTCAACTACTTAATTGTACTTTATTTTATTAGCTTAACTCTTAAGATCTTTCTTGATCATCCAAAAAGGGAAAACATCTTATGCCAAATATAAAGACATTATGACAAGTTGGGAAATTATTAGCAACTTAACTACTTAACTGTGCTGCTAATAGTGTTCACTTGTAATGAAACTTCTTTTCCTTTTCTATGCAGGTTTCCCTATGTGTTCTTATTCTCGTAGTAGGCACCATATCAGCAGTTATTGGGTCCTATTCAGCTCTATCCAATATCATCCATAGTTTGATCTAAGTTTTTGTAATACTGGCTATGGCACTAGATGTTTTTGAGCTTAGAGTACACAAGTTTCTAATCATAAAGACTACACAAGTTTCCATTTTCTCGGAAGAGAATTATATAGTCCATTTTCGGGCTTGTGATTTTGATCATGATTCCTTTTCTTTTGTTATACATCTGCAGTCCCATTGTATTTTAGTGAACAAATGCACTTCCCTTTGATTGAAAATTTTCTTTCAAAGTCTTCCAAGAATATTATGTAGAGGGAACAAATCCAGTTCTCATTCAATGTCACATTATAGAACAAATTTCTCCATTGCTAAACTTTCTTTCACTTTGTTTTTACTTGCGAAATCAGTCTCGATTCTTCTAGATATGTTTGGAAGAGATTTTCTCAAAACACATAAACATGAGAGAGCTATTGAATGGTTCATACGGGTGAAAGAAGCAATAAAGAAAAGTTCGTATCCTGATAAAAAATCGGTTATTTGAACGAAGTTAGAAAAAAGTTCTATTGCTCCGGGAAGAAAGTTGCAGACTTGTTATTGAAGAAATGAATGTTAAATTCAGTATGGATTTCAGGAAGAGTTTTGAGTTAATTATTAATATGAAGAAATCAAATTGCACTTAGTGATATCACTTGTGAAATTGATCAAAATAAACAAAGGGAATAGCAGCAACTGGCAAGAAAAGATCCCATCTTAAAGAGTTAATGTTATGGAGCAAAAGGATGTGTTAGATTTGGATATATAATAATAAGGCATAAACTCTTAAGACACATTAAGTAATACAACTAATTACACATAAAACATCCAAGAACAAGAAACAAACTATGCATTAAAAGGCATCCGCGACTAAAACCAACCATCCACAATTATTTGAAACCATCAAAATATTGTTCATCTATTAGCTACTACTTGTACAGTGTCTTCTCAACCAACAGTTGCTTCTTCGGTTTCATATGTTGCTGTTGGTGCTACACAAAGGGGTAAAAGGCTGGATTACAACATGACACTTGTCTATGTCCACCTAATAGCACCAACTAGATCAAGTCTCTGCAGGCAGCGACCGTCACAAATTCAAATTTAAGGTGTGACATTTTTGAACCCCTTGCCATCTTACTAGAATTCTTTAACATTTCAATGGAGTTCAATAGCTTTTATGTACAATAAAAAAATTAATAATTTTTATCTAAATTACAATGTAATTCCCCTTTGAAGCTATGTGGCTCCGCCACTGTTCTAATTGATAAAAGGAATATGAATCTCCCAAAAATGGATATAATTTGCGAGACATGTAGAGAATTTTGGACCAGCAGATTTACAAGCACACACCCCGTCATACACATTGAAAAAGTTAGTAAAAAAACAAAATTTTCTATTACTCAAAAACCATATTTTTTCCACCAAATTAAATTGGACGCACTATTTACAATCGAGTGATACTTATTTGCAGAGTTATTATCTTGTACATTGTATATAAGTGAAATATGTATAACTAATTGACCATTCCACTCATTCTTTGACATTGGAACTTCTCAATTTATTTCCATTTTTCATAATTTGAACATTACCTTATTTAATTTCATTTGGAAAAGTTCCAAAAGAAAAGAGATTCATCAACTAGTTTATAGGAGAATTTGTTTCCAAAATTATCTCCTACTTCTTGAAAAAGTCTCTCCATATTTTTTTTTCCAAATACACACATGCTTAAAAATTACTATTTTATTATTATATTATTACGTTGTTCACAAGTCTATTACTCAAAGCCCTCCACCCCATGCACGTAAACATTAAACACATCATAATATTTTATTAATCTAACAACCTTAATCATAATTAGCGTAAAATCATATATAAACTCAAACACACAACTTGAATATATTTTCTTCTTCCACTCTTTGTGAAAAATCTCTTCTTCCTTCACTCTCCGGTAATCCCCTTTTGGCTATTTTTCCCATAATAATCTTTTAATTGTCTTGATTTTCTTGAATTATGCATAATTAATTTGTATAAATTCCATCATAATTTTTGAATGTTGGGTGTTTTTTTTTCTTAATGATGTTGATTATCCTTTTCTTTGATTTAATTTGGGGTTTATTTTAATGTGCTGTTTTTGATTGATTTATTGGAATGTAATTTATGCTACCATTGATATAGTTATAGGTAAATCCTTACGTGCACCGGTGTTTACATCAAACCAAAGAATTTAGCCTAAGCAACATACTCAGTGTGATCCTACAAGTGGGGGTCTGGTGAGGATAGGGTGTGCGTAGACCTTAGCAACATAGAGTGTGATCCTACCAGTGGGGTCTGGGAAGGTGGTGTGTACGCGGACCTTGTTTCTGAAAGACCTTCAGAAAGAATTTAACCTTAACACTCAAATATAAAGTGAATCTACATATCAATTAACTATAAATGTGTGAGAAAGACATGTGTCCTGCATTTATTGGTTTGGTTTAAATATCATGTGCACCTAAGTTTTTACCTATGATTCTGGTTATCCTTGTTTTGTTTTGAATTTTTAGGATTTTTACACTACATGAACAGTTGCTTGGTCGTTTAAAAAAATAGCAATTATTGGAAATTCCATGTATACTCCATACATATTATGTGTATAATGAGTGTATAATCTATGTATCCCGACTAAGACGGCTATATCAGTAAAGTTTCATAAAGTAGTTTTGTTTCTGGATGAATAGGTTACTGGCTATAATTAGGAGGAGTGGGGAAGATAACATATCCTACAGTTCAATGTGAAAACAAGATGGTAGGACCAAATTCAAATGGGAATTTAGAGGGACAGAATAGTTGGGAGAGTGAGCTTCAGTTATTGCTGCTAAGACAGCAGCAACATGATCGTAATTTAGGTGGCGTAAGGGAGAGGGATTTGAACATTAATAGAAGTGGTAGTGCTCCACCGACTGTCGAAGGAGCATTGAGTTCCATTGGAGGTTTGTTTAGAAATCCGAATTTTCAACAGTTTAGTGATCATAATGGCAATAACGGTACCACAAACAGTGCAATTTTGACAGAAGATGAAATGCGATCGCACCTGGCGTACTTATCATATTATTATTCACACGAGAATAATAATCCAAGATTGCCCCCGCCATTGTTGTCTCGAGAGGATTGGAGAGTTGCTCAGAGGGTTCAGGCAGGAGGAAGTGCATTAGGTGGGGTTGAGGGATTGAGGAGAAAGAGTTTGATGGATCAAGGTGGCAGTTCATCCTTGTTCACGATGCAGCCTGGTTTATCTTTACAGCGCGCAGAAGATGAATTGATAATGTTGAGGAAGGCTGCTGCGAGGAACCTTTCGCGTGGAAGCTCCTCCGAGCACTTGGATAGAGGCTCCCCTAGCTTGACAGGAAAATTAACCTCTGATATGGGTGTTCGGAGAAAGAGCTTTGCGGACATTGTTCAGGTGATTTCTCGTCTTCTGTTGGATTTTGTACTTCATGCAACCCTCTTTATCATCAGTCCATAGTCTATGTTCTGATCATTCAAATGAATAAGGTCTCCTATATTTTATATATTGATATGTACTTGTGTTTTAAATTGATATTGTTTTGGGTTTTGCATTGCGATATTATCAAATAAAAATTCTTCTTGTGGGTAGGTATTCTTCAATTATCAGTTATACACCACAGTGAATAGCATAATGATAAATGCCATTTTGAAATTGTAATGCTTCGGGTAATCTGTTTATATGCTGAAAGCAATAATAAAAGAAAGCCTCTCCAGCGTACACATTTGTTGTGATGCAATTAAGTAAATGAGGCACTTCTACTTAAATGTTTTGAAGATATGAGCATTCATAAAATGAGATATTATTTAAGAAAAGTTAAGTGGACACTGGGGACATCTCTCTCCTGATATTTTCTAAAACTTCCTTATAATGAGCTTTTTTTTTTCCTCAGGAAGGACTTGATCAAAGTGCATCCTCAGCAACTCATTTAGCACACTCCACAGCCACAGAAGCTTCACATACTGGCAAAGCTCCCCCTGGCTTTTCTGGAGTTAAAAAAGTTCAGAATCCAAAGCCTTGTAGCCCTAATTCTTTTGTACCCGGGACAGATCCTTCTTTGACAAGGAGTAGGACACCTGAGCCTCATCCAGTTACAAGATCGCCTAGTCCAGGACTTCCAATTGGGAGCAGGAGAATTGGCCAGGGTGATGGAATAGATATTACTAGCTCTAAGGGTGCGATGAGTGCAGTTGCCAATGCTACTGTTTCTTTCTCCGGTTTAAACTTGTCAAATACCCAACTTCACCGTGATGATAATCTGCTGCAGCCTTCACCTCAAAGGAAAGTACTAAATGGTCATAGTCAGAGCTTGCAGCAACAATTTAGTGAAAGCTCCAGAGCTGAAAAGTTGGCTGCTTTGACTAATATTTCTGATAATTTGAGGAACAAAAGAGTTGTAAATGACCTTAGTTATTCTACATATGACCTTAATGCACATATGAATTCCCTCAGGACGTCTTCTTCTAGCATTCTTCACCCGCAGCTGAACTCTTCTGAGTTTGCAAGTCAAGAAGATCCTAAAGCCCAGCAGGGTGTTAATTTTTCTGGATACCTACCCGGTGGTTATGCGTCTAAGCAGAAGATAGAGGCATTGAATAGCAATCTAGGTAAGGATTCCTAATGAAGTTATGATGCCTTTTTGCATAAAATTTTGTATCCGTAGTGCTTTTCTTGCTCAAATTATTCAAAAATCTTTTCAGGTTCTAGTTCAAATGGTGGCAGTGGGAATGGTTGGCATTTGAGGAGTGAAAGTGAGGAGACACCATGGGTAACCCGGTATCCACAGAATGCTTCCACAAAGCATGTGACAGCTTTCCCAGAGAATCCTTCTAAAGGAATTGGAGCTCTCAATAGAAACGGAGACTTAAAGGTCCTCGAAAGATTGTATCTTGAGACATTGCTTGCCCAAGAGGAGCAGCAACTTCAATCATCCCTTCTACCAAATTATGGAAGCTTAAGTGATCATTATTATGGTAATCATGCTTTTGAAGCTGGTATACCATATCAAGGAAATCAGATGGCAAGTTCTTTGCACATGACAGTTGGATCCAGAAATCCCATGTTTCAGAATGATCCACTCCCTCAGTTTCCTTCTTTCTTAAGAAATTATGTAGAGGAATCTGCTTATTCACGGCATTCAAAGAGTGTTGCTAACATGGATGGAAGGTTTGCACTGCCTCTACTCGATGATCTCAAGAACAACAAGAACAGGCCCTTGGACCTTATGGATGTTGTTGATCATGTTTTGGAATTCAGGTGGGCATAACCTCCATCTTCTAAGCACTCTATTTCTTGTCACGTATTTCTCTAATTTATCTACTGTTATTCAGTACCGATCAGCATGGGAGTCGATTTATTCAACAGAAGCTGGAAACTGCTAGTGTTGAAGAAAAGATGAAGATATTCCCAGAAATTCTTCCTCATGCTCATAGTCTAATGACTGATGTCTTTGGAAATTATGTTATACAAAAGGTATGTAACATCATCATCCTATCATGATCTAGATGAATGTTATGCTGATGGTGAATTGTTTGATCACTATACAGTTTCTTGAGCATGGCACAGAGAGTCAAAGAAAGGAATTAGCGAGCCAACTTATTGGTCACGTTTTGCCTCTGAGTCTACACATGTATGGTTGCAGAGTTATTCAGAAGGTTGCTCCTTATGCTTTCCTCTATGAAAAATGCTTCATCTACTGACAGTAAATTTATTTGCATACAGCCATGTCACATTCTTTGCATAGTGAAGTGTATTTTTATAACTCTATATCCATTTATTTGTTCAGAATGATGGCATACAAATACACATTGGTCCAACATCTATAAACAGCAGAATGATGATCCAACTTTCTTCCTGCTAAAACCGTGCAAACGAATAAAAAAGAACTTCTCTGTAGCTTCTTTTTATTGGACTGGTGTTTACCTATCCTTAAAAGTCTTACTCTTTTACTTGAATAGATCAACTCTCTTTTAATATTTGTTCCAGTATTCTTTAGGAGGAAAAAGAGAAAGGTAACTGCATACCCCTCCCTCCTTTTCTTGTTAGATAGATCAGTGTTGGTTATATCTGGCTATATTTCGAGATGGACTACTTTCTGCAATTCCTGCTTGCACTTCCTTGAAATAAGTTCAGATATCAGTGAAGTTTTATAGAGTCCATACACAGAAGTAAAACTAGAATCTAATTGTACAATCATTGGAAGAGTGTGATAAGGAAAGAAAAGATATGGTAACCTTGGTCTGGCATCTATTCCTTGGGTCGTAGGGGGTGATTTTAATGTGACCGTGGTTAATGAAGAAAGAAGGGGAAGTGTTAGAAATACAAGAGCTATGAGAGATTTTGGCAAAACAGTTCAAGACTTGGCTCTGATAGATCTGCCGCTTCATGGAGGAGAATTTACTTGGTTTAGGGGTAATAGTGCATCAAGGATAGACAGATTTTTAACCTCAAATGAATGGGATGAACATTTCAAGTTCATAAAACAAAAAATTTTGCCTAGAGTGGTTTCTGATCATTGCCCTATTTTATTGGAGTGTGGTGATTGGAAAAAGGGTAAGGGATTGGATCATGAAGGCTTTGTGGATAAGGTTGATGAATGGTGGAAATCGTACAATATTGAAGGCAGACCAGATGTGGTACTTGCTAAAAAGCTGAGTCTGTTAAAGAATGATATCAAGGAATGGAACAAAACAGCTTTCGGCAACTTAGAGGAAAGAAAGAGCAGAGCTATGGAGAAGCTGCAGCTATTGGATCATGAAAATACAAATATTGGAGAGGATGCGGAGAAAGAAAGTGAGAGGATATCTATCAGGAAAGAATTAGAGGATATTGCAAAAGCTGAGGAGACTTCGTGGAGACAGAAATCAAGATGTCTTTGGTTGAGGCAAGGAGACAAAAATACCAAATTTTTTCACAAGCAAGCAAACACGCATAAAAGATTTAATTGTGTGGATAGGCTGTTGATTGAAGGGAGTCTAGTGGAGGATGATAAAATAATTAGAGAACATATAACAGGGTGTTATGAAGATTTATTTGCTGAAAAGGAGGTATGGAGGCCTGAATGGAGAGCAGAGGAGTTGGCAAAGCTTACAGATGATGAGAAGGAATGGCTGCAAAGACCTTTTACCATGGAGGAATTAGAAGATACTGTAAAAATGTTTAATGGGGATAAAGCACCAGGGCCTGACGGTTTTAATCTAGCATTTTTCCAGAGATGTTGGCAAACTGTTAAAGAAGATGTGTGGAAAACAGTGGGGCTTTTTCATCAGACAGGAGACTTTGTTAGAAGCTTTAATGCAACATTCATTGCTTTGATTCCTAAGAAGGTTGGAGCTGTTCAAATAAAAGATTTCAGACCAATAAGCTTGTTGGGGAGTATATATAAGATAATAGCTAAGCTAATGGCTGAAAGGCTAAAAAAGGTTATTAACAAGTTAGTTTCAGGGAGTCAAAATGCATTCATCAGGGGACGACAAATTGTTGATGCAGCAATAGTGGCGAATGAATGCATAGATCATTATATGAGTAGAAAAATGGTTGGAGTGGTCAGCAAGTTAGATCTGGAGAAGGCATATGACCATGTCAATTGGTCATGTTTACTGAACATAATGCAACAGATGAATTTTGGTGAAAGATGGTTGAGCTGGATAAAGACTTGTTTAGCTACAGTCAAATTTTCGGTTCTAATTAATGGCAATCCTACAGGTTTTTTTAAGTCTCAAAAGGGGTTAAGACAAGGTGATCCTCTCTCCCCATACCTTTTTGTCTTAGTGAGGGAGGTTTTGAGCTTGATGCTAAAAAGGGCCGAGAGTCTAGGTTGGATAAAAGGATTTAAAATAGAAGGTAATGGTGCGGATAGCATAAGTGTGTCACACATCCTTTATGCTGATGATACCTTAATTTTGTGTGAAGCTTCAAAAGAGTATCCTCTTGGCCTTTGAAGTAGTCTCGGGATTGAAAGTTAATTTGGCAAAGAGTAGCATGTACAGTGTGAATGCAGAAGAAGAAATAGAAAGTCTGGCTGGGATTTTTGGGGTGTAAAATTGAGAAATTTCCACAGTATATTTGGGTCTACCGTTGGGGGCCAGGAAGAATGATCATATCATATGGCAAGGAGTTATTGATAAATGTACCAGGAAGTTAGCCACTTGGAAGAAGCAATACTTATCTATAGGGGGTAGGCTCACTCTAATTAACAGTGTGATGGATGGGATGCCTACCTACTTGATGTCTCTATTGTCCATTCCTGCTAAGGTGGAAAAGAAACTAAATTCAATTAGAAGTCAATTTTTATGGGAAGGAAACTCAGAGAAAAAGAGAATTCACTTGGTGAGATCGGAATGAGGTGATGAAAGATAAGAAAGGGGGTGGATTGGGAGTTAGGTATTTAAAGTTGCATAATAAGAGCTTATTATTTAAGTGGCTATGGAGATACAACGAAGGGAGCAAGGATAGGTGGGTTAAAATCATTAAGGTAAAATATGGGGAGGAGAATAATTGGACACCAGGGAAAGTTTCAAGAAACTCAGCATGTGGGATATGGAGGCAGATTGTGAAGTTATGGGATGACTTTTATCCATTAACCAAAATAAAGGTGGGCAATGGGAGTGAAACTGCTTTTTGGACAGATTGGTGGGTAGCGGATCAGAAACTTATGCATAAGTTTCCCACTTTGTATAGTCTTGTTTCAAACAACAAAAGTACAGTGGCAGACTGTTTTACGGAGCAGGGATGGAGTTTGCAATTTAGAAGAAACTTTAACAATTGGGAGTTGGATGAAATTAGCTGTTTGTTGGAAATCCTGGAGACTATTAATTTGGAAGATAACAACAGGGATTCCTTAGTCTGGACAGTCTCTAATAATGGAAAATTTTCAGTCAGTAGCAGCTATACTTTTTTGCAGGTGCAAGCTGGGCATTGGGATCTTAATTGGCCATGGAAAATGCTATGGAAGACAAAAGCTCCAACTAAGGTTGTCTGCTTTGGTTGGATTGCAGCAAAGGATGCTGTTTTAACACACAAAAGATTGCAAAGAATAGGGTTTGAGTTATGCAGCAGGTGCTACTTATGTGAGGAAGAACATGAAACTACTGACCATCTACTACTGCATCGCGGTTTTACAAGAAAAGTTTTGGGAGCTGTTTTTAAGCATTTGTAATGTGGATTGGGTAATGCCTGTTTCAGTTAAACAAGTGTTGGAGTGTTGGAATTCTCAAGCAGTTGATTGGAGGTTTAAGTTGATCTGGAAAACTATCCCTATTTGCATCATGTGGACTATTTGGCTGGAGAGAAACAAGAGATGCTTCGAAGATCAGAAAACTCATATATCAGTTGTAAAAAGTAGAGCTTTGCAAAATCTATATTTTTGGTGTAGGAATGCCATGGTAGAGAATATGGCACAATACATTGATTTACTTGAGTTTTTTGGGATGTAACATGTGATCAAACTATGCTGTACAAATTAGTACCTTCTTGGTACATATTTTTACCTTATCAAAAAAAAAAAAAGATATGGTAACGCTAGGGCCTTGGTCTAGTGGTTAGAGTGCAACTTGTAATGGCTGGGTTAGGAGCACGTCACAAGTAAGAACAGTACTCTATTGGCCCTCAGGGATTTCTCGGTTATCAACAAAAAATAAAAAATAAACAAACGATTTAAATAACGGAAAATCCAATATTTTCAAATTGTATCGAGAAATCCAGGACCTCCTAAACAGAGAGATGTGTTTTTCAACTCGGGAGCAGATTTGTTCCATCTATAAAATGAAGGAGCAGATATGGAAGAGATCAGAAAGACGAACACAAATAGAGAAACAATTCCTAGATCAGTGTGAGTGTGAGTGGGCAGTCAGAAAATTTTCCCTAGGACAGCGATGGACATCCCTTGTGGGCATAAAATTCTTTGTTATGTGAACTTCCAAATGGTAAAAGTATATTGGATTATGACTTTATATAGTAGAGGTGAAGCCATGATTTGAAGTGTATGAGTTCGGAATGCTATTGAACCCACTGATTATTTGAGTTACTGGGTTCGAAATTTGATATTTTTACATATTTAGTAGATTTTTAACACATATACATTTTTAACACATATACAGGGTTGAGCCAAAAGTATTAGGTTCGGCCGTACCACCGAATTAGTATGGAATTGTTTTCATACTGGAGTTGCCGTATATCACATTTGGAGAGCTCTCATTTTCTACTTTTACTTTTGTGCTTTGGTTGAGGAAAATGGAGGATGTTTGGTCATAACCTTGAGTGTGCAACCGTTTTTGAGGTGAAAATTTTGCTTTCAAACCTCTGTGCAGGACCCAATATTTGTACTTGCTGATGTCTCAGTTGTCTTGTTTTGGATATGGTCTTGATCTTTGGATTTTCAAGGTTTAATGAGGCCTTTGTGGTGAAGTCCAATTTTGGCTGTTACCTATTACTAAGTAACTTAGCTATGAATTGACCCTTCGTCACTGGGTCAAATCATTATTAGCAGTAGAATTGACCTGAATATATTTCTGGAATGCACAGGGTTAAAGTCTCATGCAGCGTCTGATAAATGATAATTGATACAAGACATCTGAGTAATCGCTAGAACTGAATGGTGGTTATGATTTGATGTATATAACTTCTATTTCTCTTTTGTTTATAATGATGTGTGTTTGGTCTGGAGCAGACTTTTCTCTTTATTCCCAAAGCATCAACTACTTGTTTTGCAATGTTTCCTTCAATGCATCAATTAGTATTAAATATTTTTCAATCTCTATGAAAGAATAATAGATAAAAAAGAAGGGAAACAGATATATGAAGAGAAAAGGAAGAAATATGCTATCCAGTCTCTCAGTTATTTACCTCCCAGAGCAAGTAAAATAGTTTTAAAGTAAAGATTAAGCTCATGTAACTGGTAATATATGAGGTTTCAGCATCTACTACGATAACTGTACCAGGAAAAGAGTGGATGCTGACATATCAAAGTAACCTTGTTTCCGAGTTTGCAAAAATAGCCGTACCTGATATTTCACTCCGTTGTCCCATTGTTAGGATTATAGAATGTAATACTTTATGATGATCACAGGCTTTGGAGGTCATTGATGTGGAACTGCAGAGTCAAATGGTTACAGAATTAGATGGCTCTGTGATGAAATGTGTTCGTGATCAGAATGGTAATCATGTTATCCAGAAGTGCATAGAATGTGTTCCTCAAGATCAAATTCGCTTTATTACAACAGCCTTCTTCGGGCAAGTTGTGTCTCTATCTACTCATCCCTATGGCTGCCGCGTCATTCAGGTTTGGATAATTTATTTTCTTGGTAATTTGATTTGATATACATTCCCTTCAATCGCTATCGGTCAATTTGTTGTCAGAGAATCCTTGAACACTGTGATGACCCAGAGACGCAACAGATTATCATGAATGAAATAGTGCAGGCTGTATGTACTCTAGCGCTGGATCAGTACGGGAACTACGTCGTTCAGGTATTGACGTAAATATAGAGATTATCTTCTTGATACGCATCATAACTTGATATTTGTATCCACTAGATCAGTCCTTTTCAAGAGATTGCATTGTGGAACTTTTTTATTTCTTCCAATCTCTTTATAGTTGTTTCTGTCTTGCTGCTTATATTGTTACAAGAATCCGGATATGTTCTTAACTTGTGAACTCAAATGATCTCTTTAATGCTCACAAGTTCTTTAGTGCTGTTGAAGAGATAAATTAACTAAATAAAAGTGTGCTCTCTCCAACAGCTTAAGCTTTTAAATGAGATCGTCACACACTTTAATATGGTATCAGAGTAGATAAAGGTCCTGAGATCGAATCTCACAGCCTTCGTTATCAAAAAAGAATTTCCACGTACTTGGCCCATGAAAAAGAATCATGACCACATGAGGGGTGTATTGAAGAGATAACTAACTTAATAAAGGTGTGCTCACTCTAACAGTTTAAGCTTTTAAATGAGATAGTCACATAAAACGGGTGACCTAAGGGAAGTAATAGGATGTGAGGCAATAGATTTCATCTGATGACAATCTTGCTCACATTTCTATTTTGCTGATCCCATCTCTTCATTTATGTTCTATACTTTTCTTTGAAGATATATTCAAGGAGAATGAGTAATTATTTCTCAGAAACAGAAGTAAGGATATTAGAAGTAGTATCTACTTATGTGAACTAGAGTTGCTAGGCCTATTGAAAGACCTCGCAATCACAGTTTCCTGATTCGCCTGAAGGTTGAACAAATTCCCTGCACAGTTTTCCTGCTGTCATCTCATAAAACCCAAGCATCAGGTGTCCATTTTCTGGTGTTGTAGGTAACCAGTTATCTGTCAATGAAATTATATCCAATTCATAGGAGGAACAAAGACTAGAAAAATAACATAAATCTGGAAATAATACCAATGGTTTCCTTTGGCAGTCTTTACTCTGGCCATGGATATCTTCGAGCTCATATATATTGATGTCATTGTTCCTTCCAATGTGATATGATACTTTCTATTGCTTCGGGTTTTGTGTGCATATAGGATGCTTCTGTATTAAGAAGACAAGCTATTCATGACCAGGACCACCTGCTATCGGGAAAGAACTCTTTAGACATCAATTGAGTGCAAACAGTAACCAATGTAAATGGATATTAATACTACTAATCCACGCGAGTTACTGATAAGCCATCTATATATAATGAAAAAACTAGTGTGTTTGACTCTAGTTGACTGCACGGATCTGGGCAGTGAGGGGTGATATCCCCTGTCTCTTGGTTGTTTTGTTTGATCATATTTCAATGAATATACCTTCCAATTTCTATTTGCTGCTAAAGTGATTACTGGTGCTTGGTACACTGGTGCGTCAGTTATCACTTCAGTAATGTTAAAAGTCTCTGGAAGTATATAGTGTGAAATTCTTTGCTTTCTGTATTATTTAAATTATTCTTCCATTTTGGGTCGTGACTTTCATCTTCCTCTTGATTAGCATGTGCTGCAACATGGTAAACCACATGAGAGGTCTGCTATCATAACCAAGCTTACTGGACAAATTGTGAAGATGAGTCAGCATAAATTTGCTTCTAATGTCGTCGAGAAGTGCTTGGTATTAGCTAGTCCAGAGGAGCGTCAGTTCCTGGTGAATGAGATGCTTGGTATGACTGTTGAAAATGAGCCTCTACAGGTCTGTGACTATTCTAGCATTTCATGTATCTGTCCCTACACTGCTCTTAAACATTTAGAAGGATTTACAAGCCTCTCTTTGTCTGTGCTCATTCTACACCCTTGCACATGTATTCAGCAATGAGTATTTTCATGATTAGAGTGAAATTATTGTTAAATGCTGTAGAAGCTTTAGCAAATATAGGAATTACTGCTTGCATTAGTATCCGGATAGCTTGCCATAACCTTCTCTTACAACAACTCCTATTGTATTTCTTCTTATAGGCGAAAATCTTTGTCATCGGAGATTTGTTTAGACTTTAGTCATTGGGTCTAGAAATGGAATAAGTGAGGAGAAGAAAAGGAAAGAAGAGACTAGTAACTGTGAACATGTTTTTTTTTTATGTAATGCTTCAAAAAATTTTACAATTAGTAAGGATACTACAGCTGAATATAGCGGGTTTTAGTTTTCTTTTTTCTTTTCCCTTCTTCTTTGTGTGTATTTGTTATCGGCAGCAAAGTTAGTTCACTGAATTCTAATGTTATTCAGTCTAGTTTACCCTTGATCACTTCAACTGTCGAATGTAGGCTATGATGAAGGATCCATTTGGAAATTATGTTGTGCAGAAGGTTCTTGAGACATGTGATGATCAAAACCGTGAATTAATTCTTTCTCGCATTAAAGTACACCTTAATGCTCTCAAGAAGTACACTTATGGCAAACACATTGTATCTCGTGTTGAAAAGCTCGTTGCAACAGGAGGTAAGCAGGCCTTGTTTGGTGAAACTCTCTGGATATGCCGTCCTTCTTCAAGCTGCTTCTGACAATTCTCATTATGTTTTTCTTTCTCCAGAGAAACACATGGCGTTGTCCTTGAACTCCTCTCGAGGCAATCCAGTTTTGAAGAATTGAAGTTACTTGTGTACAGCTGACTATCATAGTGGTGGCTTGACTTCTAAACGATCTTTTTGGCATTTGCTTTTTATGGGTGCTGATAATAGTTGTAAATAAGCAGCACTCCTATTGCTTCTGCCTGAATAAGACTAGCTTTGTCATACTGTAAATTCCACTTGGATATTGTAAGTATTTTCATGAAGAGATACATAAGGGTAGAGAGGGCGCCCATGGCGTCTATGCCATTTTTGCTGTAAAGATTTACGTGGTCTTGAACAACTGTAAATAAATTGACTCTTAAAATTTTGACGGTAGAGTATTTTAGAATGGTTGAGGGAACAATGTAGCAAGAAGGATTTTACTTATTTCATGTTCTAACTTGTTTAGAATTTCATTCTCCGTGGACTATTGACAAATTGGGAACCCCAGAGAGTGATAGGCTATTTGTTTTTCATTTTGTTGTCTAGTTTATATGTATTTAATGCAATGAAAGAGTGCTAAGCAGGGGTTATTTTTTGGTTTCTGAAAATAAATCACAAAGGAAGTATGCTTGGATATTCTTAAGGAGACATAAATCACAAAGTATAAGCATATTGATAGTCTGATCTGAATGTTTAAGTTTCTATCATGTTAGGGGAGCCCTCCAGTGATGCAGGTGACATTATTTTTCAACGAGTGTGGTAAGTCAATTCATGAATTTCCTGGTACTAATTATTATATAGTGGTGATTTGCATCCTCCGATTTATAATTTTGCATGCCCAATTTGGAAGGGTCGCCCTTTGACGGACGATTCACTTATGGATATTGTGTTCTAGTAAGGGGAAATTTAATGTCTTAAAAAGTTAGAAATAAATGTAGTTGCAAGATTGAGTGTTGATATTCGCTGGAATTAGTCGAGGTGCAGGTCTAATGATCCGGATATCACCGTTATCAACAAAAAAAAAAAAAAAAGAAGAAGAAGAAGAAGAGTGTTGAAGCAGAATACCTGGACATGCAAGTGGCAACTTGTCTGGACTGGAGAAATGATCAAAAAGTTCATGATGTAAAGGTCGTCTCGTAGATTTATCCACCAAATTTGCTTCAAATCCTCCAATTAATACGTTGCAAGCTCGGCAATATAATTTCTATATACCAATTTCAGAGGTAATGTCAAAATATTATAACATTATTACAAACACATTACGAAATACGTTGATTCTTTCGTTGTTTGATAATTTTATAACCTTGATTTCTGTTTCTATTTTAGAATAGATATTTTTAGTTATATACATCCAACACATTTATCGATTTAATGCAAACATGTAAATAAATTTTTTACCTGATAATTTCAGTTATTACCAATTTTATAGCCTGTTTGGCCAAGCTTCTCAGAAGCCAAAAGCACTTTTTTTTTAAAGAAAAAAACGCTTTTGAAGAATTTTGAGGTGGTTGGCTAAAAGAAAAAAAAAAGTACTTTTGAGAAGAAGCAAAAACAGTTTTTCTGCTATTGGGGAGTAGCTATAGAAGCAGTTTATTAATTTTTTAAGATAAAAATATTCTTACCAAAAATGCTTATTTACCAGACTATATTTAATTATTTTAACCAATATATTTCTTAAATATAAATAAAACTTTATTTTCTGCTTCTCTCTTTTAGTTTAACCTTATTTCTATTGATTAAAAACCATAGTATATACTTTTTTTTATATTTTATATTTAAAAAAATAAAAAAAATATTAAATTAACTCTTTTATTGAAAAAATATTTAAATCTTTGATACGTTTAAATAATATTAGTCGCATAATAAATCTTAGTAATGCACTTTTTCGTAATTTGACACTCAAAAGTACTTTTTGTAAAGATTATCCAAACACAAACCGTTTAGAAAAGCAATTCTCAAATGAGTTGGCCGTTTATTCTTCAAAAGTACTTATCTCAAAATAAGCAGTTTTTGACAGCTTGGCCAAACCGGCTCTTAGGTTAATTTTTGCAGTATCATAGTAGGGACAAATTTGTAAAGTGTCACTTTAGGGTTTTAGGCTCTCGGTGTTTTATACACCACCATTACATTACTTATTTTTACAGGCAACAGCGGCGGCTAAACTTAGTATTCTCTCCACTGCTCAATACCAGCCCCAAAAATGGTACAATTTTTACTTCTATCTTTTTATTTTTATCATTTCATTGTTTCTGAAATTTTGTTGCAATCCATATTGTCGATTTTTAAATGAGCGAAAAATCTGATTAATTGTTTTATTTGAGTTATGTTCACGTGAAATTGTTAGTTGTATCATTGTTAAGAAAAATAAAAATGTATTAGATTTTCATAGGTGAGAATTAAACACTTGAATTTTATTTATTTTCGTGGTGTCCCGGTCAGCTTGCGTGCACTAATTCTATGGATACTTGCTACCTTCCACCAACCACCAACACAGGTTTAGAGTTGGTAACTCTATCCGCCAAGACTTCGACAGATGGGAAGAAATCACCTTGTGTGTTTTCCTCTATTGGGATTTGAGCCTGAATCTCGTGGTTCTTAACCCACTTTATCGACTACTAGGATACATCCTTGACTAACAAACTTTTGTAATCAAGCAAAGGATAATAAACATTGACTAATGTTAAATATGAATGCATTTAACTTTTTCTAAATAGAAGTAATTGATATTAATTGTTAACTATTGTTGCTCTTAGAGTTGGACTAAGTAGACTATGTATACTAATGAGGTGCAATCATAAGTCCTCTGGACTGTTTTCTTTCACTTCTAACATGTATATTTTTTGTGTGTGTTTATATTCTACTGATAACTGGAAAGCCGAAAAAAGTTTTTCTTTATCTCCTAGATTCTTACACCATTGATTTGGATAAGGAAAACAATTGGATAACTAGATGGATGTGATTCATTGTTTTGTTTGTCAATTTTTAACTAAATTGATTTAGTTCAATAAATGCTTTAGTTTGATGAGATTATGTTTTGGGTCTTGCTAGATGCTACAGTTTGCTCTCCTTTTTTTATCTGCTCTACAATTGCTAATTTTTAACCAACAATTTATGACCAGCCGAAGCAAATACACGAGATCAAGGATTTCCTTCTCACAGCTAGAAGGAAGGATGCACGGTCTGTCAAGATCAAGAAGAACAAGGATATGGTCAAGTTCAAGGTTCGCTGCTCCAAATACCTTTACACACTTTGTGTGTCCGACTTCGAGAAGGCTGACAAATTGAAGCAATCACTTCCTCCAGGTGGGCATTTCTTGACTACTAACTTTCTGTTATTAGTTTGAGATCTCTACACTCTTTGTGCCTCTGCCTTGTGCAGTTGTGCTATATGACTAGTTGCTGCAATTGATATGAACTTAACAGTTGGACTATTTTTTGATTTGTAGGTTTGAGCGTGCAAGACCTTTGAAGATGGAAAGCGACAGTCTTTTTCCTTATAAATTATTAGACAATGGCTAAATTAAATGGAGCTCATTTGTTTGTTGTTCCTTCGTGTTTTCCCGTCTTAGTATTGAGCATCTAGAAACACATTGGTTTTTGACTCTTGACATTAATATGAACCCTTGTGTCTAATGAGTTTTGATTGTTAGATGTTTGTGCGTAATTTTTTTCTCGTTCTGTTCTTTATGGAATTTACAGTGGAACCTTTGAATTCTCGACAAGAATGAGGAAATGTCAGCATCTTTGAATACTTGATGTGCATCACCACCCATTCTGCTGCTGATAGAATATAGTATAGTTGTATTGCTCAGTTAGGAGACTTGATTTGTTTAAGGCCATTTCTCTAGCAGATCTCACATAAGTCGATCACTAGTATGATTACCACATCATTGATATGCCAGAAAATCTGTAAAGCAATTTGTGAAAATTACGATCGAAGGGAAAGAGCTTTAACAAAATCTTGGTCAAGGGAAAGTTCATTGTCGACAATTTTTGTACATATTGGATCAAGACCCTCGCATGGAGTGAGCAAATAATAGAGAGAAGACGTTAACCCAGTTATCATAAAGGTTAAACCAGCGAGATAATTCCAAAAAAAAAATTCAAGATTTATGGGACAATTGTACAGTCACATACAGTCATGCTATTGCCTAATATATGAACTGGCAAAGCTGCGAACCTCTTTATGGTATTATGCACAAATTTATTTAAAACTTTAATTGGTTCTTAACAGGATATTGGAGTGCTGCGTGACAACCTGTCTTTGGTTTCAGAGTGGATCAATGTACATACTGACAATTTGACATGGACATCAATATATATTCTGAGAACCTGTTCAGCCTACACTTCTGCCATTGACACTGGTCTTTTCCAAGCAATAGCCAGAAAACTTGCTCTCGGCACTCAGCAGACAAACAATCCGAAATTTGCTATAAAATGAACATATAAAACGTTTAAAGATTACTACACTAGTACCGTATGAAATTGCAACACTATCGACAAGATATAACAGAGTCGAGTGAATTGGACAACAACGAATTTATTAAATATACATGCTCCTCAAAATAGAAGCACCTCAATTCTTACGCAAGTATATAGGATCTATATAATACATATATGGAATGATGGAATTGAGGGAACAATCATTTTGGACAAATGAATTCAAGGTTGCTAGAGAGAAAATCAACTACCTAGTTTGAAAGCATCGACAAATAGACCTAGAACTATACCGGCTTTCCAGTAGTTCACCATTGAAACCAGAGACTGCAACCTCCTAGAAGGCAGAGAAGGCGGCTTTTTATACATCAACATCCCAATTCCCTCAATTGCAGCTACAACTACTCCTGCTACTAATACATCCCAATCACCAGTCTGTCCTAAAATTGTAGCCAAGGCATTTGCTGTATAAAAACCTAAGAGAAGCAGAAAAACTTTCATAGGAAAATTTTTCCGAGCTGAATTAAGCTTCTCCAAGAGCTGCCTGCCTCCAGCACCTACTATTCTTCCCAAACGAGTTCCACCAAGACCACGGCCATCACCATTGATGCCATCTTGATCATCACTGCTGGGAATTCTGCCTGTATCGAGAGCAAATGCTATTCTTGAACCACGTCTTCTTTTCTGGTACCTGTTTTACAAAGCAAAGGTTTATCAAATCATACAAAAGAAATATGTTTACCGTAACCTACAAAACAAATAAATAAATAAATTGATCTTCTCCATCTTGGTGCTATGATTTAGTAAATCATGAGGTCCATCGTTCTCATTACTCGAATACGTGCAGTTTCAGCATAATATTGACATTTTTTCAGAGGACAATTTACTATAAGCCTTTCTATTGCTAGAGGACTTATTCAACCCTCACAGCGGCTAAGCTTTCAGACTTTTAGAACTTAAAGAGAATTAGATAATTAAAGTAGCAGAGACACAACCACTAGCATCGTGAGGATTTTTTTTCCCAGTAGGGGTGATATAACGTTAGTAAGGCTCAATAATATAACAAAAATAACAACCACTACACCCCAATCTCAACAAGTTCTGGTCGACGGCAAAAAATTATGGCTAACACAAGTGTTGTAGCATATATTAAGAACATGACTTTAAGTTGGCACTGGTGACATGCATCAAATGGTTTTGGATTCATACACGAGTACAAGTCAAATACATCGAGATGTTGTTACTGTCCTTCCAAGCTGAGATTTTGTGAAGATGCACAAGAATGATTTAGTAAGGGATTAAGGCTTAGTTGTCTGAAGTTAGTTAAAGACCAACTAATGCACAGATATGTGTGCACACTGCACACACAAAGTTTGAAGTACAAAATCACAAGCTTGCAGCTTCACTGAGATATGACAAAGGTGTTCATCATACTACAAAAAATCATACCGTCAAGGGGACAAAGAACATAGGTTTAGAAACTAGTAAAAAACTAGATAGTGCCTTGAGAAAATGACCATGAATGTTTTTTCTTAGGCTGTTGACCTACTATCCTAATACTGCTAAAGCCCACAGCAACGATCTCTGACTCACCTAGGTAGACACCTACAGCAAAAGTAAGGAGGAAAAGGGAGGGGACTCTATCTTTCACCAACTTTTGGCCAAAAAGTTGGGCGATTGAAAAAACTCCAGTACCGTCAAATTTCTGCAAATAAGAACATTGATCGCAGTATTTTCTTCCAGGTCTCTCGATGTCAAGTAACAACCATTACCTATGCCTGAATAACTAGTTTAATTTCGAGTTAAAATCTCAAATGGTCATTCAACTTGGAAAATTAACCACCAAAGTCACTTTACTTTGGTTGGTCCCAAAAAGGTCACTCAACTTAGGGAAAATATCTTCAAAAGTAATTTTTGCCGGTTTTTGCACCGTTACCCACCGAAAATCTGATGTGGCTTTATAAAATATTTTTATATAACCGTAGGTCCCACTTTCTTTGCCATCTTTTTTAATAGTTACTAGTTTTCTGACAAGTGCAATGCATGTGTATTCCTAATAACTAGTACAAAAATTATAATATTTAGTAATAAGCGTGTATAATTGCTAGTATATTAAAGGAAAAAAATGTAAATTAAATGTACTGATATATCGAATCCTTTACAATTGATATTTATTATTTTCGTTATACATAATTATATTAATTAAACATTACTATTGTACGAAGGCCAGAAATTAATATTTGAACAATTTTAATTATGCAAATTTTATAATATCAAGTATTTAGCTTGATATCAATACCTTTTCTTGGTTTTTATTTTTTTGTGCTAATGGCAAACTGTTTGCACTAGCTAGGAATTAGGAGACAACAAACAATTACTTGGCTTTCGAACATGATATATTATAAAATTTGCATGATTATAATCGTTCAAATATTAATTATTAGCATTCGTACAATAGTAATGTTTAGTATAATTATGTATTACGATAACAAAAAATATCGAACGGAAAGGATTCGATATATCAGTACTTTGAATTTACATTTTTTCCTTTAATTTACTAGCAATGACACACGCTTATTACACAATATTTATAATTTTTGTGCTAGTTATTAGGAATACACGTGCATTGCACTTGTCAGAAAACGAGTAAGTAACTATTAAAAAAGTCCTACATGGCAAAGAAAGTGGGACCTACGATTATATAAAAACATTTTTAAAAGCCACGTCAGATTTCCGGTGGGTGACGGTGCAAAAACTGGCAAAAATTACTTTTGGAGAGTGACTTTTTTGGGACCAACCAAAGCAAAGTGACTTTGGTGGTTAATTTCCCAAAGTTAAGTGACCATTTGAGATTTTAACTCGTTTAATTTCATAAAGGCTTCTATTGCACATCGGGAAAGGCAACTGACATTGATCCAAGCAGCAAAAGCTAAAACCATGAATGTTACCTAATATTAAGAGATGGCATACATTTTACACCAAACTTTGAAATTTGTTCAGTTACTTCGAGTCTGTTGGAAAAATCCATGATAGCAGAACTTCTTGAAGCTGCAAACAATTGTCCGAAGCTTTCATTCTCAACTGCTGGCAAAGACTGCAACATGATTGCATCCATTCTGTAAGCCATGAACTGTAAAGCATATAAAAGAAGCAATTAGAAACCTCCTTCATTAAAAGATATTACAAAAATAAAGGAGGGGGCATGAAAGAATCAGTTGGGATCCCTCTCTGTTTGTATATGTTGCTCACAGTTTTCATAGTAAAAGACCTACAGCAGACATCTCAAGGATCAATATATTTATCAGTTCCAACTAGATGCAGGATCTCAAACTACATAAAGCAGTCTTTTTTGAAAAGGTATTGTAGTGATAAAACAATTCTTCACGTCATTATTTCATAGTAAAAGAAAAAAGTAGCTACGTCAGGTTCTATTTACATTTTGAAGGTGCTGCTTCCAACTTTCCTACAAAACTTAAGCATTCTAATGCTTGTACCACGTTGATTAGCAACTTAGTCAGTTAGTATTCACAGGCTTTATTTACATTTTGAGGTGAGTAATGCCACATTACTCTCTTTTGATCTCTAATCAATAGACAGGTCTTTGTGACCCAAATTCTTTTTTAATAGGTAAGTAAACATTATACTAAGAATGGAGCAGCCAAGCAACCAGATAGGAAGGCCAGCTAGTTCCCCGACTTTTACACGAGAAAAGCCAGCTGACCGCAATATACCTTCTCTTTCTTAAATTATCTGAGTTCAAAATGGCTCTGCAGAGCACCACGTCAAGAAGGCCGTCCACAATGGGAGTCATATATCTACATAATATCATTCTAATATCTAATAAGTCAATGATTTCCTCTGGTACTTAGATATTAGTACTTGGCCTTGAACTTTTCAAGGATTCCCCTCTCAATGAACCTGCCCCTCCACCCTTCTCTCCAAGAACTACTCAACTTCTTCTCCATCTCATAAGATTGTATTCAATCTTTAACCTTCTTTATCTGAAATATCAAATTCGCAAGCTCCCCATTTGATAATTGTTCACTAAATTTATTCCACAGGAAAGTCTTCATTTTTGTTTTTTTTTAATTCTTAAAAGACGTTTTCTCAATCTTGAAGACCTGACTTTTTTAAATTCCTTAACAAATGGAAGAGGCTGGTCCACCATCCACCGAGTTTAAAACTGTGTGCTACTAACAAATGGAATTAAAGAAAAATATATCATCATTCAGCTCCAGAGCAAGAAATACGAGGCAAATTCCATTAGCAATCCCATTTTTTAACAAGTACCGTGTCTAGTTAGTTTGCACACACCTAGACTATTCCACCAGGTATATACATTTTCTCACCATTTGAGGTACTAGGCAACTCTGCCAAACAAAACTTAGGCGAAGTAAAAGAAATCACCTAAATTTGTCGCCTCAGCTTAGTTCGAACCTTGGTCTTCCATGGTTTTGTTTTCCTTCTAATTTATAATGGCCATTAAACCAGCAACGTCTATACTTTCCTCCTTTTTGTTTCAATCTTTTTACAGTATAAAATCCCACCAAGACTATAAATTCCAACTTCAAATTGAAGAATACTTGCATAAATCCTCAATCCTCACAGCATTTAACAAAGGAACTTTACATAAATAGCCGCCCTACTCAGGATACATAGATTATACATTTATTATATATATGTTATACATGGAATATAAAATGACTATTTTTTGTTTAAGCGGTCTAGCCACGGTTCAGAATCCCTTAGAGAAATAAAAAACGACCCACATTCCAGAATTCGAACATAAAAGCATACATAATTGTGCTTGTGTGTAAGGTGAGGAGGGGGTGGGGGGAAGTCACCTTTTTTATGAAGAAAGAATCTTGCTACAGCTAGTCCACAACATATAACTGTGCGCCTGCATTCAAAGAAAGATGAACATTTTGCTTCACCCCCTTTTTGGGTTTGTATTGCCACTGTATTGGGTGGTGGTGGTGGGGCTGACACGGCTGCTCAGCCTGGTGGTTGTAGTGTTAAGAGTACGGCTGACTCTATATTGATAGATGTTTTTTTTTTTTTTTACTTAAAAAAATGTTCAGACAGATATTTTAAGAGAAAAATGAACTAGATAATTGTCCAACAACAAAATACCCAGTTTATCCACAAATGGGGTTGGAAAGGGTGAGGATAGTGAGACACCTTACCATCACCAAGGTAGAAAGGTTGTTTCGATAATTGTCTATTTCAATTTATAGGACATTATTATTTTGTCGGTTCGCTTCATAAAAAATGATACTCCATCCGTTCTACTTTATGTGTCATAGTTTGACTCAACACAGAATTTAAGAAATAAAGGAGGACTTTTTGAAACTTGTGACTCAACGCAGAATTTAAGAAATAAAGGGAGACTTTTTGAAACTTGTGATCTAAAATAAGACATAGATGTTTGTGTGGTTGTAAATCATTTCATTAATGACAACACCGTAATATTGAGTTAAATTGTTATCAAATTAAGAATGTTGTCATTCTTTTTTAACAGACTAATAGAAATTGCTGTCACATAAATTATAACAGAAGAAGTATACTTTTATATTATGAAACGCTTTAACTCCTCAAATTTAGAGTTAAAACGAGCTTTTAGTCCGGCAAATGTTATTACAAATTTTAATCCACAAGCTTCAAAAAAGAAACGAAGCAGAAAAATACATTTAATTTAGAAGTCCTGCAAAAATAAAACTTTAATCTTTGTTTTTGGCTTCCCACTCTTTTAAGTGAATGATATTCATGTTCTATGTCAAGTGGGCTAGTAAGGTTCAAAATTCTAATGATCAATATCATTTCAAAGTTAAGTTGTTCGTGGTCTAAGACTCCTGCAAAAATTTAAGCGGCTTTTCGAAAAAAAGGTACAAGTTTGAGGGGCCTTCATGTATTTTCCCACCAAAATATAATTTTTCAATGCATTTCTGTCATAAAAGATTAATTTTGTGCTTCTACTTTTTCTTCCAATGATAAGCAGCAAGTTTATTCTTCCTTGTGGTCGTAGGATAAAAAAGTGATAACAATCAAAATCACTTTTTTACGAAAGTTACTTTACCAAATACTTTAACCCTCCAAACATGTACTCCACTATCTTTGTCCAGAAAGGTTATAGTACAAAATGAGAAGCCAACTGACTAAAGTGAGTAATTCACTGATGTAACTACTTTATAGTTTATACATACACATACGAAAACTTGAATAATTGGGGAAATGTTACTAGTACCTGATATAATCAGTACAACAAAATAAATATAACACCATTTCTCGAAACAGACACAGGCCATAAAAGATGAAGCAGACAACAAACACTAACTGTACATATCGTCTCCAGGGAGATGAAACTTGAAAGGCCTTCCAACTGAAACGACATCTTGTCCTCCTCTGCTTTCATACTTCGGTCGGTTTCTGAAATCCATATCCAGCATGTTCATGGCAGGAAGACCATATCCTTCATCAGGGTCAGGGCTATGTCAATACGACCAGCAGAGGAAGAGAGTACTGGATTTAACCCTGAAGCCGGATTAACCCAATGGTTTCAACGGCGTTGCTGGCACATTTCGCACACATTAGTAGACCTAACATTGGCATACGTACAGTACTCACAAGACCAATGTCCTGAATCATCTATGTTTTTGGAACTAATTGATCTAGATGTGGTTCCCTTGCCTCTGCTGCCTTTTGCCTTGCTGCTACTACTACCCAGGCTTTTCGAGCTTGCTGTTCTGCTGCATGCACCACGAGAATTCACATCCGAGAGGCCATTTTCTAATGCTCGGACCAGATTCTCAAAGAAATTTCGAGTGACACTGGTCATGCAGAACAAAAAGAAATATAACAGTTATTTCCTACTTTCTCTCTAAAAGAAACCAACTGGAAAAGATAGAATAATCTGTTTATTTTGGTGGAGATGCTCAATAAAGAAATAGATAACCCTATGGATGTACAGTTCAACTAAAGTCGAGGATAGGAACCCTCGAAAAAGAATCATTGTATCAACAATTAAAAGAGTCATGCCAGCAGTCTATCATTGAAATCATGCATTATACAAGTAAGACTCTGCTGGTTTTTCATTACGGAACCACTAGATAACACCACCCACCACCACCAACAACAACACCACAAGTGCCATAAATTACGTTCATGGCATATATCCCTAAGAAACCCCAGCTTGAATGGGAAGCTCAAAGAAACTAAGTTGCTATCAGCAGTTTTCTAATTGTATTCTAATTGAAGTCTGTTATGTGAATGAGAACATTGTCTTGATCACTAGCTGAACCCACTAGAAGGCAGATTGCTACATTCCGTTTCTGCTAGAATTCTAACTGACAGGTTCCAATATGAAAATAAAACTACAAGTATAACTTGCCTATATAGCAATTACTTCCAAAATTAATTGGCCTGAACCATATTCTAGGTGAAATATCGTAAACCGTTGGTTAATTCTGTCGTCATGCTAGAGAAGCTTCCAACTATATCAGCCTTGCCCAAAGCCTTCGCGAACGCAGCATCTTCAGCAAGCTTCTAGAGTTCCTTGAAGGAATATTAAACCCCAATTCCTATTTCGTCACCTGCAACCCCACTTTCAACAGGGATAGAAGGTAATGTGAATTTCTTAATAGCTGAAGGCATCAAATTGTGTCCATCTGTCCCCTCAATAGTACAATAGTTCTACCACAGGAAAAGGAAATTGACATGATTTTTCATCCTTTTGGCACAGCCATTTCACATCCATCTGTCCCTCAATAGCAACATAGCTCTACCACATTACAAGAAAGCTGCTGTGATTTTTCATTCATTTGGCATAAGTATCTGTCCGCAAAATTTGACTTCCATGGTATATGCTCCAGCGAAAAAAGAGGTTCACTATGAGATTAGGTCGCTTAAAAGTAAACCATGGGCATTATTAATCTGCTACTATCTAATCCCCAAAGAAAATAATCATAGAACAGTGTCCGGCCATCAATTGCAGAACCAAATTCATCAGCAAAGATAAAGAGAAAATTTCTGAAGGACAAAGCTGTATTGGGAATCACCTTGTAAGCCCTGCTAGCTTTGTCCGGAACTCATTAAAGTCTTTTGATGGACCATCTGCATCAAGGTATACTTGGAGTTCCTTCTCCGCACACTGATGAAGCCTTTCAAGTCCAGACTCAGCCTCACCTAAGCCATCAAGTATAAGTGCCTCCATAGAGAAACGACAACATCTACATGTTATTCCAAAAAGAAGAAAAGCAGACCTTGTAAATACTCAAAGAACTGCCTCTTGCCACGTTCATGCTCAGGCAAATAATAACCATACGCATATGTCCATTTTAGCACACGCCTACATTCAACTATCTGCAAAGTTTTGGGCGCGATCAGTATAAATAGATAGATATATTTAGGCGGAGTGATACTGTCCTGTCATAAATGTAAATTTATATTACCTGCAGCCAGGCCTCTATTATAAATTTGAGTTGTGATTCAGGTTGACACTGTTTGTCACTCAACCTCTCGAGCTGCAACATAGAATTACTGTAAAAGCTTTCCAAATTCCAGCTAAAACAAGAATTGAATATCAAGCTGAAAGAGAAAGGTGACAATCCCAACTCATCCTCTTACATGTTCAACCTTGTTGTTTTCTATACATGTATAAGAGGCCCTGGCTAAATACGCAATGATCAAGCTAATAGGCAGCTTGTATGCACAGATGTAAATTGGCAGACAACAGGTCTAGTAAAATGACATTCAGAAGCCAGAACACTTAGCATAGAACCAACTAAGAAGAATTTAACAACATTTAGAAACAGCAGTATTCAGTATAAAAACGTGACAAGACATCCAAGGAAAAAAAATTCTAGACAATGAACCATGTAAGAAAGACGAGACTACACATTCAAGAAAGATTTTGATCAGTTTTTGTTCATTTCCAAAGAAAAAAATGGTGGTGAAGACTGCTACTTGTCAAGTAAGTTTGCTTACATGTACTGTTTGCATTTGTTGAAGATCTGCAAGAGCCTTTTGCCGAGACTGAAATAAGATGGAAAGAGGACAAACATTCAGATTAGCAGCTAAGCTAAAAAAAAAAAGAATGCGGGCAAATAATTTCTTGTTAAAGGCAAACCACGTCTTCAAATCATTAAATTATAATATTCTGATGATATCATGATTTTGAATATTGAATTATTCCACAAGAATGAATGTATATACCAGAAATAAATTCAGCAGCATTTTGAGGCAAAGAAGCCTTACAGCCTAGTTTACTCTACAATAATCCCCTCTCACAACCCCAAATCGAAGAGCAGAGGGGCAATGAAGGTGTCATGACCTCTACTTACCGACTGGTTGGTGGCCCATCTTTCATAGTAATGAGTATATCGTTCTAAAGAATTTTTTGCCATCTCTCTTCTCTTTTCAGATTCATCCAACTGCAACCAACATGTCAGATAATTATCTAGTAAACTGTACTGATAAAAGAGCTGAATGACCAGACTATTCTTCAAAAGAAAATATTTAGGGCACAGATCTCACCACTCCCTCTTGTTTTGCTGCCTCATAACGATTGCATGCATAAAATCCTCCTGTTCTCTCACCATGATCCGACCAGGGGCCAAGGCAGAGCCTAAGGAGATAACCAATGAGAACATGCTTTTGCAAGAATAAAAAAAGAAGCAAGAAGATCTCGAGTAATCAATTGTTACCAACAAAGGAAAAATACATTGCACTAGGATTTTGTTACTGGTATATAGTACTATATATAGTACACAAGTTCGTGTGTGCATTCGGGGGGTTAAATTCTGCAGTATAGTACACAAGTTAAAGCACGAGCAACAGTGTCATGAAGAGGGAAGGTCGCTTCAGTTTGTCCAATGGATGTGTGTGAGACAGAAAGAAACATGATAAGAATGGAAGTACGATTTATTGTGGAACGCAGAAATCACAATGAGTGGTACCCTTGCTCTCCAGAGGGAACAGAAGAATCACTTTTTGGGAGTTGCACAGTCCTGGATCTTACTCTGTAAGTTCTTATCAATTGATATAATATTTGTGAGAACTAAAGCACCAATGAAACTGACCTGCTTTGTGTGGCTAGTTACTAAGACCATGCTTGACACAGGAAAACCTCAAAAAAGAGGGTTCTAACTTTGCAACAGGTGCTACTTTTCAGAAACTAGAAACAATTGGTTTTTGCATTGCCCTGTTGTTTCTCAACTGCGCAACCTTTCTTCTTAACCTGTTAAGAATCAATTGGTCTATGCCAGAAAACACAATTGATTTGATGAGAAGCTGGTGCAGAATAGCCACAAAAGGAACAGCAGAGATGGTGGTCAAGAATTCCAGTCACAATCTGGTGGACTACTTGGAAGGAAAGGAATGTAAAGATACTTTGAAAACACAGCCAATCCTATACAGAAGATTAAGAACAATTGTATACTTCTGTTTTCTTTTTTTATGTAAAGAAGAACTAGCTAGTAATTCAGAATCCTGTTGTTATAGATTGAACACTGATGTGAAGGCTGGAATACCTTCGCAAATACTAGTGCATACTCTCTGCAATTTTTATAATACTTACCTTTTCTCGGAAAAAAGAATAAGAAAAAGAAGAAAAATGGAGTACAATCCCAGTTTACAAATTCTTGCACCGGACTTTTTATACCCTTAAAAATATAGCAGAAGCAACAACATGCTAGGACCAGTAAGAGCTGAGTTTCAAGGAACAGTTCATAAACCTACCAACAAAACTCATATTTACAAGGTGGAGTGCATGTGATATGCATGCAGCCCTGATTTTTCTCAATTGGCCGCTTGCATTTTGGACAAGGCTTAGAATTAGCTAATATCCTGCAATGTCATCAACATAAAAAGTATTTAGTGCGACAGTGTTAAGTGCAAGAAATATTTGTTAACACGGATATCAAGATAATGCCAGTTTTTGGATATGGGACTTAAGCTTAGAGAAGAAACACATAGACAAACTTAGCAGATAAACTAAACTCAGCATTAACATATTCGTAACCATGGAGGATATAGCACTGCCAGCATCACAACGTGATTCTTTTTGCTTTTGCCTTTAGGAAACAAAGTACTTACGCCCTAGTTAATTGTAGGACAAGTGGTTCACCATCTTAGCTATAACATTGCAAGTGCATGTCATAGACACTGAAAAGACTTGAGCAACAAGAAACATGAATCAAAGTTCTCAACCCGTCGTTCCACTTCTACCTTGTCTTTGAGACTATTGCAAGGACTACCGTATCCCTTCTCTCTCGGCAATAAATCTTCCCCTTCAGCAAATGAAAGTATACTACAGTACTACACTACCAGATGGCAGGTGAACTCAAGATTTACTTCAACTCAAAACAATTAACACGAAATAAAACAAAAGTAAAAGAAAAAGAGATTGGAACTTTGACAAGTAACTTTCGAGAATTCTTCTTTAAAAATTCCAAAGAGGGAAAAATGTCAAGGATCCAATTTCCTAGCTTGGCTTGCTTGATTGAAAGAATTTTCCCATCGGCCAGAAATTATAAGTAAATGGATTGTCTCAATTGAACCTACCTATTATTACTCTGTCCAGAAACATTAAAAATTTTGCCCCACCAACTTTACTTTTGTAACTTATGGTTCATTCAGTAACTACCTCTCCCGAAAAATAAAGACAATTAAGATCACTTTGCAGAGAGAATAGAAGTATATGACGCAAATCGATTAGATTATCCAAGCTTTTGCCTGAATCTCCTCGAGGCAGCAAAATCTGACCAGATCTTACTTTCTTCATTTCTTCGGAGAACAGAATTATAATATCACAACAGCTAAACAAAGTATGATAGAAGGACAGAAAAATCACAGTACTGAAATTTCATATGTACCAATTCATATTCTCAGACTCAGCACTGTTCTTCAAAATCCACTTGGACACAGTTTCACAATCAACTGGACGGTGAGCCTCCTCAGCACACTGCAGATACAGAAGCCGATAAACATATTTAACCCTAAAAAATTAACATGGAGAAGCAGCAAAAGAATAAACATGCTAAACTTAAAGTTGAAGCACTGCAACTCACATTCCAGCAGAAACTATGTTGGCAGCGGCAAGTAACATCATAGCTTCCACCACCAACAATAAACTTAACAGCGTAATCACAGCCTGGAGCAGGGCACCATTTCGTCTAAACATGAACAACAAAGTTTAGATACATAACAGAAGCAGAATTAATGTAACAATGAGAAGAATCAAAGACGTAGAATCATGACTATTGTTGGAGAGGGTGGATAGGGGAAATATTTGATCAAAGAGATAATTTGATCAAACACAAACTCAAATGCTATGAATGGCCCGAATGAAAAATGAAATGAAGAGATAGGTCCATCAGTTAAGTAAGAAAGGCGCATGAAGATACTCCATATAAAGGTGGCAAACAAAATATTTGCATGATGCAATTTGTTGCAATCCCTCATACTAGTGATTGCCATTGCCACACACTTCATCTTAGTTACAAACAAAAATAACCTCCCTGGGCATTTTTCTTATTTACCAACACTTTGAGCAGGAAATACATAGTGAAATGCTACAATACAAAAGGGACATGTTCATAATAAACTTAATTAAAATAAAATACACACTCACAAACAAGAAATTTATGAACAATTGACAAACACAAAACATAACAAGTACCAAAATACCTATGCTCTACATAACTTTATTTAAGCATTTAAGTTGATCTTATAATACAAAGAACCTTTATGCAGATGATTGCCTTATTGAAGCATTTTATATTGATCTCTATAATTCATAGAAGCAAAATCAAAATATTACCTTTCTATTGTCCTCTACAAATGATCTCACGAAGTAGCGGTTATACTTCACTTTATCATCATCAGATGCCAATTTGTTTATCATATCTGGACCGACGGCAGCACTACATGATGGTTCAGGACACCGCAACATCAAGCATCCAGGACCATCATTGACAGACGTACCAATATAACCTGCACCCAACCAGAGAAAAGATGAGAAACTATGTAGGATATGTAAAAAAATAAACAAAGGCTAGAAATAGCAATACTGGCACAAAACACTAGGTCTCTCTTCCCATCTATCCAAGCCTTGGTGGTGGGAGGTGACCGGTATCTGGTGGAATTAGTCGAAGTGCGCGTAAGCTGGCCCGGACACCAGCGTTATCAAAAAAAAGAGTAACACGGGCACAAATGTTCCTAAACTAATAAAACCTTAGTTACACTTGAAAAATCAATAATATTTCATGAAACCAAATTATCCAGGAATCAGTCAGTTCATAGCAAGTGAGCGGTCCAAAAAGAATGGTGGAAGAAGCAACAATCCGAAAGTAGTTGTCACAAATAGTTGTATGCATTCAGCTATATATAGTAAGTAATTCATAGCTGCACAGATAGGACTTAGCTTTGGACTCACATTTAGACCTCATGTCCTATGTCATACCAGTTTTTTCCTGTTGTAGAGAAAAAGAGAGGAATCAGCTCGCTGCATACTTTTACTGAAATTTCTTTAACAAGATGAATAGAAATCTACTCTAAGTCTTAAAGACTAGTCCCGCTTCACCATTAGCATTTAGCTGCCAATTTTTCTTGACTCTTCATTGCTTCAACTACCCAAAAATCAATGAAGTTCTCTACATGAAGCTCTGATTTATCTAAAAATTACTAAAATAACTTATCATTTTAAAAAAATGAGCAAAAAAGAAGCAACTGATTTAGTAATATTAAGAAGGCATTATTCTCCTAATCATGTTCTCTTCTTCTTTTCTAGTCCTGTCAGTACTAAAAGTCGCTGAATGTAACTAAGCCTTTACTTATGAGACTAATATCACCAGCAAAGCATGTAAGAAGGGTAAAAGAAACTAAATTTGCTTAAGAGATATTATAATCAATAAAAGCATAGTTCCATTAACATAGATGGAAGATTTATTGAGGAAACTGGATGTGTTTGGCTACAGATATTCCTTTCAGACATTCGTTTAAAAATTGTGATGATCCGAAGAAACTAACCTTGCCAACATGTAACACAAAAGGGATGGCCACAAGCACTGGCACCAATTTCATTACGAGGGTACATTTCAAAGCAGATCCCACATGTAAGCTGCATGAAAGACAAATCTATCAAATTCAACTACAGAGTACAATAAAAAGAGAACATGAGAGGGTGAAGATCAGCTCTAACCCTCTAACTCCCATCCTAACAAAAAGAAGTCAGGGAACTTATCCAAACAGGATTAGCTACCTCATCCTCATCAGGGAGTGGCATGGGTTTCTGTAACAGACCAACTATCCCGCGGACCTTTTCCTCATCAGCAAACCACTCATCATTCACTTTGCTGACACTCCTGTCAGCCAAAAGAAGCAAGAGTACTCAGGAATTAACACTTGGAACCTTTCCAAAATTTTGTGCACATGCACTACACAAGTGACAAAAGCCATGTGCATCAGCTTCAACTTCAGAAATGCCAATATCCCTCATCATAAATGGAAAGATACCAAATAACTAGAATCAATCGAATAGGCTATATACCTATGTGACGCTTATAAATCAATTAAGAAGCTAAAAGAAATTCCCTTTTAAGTTCCTATTCTACATCAACATCAAGTACTTATCCAAGAAATTAGCAAGTAAAATGATAATTAACAAGAAAAATACCAATTATAATGGCGAAGCAAGATGCCAGCAGCTACCCTTGGAATGGAGAGAACTGTAGATATCTTCGCAATACTTTCTTCTTGGTGTTTGTGGATATCGGCTTCAGTCAAGATGCTATAATTTGACTAAATGAAAAAGAAACAAAAAGTATTAGTCAAGGGCATAGTCACGTACACAACTTGTACATATATAGTGAATTTTTTTTACTTTAACAAAGGAAAAGAGAAAACAAAAGCCTACATCTCAGTCCCAAACCAGTTGACATCAGCAGCCATATCATATTATGCCTTATCACATTTATACAGATCCCTATATCAAAAATACACAAGCTCCTTAAACCAAGAGATAAGTATCTTAGCTTGTTAATGCAAAATTTCAGAAGCTCCTTACAAAGAACATTAGCACCCAAACCTTCTATCGTGAAGTACTAATACGAAAGCTTCCAAGTGACACTACATAATGTAAATCTTATCCTTTCTTGCTCCAATAAGTTTCAGAATTCAGAACCCACAACACTAATAGGAGATATGAAAACAAGGTATGAGCACCAATCCAGAAAGCCAGCTTTCTCATACATAGTTCTTTTTTTCTAGTGGATTATAGTCGATGCGCCTATACAAGCAGTTAGTGTAACTCCGTCCTCTATCATATGGTTTCTTTCCTGTATTTATCCTTAAGTATGAATACAACTACAAGCTTAATCCTACCAATATTCTGAATTACAAAATTCAACTTTGATCAAAGCCTTAATTGTCAGCTCATGCTCCTAAATTATAGCAACCAAACAACTGTATTATGATGCACTGAAACAACGTGAAGAATGCAATTAAACAACGTGGAGAGGAAGGCATTGCAAGTTAGTTGGGATTTCATTTGTAACTGATCGTAGATATCAATTTACAATCTCAATTGCTCTAAACTGTGGAATACATACCATTTGACATCAATAAAACTCATTTCTTTGCTGCACCCGGGCGTGTGGCCTAGTGGTCATCAAGTGTGAGGAGAACCATGAAGCGTCAGGTTCACATCTCAGTGGAGACAAAGGCATTAGGTGATCTCTTCTTATTTATCTAACTCTTGGTTGATAGAATCACCCAGTACATGAGTATTCGGTACATGTACCAGTTCGTGGAAGAGTGAAAGGGTCACCACTTACTATGATCCGGCTCACATTCTCACCCTTTATTACGAAATGTGTGTGATCAGAAGCACACCTTTTGTAGCCAAACTAAATTATAGCCTCACTGAACTTCTCAAACCACGGGTATGTGTTTGCACCATAAAGAAAGAGCAAATAAAGAAAAATTCGATTTGGATAATACTCCCTCAGTCCCAATTTATGTGTCACTATTTCCTTTTTAGTATATTCCAAAAAGAATGTCACAGTTCCTTTTTAAGAACTATTTAATGCACTATCTCTATTTTACCCTTATTGGGCCCTACTTACTTTAAAAGCTACCAACAACTTTTTAATTACTCCAATCTTCTCTCTCTTATTTTTTCAAGGGTAAATTTGAAACATTTCAAAGTCAACCTTTATTTCTTAAACTCCGTGCCAAGTCAAACACCGCCACATAAATTGAGCCGGAGGGAGTAGCTTTTCTTATATAGAGGTTGGAGGTATCAGGTACATAGTGAAATTAGCCGAGGTATGCAATACTTGTACGGGTGAGGTATCAAGTACCTAGTGCAATTAGTCGAGGTGCGCGGTACATATACTGGTCGCAGGTACCAGATACCTAGCAGAAATAGTCGAGGTGCGCAGTACTTGTGCTGGTGAGAGGTATCAAGTACCTAGTGCAATTAGTCGATGTGCGCGGTACATATACTGGTGGCAGGTAGCAGGTGCCTAGTAGAAGTAGTCGAGGTGCAGGGCACATGTACTGCCACTGGCAGGTAGCAGATACCTAGTTGAATTAGTCGAGGTGCGCGATACCTATATTGGTGGGAGGTAGCAGGTACCTAGTGAAAGTAATCGAGGTGTGCGGTACCTATACTGATAAGGGGTAATAGGTAACTAATGAAATTAGTCGAGGTGTGTGGTACCTGTACTAGTTGAAGGTAGCAGATACCTAATAGAATAGAATTAATTAAGGTGCGCAATACCTATACCGGTGGAAGGTAGCGCGTAACTAGTGGAAATTACTCAAGATGCGCCCAAGCCACAATAATAACAAAAATCATTCTTTGGCTGCTCAATTTAGATTTCCGTAGCTCATCACTTAGTTCATAGCTTAGTTATTTTTTAAAATTCTCATTGCTTCAATTGCAATTATGCATTTTTCACATCACATTACAAACTAAAATGAAAACGAAAGCTTTAAATTATCCGAAATCACACAACGAAAAGTGAAGCAATAAAAATACCTGCGATCGATGACGAAAAGTTGTATCGGAATCGTCGGAATCATTATCAATGAAATCGTAATCCACGTCAGCATCGTCGGAATCATCGCCGTCGCCGCCGCTGTAGAAATCATCACCGTCATCATTACCGTCGTGCATAAACATTTCATCGTCCGATGCCATTTCTCTTTCCTTCTGTTTCGTATTCAATTAATGTTAATCAAATTGAGTGATGTGAGGTAAATTAATTATGCAAAAAGGAAAATGAGGAATGGGGAATGAACAAAAATGAACAGCTTAGATGTTTGGTTCGGTTTCATAATTGATTATGTTGATTTTTCAAATATTAAAACCAAAATAACTGCTTTTATAAATTAGTTATGTTGATAATTTAAATCTTAAAACTGAAATGACAGCTTATTTGGATTGTTGTTATATATGGTTTCATAATATATCTATTGTATTGTTAGTATATTTTGTTGTGTTCAATATTTGAATACATTGTATTGTTTACCGTTGTTTCATGATACAATACACTAGTAGATGAAGAACGAATTTACAATATTGTAAAGGAAAAAAAAGGATAGAAGATAGAGTTACTATAAAAAAAAAAAAAGATAAGACAAATGGTAATGTGAGAATATTAAGGGAAAGAAGAGAGAAAAAAAAGATATACTAACGAAGCATCACACCAAATAGTCGTTTTATAAAATAGCGCCTTTCAACATTATGTAACACGAGTTAACGATAAAATACAATAAAATTTTAAAGTAACAATTAAAATAAATATTATTCTATAGTAATGGTGCGATATGATATGGTATGACCGATAACAACCATCCAAACAAGTTGTAAACCAAATAAAATTGATTTTTTATTTTTGGTTTTTGTCGATTTTTTTTTTCGATTTTTCGCGTTATTCATTTATACTTGGTATCCAAGGATATTATGGTTGATAATATTTATCATCTTTAAATTTTCACTTATAAAATATTTATTTGAGTCACAAGTTACCTTATTGCAGCATTAACTTTCTAAATTTGTTCAATCACTCAAAACTGATAATTGTCTTCACGAAGGATATGACAGTAATTTTATATGTGTGTCCTTGCTTATGTTGTTATGCAGTAAAGAAAATAGAATAAATCACCTTTTTAATCAACTATTAAAAACTAATCGACACACTGATAAAACCTAAAAATAGTGACGTTTCTGACGATGATACAATAACAACTAAATGCCTCAACTGCAAACTAATAGCGGTCTATTATACAGATCGTCAATTCTATTGATACTCCTTTTGGATTTATTGCATTCGTTAACAAGACAATGTCCTATAAAATATATTACGGCACATTTCAGCAAATGAACTTCGTTTGTTCTCGAAAAATGAATGATCATGATGCAAATACTCAGCAAGAGGAGTTTTATAAATTGCAATTCAGTTTCTAATTCTCAGATATAATCCTAATTCAAGCATGCAAGAGCCATACAGAAAACACACTTCTTAGCATGTAGAAAAGATAAAATAAGTCCCTCAATATTTATTGATCTATCTCAAATTTATACTCTGCACCACAATAGAATAGACGGTAGTATCCCTATTTATAATAACAAACAAAGCTTACTTTAACTATAACTAGAAAACCTATTCTAATATGGTTTTACCAAAAACCTAACTAAATAAACTACTTAATAATAAAACTTAATCAAATTAGGTTTCACATATCAACTTTGAATTAATCTTCAACATTTTCTCTTAATTTAAAGTTCTATATTCTTTCTTTTGTATTCAAGCATTTCTCTCCAATCTTCCAATTTGTTGATGCACTTCTCATCAACCTTCATTATTGAAGCACTTTTCTTCAACTTTCCTTTTTTATTTTTTATTTTTTTGTTGTTGTTGAAGCACCTTCTCTTCAACTTCTAACGTTAATTCACCTGTAATCAACCCCTATTTTGTTGATGCATCAGTCACCAACTCCACTTGTTGAAGCACTTGTCTCCAACCTTCAACTTTTATTTTTTTCTTTTTTTACCCACTTCTCCCTAATTTTTAGAGAAGATTTCTTCCTCTTGAGCCATATTTGTTTGCTCTCCTTCAACTTGCAATTTTTTCAATCCTTCTTTTTTCATCTATCATTGGTCTGGTGATTGGTTTGGCCAGCGGCTGACACATATTAGTCATGAATTTCTATCAAGATCGTAGAGACTCTGATACCATGTAGAAAAGATAAAATAAGCCTCTCAATATTTATTGTTGATCTCAAATGTATTCTCTGCACCACAATAGAATAGATGGTAGTTGTGATTTGTGAATTAATCCCTCTGTCCTATTTTTTGTGAAGGTTTTTGCTATTTTGGTAATTTTGAAATGTTAATTATTTTGACTTATAGTTTTTAATGTATTTTTCAATGTAGTTTCTGAATGTATAAATTTTATTTCAAAATATTTAAAGATTCCATATCGGAATTCAATGTCCAAATTAAAAAGTTTGACTCTCAAAATTAAAAAACGGTCACATAAATTGAGAAGAAGAATATCTCCTAAAATTAATAATTATAAAATATAAAAATATGTCTTTTTTTTTTTTTTGGCCACCTAATTATTGCACTTTTCATGAAGCATCCTTCCCTTCCTTTTGTACTTCTTTTTGTGTTAGTGGTAACTTTTTTTTTAATATTTATATTAAATATGAACTGATCTCATTTTTTCATAATAAAGACTCTATGAAAAATTAAATCTTACAAGAGTATCAGGAAGATGAAGAAATAATTTTATTTATTACGTTTGGCGTTCGTTTCTTTTAGAACAAATATACATGGCTGACCTTGATCCTCAAACCTAACTGAGCAGTCGAATATAGGTGATTAACGTCTCTAATTTTGAAATACGGGGCTACCCTTGTTTGTAGGATAAAAAGAATTTACCAAACATAAAAAATATTTGCATGTAATATGAAGTTTGATACAATATTTTTAAGGCATGGATAAACAGAATAACAGTTTATTTCCTTGGTTTATCTTTTTTACTATTCGTTATTTAGCATTAATTAATACCTAGGGAAAAGATTGATCGAGCCAAATGCCAATAGTCAACACCTGTCAAAGCTGACAACACATGAAGAGCTCAAAATTTCAAAGGTGAACACTAAACAACACGTGTCCCACAAGGATAAAATAGTACTCTCCCCGGTCCATATTATTTGATGTTTTGGGTGTTTTCACGCGTATTAAGAAGATCACCTTTTTAGCATTAATTAGCAATATAATTGACTATATTAGCCCTTATTCAAGCTATTATTACTTAGCATTTTGTTTAAAGTCATTTATTAGCAAGGGGTGACATTGTAAAATTCTATCTTGGTTTCCGAAAAGATCCAATATTGTGGACCAAAAAAATAGGCTAAAACATCAAATAAAGTGGACCGGAGGGAGTAAATACTTGTGAGACTTCATAAAGCTGCAAAGTAAACAACTAATGAAAATGAGAGTTCAATGTGAAATTATCTAAATACTCCCTCAGTCCCAAATTAGTTGTCGCCTTCAGCTTTTTCACGTCCATTAAGAAAACTATTAAATAAAGTGTGTATTTTACTATGTTACTCCTATTTAATGCTTGTCTATTAAATTTTGTTGAGAATTCTTTTTAATTATTATTAAGGATACAGTTGGAAAAGACTAGCAATTTTAGTCTTGAAATCTTAAAGTGTCAACTAATTTGGGACAAATGGTTATTGCTAAAGCGTCAACTAATTTGGGACGGAGGGAGTACCATCTAAGCAAGACGACCCAAGCTCCTCTAACTCTCCTTTCTATAATAGTAGTAAATAAAAAACTAAGCTTACTTTAACTATAATTAGAAAATCTATTCTATGGCTTTACTAAAAATCTAACTAAATAATTACTTAATAATAAAACCTAATCAAAGTAAGTTTCATATATCAACTATGAATTAGTCTTCAACACGGCATATTTAGTCAAGTCATATTCAACAACGTTCATGACTCCCTCCCCCCCCCCCTTCAATTATCATAATTTTTTTTAAAAAAAAAAACAGTTATTTTTTGTTCTTAATATAACTAGTATAGGACCCGCGCGATGCGCGGTTGATATCAACAAAAATTAATCATAGCAAGCTTTATATATCGAAATAGAAAAATTTAAAATTTCCATATGATTTTAGTATTTATCACTGTTGTTCCTTTTTTTTTTTTTTTTTTTTTTGACTTAAACCTGAGACCCACCCCTTAAACATACCACAATCTGCAGACATGATAGCAATAATTGACAAAGAATTGATAATATCTCAAGCTAATGTGCAGTATTAGATATAACTCTTGATAGTTTTCTTTTTTATGAATAATTGCAATAAGGCTACACATTTTATTTAATTCTGCAATAAGAGGTATAATAGCAATATTAATTAATCAATAACATAGGGGACACAAGTGATTTTGGATCATTATAAAACCCTAACCTTGTTATCTCGTAACTACTGCACACAATGTAATAACATTAGCTATTATCCATCACACCAATTATCAATAATACCACTCTCCAGATAACACTTCAATGAAAAATTGCAACTTGTCTTCAATGCTTCACCACCAACATAAAATATGTAGCATAAAAGTTCATTTGGATAATAAAATGACTTTTCATGTTTTAAATGACCAACTAAAGTAGAAAATATTTTATTTATAGTTTTTCACCTGCAAAACCAACCTATAGACAAATAATTAGGATTGTTATAATTATAATAAAATTTATCAATGTCTGATCACTTACAATTACTTAGACAAAATGAATAGTAAGGTAGATATAGTTATATTTAACTCACCTTGTCAAGTACATTGTGAGATTGAAATAATCGTATAATATACTATCAGATAGCGTTTCAAAACATTAATTATGACACATTGTGAATTTCTTATTCAAGTAAATTATATCGTAGTTGCTGGAATAATTTTTCAGCTGTCATTTGGTCTCTTAGAATATCATTCATACCATCTCATAAAGAGCAAAGTGGAAAAACAGAACTAAACTTACGACGAAGATGAATAAAAGAACAAAACTTTATGAAAGTTGCTTAATGTCTCGTTGTCTTCCATCAAATAATATGGTACCCAAACAATGCTATCGACAGGAGTTCTCTTAAGAGGTGATCTTTCTTTTGTGGATCTTTAGAGTTACAGTTGAGAAGCTCTTGTCTGTTATTACAAAACGAATTAAGAGTTCCCTTAGAAAACATTACATTAGTACAACTTTTCATAACAACGTTCACACTCACGACCAATCGGAGAAAAGAAATAACGGATTAAACAAATGCTTTCAAAAGAGAACACTTTAAAAAGTAATACCTTCTCTTTCTTTATTCTCTGCAAGAATTAGTACATGAAATGCTCTGGAATTTAGGTTCCTAATGTACTGTGTAATATCTGTTACATTTATTCTCTGCAAGAATTAGTACATGAAACGTTCTAGAATTTAGGTTCCTAATGTACTTTGTAATATCATTTGCTTAATATGATTGTGAGATAGATTCCAAATGTATTAATTAAGCCTAATGGATTTTTATTTTAATTCTTTTTATGAACTTAAAGGTCATAAATTGTGGTGCTGAATGGATTTTCAACTCTTACATTTCATTCATTTGTAAATCTTCTTTATTTCTACTCTCTTTATTATTAAGTGGGTTATTTATCCTTTTTAACACTCTTTTGTATGATAGGGATAGTTTGTGACTACTGGGAGAAAAAGGTGGAAGTCATCGAGAGGTAAAAATGTGAACTATTCTTTATAGGAAATGTTTTTATCCTTTTTTTCTTATATCATTTTTTCTTAGTAGTTTATCTTAATTAATTTAAAAATACTTCATTCTGTATTTAGTTCTATCTTACTGCTCTCTTATGGCCTACTCAATCTATCATAAGGTTAGTCATATCACTTCCCTCAAATAGCATAATTTTTCCACATATTGACTGTCAATGAAATGTCGTAAATGTTTGGAGTTGTATGTTTGTTCACGAGTGGAATTTAAATCATAATGATTTGTTGCAATAATAGATTTTTAAGTTTATGTTCACGTTATTAATGAACATACACTTGCTGTGTTTTTTTTATTGCAACAACATAGTTTAGTTTCTAATATTATAACAATCTGGAAGAGAATCTCATCAACTAAGACTAAGGAGTCTTTGGAACTTGAAAATAACAATAGATATATCCAAATAAATTCTATTTGAATAGATGCTAGCATTTGCTATTGTGATCAATTGATGAATTCTATGGTCTCCTGGTATCTTACACTAAGGTAAAGAAAGTTTCAATGCTCACGTACAATATTCTAAGTTCAAATTAATTCTGAACCTAACGGGTGTTCTTGTGCCATTAGTATTATATTACTTATAGCCTTATCATTCACTGTTTTTTTTTTTTTTTTTTTTTTTGCTTAGTTTGAGTGAAGATTTTTTTTTTGGGACAAGATTGTTCTGGACAAGTCACCATGTCTATCATTTAGGCATTTAAAAATTTGATGGAGAAGATATTTATCATGGAAATTTCAATACCTACAAAATCTTGGGAGAAAACTTTAAGCTGGTAAGGGCAACTTCATTAAGAAGCCAATGCATGTTCTGTACACATTATGGTATGTTGATCAAAGGCTTTAACCTATGCATTTACAAATAATAAGTACCAAATTTTATGGCTGTCCGTGTGGAAATTAAGTTGGAAATTCTATGGTCATTTCAGTACTGGGCTACGACAACAAAGTGAAATTAAGAACTCTTCTTTGTATGATTAATTGCATCTGAAGCTCAAAGCATTTATGTTTGCAGCGAAGTTCTATTTTTCTTTTTTTTGGATGCAGTTGTATAGTTGAAGAACATACTTGAGAAATGTTGTCCAAATTATATAATAGAATATTACTTTCTATCTATAAATCAAAAGGTTTATTAATAGTAGATTTCTCATATTTTATTTTGAATTATCGAAAGGTAGCTCTCATTATTTTAGTTTGACGAGTCCTTCTTTAACAAGGTACAATATTCTCATGTGCAAGAGAGCAACATGTCTAGAAACTTCACATCTATCTCATGTGCAAGAGAGCAACATGTCTACTTTCTCAAGTCATAAAATAATAAAAACTTTTCATCATTCAAATTTTTGCTAACCAAGTTTTCATGACGGCAAGAATATCCTCTTCGTATGTTCAAACCTCCCGACCAAGTGCAAAAGTGGCACGAAGGATGTAGTTTGAAACAAAAGGAATTCATAGACACAAGAAAGAGGAAAATAGAATTATACAAGATAAACAATCTTCACAAAATCAACTCAGAAAATGAATTGAATGTGAAATTCTTACTAAAAATAAGTATTAAGAGAGAGTCGTATCAACTTATATGATGACTATATGATTCATTTTATTTAATTTATTTTTTAAAAAATATTGTGTTAGGTCATGTACTGCGTGGAACTAAGTATATTTAGACCAAGTTTTTAAGAGATGAAGTAATCACTAATTGTATAAAATTTAAAATTGTTGAATTTCAATTTGGAACGGTTACGCCAGTACAAAAATTAATCAATAAATAAATCACTTTACCATTAAAAAATAAATCACGTTCTCTGTACACCAGTTTATTAATCCATAATGGAGTCTTCCTATAATTTTGGTTTAGTGGCATAACTTCTTCAACTTCTCACGATCATCTGATTAAATTTATCTCAAACTATCAGTTTTTTTCAAAGAGGCTAATATCTTCCTTGCTGGCAGTTTACAAATAAAGGTAAGATGCGAATTTTATTTTCTTTCACTCACAAATCATGTTTTGCTGACCACTAATAGGAAGTTTCTCATTTTGAATCTCTTATATATAGATCTACAATAAGAACATTAAAGGTATGGAGAAGCAGATTAGATGTAAGTTCTCGCAATATATTACTTTTACAATTTTATAATTGATATCAGTACAACTTAATACTCCATTATTTATTATTTTTTTTCTAATAACCTACTCCATCTATAATCTTCCAGCATGGAGATTTTGTCCCGGGATTGTAAGAATATTGTAAAGAATAATGAACAAGTACTTTATCAACTCATTCAGCATGGAGAAGTCTGTTTGTCTCGGAATTGAAAGACTACGGTAAAGAATCTGAAATATTTATATAAAATGTAGTAATTGAGTACCTTTCTGCAAGTCTAATACCTTGAATGTCAAGTATCTGTGGCTAATCTAATACCTTGAATGTCAAGTATCTGTGGCTAATTTCTGTCTTTATTTGGTGTATAATTAATTTAAAGCATATCATTCTGTTTGATTAGAACCCATTGTCACTAGAGCATTAGTCCCAATTACAAATGTTCTACTATAATATTTTCGTTATACATATTTCTTGCCCTTTCTCTACTCTAAAAATGAAACATATGGATTGATACCTATTAAAGAATTAAAATCGGTTATCTTGCTAGATTAGATTAATTCATCATTATCTTTTATTTTATCTTTATCTCTTAGTTAGAGATAAAGTTTATCTTTTAGGATTTTACAAAGGTTACCTACTATAAATAGGGTGTCTCTGGTTCAATGTTAAACAGCTCAGTTGATTAATAAAACTTGAAATTTGGTTCATTCTCTTAATTCTTCTCCCTTATCTCTATTCTTCTTCTAATTCTCCATTTCCCTTATGGTGCTGCATCAATTTTGGTATCAGAGCCTTTATCGATTCTGACTCCATGGATCTATATTCTTCTACTGCTATCCACTACGATCCCAAAGTACTTATTATTGAAAATAATGGAAACTACCTCTCGTATGATCAAAAAAATCGACGACATCCAGAATAAGTGGTATGCACGCTCCATGATACTCCCAGAAGCTGCAGAAATTTTGGATGTGGTTAAGCCAGTAGAAGATAAGCAAAATACTGAGGAGGTTAGCGATGTTCAGGTGTTCAACGAAATGTTTGAATATTCCTCAGAGGCCAAAGCTCATATGTTTGAAGAAGGTTCTTATTGTTCTTTCAAGGTTTTCACTAATATTTATTCAAATGATACATCTTTTTATCACGGCAATAAACTCTCATTTCGAAAAGAAATCATTAGTGGAGGAAAAAAATGTGAATATGAGATTTGAAGGTTCACACATAGACCTTGTTCAGCAAAAGAATCATCTATTACATGTTGCTAATGGATCCATAAGGACGAATATTATTTGCTTGAAATTTTGGAATCATATCACCAGTCATACTCGCCGGAGTCGAGTTTTGATCCACACGAAGAGAATAATGTAGATCCTAAGGGAATTGAATAATTTAATATTCATTTTATTAATTAAGTTATTATTATCATTTAATCTGATAGAGTTTATCCTTATTGTCATCTTGCTAGATTAGATTAATTTATTATTATCTTTTATTTTATCTTTATTTCTTAGTTAGAGATAAAGTTTATCTTTTAGGATTTTACCAAAGTTACCTACTATAAATAGAATATCTCTGGTTCAATATTAGATAGTTCAGTTGATTAATAAAACTTGAAATCTAATTCATTCTCTTAATTCTTCTCCCTTATCTCAATTAATTCTCCATTTCCCTAATGGTGCTGCATCAAAATCATTAGTAACTCACCATAAGTTTTTAACTTAAGTGTACTAACGATAATAACTTTTTTATCATCAAACGTAAAGGACATTCATTCTTAATTTGATCAATTAGTTGCAAAAATATAACATATTATAACGTATTAAATAAAGAAAATTGTGGTACATTCATTATATTATATTGTTGGTGTATAAAAGTTCAATCTATGATATTTATCTTGCTCTTCTATTGTAAACTCAAGTTTATGCTTGTCGTGGATTAGGTCTCAACTTGTCAGTAAATTCATTTTTCTAACACTGCATATATTAATTAAAGACATCATCAGCCAATTTCTCTATTAATTATTAGGACACAACTAATTGTCTACTTCTATTCGTTTTCCTTCAAAAATTATTGGGTAACTCACCATAAGTTTTAACGTAGAAGTACTTAACCATAACAATTTTTTATACCATCAAACTAAAATGAATTTGATTCTTAATTTGATAAAATACAAAAAAACAAATATAAACATATTGTAAGGCATTAAATAAAGATGATGGTGCTACATACTTTTTACTATTTGTCCATAAAAGTTCAATTTATGAAGTTTAACTTTCTCTTTTATAGAAAACAAAACTTATGCTTCTCGTGGCTTAAGTTTCTAACTTAGCTGCAAATTCATGTTTATGGCACTTCATATTAATTGGACATTTTCAAACAATTTTTTCATCTAAAGCCTACAAAAGTAAAGGCTCCATCGCAGGCTCAAATATGTTAAAATCACATTTCTTTCTTGTCAAATTTCAGATCTATTTCATCATAATAATGACTCAAAAGATGAAGTACATGATTGAAAATAAAAACATGTCGCAAACTAATAAGGTTAGCCTCAAACTCTTATAGAATTTAAAACTACTGCACAATAAAAATTTAAGATGAATAGATAAACCTCAAGTTACAGCGCACACACATACTTAGAACTTATATGAAATATGTGAGAGATGAGAACAAACGTTTTATGAGCTCACAAAGATTTTTATTTGAGAAGCTAAGATCTTTATATTATTCCTTATGAATAGCACATCTCCACTCATCAAATACAATATGTGCAGAATCAGTAAATAAATTTTTAAAATAAGCTAGTCAAGAAATCATCTATATTAATCAAACATATATATAATAGTTTCATTCCACAACTGTAAATTAAAGGCATATATAATAAACATATGGAAGTTTTCTTTTCTATAAAAAGAAATCATAATAATTTGCCACAATTTATACGTTCAAAACCATTATCACATGCTCCTTACACAACTATTCTCTTCTAATAATAAGGTTTTTGTCTCTCCTTGTAAGAGCTGCTTCATTACCTTCAGTTTCTCTGCTCTTAAACTCCTTCGGGATTCTTTGTAGCCAATTAACTCCTGCATCTTGGTCATTTGGCCATTTCACTCGCTTCATGTGTTATGGTGATGCATGAACTTGTTACTTCACCATTTATATATAAACAATCTTGCTAATAACGTTCGACCAAGTCCGAAAAATAGGTGACGAAAATAAAACACTCAAAAACTCCAAAGCAGGTTGAAATTGCAATGAACTTAGCTACGTATATATCTAACCTCGTCATTTAATTCTTATCTTTAAGACATATATAGCCAAGAATCTGAAACATCAAAAATAGCTCTATACACTAATGCAGCGAAAGCGTGCTCTTCTTTTCTTCCTTTTTTCCTTTTATGAAAAGTATGATTGGAGACGATTAGACCGAAAAGAGGAAAGGATAGAGATGCAGTTGCACTATAACCCAAGGGAATGAAAAAGTAGTACTACAAAGTATGAGAAATTTTCAACAGTTAAACATTAGTAAATTAAAATTGGATGGAAAAGAGGAAGCTTACCAGTATTAGAATTCACCATAATACTTAATCCCTATAGTCTGCTCATCCTGTCAAATCAACAGAATGATAGCCATAAAGTTTATGTCACTTTTTCTCATACCTCAATAATATTAGCCATCAACCTTTTTGCTCTTTTTCAATGTCAACCAAATAATGTTAATTCTAAACCTGGGACAAAAAGTAATCTAAGATATCATTGCAGAAATTTGAATTAGGAATGACATAACCAACAGAAGGTTTTCATTAACTTGTGTTGTAGGTCCATCTTGAGTTTGGTTTGTCCATCGTGAGGCTTGACAGATTCCAAAAAAAAAAAAAAAAGATAAAGCACAAACTATAAGGATAATGATAACCAATAAAAAGAAATCTATCTTCAATTTAAATACTAAACTGACCATCATCGAAACTGTAACATTTAAAAATTATATAAAACTGTAGTTCAAAGAATACTATGCATGTATCTAATTAGAGAATTAGTATGAGGAACTAAACATGGAGAAAACTACCTTATCATGCAACGGGTAGAAGTTTTAAAATTTGAATAACAAATTCAAAAAGTAACTGCAAGTTAATTGCAAATTTTAAAACTAAATATATGTTACTTACATCAGGATAATCAGGAAGGTGCAGTTCCAAACCAAATGGACGACATATTTGATTGCAATACTGCTCAATCAACATCAGTAAATTAGACATTGAAATGTATCAAACAAATGATATACGTAAATTTACCAATGTATGCATTGCCACCTTTCTCGATTATAAAATTTGAATTAATGCTCCATCAATTGCCTTATTGTAGCTTTATGAATCTGCAATGGATGAAAAATAGCAGTTAGAAGTGGTAGTCTTGAGGACTATAAGTAGAAAAATTTACAAATGAAGAGCCATGAAGTTATTAATAAATGGATAAACCAAAGATCATGCAAACAATTATAATTCCTATAAAAATGTCCCGCACTTTGATAACACGATTGATTGGAAGATAAAGTCATTTCATCAAGACATTAGGGACTATGAATTACAATAAGACAAAGAAGTAAACGTAAGAAGGCTAAAACAAAATTGAAAAATACTCACATTGTTCGTCCATTGATCTTAGCTTTACTATTGACTTTCGAAAGACCAGGCTAGTGTATACAAAATAACAACCAAGAGTCCTGCTTTCTTGAAATTTATGTAGATATGTTCCATGCTTTCAAGCATTCTCTGCAGTAGCCTTTTCCTAAGTTTTAACATAGACAAATGAAAGAGATGGAAGTTAATGGAATTGAAATGGGTAGTTCTCTGAAAAAGGGTGGACAGTTACTTGGAGAAAGGAGCAGTTTTCTTTAAAAATCAGTTGGATATATTTCATGCATAAACACGTTGCACGTCAAAACTTTCCACTAAATAGCATGATGTTTATCATTTAACCTTTCATCATGGGGCAGTTTCTTTTGAAGTTAACTACTCTTGAAAAAAAAAACTATCATATTTTCCCACTTTTTACTAAATTTACTTCTAAATTTCGTATTTTTTTTTTTTTTTAGAAATTTGGATAAATGTAGGAGAATAAATACGTATAAATGGACAGTTTCTCAATTTCATGGGTACAAAATCAATGTTTTAAATAAATATGTTTAACATTCTTATTTACAAATTCAGAAATTTTTAACGTTGCAATTAAATTCAGATTTTTAATTTTTATATTTTAGTTTGAATAATCTAAACATAACTTCCTTAAAACAACTAACCTAACCAAAACTAACTAATTTACCTAAAATTTATATGTGGCTTCCTACTACTTTGACACTTGGCTCCTATCCATTGGCTTACTACCTTCTTTTTAATAATATATATAGATATAGATATAGATACAGATATAGATATAGATGTAAAACGGTTATTTAAATTATAAGTCCATAATAGCCATAGTCATCTAAGATTCCTTCTAAAAACATAAAGTGAAAAAAAGATTGAAGTGATTAGTCCAAGTCAATTTGCTTTATAATCTGTCTCCAATTGATGTTCCAGACACAGAATAAATTGTCATTGACAATGCCTGAACATTATTACGTGCCTTAATCCGATAAGAATCTGACAGTTTATAACTGACCAGGAATACTAGTTTGGACAACGAAAGTCAGTCAAGAATACAGGGATTCAATGCACTTCTTTGTTCTTTAAAGCATCAATAACAACAATGACTACTACTACGCGTTAATCAGTAGCAACTTGGAGATAGCTCGGTGCTATAAACCTATTACGTACCACACCTTTAGGTGGCTCGCAGATCATGCCACGTCAATTAATTAAGCTCTTCACTCAATAGACATTCGACAAATAATAGATCCTGAATTGTGAGAATTTATTATAAATTGACTAATTTTACGTTGGCTGTCATCCTGCCACAACTTTCTTCATTTCTAGAGCGTAAAACAGGCGAGATAGAGTTCTAATGTTCCCAAAACCTTATCTTAAATATCTTTAGTCTGAGGTTGATTCACTAGCAAGAGGAAATTCTGAGAATGGAACCCCTTGAATCATGTACTAGACGATCAAAATTTCAAACGGACAAGAAAGCACTCTCTCAACCTAACTAAATTCTATTTTTAACATCATCAAATCAAAAGCACACAAATACTCACAAATATCTTTAAAAGCTTAACTATGGATGCAGGGGAAATGTATGTTCTTAAAATGAGTCATTATTGATCGAGAATCCCAAATTTATCAAAACAGTAATCCTTGTCGGAATGTCATAAAGGTAATGAAAGGATTACACACAGGAAAATGATCAAGATCCAACAACAGCCACAACCTGAAAGGTATAAAAAGAACTTTAGCATCAGTGCACTAACAAGAAAAAAAATATTCTTGGTCCAATTAGAACTACGTGCAACATGCATTAGAACAAAAATAAGATAAGAAGCAATGAATGACGCATACCTTCTCATCATGCTTGAGTTAGCTCAGTTTCCTGTAATATATAAAGATGCCAAATTTAAGTCAATGTGGGATTATGGTCTATGGAAGTACAGAGAAGGCATCAAGCAACTGTTTTTCCTTGTTCTGTCTCTATTATGAGATCTAAATATGATGCATGAACAACGTTAGGAAAAAAAGGAGAAGTATATAATTAAATAAAACTACAAAAGAATAGGTTCACCACTGTTTGTGTTGAAGTTAGCGAACAGCCTTCATCGAGAAATTATATTATGTATGTAGCTAAAATATAAATAGGATTGATCCCTACTCCTCAATATAAGTGAACCATAATTTGACCAAGTGAACCATTTACACATTCGGATATGGATTCTCAAATATTATATATATTAGAGTATTTTGAAAAAGAGTTTAAGTTATATGCACCGTCAGTGTACTAAATTTTCCACACCATCAGGTAAAATTTACCTGCTGTTACAGATTTCCTACTCTTTTCCACTTTTATTTCTATGCTATTAAACATTATCTACCTCTCTCTTCAAAATCATCCACTTAATTAACTAGACTATCTCCTGCAAATTAATCCTCCTTCCATGTTCTCTCTCTCGACTATCTTTTTGTCCTTGCATTCCTCTGATCTGCTTAATCACATTGGTAGCACTTAAAGACCTTATAATATTTATACAGACTTTTATGTGATATCTCAATGTTAAATGCTTCTCAACTAGGAAAAAAACATAAAATTCATTCATAGAGCCATGAAAAATAATATAAATGCAGATTTGAGGCACTAGAGGATTAATAAATCACAAACCATGACGATCTTGTTAAAAAGCACCATGGAAAACAATTGAAAATTGATCACGTTGGGAAAACCCATGGAAAACAATACAGGATTATTTAACTTTGGAAAAATAAATAAATTTTATTTTCGTTAGGAAATAATTAATTTGATTAGAGTACAATAAGGATTCTAGTTGTCTTTAATATTTACTTTCCTAAATTATAAATAAGTTTTTACCTGATGGTGTAAAAATCTATGTACATTGATGATGCATAGAACTTAAACTCTTTGAAAAATATGTGCATTATACACTTAATTTCATGGGGAGACTATGGGTTCACCAAAACCGTAACTATAAGAGTAGATACGCCCCTGAGACTAGGTATATGTTGGAATAATGCTTGTAAATACCTTTGTATTATACTAGTTATCTTATGCAAGTTGAGTTGAGAGACGTAAGAATGGAGTACTTTTCTCCACTTGTCGTCGAGACTCGACAGTAAAAAATTGATTGAGAGTGCTACTGTTCTCCAAATTTCCAACAAATGAGATCCGAGTCTATTGCCTTTAGAGGCCTGTAGAGACTCTAAAGTCTTTGAATATTTCAAATAACAAAAACTTCATATTAAAATAATATGAACTGTATTACGTGGTTACTATAGATGAGACTAGAGGATGTTGTTTTAGAGAAGTATCGAACTGGCGATATTAATTACTTAGACAATAACTAAACTTAGTGATGAACATTAACTGCGAATCCGAAAAACAATAAGTAACATGTCATAACAAGTCAAATACACTGATTGTGTAAAGTTTCTTCGATGGTTAAGTGGTGTTGTTGTAGAGTGTAGACTAACAACAAAAAATGAATTGCAATTAAAGAAGTTCATTTATTTAACAATTTGGTATATGGAACTCATTACATAAAGCCCATTAAAAAATATGCGCTCCTCAATAAGCATAGAGTAATTTCATCCATACCATCACATCTTTTTTCATAAGAAAAAAAAAAAAATCATTTACGTTAAAGCCCTCCGTATATGCAGTAATATTTTTTTATCATACGGAATCCCCATAGTTTATTGTCTCTATTGGTCCCCAAAAATAGATTCGATAAAAAGAACTTCCTTTTGAAGCTATCATGGAATCTCCATTGCTGATTCTCTATTTAGGATGAGAGTTACTATCTTGGTACAACGACTCTCTATCACAGCTAGTGCTGTCAAAATGGGCCGGCCCGACCCAGCCCACGTGGGCTTTGCAATTTGCCGGGTCAGGCCGGGCCGGCCCACAATTCACATGGGCCATTAAATTATTAGCCCAACCCAGCCCTATGTGGGCTGCAGGCTCGGCCGGGCTAGCCCACCATTATTTATTATTTATTATTTTTTAATAATATTAGTTTGATTTTTGAATTTTTAATAATAGTATATACTAGAAGTAAACCAAATATTACCATGATATCCAGCTGAACAATTCTTATAAAGGAGATAATGTAACAAATAAAAATATAGTACAAACTTTGGTATCAAAAAGTATCCAATGCGAACTTAAAATTTATTTCAATTGTCATTAGTTAAAAGAGAATCTTAATTTCATAAAATTCCTGGAGCAATTTCAGATATCATAAACTGTTGTTAATACAATATAATCAGAAAATAATTTACAAACTTTGATAAGTCACCACACACATTTGGTAAATTTTTATTCTCCAAGAACCCGTATTCCAAATAACATTAAAACGAAAACATAAAAAGATACCAATAATATAATATTTGTCAAAATATAAATACTGAAAAATCCCAACATAATATTCAAAACTAGAAGCTCTGTTTCATTATTTTTAGACTGGTCCTTATTTTATTATTTAAATTATTTTATTTAATTAAGCCCACGGGCCGGCCCAGCCCAGCCTCACGGGCCGTGGGCTTGCGTGGGTCGGACTAAAAAGCCTCAGTGTTTCGTCGGCTAAAAATTTTTTAGCCCAACCCTATTAAATTACGGGCCAGGCCGAGCCAGCCCAGCGGGCCAAGCCCATATTAACGGCTCTAATCACAGCTTTAAGCTTGCCGTTTTAATCCAACTAAAAGAATATCTACATCACCTTTCTATAGTGACATGACATCTATTTTATGATAACTTTCTTATTCCAAAATCTATTGGTAGTAAAATTAAAGTAATACTACTGGATGAGAAGATTCTTATAACTAACATCATAGATTGATCGAAACGTATCCTTTTTTATCCAACTCATAATTTTACCCACTATGACATGGTGCACATTTATAGCGTTTTGTCCACCACTTAGTTGGATTCTTTCCTCATTAACTGAGAACAAATAAAAGAACTTAAGGAAATGACAAGTCAAAAAAATAAAATATTCCAGATAAAAGCACCATTGAATTGCTAGCAATTTGTACCTGGTATAAGAATTCAAATTGATGATGTAGTTTTTCCCAGCAAGGAAAGAAAACCATCTTATTTTCTGTTAATTAATCACATTCAAACATTACATCAACGCTGTAAGTTCTTGTATGGACTGTTTTCTCCGTCTCGAAGTATGTCACTTTTTCTAGTATCAAAAGTTCTTGCCCCTACAATACATATCATTCTATTACTCGGTGTTTGTTGCCATTTGATTGCTTGAGCTAAACAATGAGTTTAGTAGCAACATATTACAAGTTACAACGTGGCTTAACGAAAATACGCATAGAGATTTAATATTAAAAATAATACTCTGTATATTACACATTTGTAAAAGGACTTTGGTGCATGACAATGTTTCTTTTTTAGGGTTAATTTCACTGATGGTCATTCAAGTTTTGATTTATTACGGTTAAGTCACTTACTTTTGTTATGTTACCCAAAAATCACTCAATTTTGCTCCAATTATCACCAAAGTCACTTTTACCGAAAAACTCACTATGATCAAGTTATTTAGGATTAATTAGGAAACTCACTATGATCAAGTATCTCAAGGAATGTAAAGTTGTGGGGCCGATATCATAGTTAATTCCTTTTGTTCCGTTCTTTCTCCACTCCCCCAGACCGCGAATGTGGTCTTAGACCCCTTAAAATAAAGTAGGCAGTAAGACATGCCACAAACTATGATTGCAAGTTGGGAAGGTGCAAATTAAAAGAAAGTGATAGTCCTAGACGGAGGGGCTCAATTCCTCTAATAGTTGAATGGCAACGAAATGCTTCATGGAGAATATGCTGAGATATAAAAAGCAAAGGAACTTGTATGCATCTTTTGGATTTACACGTTTCGACTTGTGCTGCTTGTTATATTCATCACCAAACGATGTCGTGGGATCAGCAGTGGCAAACGCTAAAATCTAAGGGTTCAACATATATATATGCAGAAACGATTTTTAACCTTGTAAATATAATGTGGTATTAACAAAGGGGAATCAGATCATTTCTATTAGTGATATGGATGAGATATTTTTACTTTTAACCAGAAATTTCGAGTTTGAGCACCGAGAATAGGAATACTTCCTATTTTAATAGTCCTAACTCCTACTTGATGTAAATCTTAAATAATCAGATCAATATATTTCAGTACCAGAGGATTAATTACAGTGGCAGATCCACTTTGTTGCATATGATTCACAGGAATTTATACTATTAATGTGGAAATCAAAACTTTATGTGTTACTTTTTTATAATTTTGTTTGTATTGTGTAGTATGAATTCATTGTCAAGAATATATTAATATAATGTACTTATAAATTTAAAATTCTGAATCCGCCAATAATTAATTAAACAAATTGAGTCAACTATATTCTTTTCAAATATCCAGTGGTGAGTGGTGACAATCATTCAGCAAGACGAGACATAGAAATACTTTTTGCCTTACCACCAGGTTACCACTTACTATTGTTATGAAATTAGATTTCTTACAGCAATATAGATATTTAGGTAACACGTGTACAACCTGAAACTCAAGAAAAGGATATTGCATTTATCATCTATTCTGATAAATCCCTTTCGACATTTGCAAGTCAGATATCTACCTATTATTATACGTACACACTTTTGATAAGGAATTTCCAGTTTGCTGTGGATGCGATCGAATATCACAAGGATAATAGTTTCATGATAAGTATAAAAACTGAGTTTGTTATAGGCCAATTAGGAGAGCCCAACTCAAAAGATTAGTTTAGCAGATGGGAGAGTCCATTTAGCTTATACACCCATTAAGCATTTCTCTTTTTTAATTTAGGGTCTATAGTTTTAGGCTAGATATGTTTTTTTTTCCTTTAATTAATGTGGGAGATGTGCTCACAACAACTGCCACTGCTTAAGGACCAACGACCTCATTGGTCACGGTTGCCCAGTTGGTCATGACTGGCACCCCTCTTAGGTATAGGCCACCAATCACCACTCCTGGCGCAAGCAACCTCTCCGAGTATCCTGTTGGTCACAGCTGGCACCCCCTTTGGGTCCATGCTGCCACTCCTGGCGTAGGCCACCACTCCGAGTTGCGGCCCCCAAGCGTAGACTTTCAATGAAAGCACCAATATTATAGACCAATAGGAGAGCCCAACCTAAAAGACTAGTCTAGTAAGTGGAAGCGCCCATTTAGTCTATATACTTATTAGCATCTCTCTTTTAAATCAATATTGAGAGAGGTGCTCCCAACAGAGTAATCCAAACATATCTTGATATTGGAAGCTTAGGACTTAGTTCTCGAATTTGGGTCCAGAAATCGTCCATTAATTATTTTGTTCATTATTCATGAATGTTATTATTGACTAATGTCATATGTCCATTATAAATTTAAATGATCGAGATTCCTTCATCTGATATGCAATTAATATGGAAAGACAATTTAAAATAAAAATATTAAAAAATACTAAAAGGCTTCGGATGCCGTTCTCACAAACGTCCATTTTAATTTCATTCGTTCCTTCCAAAAGCAGCCATTATGACGGTACTCCGAGTTTGTTTGTTGATTGTTTTAGAAGTTCTTGTTTGTGTATGTTCTTTTTCTCTAATATCTGCAGATGAACTAGTGGGTTGTTGTATTTCCTAAAAATGTTCTTCAGGTTTTACAATTAAATTTGTATTTAGTTGAGTCTAAGGCGACCGTTTTATATCTCAACTCGATCAATTGATAGGCAATTTACGTTGATAAGCAGTCGATTTTCAGGGTCTTAATTCGAAGATAATGCAAATATCAATTTCGAAGATATGAGTATGCAAATCCGATGTTGAGTCAGAATGAACAATTCGAAGGCAGATGTGAACAAGCAAATTAAAGCAGATGACAGATTAACAATTTCCGATGACGTGATTTCGGGCGGGTTTCTATCGAAGACGAATTAGGTGTTAATTTCGTTCAATGCTGAATACTTGATTTTAACCAGATTCGATGACAAAGTTAGATATAATGATCGATAAAAGTGATCGATAAAAATGTATTCAATCAGATAACAATACGATCGTAAAGCAACAATAGCAATTCACTTGATATGCTTGATACCAGTAAGCAAGTTAAATAGTGGATCTAAAATGCAATCAGAGTGACGATAATAGATTAACGAGATCGAATGTGTTGAATTAAAATATTGAATAATGGAAATAGCACGCGAATAGTAGAATAGGCAATAATAAATAAATAAATAAATAAAGCGATAAAAGCTTATTGTATTGAAGAATCGGAGGATGGTGCTTCGATGAAAGAGATGAATCTTCTTCCACGCTGAAACGAAGCCACGATTGATGTTTTAATACAATGGTTGCTTTGATAATGACAGTATATTGATTATGGTATGATGAGAAAATAACAATAATGTAGTGAGAAAATGTATAGCTTGGGGAACGAGAAAGTGGTGTTCAGATGAACGTGTCTGCAAATGAAGGAATAAAGTCCTATTTATAGGTTGAGATGGTAGAGTTCCCAACCCTAGAAGAACATTACTTCTTCACGTCTCTCTTTCAGCAGTTGCCTGTTTTCATTCACTTCCGCCGAATCCGCTAAATTTGTTCCAATAAACTTGGGATGAGGACAACCTAAGTTATCCGTTGGAACACTGTCTTCAAAATTATCTGATCACAACATAGCATAATCGATCACACAGTCGAACGAAGCTGCTTCTTTTCGATCATAATGTCCTTGAAATCAATTAGTGCCTTGCCACTGATGGATATAATTTATTGATATATTTTTATAGTTAAATATTAAGTATTTTAAATAAAACGTGAATAAATATATCCATCTCTCGCATATTTTCTAACATATTTTGCAGGAAGAAGAAGATATTCAAAGTGAATAAAAATAAGGGAAAAATCATTGATGATTTCACTATTCATAGTGCGACTATAACACTGATAGTCATGTCCGTGATTTTTATACGCTGAAGAACAAAGAGCAAGACGGAAGAAATCTTCTCTCTTCAACTCACCTTTGCATCTATGAAGAACTCATTAATTTCACCTTACCTAGGCATCTTTGGAAGCCTTAAGCTTATGGTTTCATCTATAAATAGATGGCCAAAGTTTGTAAGAAAGATATCAATTCACTTGCAAGATTTCTCTTGCTTTCCCTTTCTTTCTCTCTTTTAAAGTTTGTGTAGTTTTCATCTTTTTTAGAAGAAATACTACTTTCTTCATAGTCTTTATATTTTTAAAGTTATTCTTACTCCATAATGGAGTAATCTCTTTTGTTGGGATAGTTGATGAAACTCGGTATTATTTATAATACTTATCTCAGTTTTAATACATGCTTGGCCTGAAACTTTCTAATCAAATTTTAATACTGTGCTAGAATTATAGTTTTTACTTAATCAATATTTTCACATCCCTCTATTTTATCTCCAGGTTATTGTTATATTAATTTTGTAATTCTCACGGAGCAAAATTAATGTATGATAACTGACGAATAAAATAGTAGAGTAAAAACTATTTTTCCAAGTCCGTAATCTTGTTTACCTCAGTTTTAATTCTCACGGAGGAATTGTTGTAGGTAAGATTATTGATTTTCCGTAAAAATATTCTCACGAAGTTTTTACTACTTTTTAGCACAATTCAGGCAAGAAAAATATTTCGGTTTAATCGTCACTAGTTATAATTTGATTAATATGCATAACCTCACGGAGTGTTATTAATTGATTATTTTTTAGTGAGAAAAATATAATTGAATTAGCAATAAGCAATTATTCTTAAGAGAAATACATGTCAAAACTGAGATATTTATTATAAGTATTACCAAGTGAATTCAACGATTCCCAACTCTTTTAAATTTGAAATCTTCCGGAAGTTCTTTCTTTTAGAATTAGTAAATTTAAATTAAAAACTCACTTTTCATCAATTTGATTCTCTCAAATAGTAATTAAAATACTACAAGTCCGTAGCATAGAATACCCAATCTCTGTGGGACGATATCTTAAACTATATTAGAATTTGACAAGAACGAGCAGACAATTCCTATGCACTTTGGACCTCGTCAGCCACATAAACGAGTCCGTTCTTCTTGTGATCGAACAGAAATCAACGAATACAGATAGTCCCCCCACTTGCCAAGTCGTATGTTTGTAAAACTTGGCAAGTGGCTTGAATTTTTAGGTGGGAAACACGTGGAACGTTTGCGTCCCTCCATTTTGAAACGTCAAGTTGTCGCCTCAACTTCCCATCATCGCACGTGTCAGAGATCGTACGGGGAGCAGTTTTCAACGGTTTCCAAGGTAATGATGACTCTTACCCTATAAATACAAACTTCAAAACCATATTGCAAACTTTACAAATTCCAAATCTTTCAAAATTCTCAAAATTCTCCGACTTTCTAAGCAAATCTCAAGAACTTCTTGCCGATTTCTGTCAACTTCTGCTCCAAATCTCTTAAGTTGTTTGTTCCAATTGTTGATTTTGCGCTTTTGACAATGTCTTCTTCTTACCAAACTGTAATTGATGCTGAACTTACCTCCACTACGACAGTCTCCGCCATAGCCCCACTGCAGTCCGGTATGGTGGCAGAGCAGACTTCTACTGCTGCTGGCACTTCAGTGGACAAAAAGGGCAAAAAGCGAAAAGAGAGGAAGGTGAAAGATTATGGTCCCAAAAAGTTGTATTCGGAGACTCTTCCAAAGAAATTCACTTACGAGAACAACTGCAAGGTCAGCGTTCAAAGTGAAGCGGAGCAAAGCAAAAAGAAGAATATTCCGATCGATTTAGTATACTGTGCGATTACGCCGGAGTCGATACCACGAGTTCGAGATGACTGTGGTTGGAAGGTTGGCGACATCGATGTGATGTGCCCTCCAAGGAAATCGACTCTGGCGACTCACGTCGAAGATCATTCCGTGGTATTGACCTATCCTTTTACCATCGGTTTTACTCTCCCGGTCGATAACGTGATCGAGGAATTTTGCAAGATGTACAACGTTTGCCTTGGGCAACTTTCTCCGGCGATATGGAGAACGATAGTGATTATGTGATGGATTGCGAGAAGGCGGAGTGGAGTTAACACTTCGCCACATTCTTAACATCTATTCCCCTCGAGTTTACAGATGAGGGGTAATAAACTTGGCTAAACGAGGTCAGCGGGCCTTGATATCCGACAACGACGATGATCTTTGGGGGTGGGATCAACGCTTTGTCTTTATTCCTACGGAGCAGTTAATTGACCCTGGAAAAGGGTTGCTCCCGAGCGTTTGGAATCGAACCCGTAAGTGCTTTGTTCGTTTCTCCCTTTTTGAACGAATTTACAATTTTAAACTCTTAAAAGGTTTTTCCAAATTTTTCAGCCGACATAGTCCTGTTCGATCAAGTTGCCGATATCATACCGTGGTTGATCAGGGTGCTTGTTAAGACGACCAACGACCAGAGAGCTTGGAAATCGGTCGCAGCTCTGAGAAAGCTTAAAGCCAAAAATCATGGTAAGTTCGAATCGAACTTGTATTGAATTTGCAACTTTCGTACCCTTGATAATTTTGACAATTTTCAATTTCTTACAGGCATCACGGGCGCTGGAGGTGAGCCAAGTGATGAGGAGGCTGAAATCGAGGGCGGAGAGAAGGTCAATGATGCTCCTCCTCCGAAGAAGAAAAAGAAGCCTTTTCAGGACTTGAAGAGCAAGTATATGCCCAAAGTAGTGGAAAAAGGGCAAGGGGGTAGCTCATCGGCTACACCCCAAACCATTGAAGATGTGATTGCTGAAACGAGTTCAGCGATTGCAGCGGCAAAAGCCGCCGAAGGAACGACCTCGGTTATTGACATCGAGGAGGAAGAGACCGGGGACGAATCGGGATATGACCGATTAGTGAGGCATCCCAAGAAGTCTGTAAAAGAAAGACTCCAGGAAACAGCCATTCAACTCAAGGTGGCTGAACAAATAGATCTTTCGATTGATGATTATCACATTTCCCCTATAGCCGGAGAGGTCAATTTGGGCTCAGGAGGATTGCCCAGTAGAGAAGGTGTCATCGTCTCTTTGGACGTTGCGCCTGAAACTCGGGGGGAAATGATCGAGGCCTTTGATCGTGAACTTGAGGAGAGGGATCCAACGCAAGGGAAGATGCCAGCTTTGGATCGACCGATAGCGACGACGAAATCCAAGTACGATGAAGAAACGGGGTCGTCGTTCTTCGGTGCGGATCATGCTGATCCGATAGTACCTCTTCCTCGAGGCGAAGAAGCTGCTGCCTTTGCCGCTTTGGGCGAATCTGAAACAAGGGGTCGTAGATCGCTAACGATAGAGGTGCCGCCCAATGTGGATTTGCTTAGATGCCCAAAGCGGCTGGCGGATTATTTGTTCGATGTCATTGGCCCGACGGAGCAAGCTCAGCTGAATACACACGAAGTCCTGATTTTGCCTTCACAGATTTCTTTTGGTGCCTTCAGGGTAAAGTCTATTACCTCTTTACCTTTGCGCAAATTACTTGTTTTCTTTTTCCCGTCTTTTGACTTTTTTATTTGACTTGTTTTTAGAACTGCATAATGGCGATCGAGACCGCCGATCGGATTCGCCAGCTTTAGGATGGGGCTAAAGTTTTAAACGAGCAAATCATCCATCTTACGTCGGCTGGGGGGGAACTGCATCGGAAGCTGAAAGCTGCGGAGGCCAAGTATGCTGAACTTTTGGCAAACTTCGACAAGAGAATGAATGAGCATGCTCTTCGACAATCGGAGTTGGAATCCCAAATTCGAGCTTTGATCGCACAGCTAAGCGAGCATGAAGCCAATTCCGATCTAAAAGTGGCCGAACTCAACTCTGCTTTAGAGAGCAAAGATCGGGAACTAGCTGATAAGTTCGAAGAATTGAACGTCCTCCGCAAAGGCAACGAGGATTTAAAAGTTCAAGCTGATAGCCTGTCGGAAAGGAACCTGTTGCTTCAAAAGGAATCCAGCATCCTAAGGCGCGAACTCGAGGAAGAGTTTGAAAAAAAGAAGGACCTTATCCTTGCTGAATCAAGGCGCGATGTCCTTAGAGAGATGTTAGATCGAGACATTGATGTTCCTACCGAGCTAAATGATGTCGTTGCCATTGTGCGGTTGGCTCGTGAAGATCTTGGTCTTCCAGCGAGTTCCTCCGATGAAGGTTCTGATAGGGATGGTGATGAATGAACCAAGGCTGTTCCCGACTCGTTCTTTTAGTCATTTTGAAATTTGGTGTAATGAGGTCATTTGAACTCATGTAAATATTTTTCAATGAATGAATTGTTTTCGATTTTCCTTATCGCTGTATTACTTTCCGAAGACGATTCAATTTATTCGTTCGAAAGTTTTGATGTTTTAGCGACAGCTGTCGGAAGAAGTATGATTGGGGCCCAAATGTTTTACTGCATAGTAAAGAATGACGTCTCATTTTTACGTAATGCACTCCTCGAACATTTTTAGGTTCGGAATGAAAAATTAGTTAACACTTGGTGAAAATTTGGAATTGTAAAAAATTCGCTAATGTTTAAACCGATCACACAAGTCGACAAATGTGAAAAGTCGAAAATATGACCAAGTGTTGCATATTATTGAAGTGAGCCGCTAATGGGCGTTTAATACATTTTCGGATCGTACCATTCGATCGATTACATGATGCGGCTGTTTGAAGGCACAGATTTTTTATCACTAACGGATCATTTATATGCCACATAACTCATCTAAACGAATAACCCTCGACTTTGAATAAGAGCGTCAGGGTTTGAAATCCTCGACAAAGTCGAATTTCTAGTTCGATTTGAAGTACGAACGAGTCCCCAGTTCGAGTGAGCGTTGGGGTCTTGAACTTTTGTCGAATTTTGGACGAGTCCCCAGTATTGTCTTCAATCAATTTCGTTTCTCCTTTTGATGGGAAGTCCCCGGTTCTTGGGCAGTCCCCAGTATCCGTCAGTGACCATCCTGCGAACTTCATCCCCCCAGTATTTGGGTGTGAAGGATGAGCAGCTGAACACTGGTCCTCGATTTCGATACCTGAAACGGAGTCATTGAAAGACAAAAACCGAGAAAGCCGTTATAGATGAAGACCACATTAGAATGTTCATCAGACTTATCGACCCCGATCGGAGCGTTTTGAGCTCAGGTACTAGTGGGTGATGTTTGTCATCATTCTATTCCAACTATGCCTATCATCTAAAAGTGTTAGTATCAAATAATCGATCAAACAATTACTCCGATGGAGAAAGAATGAAAATTGTAATAGAAAATAAAGTTTGATGATACCATAGAATCTCAAAAGTAGTACTTCTTCAATTGTGTGATATTCCAATTGAAGTCGACTGGCTTGGAGTCCATTGTTTTGAGTTGGTATGAACCTTTTCCAATTACTGCCTTGACCCGATAGGGCCCCTCCCAATTTGCTCCTAATTTACCTTCATTGGGCTCATCCTTCTTCGGTATTTTCATCTTTAGCACATAGTCACCTACATTAAAAGATCGGTACCTAATTTTTTTGTTGAGGTAATTTTCTGCCCTTTGTTTTTGTGCTTGTATTCGAACAAACTCCATGTCTCTTTTTGATTCGGTTAGGTTTAGATCTATTAGTATCGCCTCTTTGTTTGCTTCTTCGGTGCAGTGGGCGAACCGAAGACTGGGTTCCCTTACTTCCACTGGTATCAGCGCTTCTGTTCCGTAGACAAGTGAGAACGGTGTTTCCCCGGTGCTGTGTTTCACCGTTGTCCGATGAGCCCACAGCACTCCGGGGAGTTCGTTCGGCTACTTACCCTTTGACTCATCCATCCTTTTCTTCAAGTACTCAATTATTGTTTTGTTGGAAGACTCAGCTTTTCCATTTGCACTGGGGTGATAAGGTGTTGAGGCAATTCGCTTGATCCCCCATTTTTTGAAGAAGGCAGTGATCCGTCTTCCTATGAACTGCTTACCGTTGTCGCATGTGATCTCTTTCGGGATCCCAAAACGACAGATGATATTTTGATGAATAAATTTGATGACTTCCTGTTCACGAATTTTAGCCAAAGCAATTGCTTCTACCCATTTAGAAAAATAATCCGTAAAAATTAAAATAAACTTTACCCCACCGGGCGCTGTTGGAAGCGGCCCGACCAAATCCATTCCCCACTTCATGAATGGCCATGGTGACGTGACCGAGTGAAGTGGCTATGCTTGTTGATGTATGAGGTTGCCAAATCGTTGACACTTGTCACATTTGCAAACGAACTCTTTGGCATCATCCGCGATCGTTGTCCAATAGTATCCAGCTCTTATTATCTTTCGAACCAACGATTTGTTGCCGGAGTGATTGCCGCATTCGCCTTCGTGAACTTCTTTCAACACATAGTTTGTTCCATCTGGTCCCACACACTTTGCTAAAGGTCCACCGAACATTCGTCTGTAGAGTTGATTTTCTAGAAGACAATATCTTGCCGCTTTAGGTTTAAGTGATCGGGCAGACTTTTTGTCACTGGGAAAGGTGCCTGCCTGCAAATAAGACAAATATTTGTTTCTCCAATCCCAAGTATGATTAACGCTGTTTACCTCTTTGATGCTTCGACAAAGTGGGGTTTCGAACAAATGAACCACTGTTTCGTCGATTTTTCCATCGATAGCTGCTGCAGAACCAAGGTTGACTAAGGCGTCTGCTTCGATGTTATCTTCCCTTGGTATCTGAGCTATATTCCATTCCTGGAAAGAAGTTAGAAGATTTTGTACTTTCTCGAGCAACTGCTGCATCCTCGGATCTCGAACACAAAAATCGCCTTGGATTTGATTTACCACCAGCTGAGAATCAGTTTTGATGTCTAGTCGTTCGACTTTCAAGTCTTTTGCGATCTGTAAATCTGCAGCGAGGGCCTCATATTCGGCCTCGTTGTTAGTTTTTGCATGTAATTTGATCGCATACCTGAGTTTCTCGCCAGAAGGTGCTATCAACAAGATTCCGAGGCCAGTTCCTTTCACATTCGAAGCTTCATCGGTGTACATTATCCAGACTCTGGGATCTGGATCTCTCATCATCAATTCTTCTTTTTTTGCTTCCGTGAAGATGTTAGCGCTAAAGTCTGCTACAAAATCAGCTAAAACTTGAGATTTTATGGCGGTGCGAGGCTGGTAAGTGATCTCGTACTTACTCAGCTCAACCGCCCATTTCATCAATCGACCAGAGAGATCTGGCCGATGTAGAATATTTCGCAATGGAAAAGTAGTTATGACAGATATTGAATGACATTGGAAATAAGGTCTTAGCTTTCGTGCAGCAGTGACTAGTGCAAGTGCTAGTTTTTCTAGATGTGGATACCTTGTTTCTACATCTAGCAATGTCTTACTAACATAATAGATAGGAAATTGGTTACCTCTATCCTCACGAACGAGGACAGCGCTTACAGCAACATCGGAAACGGCCAAGTAGATCAGCAGCATTTCTCCTTCGATCAGCCTTGATAGAAGCGGAAGATTGGACAGATATTGCTTCAGTTCTCTGAGAGCCTTTTTGCATTCTGGTGTCCACTCAAAACTTTTCTTTTTCCTCATCACCGAAAAGAACTTGTGACATCGTTCAGATGACCTCGAGATGAACCTACTGAGATAGGCTACTCGACCGGTCAGCTGTTGAACTTCCTTCACTGTTGTCAGGTCTTCGGAAATGCTTTCGATCGCCCTGATTTTGTCTGGATTGGCCTCAATTCCTCTTTGCAATACGATGAATCCCAAGAACTTATCGGATCTGACCCCGAACGCGCATTTCTCCCGGTTCAATCTCATGTTGAACCGCCTTAGTATCGTAAAAGTTTCCTCTAAATGACTTAAATGATTTTCCTTCTCCAAAGACTTGACCAACATGTCATCGATATACACTTCCATCGTTTTTCCGATCAAATCTTTGAACATGGTGGTAACCAAACGCTGATAAGTAGCGCCAACACTCTTAAGGCCGAAGGGCATGACTGTGTAGAAATAAGTCCCCGTGTCTGTGATGAACGAAGTCTTCTCCCGATCTATTGGGTCCATCAAAATTTGATTATAGCCTGAATAGGCGTCCAAGAAACTCAACATTTCGTGCCCTGTCGTTGAATCGATCAGCCTGTCGATGTGAGGCAGTGGGAACGAATCTTTTGGGCAAGCTTTGTTGAGGTCGGTATAATCGACGCATACTCTCTACTTGCCGTTCTTCTTTGGTACTACAACAGTGTTTGCAAGCCATTCTGGATATTTAACCTCTTTAATGAACCCATTCATTAACAATTTTTCTACTTCATCGTTGATCACTTTCCTCCGGAATCCTCCATTCGGCCGTTTCTTTTGCTTCACTGGCCAATGCTTTGGATCGACATTTAATTTGTGTGTGGCAACTTTTGGATCGATTCCCACCATATCTGCGTGGGACCAAGCAAAACAATCAGAATTATCCTTGAGGAAGGATATGATTTTTGCTCTTACTTCGGGATCCAGTTCTGCTCCCACATAGACTTTCCGATCAGGCTTATCATCGAATAATATTACTTCTTCCAGTTCTTCTATCGTAGAGTCTCCGACTTTTTGTTTATATAGTTCTCTCACACATGGTGGAACCTGTGCGAATTCGACTTCAACTTCGGACTCCGCTAACTGTGACGAAGCACATGACGGAGCCGCAGTGAGGTTTTCGGCCACGGGTTCCACTAGCTGTGATTGCTATTTTCGAAAGCCATCCTTAACAGCTACTGAGTGACATTCTCGTGAAGCCTGCTGCTCACCTCTTATTTCGCGAATTCCCCATGGGGTAGGGAATTTCACAACTTGATGTAGGGTCGATGGGACCGTTCCCATAGCGTGAATCCACGGTCGACCCAATATCACGTTGTATGCCATCTCGCCTTTCATCACTTGAAACGATGTTTCACTCTCAATGCCTTCCGCATATGTCTTAATTGTGATTTCTCCAACGGTCACTTTGCTTGAATTATTGAAACCTGACAACACCGTTGAGAGAGGCACGATCTTATCACTCAACTGCAACTATTCGACTACCCTTGTATGTATGATATTAACCGAACTGCCAGCATCGATTAATACCCTTTTTACATCGGCATCGTCAATCCTCATCGTTACTACCAGTGCATCGTGATGGGGATGAATCCTTTCGTCGAAGTCAAAATCCCCAAACACAATCTCATCATTCATGTCCTCCCCTGTTCGTTTGTCTCGTGTAAAACTTTGCATATTTCTTTGTAGTGTAAGACATTCCACAAACGTCATCTTCTCCGGTAATAACATTTACCGTCTTCATAGGAGCAGGAGGTTTTGGCGGCTCATCATATTTCTTCTTATTAAAATTGTTTCGCCCTCTATCAGTCAACAATTCTACCAAATGCCCCTTCTGTAGCAGGCTGGCCACTTCGTATCTCAACGCCTTACACTCTTCCGTTGTATGGCCGAAGTCATGATGAAATGCACACCATAGATTTTCATCCCTTGTGTTTGGATTTGTTTTTATGCGACCCGAAAACTTTACAACCTTATCACCCATCCCCTTCAAGTGATTTACCAAGTTTGGTGTCGATATGCAAAAATTGTACTTCGTCACTTTTGGAGGCAGTGGTCGATCTTTTGGAGCCGAAAGTGTTCGATTGCCCTCTCCTCGGCTGATTTTTCGAACCCCCAGCTTCGTGGTTGTTGCTTCCCATTCGAGGGAAACTGTAGGGCTCCCATCGTTGGTCCCTGTAGTTTTGCCTCGTTCTCGACTCTCCGTGGTAGTGGTCGATCATAATGATGATTATTTCGGGCTAACTGCAACTCCTCCTCCTCAGCCCTAATCCTTGGTTCGTACTCACGATATAGCTCATCGAATGTCCATGCATCGATTTCCCTAAGACGATCCTTCAACTTCCACGCCTCTATTGAATCAGTGCGCAAGTTATTAGCAAAAGTCAAACAAGCCCACCTTTCCTCGAGATTCGGGATATGAATCTTCTCATCATTGAATCATTTCACAAATTGTTTGATATTTTCCCCGGGCCGCTGCCTAACGTTCAGGATATCTTCCACCCTTGGTGCTATCTTTTTTGCTCCAGTGTGTGATCGAATGAATTTCGCTGCCATATCATCAAAACTAGTATCTCGTTTTTGTGTAGCTGTAAATACCACTTCAATGCTGCTCCTTTCAACGTTTCACAAAACTTCTTAACGCTGACCGAGTTGATCTCTTCCGAAGTCAGGTCGTTCGCCTGAACTGCAACCGAAAACATATCAATGTGATCCCTCAGATCTGTGGTTCCATCATATCTCAAAATTTCTGGTAAGTTTTAGGAATGGGCATTGGGGCTGCACTTGCTGGAAACGGACGCTTTGAAATCGATTTTTTAGCGACTTCGTCCGTTAACTTCGGAACACTTGGAAATTTCTCCATAAATGATTTTATCTCACTGAATTTCTTATCCACTGTGTCATTCAGCAGGGTTTGCATCGTAGCTAACATCCTCACTTCTATCGTAACGGAGGCTGGAGCTCCCATAGCCACGGCAGCCGTACCTGATCCTCCGGATCCAACCCCCGCTGCAAGTCCCCCTGTTACGGCACTCTGAGGAACCGAAGTCAGAATGCTTGCGGGGGGTGTGATCGGGGAGGTGGGTGCTCTGTTTTCGATAGAGCTAGACAGAACCTTCAATTGCTCTTGTATCATTTCGAACTGAGCATCATGCCTTTTTAAATATGCCATCAGTGCCGCATTTGTATCTCCTGACTCGACCGCGGGTTCCTTACCGGGTCGCCGCCCTCGGGGCGCGTTCAGCTGTGAACCAGTAGAAATGTCGTCATGAGTCGGATCCTGCTCGTGGTTGGTAGACTCATCGACCGCTTCAATGTTGGTCGGAACATGAACCCCGTCATTGGGATTGAGTTGTTCTTGACCGTTCAGAGCGGTGGTGACATCAATGTTACGTTCATCTGCCATTTCATGACAAAAAAGCAAACGTAAGTAGTATCAAACGATTCAAATTTCGGAATAAATCGATTGGCTAGTCCCCACAGACGGCGCCAAATTGTATTTCCTAAAAATGTACTCTAGGTTTTACAATTAAATTTGTATTTAGTAGAGTCCAAGACGACCGTTTTATATCTCAACTCGATCGATTGATAGGTAATTTACGTTGATAAGCAGTCGATTTTCAGGGGTCCGAAGACGATGCAAATATCAATTTCGAAGATATGAGTATGCAAATCCGATGTTGAGTCAGAATGAACAATTCGAAGGCAGATGTGAACAGACAAAGTAAAGCAGATGACAGATTAACAATTTACGATGACGTGATTTCGGGCGGGTTTCTATCGAAGACGAATTAGGTGTTAATTTCATTCAATGCTGAATACTTGATTTTAACCAGATTCGATGACAAAGTTAGATATAATGATAGATAAATGTGATCGATAAAAATGTATTCAATCAGATAACAATACGATCGTAAAGCAACAATAGCAATTCACTTGATATGCTCGATACCAGTAAGCAAGTTAAATAGTGGATCTAAAATGCAATCAGAGTGACGATAATAGATTAACGAGATCGAATGTGCTGAATTAAAATATTGAATAATGGAAATAGCACGCGAACAGTAGAATAGGCAATAATAAATAAATAAATAAAGCGATAAAAGCTTATTGTATTGAAGAATCAGAGGATGGTGCTTCGATGAAAGAGATGAATCTTCTTCCACGCTGAAACCAATCCACGATAGATGTTTTAATACAATGGTTGCTTTGATAATGACAGTATATTGATTATGGTATGATGAGAAAATAACAATAATGTAGTGAGAAAATGTATAGCTTGGGGAACGAGAAAATGGTGTTCAGATGAACATGTCTGCAAATGAAGGAATAAAGTCCTATTTATAGGTTGAGATGGTAGAGTTCCCAACCCTAGAAGAACATTACTTCTTCACGTCTCTCTTTCAGCAGTTGCCTGTTTTCATTCACTTCCGCCGAATCCGCTAAATTTGTTCCAATAAACTTGGGATGAGGACAACCTAAGTTATCTGTTGGAACACTGTCTTCAAAATTATCCGATCACAACATAGCATAATCGATCACACAGTCGAACGAAGCTGCTTCTTTTCGATCATAATGTCCTTGAAATCAATTAGTGCCTTGCCACATAAACGAGTCTGTTCTTCTTGTGATCGAAAAGAAATCAACGAATACAGATAGTCCCCCCACTTGCCAAGTCGTATGTTTGTAAAACTTGGCAAGTGGCTTGAATTTTTAGGCGGGAAACACGTGGAACGTTTGCGTCCCTCCATTTTGAAACGTCACGTTGTCGCCTCAACTTCCCATCACCGCACGTGTCAAAGATCGTAGGGACAGCAGTTTTCAACGGTTTCCAAGGTAATGATGACTCTTACCCTATAAATACCAACTTCAAAACCATATTGCAAACTTTACAAATTCCAAATCTTTCAAAATTCTCAAAATTCTCCGACTTTCTAAGCAAATCTCAAGAACTTCTTGCCGATTTCTGTCAATTTCCATATCACTTACATACCTGGCAATATGTTCGTCAAATTCTTAGCTGCGTCGGTACTCCACTTGCACTGGACGTGGCAACACGGAGCAGGACAAGACCTAGTATGGCTAAGGTACGTGTTGAAATCGACCTTCTTAAGCCACTAGTTGATAGTGTACGGATTGGCCAAGAGGATGATAACAGTCCTCTTAAAGGATTTGAGCAGAAAATAGAATATGAAGGAGTACCCAAATACTGCAATCATTGTAGAAAATCGGGACATTCTTTAGTCAATTGTAGGCTATTGGAGAAAAAGAAGAAACAAGAAATGAATGAAGTGGAAGGAAACAACAAGGATGTCTTGAATAATGTTACTAAGGAACAACCGAACCAGAAGGAGACTATATCACATCAAGCTCGGGAAAATAATAACATGTTGGTGGAAGAGGAAAGGCAGGAGAATAAACAAGAAGCTGAACAAGAATGGCAAACTGTTACAACTAGAGTGGGCAAGAAAAAGAACAAGAAGGCTGTGAAGAAAATTCCAAAGAAGAAAAGTGTAGTAAAGTTTAGACCATCTCAATCTCAAAGGAAAAATTTAGAAAGCAACAGCAAGGTCCCAAAGGAAGCTCAACATAATCAGCAAACTCAAAAATCAAGAGAGGGTCAGGGGGAAGCAAGTTCAGTTAGGGATCAAAATCAAAATCAAACGGGTAGCAGTAACGGTCCTTTGGTCACTCCAAACCAATCACCGGAGATGGAGTTCGACGGAAACATGCACCATTGTATTGAAAATAGTGGATTTAGTACTAATGAAGGAGGAAAAAGGCCTATTGAAAATGATACTAACGAACTTCCTGGATTGAATTGCATCAGGGAAAAGGAAACGACAAAGTCAGAGAGTCTGCCTTCTACAATAAAAAACCATAAAGGTATACATTTGGTGGTTGATCTTAAAGGGGGCCCAACATGTAACCAGAACGCTCAAGTCATACAACCTGAAGAAGATGAGACTGAATCGACTGAAGTATTTGACAATAACTCAGTTGAACACCTCGACAATCAACCTGACGATCCTGCCGAGGTTCATTTGAGGGAGGTTGTTGGAAAATTGGGTGTATCACCTGTCAAAAGAGGAAGAAACAAGCTTAGGAAGAAAGGAAATAGGAAAAGAGATAATACATCCCCTTCTCCTCAGGGAAGAGGTACAAAAGACTCTATCCTTTAATTTTCCATGGTTAATACAATTTTCTGCAATATTAGGGGTGTGAGATAAAAAAAAGCAATTCATAGATTGAAACGTCTAATAAACACACATAAGGTTCCGTTTGTGGCAATCTTAGAACTTTTGTAGACAAATCCAAAATTGAAGGTTACAAAAAAATTTTGGGATTTCAAAATTGTGTGGCAAATGTCAATGGAAAGATTTGGATGTTTTGGACATCTGATTTTCCCTTCAAGATGCTAGCTAGTGAAGAACAACAAATGACAGTCATGTTTAATAGTGGCGATGTAAATAACAGCTTTTGTATAACTGCGGTGTACGCAAAATGTTCATCACTTGATAGGAAAGAGTTATGGAGTAGCCTATAAAGTCTTGATCCTCAAATATTGAGTCTATGGTGCATTGGAGGTGATTTTAACGTGATAATGGAAGCTGGGGAAAAAAAAGGGGTAGGCCACATAGAGCTTACAAAAGTTTAGATTTTATTAGTACAATGAACAATTGTGGGTTGGTTGACATTGGTTTCAATGGATCAAGACTCACGTGGTGTAATAACAGGAAGCCAAGTAAAAGAATTTGGAAGAGGCTAGATAGAGGTTTTATTAATACTTTGTGGGAACAAAAATTTCAAAATAACTCTGTCAGGCACTTATCCAAAACTGGTTCAGACCATAGACCTCTCTTGTTCTCTTGCCACAATGATCAAAAGGAGAATATCAAATACTTTAGATTCCTTAGTTGTTGGGTGGACCTTCCAGGTTTTCAGGATGTTGTGTCTCAATGTTGGAACTCTCAGTTCAATGGTAATCCTATGTGGGTATTACAATGCAAGCTGAAATTATTGAGTAGAAGGCTTAGTGAATGGTCCAGAGCTTCTGTTGGTGATATTTATGATCAAGTCATTAGCTGGGAAACTAAAGTCCAAAGTCTAGAAGATCTGGACATCCTCAACAACGCATAGCAAACAAGGGAAGAACTGAACAAAGCTCATGCTGAATATGTCAAATGGTTAGGAGTGTAAGAAGCGCTTCTAAGGCAGAAATCTCAGATAAAATGGTTTGAAGAAGGAGATTGTAACAGCAAGTACTTTCATGCTATCATAAAAGAAAGAAGAAGAAGGTTGCAGATCACGAAAATCAAGAATCAAAGGGGCAGATGGGTGCAGGGAGAAGAAAAATTGCAAAAGCTGCGGTTAGACACTTCTCAAAATTCTTCAATCTAATGCAGCAACCCCATGGCAATGAAAGCATACTAGAATGCATTCCCAGGTGTGTCACTGATGAACAAAATGAATTTCTCACTCAAATACCTAATGAGGTTGAGATAAAAGAAGCTATTTTTAGTATGAATCCTGATAGTACTGCCGGACCAGATGGTTTTAATGGTAAATTTTACCAATGTTGCTGGGACACTGTGAGAGAAGATGTTACAAATTATGTACAATCATTCTTCAATAGTGCGAACATGACTAGATACTTTTCTCATACTTGTCTAGTCTTGTTGCCAAAAGTAGAATCCCCATCCAAACTTTCTGAAATGAGACCCATCAGTTTGTCTAATTTTTCTAGCAAGATTATTTCTAAAGTTTTGTCTAGAAGATTGAATCCAATCTTGCCTTCTCTGATCTCCACTAATCAAAGTGGTTTTGTTAAAGGAAGGTTGATCACAGAGAATGTGTTACTAGCTTAGGAAATTGTTCAAGACATAACTAAAAGCAATAAGGGAGGCAATATAATAATAAAATTGGACATGGCTAAGGCGTATGATAGGGTCTCGTGGTCTTTCATTACTTCAGTTCTAAGGAAGTTTGGTTTTTCAGAAGGATGGGTGGACATAATATGGAGGTTGGTGTCAAATGTTTGGTACTCTATTGTAACTAATGGAACCATGCAAGGTTTTTTCTCTTCTTCTCAGGATTTGAGGCAGGGTGACCCTTTGTCACCATCTATCTTTATCCTTGCTGCAGAAGTTCTCTCTAGAATTCTCAACAATCTCAATCAAAATAGAAATTTCACTCCTTTCACAATGAATCCTAAAGGACCCCAAGTGAACCACCTTGCATATGCAGATGACATTATGATTTTTTATGGAGGGAACAATAAATCAATTATGTTGGTCATGAAGCAAATCAGGAAGTATGAACAAACCTCAGGTCAAATGGTTAATAGTGACAAGAGTTGTTTCATCACTGCACCTAAGACCTTAGCCAGTAGAATCAATAGAATGAGGTTGGCTACAGGATTTATGGATAAAAACTTTCCTTTTAGCTATCTAATTTATATTGGAAGAAAAAACATTGCATACTTTGATGGCATGGTTGACAAAGTAGTTAAAAGGTTAAGTGGATGGCAAGGAAAATTTTTATCAATTGGAGGGAGAATGATTCTTATCAAGCACGTCCTACAATCCATGCCAACTTACACTTTGACTACAATGTCACCACCAAAAGGTACGCTGAAGCTGCTGGAAAAACAGTTTGCTAACTTTTTTTGGGGCTCTTCTGGGAACAAAAATAAATATCATTGGGCAGCATGGTTTAAACTATGTCTACCAAAAGAGGAAGGTGGAATAGTTATAAGGGGTATGGAAGAAATTAGTGATACGTTGGCAATTAAAAGGTGGTGGAGGTTTAGAACGACCCCCTCGTTATGGGCATATTTTCTTAAAGCCAAGTATTGCAGTAGAGTTCACTCAGTAGCAAAAATTGGAGCATCAAAGAATTCTAACTCATGGAGACAAATGATGAAACAAAGGAAAAGATTGAAAATAACATAATTTGGAAAGTGCAAAAAGGGCAGAGTAGTTTTTGGTGGGATAATTGGGCTAACAAAGGTGCTTTGGCAAATAGTTGTTCTACGAACAATAGGTCTGGTAAAGTGCTTGTTAATGAATTCATTGATGGAAGGAAATAGAATGTGAACAAGCTGATGGAAGTACTGCCTAGTAGCATTATTCAGGATGTTCGTTCTATTGACATTGGCAACCATGATGCTCCTGATTATGTTGTGTGGAAACTATCTCAAGATGGAAGGTTTTCTAACAAGACTGCATGGAATTTCAACAGAACCAATGCTCCAAGATCTACATTCATCAGTAAGGTATGGCACAACTACATCCCCTTCAAAATCTCTTTTTTATCTTGGAGGTTGGTATTGAGAAAGTTACCATTTGATGACACTTTAAGTAGATTTGGTAATCAAGTAGTGTCTAGATGTAAATGTTGTTCTATTCCCCAAATTGAAACTTTAGAACATGTGTTTATGGGAAGTGAAATGGCTCTTACAATCTGGAAGTTCTTTGGTGGCCCACTTGGAGTTTCTTGTAGTGAGATATCTATTAGAGCTATCCTCCAAAACTGGTGGAATATGAAACCCCAAAACATTGTGCATAAAATGTTACTGCAAATTGCTCCCATTGTTATATGTTGGGAGATTTGGAAAGCAAGTTGTGCTTGCAAATATGGAGACCAAAGAAAATTTATGGCATACAAGATGATTCAACAAGCTAGCTGGACCATCCAAGCAGCGATGAGATTAGCTTTCCCCACAGTTGACTGGAACAAATCTTGGCAGGATACTTGTACAAATATGGAGAGACTCAAACCAAGAATCAACTGGAAGCAAGTAACTTGGGTTAAACCTTTAGCTGGAAGGATTAAACTCAACACGGATGGGAGTTTTAACAAAGAAAATGGAAGATCTGGTATTGGGGGAATCATTAGAGATGAAGTTGGTGACCTTATCATGGCATACTCTATTCCAATCAAATGCGACAGTAACAACATAGCTGAGGCGATAGAGGTCAATTTTAGGGTTCGTTGGTGTATAAGTCGAGGCCTTGCCGAGTTAGACATTGAATTGGACTCTCAGCTGGTGGCGAATCAAGTATCTGATTGTTTGGCGAAGCTGGCTTCTCAATCTGAGGAGAGATGCTTTTACTATGCATTTGAGGAACTACCTAGAAATGCTAAAGGTCCTTTCCAATTGGATATGTTTCAAATGCCAAGCATTAGAATTGGATATGAAAAGGCTAATTTTTTTGTAAGTTAAGATTAATGTTGTATGGAGCAGAATTGTAAGTTGTTTACTGCTCCTTAGTAGCTTTTTTTTTAAAGATTGGTTTAATTGCCAGTCTTGTGTTGTAATTTGAGGTCAGACAAAGTTCTCCTCTGCTCTTTAATGATATATACAACACCTTAAAAAAATTATTTTTGTTCAAAGAAAAATTTTCATAATAATTGCCTATTAGTGAAGAGATCTCAACCATTTAAGTTTAAGGTGTATACATGGTATTAATCAGTTGAGACATTATAATTGATAAAAAAATTAATGGAGTTTATCCGTGATGCAAGTATGATCGTGAAGAGCTGGAGATGGAGCTGGGAATGAGACCAAGTTTGATGCTGAGCTGGACATTCAGTTAGATGAGCTGGAAGAAGCAGTTAGGATAGTTAGTTAGTTAGTTAATCAGTTAGTTAGTCTGTTAAGATTTCCGGAAAGTAGTTAGTTAGTTATTCATTGGGATTGATTCCTATCTTGTTGTATAAATACATTCAAGTACATTGTAAAGCATTCATTCAGATTCATAATACAATTCACTCTCCTTCTCTCTAAATTCCTCCCTATTCTTCAGCTAGGATCTCGAAGATCCCCTGACCTAGCTGCCACATTCTCTCGAGTATTGCTCCTGAGTTTGTTCTTTCTTCAGTTGGCATCAAGCCGGACCCTCAAAATTATCTAGCATGGATATTACATATAAAATAAAAGTTAAGTGAAATCCATGCGGTGACATTGAAGCATGACGATCTTACGGAATACATATAGTCATTGTACAAAGCCAAAACCTTTATGTGAAATAAAATCGAAAGATGTGACCTTCAGAAAGTTAATGATTAACTAAAATATATTTTTATTTAATTAATTATGTTTCCAACACAAAGTCTAGTTGCCTCAAATATCTCCAGGATATAATGAAAGTTTTAAGTGAGAATTCCAATTTATATATATTGGCCGAAAACCGGTTGGGCACTCAATGACGCGTGGCTGGTGATGTACCAAGCGCAAAGTGTAAATCGTAGACCGGCCAGCAAAGAATTTTCACAAAAAAATCGACATCCGGGCCTCAACAAACTCCGCTATTTTCGGGGAAATCATTGATAGTGGATGAGGACATTATCAAATCGCGAAGAAATGTACAGAAGAAGGAGTTTAGATAGGTTTAGGTCTCCCGCACCTTTAAATAAACCCTTCCCCCACTTTGTGAAGATGGACGTTTTGATTTCATGTACTCATAATCTGCACTAGCTGTTTTTACATACTTTGCTACTGCACCATTGTATCGATTGCATTATTTGGCTAAGGAGAAATGGAGATCATTTTCTTCTGCTGGAGCCCGAGCACATATAAATCAATAAGATTTTTGTTGCTTTCTTTCACTATTTTTATTTCTTTGCTTTGCCCGTTAATTATCGTTATTAACTTGTTCGATTGTCACTGTGATAGATTTTGCTTATAATCTTTATACATACATCATGATTACTATTGATTAAATAGTCTAGTTATTCACTACTCAATTTTAAATTGCATAATTAACCAAGTTTCAATAGACATAGCCTTAAAATCTAACATTTGAATCTTGATATAAAGGATCATATGCGGCTCAACTAAATAAAACTTTAATTGTGATACCTGAATTAAATTTTAGGATATACATAATTAACAAATGGGTAGTCAAATTCCAATACTTAAACTTATGAATAACGTTCTTGCGATGTAGATTATCTCATACCTATAGCCTGATTGGGTTAGCAAAAAAAAAGTAGGTTTTAAGCACAAGTATTTAAAAATAATTCTTTAAGTATTTAAGCTAGTTTTATAAATAAATAATTACGTGCTTGGATATAAGTGCTGAAATTGAAGAAAAAGTTGTTGAGGTGTTTGGTAAAAATATGCTTTTTATGCTAAAATAGTTAAAATATCCTTAAAAGGAGCAAAATAAAGAGCGAGAATAATTTAGGGCATGTGTTAGTGAGGTTATTAGTGGAATTGAAAAAATTATAAGGGAAAAAAAAATATAAAAGTTGGTCAAATTATAAAAGTTTTTAAGCCAAAAACAAAAAGTTAGAATTGCCCAACTTTTAGCTTTTGGCTTTTGGCTTTTGGCTTTTTTTTTTTAAAACTTAAATATCAAGTATATTTAAGAATTTTTTAATAGTCAAACATTTCTATCACCTAAAAGTTGATTAAAAGCTGGCCACCCAAACACCCTTCTAGTTCAACAGTATGACAATTGTTAATTATATTTGACAATATATCTTTTACAAGAGTTGGATTAAATAAATCATAGCATTTCACTGTTAATATGCGAGATCAACTCATGTTAATTATTCTATATGTTCTTTGTAACGATACATCTTTATCTTGGGGAAAATGTGGAAATATTTTAGCTCCTCCAAAATAGGGGGATGACACATTGCCAGTGTTTGCAAGATTTTAGATGGATCACCACAGTCGCTCAAACTCCCAAAAAAAAAAAATTATAAATTGCAGTTCAAAATCTCCATTTAAATATTGTTGTTTGAAGTGAAAAAATATTATTTTGACCTAAATTTTGAATTGAAATTCATGAAAATCTGGAGTTTAAATTATTGTGGCTATACTGAAGAGTAGTTTGTCCTGTTGGGAGTTTCCCACAACGGTGGAAAGTAACCTTTGCAAAGGGTATAAAGACAAAAGGTCCCACCAAGCTAATTGAATAAATAAAGTCCACCAAGTATCTATGTGTATTATATACTATATTATATTATATATTTAATACTTGAACTTGGGGCTTGGGCGCGGGCCCGGATCGGGTCTTTAGAGAAGGACTATTTATTTTGTATTTTATTTTTGCAACAGAACTATTTAAATTTCAGATTTTAAATTTAACTTTAAACATTGAAAACCTGTTCAGAAATAAGACACCTATTCTGAATAGTCTTCTCTTCTCTCTATATATTTTCTACCCTGAAAGTGGCCTCTCAGTTCTGTAGTAATAATTTGGCTTTGAGGAATCCTGAAAAATATTGTTTGTATCCCCTAAGAATATACAAGAAATAATTCTTTAAGGACAGTGAAATAATTTTTCTCGCTTCAAAGTTCTTTCTTCTATTCATTTCAGTTTTTCTGACAATCTTAAAGAATTAGTTGCTATGGAGAAGATTCTATCCGTTGTTGATAACTCAAAGGAGTTTATCAAACTTGATCGCTTTGATGGATCAAACTTTACCCGGTGGCAGGATAAGATGATTTTCTTGCTTATTGCTTTGAAAATCTTCTATGTTCTGGATCCCAATCTGGTTGCTTTGCCCGAACCTACTCCTACAGACACTAATGCAATCAAGGCAGAAAGGAAGAAACGTGAAGAGGATGAACTGCTTTGTCGTGGACATATTTTGAATACTCTCACGGATCGCCTTTATGATCTTTATTCAAATCTGAAGACACCAAAGGAGATTTGGGCTGCGCTGCAAAATAAATACCAGAATGAAAAGAGAGGTACGGATAAATTCCTGGCTTTGCAATATTTTGAATTTAAATTGATTGATACCAAGCCTATTATGGATCAGATTCATGAATTGCAAGTACTAGTTTCAAAACTGAATGATCTTGAAGTTAAGATTCCTGATGCACTTCAAATAGGTGCAATACTCTCGAAATTGCCTTCTTCCTGGAATGATTATAGAAAGAAAATGTTGCATTCTGCTGATAAATTAACTATGGAACAATTCCAGACTCACCTTCAAATCGAAAGTGAGACTCGTGCCCGTGATGCTTCAATACAAGCATCAAGTTCTGTGGTTAATTTAGTAAGCCAGAATAATTCTGGCAATGAAAACAAAAATCTGAAAGTTTCCAACAAATCTCTCGGTAAAAAGAGAAAGAATTTTAATTGTCATCATTGTGGGAAGAAAGGGCACAAGATTCGAGATTGCAGATATAAAAAGGCAGGAATAAATTTCAATTCTGGAAATTCCGAGAAAGCAAACATGGTAGAAAATTCTGCACAAGGACTGGTTGCCATGATTTCTGCATTACCAAGTGGAACTGTCTTAGAACTGAACATGGCTGCTGCATCCACTAACAGTCAAGACTGGTGGTTGGATTCTGGCGCAACCATTCATGTCTGTTTTGACAAGGATCAGTTCAACACCTATACAGAAGTAAAAGATTCTGAAATTGTGCTTATGGGAAATCATGTCACTGCAGAAGTTTTGGGAAAAGGAACCGTTGAATTCAATTTCACTTCGGGAAAGAAGCTGATGCTACTGAATGTGTATCATGTTCCTAAAATGAAAAAGAATTTGATGTCTGCTAGTTTGCTTTCTAAGAAAGGTTTCAAGATTGTAATAGAATCTGATCATGTAATAGTGTCTAAGAGTGGTATGTTTGTAGGCAAAGGATATCATTGTGATGGCATGTTTAAACTAAGTATTGATGCAATAAAGAATGCTTCTATTTATACTGCTGCGTCTGATTCTCTTTTGTGTCATACTAGATTAGGACATATAAATTTTGGTTCTTTAAATTATATGTCTAAAAATGATTATATTGCTTGCAATAGTAAAAACGTTGAAAAATGTGAGATCTGTATACAAGCAAAAATGACCAAGAAGCCTTTTAAGAAAGTAGATAGAGTTACTGAATTATTGGATTTAGTACATTCAGATAAATGTGAATTAAATGGAGAATTAACTAGAGGAGGTAAAAGATATTTTATTACCTTTATTGATGATTTTTCTAGATTCACATATGTATACTTACTTAGAACAAAAGATGAAGCTTTTCAGAAATTTAAAGAGTATAAGACTGTTGTGGAAAATCAAAAGGTTAGGAATTAAGATCCATCGTAGTGATAGAAGTGGTGAATATTTTCCTACTTAATTTAACAATTTTTGTGAAGAGCATGGTATTATACATCAAACTAGTGCCCCTTACACACCACAACAAAATGGGTTGGCTGAAAGGAAAAATAGGACTCTAGTTGACATGGTTAATGCTATGATTTTGAATGCACACTTACCTTATAATTTATGGGGTGAGGCATTGCTAACGGCATGTCATAATATTAAATAGAGTGCCTTCTAAAAGCATAAACGTTTCACCCTATGAACTTTGGAAGAATAGAAAACCAAATCTTGGTTATCTTAAAGTGTGGGGGTGTATAGCGTTCTATAAAATTCCTGACCATCAAAGAACTAAGTTGGGGCCTAGAGGAATTAAAAGTGTTTTTGTGGGATATGCACAAAATTCAAAAGCTTATAGGCTCTTAGATCTAAAATCTAATGTCATCATAGAATCTGTTCATGTTGATTTTATTGAAAATAAATTTATAAAAGATTTTGTTGATGGGTCATTGACTGAACTTAATCAAAATGGGGTTGACGTAAATGAGATGTCACATTCTGAAGTTGTTACAAACAGAAGGAAAAGTGACAATATTGTGTTAGAACCTAGAAGAAGCCAAGGAGATAGAAAAGAAAAGAATTTTGGTTCTGATTATATTTCTTCACAAGCAATAGTTTTTCTTATAGAAGGAAGTAGAACAACTGTCTGTAATAAAATACTTATTTTATTTAATGTAGAAGATGGCCCAAAGACTTACCAAGAGGCTGTGTCTTCAAGAGATGCTGCCTTTTGGAAGGAGGCCATTAATGATAAAGTGGACTCAATTATGTCTAACAACACTTGGATTTTAGTTGATCTTCCTCGTGGATCAAAACCCATAGGTTGTAAATAGGTCTTCAGAAGAAAGTATAATACAGACGGTTCGGTTAAACCTTCAAGGCAAGACTAGTTGCAAAAGGTTTCACCCAAAAAGTAGGCATAGATTACTTTGATACCTATGCTCGTGTAGCAAAGATAATATCCATTAGAGTACTTTTATTATTAACATCTATATTATTTGTATGTACACCAAATGGATGTTAAGACTGCCTTTTTAAACGGGAACCTAAGTGAAGAAATTTATATGCGACAGCCAGAAGGATTTGTACTTCCTGGGAATGAAAATAAAGTGTGTAAATTGATAAAGTCGCTCTATGGCTTGAAACAAGCACCAAAACAGTGGCATGAAAAGTTTGATAGTGCAATCCTATCGAATGGATTTGTACACAATAAATAAGACAAATGTATCTACTGTAAATTCACAAAAGATTATGGAGTTATTATTTATCTGTATGTAGATGACATGTTGATCATTGGTACGAACATGCTTGGACTCTCTGAAACTAAGAAGTATCTAACTTCTGTCTTTAAAATGAAAGATCTGAATGAAGTAGATACAATCTTGGGAATAAAAGTCAAAAGAGATATCAAGAAAGTTACTTTATCACAATCACATTATATAGACAAAATCCTTGACAAGTTCAGTCATTTGGACATAAAGGAGTTCAATACTCCTTGTGACTTTAGTATCAAGTTGTCTTAAAACACTGAAAGAGCTGTAGCACAACTAGAATATGCAAGTGCGATGGGCAGTATGATGTATGCTATGCATTGTACTAGGCCTGATATAGCGTTCGTTGTTTATAAACTTTCAAGGTTTACAAGTAATCCAAGTAACGAGCATTGGAAAGCAATAGCTAGAGTACTTAGATATTTATAACGAACAAAGCACTTAGGCATTTGCTATAGCGGTTTTCCTACAGTATTAGAAGGTTATTCTGATGCAAGTTGGATTACCAGTGTTAATGATAAGAAATCCACTACAGGATGGATTTTTTGTTTAGCGGGTGGCGCCATTAGTTGGGCATCCAAGAAGCAAACTTGTCTTTTCACCATGGAAGCTGAATTTTTTGCTTTAGCTACTGCTGTACATGAAGCGAAATGACTGAGGAATTTGTTATTAGACATAAAGTTGTGGCCACCGATGCCAGCCATTACCGTATTTTGTGACAGTGAGAATACGATGATCTTAGCTTACAATAAAATATATAATGGGAAAAATAGACATGTAAGCATAAGACATTGTTACATACAAGATTTGATAATAAAAAAATGGAACTATAGCTACAGTGTACGTGAGATCGAGCAATAATATGGCTGATCCACTTACAAAAGCATTGACTAAAGATGTAGTAGAAACTCATCGTGATGGAATGGGGCTAAAACCCTTAAATTAAACGTATGTAATAGGAACCCAACTTTGAGTTAGTATACACTCTACCAATAAAAGTTCAATGGGTAATAACAAGTTACTTTCGTTATTTAAGCACGAGCCTCCTTGAAGAGTCTCATTCCAATGTACTGCATTCTATTACGGAAGGAGCAAGAAGTTGTTTAATGCCTGTTGTGACTGGGGTATAAAGACAAACTTCATGGTGCAAACTGTTACAAGGAGAGGTTGATATGATTCTCAATGAAATTAGCAAGTGTCTGGAGTAACAGGGACACTATGTCTAATTTCACCTATATGAAGATTAAAGTGGTGCCTCTTTAAAAAAGATCTAGAGGGTTGGTCCTGTAAATTTCATGAAATCAGGATTAGAGCACATGGCCATCAAAGTGCTAAAGCAAGTTATGGTTTGTTTAGCCACTTTAATAATGTCACGTGTGTGATGCTTTCGGTTTGACACAATGAATTGTGGTTCAAATCTTAGGATACCATCAACTTCGTCAAACTTTAAAGCGTTTACACTAATAGAAAGATACAGATCTACTTAAAGATACTTTCTGCTACGCGTGATATTATGAGACAGTACAAACTAGTAGGGGATTGAAGAGTAGTTTGTCCTGTAGGGAGTTTCCCACCAAGCTAATTGAATAAATAAAGTCCACCAAGTATCTATGTATATTATATATTATATTATATATTTAATACTTGGACTTGGACTTGGAGCTTGGGCGCGGGCCGGATCGGGTCTTTACAGAAGGACTGTTTATTTTGTATTTATTTTTGCAACAGGACTATTTAAATTTCAGATTTGAAATTTAACTTTAAATGTTGAAAACCTATTCAGAAATAAGACCCCTATTCTGAATAGTCTCCTCTTCTCTCTATATATTTTCTACTCTGAAAGTGGCTTCTCAGTTCTGCAGTAATAATTTGGCTTTGAGGAATCCTGAAGAACATTGTTTGTATCCCCTAAGAATATACAAGCAATAATTCTTTAAGGACAGTGAAATAATTGTTCTCGCCTCAAAGTTCTTTCTTCTATTTCGTTTCAATTTTTCTAACATATACATCTAAAACATTACAAAATGCAGGTTATTCCCCATTTTAACGATTTAAAAATGGATTATTGTGCACAATTTACAAAAATAATCATCATAACTGAGAGATTTATTGTATTAAGCAGGGGTGGGAATATATCTGAACAACCTAAGGGAGGTTTACGAAAATACCCATCAAAATCAAAATATTTACCTACCTCTACCCATAAGTTTCATATTTGCAAGCCCTACCCATAAACTATTACATGCCCTACCCATCTAGACTTGTATACTATTATTTATGCAGTATACCTTAAAAGTACACACCCATATCTAGACTTGTATACTATTATTTATGCAGTATACCTTAAAGGTATACACCATAAGGTATAACAAAGTTATACAGTAATAAATGGGTAGGTTGGTAAATATTTTAATGTCATGGGTAGTGTAATTTTTAATGGGTATAATTTATAAATATCTTGAATTTCATGGGTATGTAGTGTAAAAAAATCCATAACCTAAACTATACGATCCGCTACTCTGTCCCAAACCCAATTCCCTTGGGCTACTTTAAATTTTTTTAAAAGTCAGCAAAAATATGCTAGGTGTTATTCTACTTATTTTATTTCAAAAATATAGTGACATTGTTTTTCACTTTACCGAACAAAATAACATTTGAAGAAATGGTACCAAACAAAGCAATAAAAAATAACATTTGAAAAATTGGTACCAAACAAAAGCAATATTACTAAAATGTTGTCGTTGACATCCTAACTCCTCTGTCTTCTCTCGGCCCTTTCCCTTCTTCATTGACCGCGCATGCGGCAGACCACTATCCCTCCCCAAAATCGTCATTGGTATCCCTCTCAACCCCCTAATTGTCGGTATCCCTCCTCTCATCCTTAGTCGTTGCCTGCTCCCTGTCCCGCGATGTTCGTGGTTGCTGTTGTTGTTGCTAGTATACTGCCGCAGCTTCAAATAAAAAATGGTGAAGGTTGGTCATTGGCGCCGCTGCTTCCCAGTGCCACTGCTCTTTTTTTGCCCTTTTTTAGATCCGGATCTCCGGTGGCTATGATGGATCTATGGTGGTTTATTTGTTGTGGGTGGAGGTGGAAGGTGTATACCCATTGTATATCTGGTGTATATCATATATGTATAGTGAAGATACAACAGACATACAAAGTACATACACTTTAAAATACATATGTACATTCAATATACAGTGTATGCCTGATGTATACAATGTATGTTCAAAGTATCGAACATACGTACGTGGAGATACATCGGGCATATATAGAGTATATACAAATGATATATAAGAATATACCAACAACAAAAAAGATCGACGACCAGCGACAATGGAATGGGCAGTTATGGGGCACAGTTGAGGGTTGGCAGGTGGTGTAGAAGGAGTTTCTATGATTTCTCTTACCTTTTTGTATATATTTCATTAGAAAATTTTGTAATATTGCTATTCTTGTGTAAAGAAAAATGTTACTTAGTTTGCATAGTTATATAATCTACCCTTAAAAGTCAACCTAATTCTCATAAGCCCAAGTCCCAAATCCCTTCGGTATTTCACTTATTCACTTCACCCATCGGATCACTTATTCAAAAATCGAGTATTTGATTCCATTATTAAAAAAATTAAACATCAAGAAAATCGAACTATAAATTTTTCAAACCGATAATATACCTGTATTGGTCAGAAATTGACGTGCTCGGACAACATCTCGGCGCGATAAGCTGAAGATAATCGAACTGACGCTCTGTGGCAGAATGATCGAAGCGAGTGAGTAAACTACCGAAGTCGAGCATCAATGTAACAACCGAAGACGAGCCGCAAGTTGAACTTCGGTGACACACACTCCGACTTCGGCCCACTAACTCCTTCAATTAATGCCCAAGACGTGGGTTTTGAGCATGTCTGATGGTGGAAAACGTGGGTGAAGCCTCTTTGGCCTATAAATAGCATTAGATTTTACTTTGTAATTATTCAGAAACACATACAGAAACTCTGGCAAAATTTGTACTCACTACGACATATTAAAATCAAGTTATTTTCTTATGTTATACGATCGTTCTCAACATTTTTATCGACTTTGATACGAAGATTTGCTTGTATTCCAACCCAAATTCGATTTGTGATCCTAAACTGATTTAGGCCCATACAGATTGGCGCCGTCTGTGGGGATATAAGGAGGAACGCTTGGTTCCAAAGTTCAACGTTCTCTTTCGTTAAAGCCCATAATTTTTCGACAACGATATGGTTGACAGCAGTAGAAATCTTAATGAACCGACTGACATTCCGTCGAACCAACAATCTTCATCTCCAATGACAACTGAAGCTTTTCAAGCTTTTGTTGTTAATGCACTAAAAGCTCTTCAAGAGCAACAGGATGGGCAAGTTAACATTAATGCCGAATTCTGCGCCTCGTTAGAGGCGAGAAATAGCTCAGCACCAAACGACACTCAGCCTTCGACTCCAAATGGAGGCATCCCGCTCTTCGTTTCTACGAGCGCGATAATAGGGGGACCTCAGAATGGGGCCACGCCTGGGGGTTCATGCAATATACCGAGCACAACGCCACACTTTGGGACGCTTCCCATCGTGGCGAAAACCACATCTTCGGTCGATGTTGAGAGATTGACCGGAGAAATTGAAGCCCGCATCGAGGCTCGCATCGGGGCGCGTGTAGAAAAGTGCCTCGAAAGCATCCCCGGGGTAGCTAGGACCGAAAAAGAGCTTGACATAGACCAATTTAGGGAGTTGCCATTCAAGCCCGAAGCAGCACCAGCTCTAACTCCCAAAAATTTCAAGCTCATCTTCCTACAGAAGTACGATGGAACCATCGATCCCAAAGAGCATGTAACTGACTTCATGACGATGGTAAAAAGCAATGACTTAACGACGATTGAGCTCAAGTCAATGTTCTTGAAAAAGTTTGGCAAATACTTGTTGAAAGGAGTGGTGCGTTGGTACATGAAATTACCAGCGGGATCAATTTCCACCTTCAAGGAAATGGTTAACGCCTTCGTTAAGGTCCACACCGGAGCATAAAAGATTCTCCAAAGGAAGGAGAATATCTGCGAGGTCAAGCAGCGGCTCGGTGAAGTTCCTTGAGCACTTTCATGCTGAGCGCATGGAGCTACCTCGAATGGATGATACCCTAGACATCATAGAATTTGAAAAATGTATCAATGCTCAAAACTGTGACGCTGCAGCTGAGTTGCGAAAAGAGCTTCAGCAATACCAAGTTCTGAAGTGGGAAGATTTACACAAACGAGCCTACTCCTAGATAAGGTTGGAGGAGGCTGAGTTTAAGAGCCGAGGTTATAATTACAAGAATCGAGGTAAATCCTTGTACCGCGCCGAGGCGTCGCGAGGAAATTCGAAGGAGAAGTACAAACCATATACCTCCACGAGGCAGTCTGTCACCCAAAGGTTGGGAAATTCCTTCGGAAATTCAGCTGTAAGCCCGCATATAAGCCAACGGCTCGGAGGAAAGGTTCACTCTAACACGAACCACAGAAATTCCTCAGGTCCAGCTTCACCCCAAAGAAGGAATTACCTCGGATCCCTGACAATAATTTTAATATATTGACCTCAGAGCTGGTCAACGTAGTCAAGGGAACTGCAGGGGTAAGAGTACCCAAAGACATAAGAACTCGAGCGGACAAAAGAGATCAGAATTTGCACTGTGAGTTCCATGCGGACTATGGCCATCGAACAGAGGATTGCAAAGCGTTGCGCCTCGAGGTGGCACATTCATTAAAGAAGGGTGTGTTGGCTGAATTCCTTACCGATAAGAGAAAAGACAACTCCACAAGGATTCGAGGTGATGGACAGCCACCTCGGGCTCCACCCCCTGAGAGAGTTGTAAATGTTATCACCGCAGGGTCAGAGGTGAACGGGGTGAATTTCGCAGCCGCAAAGAAATTCGCCAAGCTGTCGATCACAATAGAAAAGAGAACCCCAGTGGGAGGCTCGGGTAAAGAAATTGTATTTGATGATGACGATTGTGATGGGATGATGTTTCCTCATCACGATGCCTTGGTCATCATGTTGAGAATCAATGACTCAGATATCAAGCAAGTCTTGATTGACCCCGGTAGCTCGGTCAACATAATCAGCTACGGGGCCATTAAGAAGATGTGGCTCAAAGGGGAAGTCATCCCTAAGGCAATAATGTTGACTGGCTTTAACAACTCCACGGAGAAAACATTGGGTGAAATCACACTCAAAACATTTGCTGAAGGAGTTAGCAAGGAAACACTGTTTCAAGTGTTGCCCGAGGACATAGCATACAATGTGATCCTCGGCAGACCGTGGATCCACTCCATGGAGGCAGTTCCCTCCAAGCTTCATCAAGTGATCAAGTTCCCTACACCTTGGGGGGTTCGATCAATAAAGGGAGAGCAACGAGTAGCAAGATAATTCTATTCGGTTGCGTTGAGAAGTGGAGTCGCCCCGACTGGGCCAAAACAATAGCAACTAACGCAACCGGGGTCAAGCGAGGAGGACCTCCGAGGAGAAGTCGAAAATATCCCGGTGTGCATTCAAGAGCCTCGGAAACAAAAGGCCGAGGACTCAGCTATCGAGGAGTTGGAATCTTTCACCTTGTTGAAAGATTTTCCTGAGAGAAAAGTATTTGTCGGCTAGGAGTTGGACCCAGAGTCGAAAAAAGTAATCATTGAAGTCTTAAAGTCCAACAACGATTGCTTCGCTTGGTCCCATTCGGACATGATTGGTATCGATCCGGAGATCATGACCTACAAGCTGAATGTAGACCCAAAATTCACCCCGGTGAAGCAGAAGAAAAGACCTCACACCAGGGTTAAAAAGAAAGCAATCGAAGATGAAACCACAAAGTTGCAAGAAAATGGTTTCATAAGGGAGGTAAAGTATCTCGAATGGCTGGCTAATGTGGTCGTCGTACCTAAGAAAAATGGCAAGTGGAGGATGTGCGTAGACTATACTAATTTGAACAAGGCTTGCCCCAAAGACTCTTACCCATTACTACAAATAGTCGGGTTAATAGACTCCACGACTGGACATAAACTATTAACCTTCTTCGATGCTTATTCGGGCTACAACCATATCCTCATGGACCTGAAGGACGAAGAGAAAACCTCGTTCATCACTAACCGAGGTACCTTTTGCTATAAAATGATGCCCTTCGGTTTGAAAAACACTGGGGCGACATACCAGAGACTAGTGTGTCGCATGTTCAAGGAGTATATTAGAAAATCTATGGAAGTCTACACAGATGATATGCTCATCAAGTCAATTCGAATGGAGGATCATTTGAATCATTTGAGGGAAGGTTTTGTTGTTCTGAGGCAATATGGCATGAAATTAAACACTGAGAAGTGTGCCTTCGGCGTGGGATCAGGAAAATTCTTGGGATTCATTGTCTCCGAACGAGGAATCAAAGGCAACCCAGATAAGATCAAAGCCATCGAAGAGATCCCCGAAGAGCTGACCGAGGTGAAGGAAGCTCAGCGCTTAACTGGTTTAATCGCTGCCTTGAGTCGATTCATCTCAATGTCTTCGGAGCGATGCCAATAATTCTTCTCTGTCTTGAGGAGGAATAACCACTTCGAATAGACACCGGAGTGTAAAGAAGCGCTGAAAGACTTGAAACGCTATCTGGCTAACGCGCCATTGCTCGCCAAGCCAAAAGATGGCAAAACATTGTTGGTCTACTTGGCGGTGTCCGAGGTGTCAGTCAGCGCTGTGCTGGTTCGGGAGGAAGATGGCAAGCAGCAACCCATCTATTATGTGAGCGAGACACTCCTCGACGCTGAGACCAGGTATCCTACTTGGAAAAACTAGCACTTGCTTTAATTGTTACTATTGGGAAACTACGACCTTACTTCCAATGTCACCCAATAGCGGTAGTTTCAACTTTCCCCTCAAGAAGTATATTGCACAAACCTTAGTTATCGGGGAGGTTATCAAAATTGGCAGTAGAATTGAGCGAGTATGACATCACTTATCAGCCTCGAACAGCCATCAAATCCCAAGTCTTGGCTGACTTTTTAGCAGCTTTTAGTGTTGGGATCCTACCCGAAGACGAAAAGGAGAACCCAATATCGAAAGGAATGGCTTCGGGACTATGGATACTTCACACCGATGGTGCAACTAATTCCAAGGGTTCGGAATTAGGCATAGTATTGAAAGCGCCCACCGGGGAGAAAATCAGGCACTCCGTTCGGTTCAAGAAGGTAACCAATAATGACGCTGAATACGAAGCGGCTTTAGCAGGCTTGGATTTAGCTAAGGAAATAGGGGTGGAGAGAATTGAATCGAGATGCGACTCACAGCTAGTAGTAAACCCAGTGCTCGGTGAATACACAGCTCGGGAGCCCAGAATGCAGCTATTCTTGGACCGAGCACAGAGAATTTTGGCCCAATTCCAAGAATAGCGAATTAGACAAGTGCCTCGAGAGGAAAATACCGAGGCTGATGCCCTAGCAAACTTGGGTTTGGCGGTAGATGAAATACACTCGGTGGCTGATTCAGTGGTTCGGTTGCTCTCTGCGCAAATGAGAGAGATGAAATTACAAATCAATTCGGTGGACCACAGATGGGATTGGCGGATTAAGTTTATCTCTTACTTCGACTCGGGGACTGCTTCCCAAGATAAGAAAGAAGCCAAAAAGTTAAGGACCCAAGCGGCTTCATATCATATGATCGAGGGAAACTTGTATAAGAGATTGTATTGCGGCTCGATGGCCAAGTGTTTGGGTCCAGATGAGGCCAGGTATGTGATGGCTGAAGTGCACGAGGGCGAGTGTGGCAACCACTCGAGGGGGGGGAATCTTTGGTGCGCAAAATACTTAGAGCTGGGTACTACTGGCCCACCATCAGCGCAGATGCAAAGGCCTTCGCACAAAAATGCAAAAAATGCCAACGCCACGCACGAATGATTCACCAACAAGCCGAACCTTTGCATTCGGTCGTGTCACCTTGGCCTTTTATTAAATGGGGGATGGATGTTGTTGGTCCTTTGCCGAAGGGTAAAGGTGGCGTTCGGTTCATCCTCGTTTTACCTGATTACTTTACTAAATGGGTGGAAGCAGAAGCTCTCACCGAAGTTAAACAGAAACAACTAATTGATTTCATTAGGAAGAACATCATCTACAGGTTTGGTGTCCCGAGGGAAATTACTTGTGACAATGGTAAACAGTTCATGGGAGCAGCCATCACTGATTTCTTCAAACAATGGGGGATCAAAAGAATTGCTTCGACCCCCTATCCTCCAAGTGCCAATGGCCAGGCTGAATCTTCGAATAGGATTATAATTGAAAATCTCAAGAAAAGGCTCGATGAGAAGAAAGGTCCTTGGCCCGAGAAATTGCCAGGCGTGTTGTGGGCCATGCGGACGACAGAAAAGAACTAGCACCGGTGAGACTCCTTTTTCACTTGCTTACGGTATGGATTCCCTTATCCCCATGGAAGTGGGCAAACCAAGTCTTCGGTATGCTCACACCACCGAGGATGTGAATCAGCAAGCTATGTGCATAGAGTTGGACCTGCTCGAGGAGAAAGGAAATTTGTCTTTGGTTCGGCTAGTTGCTCAAAAAAGGCAGATCGAAGAATATCTCAATAGGAAGGCTAAACTTAGAGATTTTAAAGTTGGCGATTATGTAGTGAAGGCTACGAACCAGTCAACGAAGGAAGAAAATGGGGGAAAGCTAGTCGGAAATTAGGAAGGACCTTACAGAGTCAAAGCAATTGTTGGGAAAGGATCTTATCAAATTGAAGATCTGCAGGGCACACCCGAACTCCTAAATTGGAACATCTCCAATTTAAAGCGGTACTACTTCTAATATTGAGGTAAGAATTCCTCGATGACTTAAAACTTACATTCAGCCTCAAGCTGAAAAATACTCCTAGGGCCCCTATTGAAATGTACTAATCTGCTCCTCGTTTCGTTTTGCTTGACCTTTTCAAGAAGCACATAAAATGATTTCCAGTGCTCGGATCTTCATCAAGATTCACACCCGAACACTGGGGGAGAGTAAGAGGCGGGTCGCAACCGAGGTCGACACTGAGCCTCCCAACCGAAGCCTACCTATTCGACAACCGAGGACTGACACTGCCCTCTTCGGCACTTTTTCCCCCCTCATCGCCCTCGGATTCACCATCATCTGAACCCTCACTCGAGGGAAGGTCATCTACAATCTTTTGAGCTTCGGCGGCAGTGTCCCTGGCTTTAGCCATCTCCTCTTCGAGCATAATTTGCCCAGCTTGGATTTGCTCAAGTGTGCTGAGCCTAGTCTTAACGACGGCCCAAGCCTCCTCGAACTTCGTCCTCGTCGCTTTGACTTTGGCCCGCTCGTTGAGGTAAGCTACTCTTCCTTAAAGTTTTGAGATCTTGCCCCGAAGAGCAAGCACTTGATCTACCTGGCTTTGTAGTCCAATAAGCTCGGCGTTGTACTCCCCTAGCTTGCCGCGATATTTTTCGCCAGCTTCAAGCACTTCGGTTATGGCCTTAAAGAGTTCAGCTTCAAGTCGAGCATTTTAAAGGCTCAGCCTCGAACGCTCATTAGTAAACTCATTTGCCACAGCTTGAACCCTGGCCTCGGCAGATTCCAAAGCCTCATGCAAGTCAGCTTTAGCTTTAGCTGATGCCTCGTTGGCGCGCTCCAATTCTTCATTCAAAGTAGCAAATTGGGCTTCCAGCTCGGCGATTCTGCCTACAAAACCTCTCTTTTGTTCTCCCCAGGCAGCGGTTGCCGCTTGAACTTGTTCTGTTCGGTCACGCGCGAGATGGATAGCTTGCAGAGCAAGCACCAAGCTCTGCATAAGACCAAGGTGTTAACATTAGGAGGAAAGGAAAGGTAAGTTACGCGAACGAAGGTACATAAAACTTACGCGAAGATCAGAGGCAGCTGAAACTCCCATCAAACTCATGGGGCTTAGGTTCCGAATAGCGTGGGCCTCAGCAGACCCGAGCATAGTATCGAGGAAGTTACGTCCTCCTTGGTTGGATCCAGTAGATTGGCCTCGGGAGCAATTTCAAATGCCCGAGGTGTAGAGTTCGAAACTTGAGCCGAAGTTCGAGAAGCTTTAACCATGCTTTTGATCAAGCCCTTTCTTGCTTTAGCCTTTCCCTTCCGCTTAGCAGCTTCGTGGTCAGACTCCTCTACATTTATCACTTCGGTCGCTCTAGGGACCTTGACAGTTGGCTCTGGGGTCACTTCGGAAGCTGGCTCTGGAGCTGCCTCGGGAGCCATGGGATGGATCTCCTCGTCGCTGGGCTCATCGACAAGACCTCGGCGCTTTGTGGCCACTGCTTCGGCAGCAGGACTGACAGCCTCCACAACCCGAGTTCCTTTCACCTTGGTGGCCCTCTTTGACTCAGCCCTTTTCCTCTTCGAGCCTGGGGAAGGGAGAGAAGCAATCTCATAAGTATGAGATGAACCAGAAGTAGGTATACATACAAACCGACTTATAAAAATGTCGTCACCTTGTGAAGTCCCTTGGCCCGACGAGCCCTTAGCTTTCTTATCTTCGGCGAGTTTCTTCACCAAACTCGCCATTTGATTGACGCCTTCGGTGGCGTCGATCAACTTCTTTTCCTTCTTTTTCTTATCTTTCTTCTTCTCCTCCCTTTCTCTATATCCCCTCTCTTCGGTTTCCTCTTCCTCCTCCTCTTCGGCATCCTTCACAGACCTGTTGGAGAAACCTAGGGATGCAGTAATTCAAAGCAAGCTCTAAGGAGTTATGAGCGTAGATATGTCACTTACCATGCCTTTTGCATATCCATCGGTTCCCTTTCAGAGCGGCTAAAATCATCCACTGTCGACGTGGACGTGTTTCTTGCTTCATGACCTCGGCGGCCCATTCAAGCAAATCCCCCGGTGGATTAACTGGAACCTTTTCAGCTGCAAATCAAAAATAGGAAATAAGCACAAGCTATTTCAATCAAAAGTCGAAGGGAAAACAATGACACTTACGCTGAGCATTCCATGCTTCGGGAAAGCCAGGCTCGGTTGACAGCAGCCTCGTAGGAATAAACACATAGCGGTCATTCCAACCTCGATCACCGTGGTCCTCACTCTTACTCAGGATGGCGTAGGACCCCTGAGGTAAGAGGGCTACCACCCCGGCTTTATGAAAATATGGGTAATAGAGGGAAATCAAGTGTTGGAAGGTGAAGGGCAACCCAGCTAATTTTCTTAAGTACTCAAGGGCTTGTCCAACCCTCCAGATCCCGGCCCCAATTGAGCCAAGCACAAATTGCACGACCTACAAAATGTATCAATTATGGGGTGAACTGGCAAGTTGAATCCTATGGTGAATGGGTATATGAAGACTGAAGAGTACCCTTCGACGTGAGTAGAAACAGCCGCGTCCGGGGCTGGAACCCTGATCTCTACCTCGGGCCCCCAACGGAACTCAACCCGAACATTCTCAATCATGTCTTCAGTTATGATACTCGGGGTGACATGAACCGGTATGTTCCTCTTCTTCCCCTTCTGGGCATCGGATTGAGCATGAACCTTTAAGTCCTTGTCATTGTTAAAGTTCGAAGGGATGACCAACTGAGGGTCTATCTCCACTTCGAGAGGAATCTTCTTCCTCGATTTCTTTGAAGTACCAGTTTCGGTCTAAGACTCTTCCTTGCTGGCTTCGGCTTCGCCTCTTTGTCCACTGGCCTCTCTACTCACTTCCGTTCCGCCGGTTGGGCCACCTACCTCTTTGGCACTGGTGACATCATCTCCCTCAACGTCATCCCTGCCATCGCCGTGGTCGTCACCACCAACCTCAGCATCGACGTCATAACTGACCTCCGCCCTGTCGCGACCAGCTCTCTCCTTGCGCCGCCTAGGAGCAGTAGCTGTCGACGTAGCTTTTCCACCACCTTCCGCCTCAATCATCTGCAGCGGCGGAACGGTGGAAAAAATATCTCCTCTCATTATCGCAGTGGAAGAACGATCGGCCCTCTCGCCGGAATCACTAGACTCTTGTCCAGATGTCGCAATTGATATAAATGTTAGGTTGGGAAGGAAATCAAGATCAAGGAAGCTGGTTAAGAAGTTGAAGCTTTACTTTTTGTGATTTTACTGTGTATCAAATATTTTCAGGTGAAGAAAAAAAATGACGACTGAAGTATTTATAGGGGATGCACACGTGCAAGTTGCGGAAGCAATGATGACTGTAACGTTGGAGAAAGCGAAAAGCCGGCGCGACCGTTCGGTAGCCAACCAACGGTCGCCACGTAATGTGGAACAGTAATTCAAAAGGCGTGCGACTTTTTGAAATTCTTGGATAAGGTTGAGCCATGTCGGCTTCCCGCTTAAATTCATTTCACTCCTCGATGACCTCAGTGCTCACCCGAGGAGTGGGGGGACTATCTGTATTGGTCAGAAATTGACGTGCTCGGACAGCACCTCGGCGCGATAAGCCAAAGATAATCGAACTGATGTTCCGTGGCAGAAAGATCGAAGCGAGTGAGTAAACTACCGAAGTCGAGCATCAATGTCACAACCGAAGACGAGCCGCAAGCTGAACTTCGGTGACACGCACTCCGACCGGACAATGGGACCATGCCACCGAAGCCATGTATTTGAACTTCGGTGAATCGCTTCGGTTCCAGCGGCTCAGCAGCCCACTATTTCGGCCCACTAACTCCTTCAATTAATGCCCAGAACGTGGGTTTTGAGCATGTCTGATGGTGGAGAACGTGGGTTAAACCTCTTTGGCCTATAAATAGCATTAGTTTTTACTTTATAATTATTCAGAAACACATACAGAAATTCTGGCAAAATTTGTACTCACTATGACATATTGAAACCAAGTTATTTTCTTGTGTTTTACGATCGTTCTCAGCATTTTTATCGACTTTGATACGAAGATTTGCTTGTATTTTAACCCAAATTCGATTTGTGATCCTAAACTGATTTAGGCCCATACAATACCGATCCCTAGTATAAAGACATAGGGAAAGACGACGGGCCAAGTGGGAATCTAAAGACCCCTAAAAGATAATTTCTATAATGACATTCGACAATTGGAATGCTTTGGGCTATAAAATCTAAAGACTGAAAATCCTCTGAAGGCATCACCGCCCAGTTTACACCAACTTTATAATTCGATTCAATGCTGAGGTCTCCCACGACATACATCCCTCAAGGCATAGAGTTCATCTTCTTATGTCTATAAGTTTTGGAGATTTATTCTGCACTCAACGGATGAAAATATTCTTAAAAAACATAAGATATCCTAGACTCCTAGTTATCTAATAACTTACTAACATAGTCCTGTATTTTTGAGTATGCACTAATATACGTGGACGTGGCACTTCAAATATCATATGTTAAGATACGAAAGCAGTAGAATTAATAGTCAATTTCAACATAAGAATATTAGTCTGGAACATTTAAAGAGTATAAAAGAAATCTGAGAAAATGACAAGGCTAGACCTTTTAGCCAAAGACAAGGTACTAGGAAACTATTGATAGCCCCCACTTTAAAGAGGTGGATCCTTTGGTTTCCTTTTTTCTTTCTTCTCTCCCTACACTTTTTTAAGAAATGTAATGTGTACTCCCTCTATTTAAGTTTTCTTGTCCAAATTCTACTTTGCACTACTACCAAGACAAAATAAAAAAAATTAAACTTGACAAATCTACCCTTACTTATTATACGTTGTTGTAGTTTCCAATTAATTGGACAGGGATTTTGAAGAATTTGACCATTTAATGTCAAGGGTAAATTAGGAAGAACATAGCTAATTTTATCTTGAATTTCTAAAAGGACAAGTAAATTAAGAATTTGACTTTGCTAAATTTGGACAAGTAAACTTAAACGGAGGGAGTATTAAAGGTCAACACAAGTTTCATAATTTTATAACCACAACAATATGGCTTGTTTAATAACACGTACAAGTTTCAAAAATTTCTAAATTTACTGACAGAGTCTAACTATATCATATAAATATAAACAAATAGAATACTAGTTATACAATGTTGGTTGTATTTTTCTTCCCAACATAGAACTTAACATTACTTTGTGAAATATTTGATTTCATTTTTTAATTTAAGCATAACTAATAACCGTATTAATTATGCGAAAAGTCTATATATTATTTTATGCGGGATAAAATATGTGAAGTAATAATATGGATATTAGCAATACATGTATTAAAATTTTAAAATGAAAAAATTAAATGCCCCTCATAATAATAGAATTTTTTTTTATATCTTTGAAGAATAAACAAATATTTTTAGTTATGCATTGTACATTAATTTGTAATATGTGAGTGATTTAACAAAAAGTAATATTTGCATTACAACCTCTATATATCTAAATTTTTCTAGAATTATTATCCGCATAACTAATATCGTCATTATTAAAACCTACGTAACCAATACTCTCATTATTAATACATGTCTAATATCTACATTACTAATCCGCCAATAAGTTCTAGAAAAGCACATTAAAAAATCAATAAAAAGAGCTTTTCTAATCGACTGAAGGGACATGATGAGTACTAGATTTCCAGGAAACCTATGGCTATAAGAGTGGAAAAAAGAAAAGAAAAAAGCTATATTCTCCGGAGGAATAAGCCACAGCATGCACGTATATATACACGACCCCAGACTTAGAAAAACATGCATAGCCCATAAGAAACTAGCTAGCAAATAGCAATAGCTTCTTGTTGTGGACATATAGAATACAAATAGTAGCCTGTCTAGTTTTTAGCATTAATAATATGCCAAGAGAACGTGAACCTCTGGTAGTTGGTCGAGTGATAGGGGATGTATTAGACCCTTTCACAAGATCCATAAGTCTAAGAGTTATTTATAGGGATAGAGAAGTTAATAATGGTTGTGAACTTAGGCCTTCTCAAGTTGTTAACCAGCCGAGGATTGAAGTTGGAGGGGATGATCTTCGAACTTTTTACACACTGGTAAGACTCCTATGAATTACTAGGAGTCATTTTGTTGGCTTCTTCTTCGTTAAAGCTTTCTGTTCGAACTTTGCAACTCTTGTAAATTTCTTGTCTTGTTGAAGAATTTCTTCACTCTCATTGAGCTCATGGTAAGACTCTTTTTTACAAAAGGTTATGGTGGACCCTGATGCTCCAAGTCCAAGTGATCCAAATCTAAGAGAATACCTCCACTGGTTAGTACTCTTTTAATCTTTGTTTTTTATGACTTTTTTCACTCCCATTCTTTTAGCTAATTATGCTTAGAAAAAAATCTGAAGAAGCCAAATAAGTTGTTATAGTATGAATATATTCGGGCTATTTTTGCATGCTTATGTTTTATGTTTCACTGTTGCATGGTGGTTCGGGCTGTCCCGGTCCCCATTTAAAGTGATGGTACGAAATACTTACTAATATATTTTATACAGTCATGCATACAAAGGGTTTGCGTTCGCTCTACGAGGTTATGATATCGGCAGAATTTGGATCGTGACAAAAACGTAATGACATTGACTGATTGTTGATATTTTCCTTCTAAGCGACAAAGATTTACCAATAATTTAAATCATGAGTAATGTAATATAGTGATTCAACACTAAAAACACACGTTTTTTCGAGACAATATGTATGGGAAGCAATTTAGTGGCTGTTTTTTGTGTGATGCAATGTAGAGACTAATAGTCGTAAGTCTATTCCTCTTTCCAAAATGCTTCTTGTTCAAAATGGACTCTCTTTTTCAGCCTTAGGTGTTTAAGATTTATGCCAACTTTAAATCAGTTTCTGTTTCTTTTCCGAGGTTTTTTACGGGAATAAATGAAAGCTTATAAACAATGAAAGATGCAGTCACAACTTTTCGTGTGTCATGTCATCCTTTGGTCAGATCCTGCCAGTGACCATCTTATGTATTCCCAATAGACTTAATTACAGAAAATCTTTTAGTGAGAAAGGGAAAAAGGAACCAAAAAGAAAATACTATTTAGTGGACCAAAACTCTCTTTATTCAATCTATCTTGCTAAGGAATCAGTCCTCTTATTCTTTGTAGTACTGATTATTATTCTCTGTCATGGTTGCGGCCTCATGTGCTAGAATCATATATATATATATGCAGAAATTAAAGTCATACTAAAAGTTGAGATTTTGACTATTTTACATGGACTATAGTAGATACTCAGTACTATGTTAAACAAGCTTAGTGTCACATGCTGAGTACTTCGTGTAGAGCTTTTGCAATACAGTAAAATTACTTTTGATCAGGAGGTCAGTTTTGTGATCTACTGTATTACAAATGCTCTTTATTTACATGGCCCTTTTCAAGAGATGATCGGTGATAGATGAGATAGCAGGTCCGTATATAAATAATTACAAGATATCTTTTGGATGGTCACTTTCTTAAATAGTACTCCCTCTGTTTCAGAATGGATGAACCTTTTCGCTTTTCGAGAGTCAAACTGGATGAACTTTGACCAACAATTTAAGATGATTTTTTTCATCATATTGATATGCGAAGAGTTGCATGTTATAGTACTTTTCGTATAGCTTTTGAATATGTAAATTTTTATTTAAAAATATTAATTTAATATAGTTTAATTTAGGTTCAAAGATTAGTCAAATTGACCTTCAAAAAGTGAAAAGGTTCATCCTTTTTGAAACGGAGGGAGTATCAATTTGTAAAATGGTCATAGGGAATCATTTCACCTTTTTGTTTATTCATACCTAGTTTAATACTTGTGTCTGACACTAGCGGTTGTTTGGTTTAAAGACAAGTTATGCAATGAGGTAATTCATGATAAATTAGTAATATATTTAAATTATAATGCAAGGATTAATATTCTTGTTGGACATTTGGTTTAGTATATTACAAGTTCGTATAAATATAATGTATTACTCAAAATACTAGTATATGTTTACCTTACATGACGAGAATTCATTTTTTCATTTTGGTATATTTAGTCTATAAGTATTACTAAAACATGCATTCCTAAATATTCACATTTCGTCCAATATAAAATTAGTTAATTCTTGGATGACTTATGCAGATTTTATTTATGAGGGAGCAACAAAAAATAACAATAAAATATTGTATTAATTATAGAATATCACCTTATTAAGTTAACCAACCAAACAATCCCTTATATGATGGATAATTAAGCTCTTGTTTGTTTATAGAACTTGGAAGCATTTTTTAGGAATTTTTGAGGAAAATTGTTTGGACATATTTTTTATTTTTTCAAAAAATTTTGCTTATCTCACTCATAAAATTTCAATTTTTTTTTAAAGTAAAATATATGTCCAAACACAACTTCAAGTTCCAAAAATAACTTTTCAAACTCAACTGTCAAAATTCACTTTTTCAAGTTTCAACCAAATATATATATATATCCAAACGCCAGCTAAGTCGTCCAATCAAAATTCACTTTTTCAAATTTCAACCAAATATATATATATCCAAACGCCAGCTAAGTCGTCCAATCAAATATTGTGTGATGGGTTAAGTACGCATCCATTTTTAAGGATCGCTTTACCATTTGTGTGGCACTTTACTACATCCAATAGGTACTGGACAAGTGGTGCACCAAAAATAGATGATTCGGACTTGTTTATTACCCGTTTTACAATTGCCTGTGGTATGGTAAAAACTTACCCGCACCCGGTGTTTACACCAAACCAATAAATGCAAGCCATGTGTATTGAAATACATCCATCTATTACTTAATCATGGTTAGATGATATGAATTTATACCTTAAATTTTAACTACCACGGTTAGTTTGTATGGTTTGGTGTAAACACCGGGTGCGGGTAAGTATTTACCCCTGTGGTATCCTAGTACTCATTTACTGGTTGATTTCCCAAGGAGGTACAGACCTGTCATTCCTACCAAAGCTTTCTTTTTTCATTCATTTTCGAGTTCTGAGTTCTCTAAAGTGAATGTCAGTCATCATTTGATTTTGTCATCCTCAGTGTAAAAGGTCGTTGGATTTTATTCTTAGAGGTTGTCCTTATAATTTTTTTGATTCTGTTACTTCAAATGATTTTGAGTAAATTAAACGAACTTATGATTTGGCTTTGATAATAGCTGAAAGCTAGTACTATAAACTCTATATTATTGGTGGTGTTGCAGAATTTTATGACACAATTATTCTGCACCTAGTGATATGCCCTCAAAAAATTTCTCCAATATCACTATCCAATAATAAAAGAACACCCCGTCAAGGGCTTAAATTTATTTTGGAATATTATGTGCCTGATTTTTTGCCTTTTTGAACTTAATTCTGAGTGAAAGTGATTAAAATATTTCTATGTTAAGAATCGAAATTTCCAAACAAGCCTTTCTTTTTCTTGTCTTTAATTGTTTCTTATGACTAAGTACTGTCTGTGTTTTGATAAATGAACCCTTGACAGGTTGGTCACTGATATTCCAGCTACTACAGGTGCGAGTTTTGGTGAGAACTACCTCTATATTTACAATCCTCTTTTTATACTGTAATATCTTTCCTGTCTAAGTCGTAGTCTCTTTTGCTTAATCGATTTCTCTTCATATTCTCAAACAGTAATTAAAATTATTAGTTAGGTGGTAGGATAATGTGGTAATTAAGAAGCTATACTTGTAATGAGTTAAGTAACGTTGCAGTTAAAGATTGAATTTATCAAATTCTAAATTTGAATTCATCTCTACGTACATTTATGTATACATAATAATGAAAGCTACGTACAACATCAATGACATGATGCACTAACTCTAATTAGTTATCTTACTGCATATGGAGAAGATTGCGTTGCCTTTGGTTTTGCTTTTAAGATTATCATGTCGTCCTCCTTTTTTCTTCCTTTATTCCCTTTCCCAAAATAGACCCAAACATTATCAATATTGCTTTATTGACTCAAAACATTTGAGAAACAAAAGTTTCCGTACTGGTGGGCAATATTATTGCGTTTTATCATGTTATCACAAAGTTGTAGAACCTAGGAAGGGAATGAAATCGATTCTCAAATTGATTGATGTACCCTAAACTTTCCAAAAAGGGATGATAATGGTCTTATATCCTTTAAGTCCCACCACTTAGCACAGCTTCGCCAAAAATTCTTAGGCAGACACTTCGTGATGATCTTTAATTTGTAGGCATACCATTAAAAGATGGAGACTGTTTCTGAGCCTGTGGGTCTGCAATATGTATTGTTTTCTTATTATTCCATCAGGTTCATTTTATTCGGTGGGTGTTTGATTGGATACGAAATTTATTAATTTTTTAAAAAAAAGAAAGACTTTTTGGTACCCTTAGGTTTGTGAGTTTATACATGTTAGTATAACATTTCTACAGTAAAAAGAACGTATCATTACGAATATGTTACTAGGAAGTAAGGGTTTTCAAATATATAAAAAAAAAGTGTCATTGATACGCATATCACGTGATTTTGGCATAATCTTTTAGTAATAAGTGCCATGTACTTGAAAATAAAGATTATCAGGTAAGCACTCAGATTTGTCTTGTTAGATGATAATTAGATTACGACTTAATTTGGTGTGTTTAATATATAGGGCAAGAAATAGTTTGCTATGAAAGTCCAAGGCCATCAATGGGAATTCATCGCTTTGTGCTTGTATTGTTTAGACAATTGGGTCGACAAACAGTGTATGCACCAGGATGGCGTCAGAATTTCAATACAAGAGATTTTGCTGAACTCTACAATCTTGGTTTACCAGTTGCTGCTGTATATTTTAATTGTCAAAGAGAGAGTGGCAGTGGTGGACGCAGAAGGTCTGCCGATTAATGACTTGTTCCTATATATGTACTTTATTTTTATATTTACTGATCTACCAACTAGATAATAGTGTTGGTAAAAAGGAGGGTACATTAGCTAGCTAGCAAAATGCCATCCCATCAGTATAAGTTGTACTTTCTATTACTGCATAATATAGTTTTGTATAATTACCATGAACAATATCGGGTTCTCATATATTTCACTTTCACATTTACGTTATCATATATGTAATGACAATGTAGGTAATCTTTTTACCTTATCAATATTGTTTATAATATGTAACAGACGGCTAACTATCATTTTAATCAGATTATTTATATTGTACTTCTTCTGCTAATAAAATGGCCCTTAGGGCCTTTGGTCAAGTAATAAAATCGCCGTGCATACTGTTTACGAGGTGCTTGTTTGTCACGGCTTGAACTCAATCGTGATATCATTAGCACATGGAATTTTTTTTTTTTCTATCATATTATCGCCAGAATCTAAGTTAACTTTCTAAGGTTTTCACTTTTCTCCTATTGGGAAATTTTATTCTTGGTTGAAGCATCCCCAGTACTTTTGCACGTAACTGTAAGTTTAAAGCAAAAAGGCCGACTCTGGTAGGCCACAGCCCACAAGTTGAGTTTGGACAAAAAAACAAGACAATTAGCCAACTTAGTACTTACTTTTGCTTTTCCAACGTGTTTGTCAGTCCATGCCATGATTCTTCTTGTGCCAAATTGTCAAGATACATTAGGCATTGCCTCTTTAATTTTTATTGTAACGACCCTCAAATAGTCGCTACGGGATCCGAACCTCGATTTGCGCGTCGACAGTTCCAAAAGCTCCGTTAGGTCATTTATGACCCGTCTGTGAAATCTGAGTCGAAACGGAGTCCGTTTGATAGGTTTTCGAGAAAATGATCCGTTTATGAAATTCCGGAAAGGAATTTGGGGTTTCGATAGGTCGTTTTGAGTAAACGAACCCCGATGGAAAATCCGAGCGCACCGTTAGGTCCGTCTCGTCATTTATGATATGTAGCAACCTTCAAAATTGAAAACGGACCTCGTTTGATAGGACTTTTGATAAAGTCCCCGTTTCGGAAGTTTAAAAGAGTTAAAAGAGGTTTTCGAGCTCGATTTGAGCAAATGAGCTCCGATGAGAGATCCAAAAGTTCCGTTAGGTTCGTATAGTCATTTGTGACTTGTAGCAACTTTCGGAATTGGATTCCGAGGTCGTTTGGTTAAATTTCGCTATTTTGGCGAAAGTCAAAAATTGAACCTTTGTCGTGGGACCCACTTTTTGAGTTCTGGAGGTCCGAATTGAGTTCTGTCTTGACGAGAATGTCACCCAAGTATTTTATGGCTTGTGTGCAAAATTTGGGATCATTCCGAGCTTCGTAGGGTCCCGTTTTGCCCCTAAAACAGTAGAAAATCTGGTGCGACTTTTCTGTTCTGTTTTGGCGCAAATAGCCGGATAAAAGCTGATTTTCCGGCCAATCCGTAAGGAATTAGGAAAAACTCAAAACATTAAAGTTGTAGCCCTTTGAGTTGTGGTTCTAATGGCACCGGTGTCAAGTCATTTGGACATTCCTATCAAAAGTTATGATTTTTTCAAAAGAAGCTGTCACAGAGGCAAAAACTGCTATAAAAAGGCCATTTCGGGCCATTTCGGTTCATAACTTATAAAAATCATTTGGTGAGCTCTTGAGGCGATTTCTGGGTATTTCTTGAAGACCCAATCATACTTACACTTAAGGTAAGCCCTTTCAATCCATCTTTATGTTGATTAACACAAGAATCAAAGGGTTGATTCTTGGAAATGGGTTAGAACCCTAGATTCTTAAGAATTGGGGAAAGACATCGAGCAAGGCTCGCATGTGGAATCTAAGTGTACTTTTGGACCACGGGAGCGTGGGGAGTCCGGAAAAGTACATTTTGTAAATTTAGGGCTCGGCCCTACCCGGGGGCATTTTGGTAATTTTTACCCTAGGATGCCTATAGGCTTAAATAGCTATAATTGAGCACTCATATGTGCTATATCTTGTCTTAATAGACCTAGTGGAGAGTCCTTCGCGGACAAGGCGAGCGGGAAAGGAGATTCTTCCCGGCATTTGAGCCCGAATTTCGAGGTAAGTGAGACTTGACCTCTATTGTACTTGTGGACTCTTCCTTCATGCTAGTATGCTTCATGTACGCATATATATACCTAACAATGGTTAGGATTAATGATGTGAATTACTTGCTATTATTGTTTGTTATAAATAGCGAGATTGTGACTCGACCGAGGTATGTGCCGGTCTAAACGCTACGTCGAGGTAGCTTAAATTTATATCGTAGTAACGCTTGCTACGCCATGCTTAGATAGCAAGAACTTGGGACATGGCCGAGGATGTTGCCGGCATGTCATGATAAATGTCTTGCCGAGGATTTTGCCGGCTTTTGTATGATATTGGTACTTGATTTGTTCACGTGCCGGGTTGGGTAGTGCTGTCTATACGTAACCTTGGGTTGGACGACATGGGAGTAGGGATTGTACCCCCAAACTGTGGTCGGGTTAACCTTCGCCTTACGTTCAGCTAGCATAACCAACCTGGGTTACGGTGACTGTGAAATATTATCGTTATTAATATTTCTGTTATTATTTCTGTTATTGTTATTAATGTCGTGGATATTAATACTGTTAGAGGGACACTTGACAGGGGGTGTGGTGTCGCCTATACTATGAGCTGTGTCACACTTGACAGGGGGTGTGGTGTGGACACTTGATCTTTGAGATGTGACACACTTGACAGGGGGTGTGGTGTGGTCACTTGATTTATTGAGATACGACGCACTTGACAGGGGGTGTGGTGCGATCGTAGACAGATTTGAGATGAGCCAACGACTACGGGTCGTTGGTCTACTTATTCATGATTGTGATAGTGACTTCGGGTCACGGTATATGGTTGATACTTAGTAGTGGTGTTGCTAGTCCATCGTAGGTCTAGGTTAGTCAGCACGGGAGTAGAGATTGGACCTCCAAACCGCCGCTGAGTTGACCTATGCCTTACGTTGGATGGGCATAATCCTTGAGACTTCTGGTTACTACTTGTGTGTATGGAATGTGTTACATCTATTTGTGATTTCACTACTTTATTGTATGATTACTATAGTATGTTGTTGCTTATGATGCATGTAGCGACTTGTCCCGCAAGGGTACCTTAGCGGGCCTGTCGGTGATCTTACTGGGCTTCGGCTCATAACTTACTCTGCTACGTGCGCAGGTCCTTCATCCAGTCAGCAGCCCGGACGTTAGCGGTTCCCGAGGCTTCTGAGACTTTTGATTGAGGTGAGCCGACCACACAGACCGTGGTGGCATACCGCCGGAGTAACTTAGAGATAGGACTCAGATTTCTTTGATGTATATTCATACTTTATTGAGTCACTCTTAGAATGCTCCAATTCTTTTGTGGATATATTCTTTTGGACTTCACCCTTTTATATTTGTATATCCATTTATGATCTTTTCACATTATTGTTCTTTTCCGCATCTTGTTTCATTGGTTTGCCTAGGCAAATGTTGTTTAGGTGCCATCACGAGCCCTTGGAAATTGGGTCGTGACAGTTTGGTATCAGAGCCCTAGGTTCTAATTCGAGTCCTAGGAGTCTTGGAGCAGTGTCTGAGTAGAGTCTTGCTTATGGGTATGTTGTCGACCATACTTATGAGCGAGAGGCTACAAGGGCATGTTAGGAAATGTTTTCCCTTCGTTTCATCTCTATTCGTGCTGAGTAGCTTATATAGGTGCTGACCCTTTTTCGTGTATTGTATCAGATGGCGAGGACGCGAGCATCCTCAGCCAGGAGGGCTGCATCTTCTACACCCGCGTCTGCGGGAGAGCCATCAGCACCTACGCAGCCACCAGCTGCTAAGAAGACTCGGGCAGGTCGCCCGTCAGCCACTAGGTAGGACACAGCTATCCCTGCGGTGTCCGCAGCGACTCTGTCAGCATCTATTCCCCATGTGCCTGCTGTTGTGCCAGGCACCGTTGTGATCTCTTCAGAGGAGTATATGAGACTGATGGCCTTGTCTGGCCATCAGGTCCCTGTCAGAGATGATGTTGCAGCTCCTGTTTCGGCTCCTCAGCCGACCACACCTGTTATGAGCACGCCTACTTCTGAGGCTGCTCCTGATCATATTGCCCAGCCTTCTGCTTCTGCTCCTCAGGCAGGTCCTGTTATTTCTACTCCTCCTATGGGCACTGAGGAGGTTGCCAAGAGGATAGAGTCATTCATGAAGCTTCAGCCTCCAGAGTTCGACGGTACCTCAGCTACATGTACTGCCCAGAGGTACATTCAGAAGTGTGAGAAGATTTTGACAGTTCTTGGTACTAGAGACACCTTAGGGGTGCAGTGTGCTTCTTTCAGATTATCGGGAGATGCGGAGACATGGTGGGTCTCCATGATGCGGCAGAGGTCTAGTGACCTCCCTCCTTTGTCTTGGGCTGAGTTCGTGTCTATGTTCATGAGCAGGTTCGTGCCCCAGAGTCAGCACGATGCTCAGAGGCGCGAGTTTGAGGGGTTGAGGCAGGGAAACCTGTCTGTTTCAGAGTATGACACCAGGTTCTTGTGGTTGTCTCAGTTTGCGCCGGCTATGGTGGCTCAGGAGAGGGACAAGGTCCTCCGGTTTGTTGAGGGTCTTCATCCCCGCTTGCAGGTAGCTGTTGCCCCTGATATGGGCAACAAGTCATATTTTGAGATAGTTGATGTGGCGCGGCCGATGGAGGATATCTTCGCCAGGGCTGATGCGGAGAGGGCGGCCAAGAGATCGCGTCAGTCTGGTGGGTATAGTGGATCCGCTCAGAGGGGTCAGGGTCATCAGGGCCGTTCTCAGTCTAGGCCCCAGGCTGCTGCTTTGCCTGCCCAGGATTTTTCTTCAGAGACCCCGAGGCCTCAGTCATCCTAGAGGCGGGGTGGCTCTTCGCAGTCTGGTCCGCCGCAGTGCGGGAGGTGCCATCAGAGGCATCATGGGAGGTGTTCGTCTGGAGGTGGTCATGGCAGAGGTGGTAGAGGCGGTAGAGGAGGTAGAGGAGGTAGAGGTGATGGATGTTTTGAGTGTGGGTCTCCAGAGCACTATGTCAGGAGTTGCCCTTATGTTTCATCAGGTCGCCAGGGATCCGCAGCTGGTACCATCTGGTCCTCAGGCCGCCAGGCCCGTTTCTCAGATTCCTCCTAGACAGCAGTCTCAGAGAGCTCCGGGTTCAGGAGGCTCGGCGCAGGTCTATGCTATGACTCGTCAGGATGCTGAGGCATCCAATGATGTCATCACAGGTATTATTTCTGTCTGTGGCCGCGATGCTTATGCTCTTATTGATCCGGGGTCTACCTATTCGTATGTGTCGCCGGGATTTGCCCCTTGCTTGGGCAGGGATCTGGTCTTCTTAGATGATCCCTTTATGGTTGCCACCCCTGTCGGGTCTTCTATATGTGTAGATAGGGGTTATCGGCAGTGTATGATCTCCATCTGTGGTGTAGAGTCCTTAGTGGACCTGATGCTGCTCGATATGTCTGATTTCGATGTCATTATGGGCATGGATTGGCTGGCTTCCTGTCATGCGACTTTGGATTGCCATGCCAAGTCCGTGACGATCGGGGCAGAGGGTGAGTCTCGGGTTGTATGGGGAGGTTCCAGGCCTTCTCCGAAGAGTAGGATCATTTCTTTCTTGGAGGCGCAGAGGATGATATCTAGTGGGTGCGAGGGATATATTGCTTCAATTCGGGATGTCCGGGCAGAGGAGTTATCCCTTGATAGAGTTCCGGTTGTTTGTGAGTATCCGGATGTGTTTCCTGATGATTTGTCGGGTTTGCCGCCTATGCGGGAGATAGAGTTTTGCATTGATCTATTGCCAGGCACTCAGCCTAAATCTATTCCCCCGTATCGTATGGCTCCTGTTGAGTTGAGGGAGCTGAAGGAGCAGATTCAGGATTTGCTCGATAAGGGCTTCATTAGGCCCAGTGTGTCTCCATGGGGTGCCCCGGTATTATTTGTGAAGAAGAAGGATGGCTCTATGCGGATGTGTATTGATTACCGGCAGCTGAATAAGGTTACTATCAAGAATAGGTATCCTTTGCCGCGTATTGATGATTTGTTTGATCAGCTTCAGGGTGCTACCTTCTTCTCGAAGATTGATTTGAGGTCGGGGTATCATCAGTTGAGGATTCGGTCCGAGGACGTTTCCAAGACTGTTTTTCGTACCCGATATGGCCACTATGAGTTTCTGGTGATGTCTTTCGGGCTTACGAATGCCCCAGCTGCTTTCATGGATCTGATGAACCGAGTGTTCAAGGCCTACCTTGACTCCTTCGTCATTGTGTTTATCGATGATATCTTGGTTTATTCGAGTAGCAGGGAGGAGCATGAGCAGCATTTGAGAGTTGTTCTTCGGACTCTGAGGGATCAGCAGTTGTATGCCAAATTCTCCAAGTGTGAATTTTGGCTCAGTTCTGTATCTTTCCTAGGTCATGTGGTGACCAAGGATGGGGTGTGTGTTGATCCGAAGAAGATAGAGGCCGTTCAGAGTTGGCCTAGGCCTACTTCTCCTACAGAGATTCGGAGTTTCTTAGGCTTGGCAGGTTATTATCGGCGGTTCGTCGAGGGGTTTTCTTCTATTTCAGCACCTCTGACGAAGTTGACCCAGAAGAATGTTCCTTTCCTGTGGTCCGATGCCTGTGAGTCTAGCTTTCAGAAGCTTAAGACTCTGTTGACTTCAGCGCCAGTGTTGGCCTTGCCTAGTGGATCCGGGGGATTCACCGTATATTGTGATGCTTCGGGTGTTGGCCTGGGTAGCGTTCTGATGCAGGAGAGTAAGGTGATAGCTTATGCCTCGAGACAGCTGAAGGTCCATGAGAAGAATTATCTTGTCCATGATTTGGAGCTGTTAGCTGTCGTGTTTGCACTGAAGTTGTGGAGGCACTATCTTTATGGCGAGCCATGTGAGATATTCACCGATCATAAGAGTCTCCAGTACTTGTTCACTCAGAAGGACTTGAACGGGAGACAGCGCCGCTGGTTAGAGCTGCTGAAGGATTATGATCTTTCTATCCGGTATCATCCCGGAAAGGCTAATGTTGTAGCCGATGCCATGAGTAGGAAGTCCATGGGTAGCCTCGCCTATCTTGATGCTGATATGAGGCCGTTGGCCCGTGAGTTGCAGGCTTTGTCCATTAGTGGGGTTCGGTTTGATGATTCTGTTCCAGGCCGGGTGCTTGCATATGTGGGGTCTCAGTCGTCTTTAGCTTCCCAGATTCGGGAAAGGCAGTTCGAGGATCCTTATCTGAGAGATCTCCGGGACAGGGTCCTGAGTGGGGGAGTGTCCTCGTTCGTGATTAGTGATGATGGGTCTTTGCGGCTTAACGGCCGGGTATGTGTTCCAGCCATTGTGGAGCTGAGGCAGATGATTTTGGCAGAGGCTCACAGTTCGAGATATTCCATTCATCCGGGTACTGCGAAGATGTATCATGATCTTCGAGAGCTGTATTGGTGGAAAGGGATGAAGAGGGATGTTGCTGATTATGTATCTCGGTGTTTGAATTGCCAGCAGGTAAAGTATGAGCACCGGAGGCCAGCCGGGGTGACCCAGTCTATGCCCATTCCCGAGTGGAAGTGAGAGCAGATCACTATGGATTTCGTAGTTGGTTTTCCGCTGACCATGGGTAAGCATGATTCGGTGTGGGTAGTAGTTGATCGACTGACGAAGTCGGCTCACTTCATTCCAGCGAGGACTACTTATACCTCGGAGCGTCTGGCTCGTATCTTCATTGAGCAGATTGTGAGATTGCATGGTGCTCCTGTTTCTATCATTTCTGACCGAGGTGCTCAGTTCACAGCTCAGTTTTGGAGATCTTTTCAGAGAGAGCTGGGTACTCGGGTCGATCTCAGCACTGCATTTCACCCGCAGACTGATGGCCTGTCTGAGCGGACCATTCAGATCCTCGAGGATATGTTGAGGGCGTGTGCTATTGATTTTGGAGGCCATTGGGATAGCCATTTGCCGCTAGCAGAGTTTGCGTATAATAATAGCTATCAGGCTTCTATCCAGATGGCTCCGTTTGAGGCATTGTATGGTCGGAGATGTCGCTCGGCTATCGGTTGGTTCGAGTCTGGTGAGGTCCAGGTGTTGGGGCCCGATTTGGTGCAGCAGACCTTAGATAAGGTCCGGGTTATTCAGGATCGACTCCGCGCGGCTCAGAGCCGGCAGATATCATATGCAGATCGGAGGCGGAGAGATCTTGAGTTCATGGTTGGGGACCGGGTATTCCTCAGAGTGTCGCCCATGAAGGGTGTTATGAGATTTGGGAAGAAAGGCAAGCTCAGTCCTAGGTTCATTGGGCCTTTTGAGATATTGGAGCGCGTTGGCGCCGTTGCTTATAGACTGGCTTTGCCTCCCTCTCTGTCTAGTCATCCGGTGTTCCATGTGTCCATGCTTCGGAAGTATGTTCACGATCTGTCTCATGTTATCGATATGGCTTCCGTGGAGGTAGATGGCGACTTAGCTTATTCGGAGGAGCCTATTGCTATTGTGGCTAGAGAGGTCCGTAAGATGAGATCGAAGGTGATCCCGCTTGTGAGAGTTCAGTGGGGGCATCACTCCATTGCCGAGGCTACTTGGGAGCTTGAGTCCGAGATGCGTGAGAGGCATCCGCGCTTGTTCGATGATTCAGGTATGAAATCCTTGTATTTTCTAAGCCTGAATTTGCATTTCTAAGTTTTATTGATTTCGGGTGGTACCGAGGGGTCCTCGAAATCCGTACCAGCTCCGTGGCTAGTGTGTGGATCCTACCTTAGACTTAGGCTCGTCCGAGGACGGCCGAGAGTCTAAGTGGAGGAGAATGTAACGACCCTCAAATAGTCGTTACGGGATCTGGGACCTCGATTTGCGTGTCGATAGTCCCAAAAGCTCCGTTAGGTCATTTATGACCCGTCTGTGAAATCTGAGTCGAAACGGAGTCCGTTTGATAGGTTTTCGAGAAAAGGATCTGTTTATGAAATTCCGGAAAGGAATTTGGGGTTTCGATAGGTCGTTTTGAGTAAACGAACCCCGATGGAAAATCCGAGCGCACCGTTAGGTCCGTCTCGTCATTTATGATATGTAGCAACCTTCAAAATTGAAAACGGACCTCGTTTGATAGGACTTTTGATAAAGTCCCCGTTTCGGAAGTTTAAAAGAGTTAAAAGAGGTTTCCGAGCTCGATTTGAGCAAATGAGCTCCGATGAGAGATCCAAAAGTTCCGTTAGGTTCGTATAGTCATTTGTGACTTGTAGCAACTTTCGGAATTGGATTCCGAGGTCGTTTGGTTAAATTTCGCTATTTTGGCGAAAGTCAAAAATTGAACCTTTACCGTGGGACCCACTTTTTGAGTTCTGGAGGTCCGAATTGAGTTCCGTCTTGACGAGAATGTCACCCAAGTATTTTATGGCTTGTGTGAAAAATTTGGGATCATTCCGAGCTTCGTAGGGTCCCGTTTTGCCCCTAAAACAGTAGAAAATCATGTGCGACTTTTCTGTTCTGTTTTGGCGCAAATAGCCGGATAAAAGCTGATTTTCCGGCCAATTCGTAAGGAATTAGGAAAAACTCAAAACATTAAAGCTGTAGCCCTTTGAGTTGTGGTTCTAATGGCACCGGTGTCAAGTCATTTGGACATTCCTATCAAAAGTTATGATTTTTTCAAAAGAAGCTGTCACAGAGGCAAAAACTGCTATAAAAAGGCCATTTCGGGCCATTTCGGTTCATAACTTATAAAAATCATTTGGTGAGCTCTTGAGGCGATTTCTGGGTATTTCTTGAAGACCCAATCATACTTACACTTAAGGTAAGCCCTTTCAATCCATCTTTATGTTGATTAACACAAGAATCAAAGGGTTGATTCTTGGAAATGGGTTAGAACCCTAGATTCTTAAGAATTGGGGAAAGACATCGAGCAAGGCTCGCATGTGGAATCTAAGTGTACTTTTGGACCACGGGAGCGTGGGGAGTCCGGAAAAGTACATTTTGTAAATTTAGGGCTCGGCCCTACCCGGGGGCATTTTGGTAATTTTTACCCTAGGATGCCTATAGGCTTAAATAGCTATAATTGAGCACTCATATGTGCTATATCTTGTCTTAATAGACCTAGTGGAGAGTCCTTCGCGGACAAGGCGAGCGGGAAAGGAGATTCTTCCCGGCATTTGAGCCCGAATTTCGAGGTAAGTGAGACTTGACCTCTATTGTGCTTGTGGACTCTTCCTTCATGCTAGTATGCTTCATGTACGCATATATGTACCTAACAATGGTTAGGATTAATGATGTGAATTACTTGCTATTATTGTTTGTTATAAATAGCGAGATTGTGACTCGACCGAGGTATGTGCCGGTCTAAACGCTACGTCGAGGTAGCTTAAATTTATATCGTAGTAACTCTTGCTACGCCATGCTTAGATAGCAAGAACTTGGGACATGGCCGAGGATGTTGCCGGCATGTCATGATAAATGTCTTGCCGAGGATTTTGCCGGCTTTTGTATGATATTGGTACTTGATTTGTTCACGTGCCGGGTTGGGTAGTGCTGTCTATACGTAACCTTGGGTTGGACGACATGGGAGTAGGGATTGTACCCCCAAACTGTGGTCGGGTTAACCTTCGCCTTACGTTCAGCTAGCATAACCAACCTGGGTTACGGTGACTGTGAAATATTATCGTTATTAATATTTCTGTTATTATTTCTGTTATTGTTATTAATGTCGTGGATATTAATACTGTTAGAGGGACACTTGACAGGGGGTGTGGTGTCGCCTATACTATGAGATGTGTCACACTTGACAGGGGGTGTGGTGTGGACACTTGATCTTTGAGATGTGACACACTTGACAGGGGGTGTGGTGTGGTCACTTAATTTATTGAGATACGACGCACTTGACAGGGGGTGTGGTGCGATCGTAGACAGATTTGAGATGAGCCAACGACTACGGGTCGTTGGTCTACTTATTCATGATTGTGATAGTGACTTCGGGTCACGGTATATGGTTGATACTTAGTAGTGGTGTTGCTAGTCCATCGTAGGTCTAGGTTAGTCGGCACGGGAGTAGAGATTGGACCTCCAAACCGCCGCTGAGTTGACCTATGCCTTACGTTGGATGGGCATAATCCATGAGACTTCTGGTTACTACTTGTGTGTATGGAATGTGTTACATCTATTTGTGATTTCACTACTTTATTGTATGATTACTATAGTATGTTGTTGCTTATGATGCATGTAGCGACTTGTCCCGCAAGGGTACCTTAGCGGGCCTGTCGGTGATCTTACTGGGCTTCGGCTCATAACTTACTCTGCTACGTGCGCAGGTCCTTCATCCAGTCAGCAGCCCGGATGTTAGCGGTTCCCGAGGCTTCTGAGACTTTTGATTGAGGTGAGCCGACCACACAGACCGTGGTGGCATACCGCCGGAGTCACTTAGAGATAGGACTCAGATTTCTTTGATGTATATTCATACTTTATTGAGTCACTCTTAGAATGCTCCAATTCTTTTGTGGATATATTCTTTTGGACTTCACCCTTTTATATTTATATATCCATTTATGATCTTTTCACATTATTGTTCTTTTCCGCATCTTGTTTCATTGGTTCGCCTAGGCAAATGTTGTTTAGGTGCCATCACGAGCCCTTGGAAATTGGGTCGTGACATTTATGTTGCAATTTGCAAGTACGTAGCTAGTGAAAAACTGTAAGTCTGCTGCGTTAATTGGTTAGTTGTATTTGTTATTCGAGCTAGTAAAGAAATGAGTCGTAAATTTTGTCAAATTGTACCCGTCTATGGTTAGTTGTCTTTTTCGATGAAAAGCACCATGTCAGTTGGAAATTGGAAATGCACATCCTTAAAATTATGAAACTCTAGGACTACTTTATAGGAAGTTCTAAAAGTGAAAGTCATGAATGTTACGCTAAAGCGAGCAATGTTATTTTAGAAAACTAAAATGCTTAACATATTTTAATTTGAAAGCATGCATATAAAGGCTTGAAATGCCTGGTGTAGTTAAGAAAGTTTTAAAGGAGGTGAAGGCAATTGAACTTACGAAAGGAGATATCAGATAATGGACTTCGCCAAAAACCTTTCTTGGGAAAGTTTTGCATGAATGGAGCAAAAAGACCCTGATCTTGAATGTTTTAGCATTTTTTTTGTAGAATTAAAAAATTATCAGTTCTATTTCAGCTCCGCCTTCATTACTGTATCCACTCGACCGAACTCGAATGAGAGAGGGGAGGTAGAGAGAGAAACGGAGGTAGTTAACGATTGTGAATGAGAGAGAAATGGAGAATATATAATGGAGAGAGAGAGAGAGGGAGGTAAAGAGACAAAGAAGAAGCGAGGATGATCTGGCCTCAGTCATTCACAAAATGTATAGAGCATTTTGACTCATGATTTGAATAAATTCAGCTGGATGTCTCAATGTTATGTTTTCAGTGGATTTCTATGGATAAGTAAAGTGGGGATGATCTGACCTGAGTTATTTGCAAAACATATAGAGTATTTTGCTCACTATATGAATAAGTACGGTCAGATTATCGTGATTACTAACTATTAGCACCTGAATTTATGTTTGTCATGTATTTTCTTAGACTAGTTCCTCCAAACGTGCGTTGCACGTGAATGCCGAATCTTATAATGCATGGTGTTATAAGACATTTAAATTAATATTATTATAACAAAATTTTGACTCAAGAATTAAACATGAAGATCATATGTTATCAAAATGGGTGGATATCATTTGGACTTACAAAAGAGAATAACAAAAGTTTAACTCTGGGAGGAAGAAGTGTTTTTATGGTTCATCACCGTTATAGCTTATCCAATCAATTGAACTACTAATAGCTAATACTCCTATTTATCTCGCTTGTTAGATCTTTTGGTTTACCAACACAATGTTCTTTTAAAACATATTCAAAGTAACTTTACAATATTAAAAATACACACGCAGATTGAATCAAGTAAGGTACTTATAGGATAACACAAACAGAGTGTGTGACACTTCACTTGCAAATAAAGTAAGTGCTCATAGAAAGAACACTGGAGAATTTCCATTCAACATTTTGGTTACATGAAAGTCGTTGCGAAAAAGGTACAAAAAACATAATAGGACTAATGTTGCTCCCAAACGCACACGCAAGTATACGCGGTCGCCAAGTAATAAAGTGACAAAGTCGAGTATCATTCCCACGAGGACTATCCAGACTAGTGCTTAATAAACAATTCCTGAACAAACTATCCAGGGGTCTTTTTCCAATGGTTGTAAGAGTTTTTATAACTAAAACGCAGTAAGAAGTGCTAGAAGTGTAGTCAAGCAATGAGCAATACTTTGGTTGTTAACAATATTAAGAGGACGGTCCAGGGTCAGAGTTACGAACAATCCAGTTGATGTATCCAATTGATTCCACTTCTTAAATCCCGGGTTACTAACTGACAGAGTAAATGTAACTGTGAAACCATTTCAGTTCTTCACAGTCTATGCAAGCTACTTCAATCCCTATATGTCTATGGGTTAAATCACATGCACGCATTAAGATTCATGTAATGAGTTAAACTAGGCAAGCAAGTATATATCTATCCTACCCGCGAATTGATTCCCCGATGCCCGGGTTCACAAACTAGTTCTATTCTTTCTTATTACGTAATTAGATTCCCTCTTTCGAGTTCAATCCAAAAACCATAGATAATGCATAATTATCGAGCTCTAACAATTATACAAGTGAAATCAAGAAAGAATAAGTAACCCGTTATGGGATTCAATCAATGGGAAGCAATCTTCAACAATCAACCTTCATGTAATACTCTAACCCTAGAACGTTAGGAAATTAGCCACACATATTCATAATCACAAGGCAATAATTTGGTGTAATAATGAAGTAAATAATGTAATAGATGAAAGATTAGGAATAACCCTTGTTCAATGAAGTATGTAGCTCTCAATATTGCTCCAAAGTCAAGAACTCCTTACAAAAACTAAGTAAAGAACTATTTATAATGTTTCCAAACCCTTAGTAATAAGTTAGACCCAATGCTAGATGGAATAGGGAGTAAAAACGCGCACAAGGGGCGCTATAACGGGCGCTCCGCGCCTCGGAAAGCGTGAACCAAGACAGAGGACGCCAGAATCTGCCCGCCTTGGCCATGCGGTGCATGGGAAACCGCGCCTAGCCACTGCGCGCGGTAGAGGGCGCGGCGCATGGGCTAGGGCGCCAGGCAAAACTGCTCTTCTTTGCTCCAAAACTCTCCTCGTGTCGTGCCTTTGTGTGCTCAATCCAATCTTCAACCATCCTTCAACCAATTCATGCTCAATCAAGCTCCGAAAAGCTCCAAATGCACCACGTAACAACCTACACACGCACAACACAACATCAGTGTAAAACCACATTCACAAGCTACCAAACGAGTGCAAAACAAGCTCAAATATGCGGAAATATTAAGGAAAAGTAGGCATAAAATGCCGCACATCACCATCCCACACTTGAACCTTTGCTCGCCCTCGAGCAAGTCACATCTCACTTCCCATCCCAGGTAAAACAGGTCTGCCTATGACTATGGTTGATACCGACCATTGAACCAATGCGCACATGACTACCATGGGTCCACAACATGCCAACAAATTACCAAAACCAAAAATATGAGAGCAACCACCCCAAAATAACTCAAATGCACAAGCTCAACTTAATGCAACCATGCTCCCACAAAATCACACCTATCTACTCAACCAAGAGCTATCAACTTTACCTACTTCATGCAACCCACGTGCCCTCACCAATAAGAAAGAGAATGACCCCCCAAAGATCACACACAACAACAATTATCATGAATAGAACGGGGGCAATAACAAATAAATTCGCTCACTCTCATGAAAGTCTCACATGTTACACACAACGTACCATAGGCTTGCCCGTACTGTAGGACTCCACTAATGTAAGCTCACTCCAATCGGGATTAACTAGGACTTTAGAAAGGTCGTAATGTAGGCTAAGGGGCGTGTAGGATACATATGGTAATAGTGACTACCTCCCTAAGCACTTTAATACATCACAAATATTTCTCCACAATTCTCAACAAGCCACCCAATCACAAATATCACACATACACTTTCCCAACAAGTAGCATTTTTCTTTTTAAGCACACACTAGCAAGGAATGGACATCTTTCTCTTCTTCTTTTTTTCTTTTCCAAAATTTTTTTTTTCTTTTCAACTTTGCTATTTTTTTTCTTTTCAATTCCATCCAACCTTGCCAATGCTTTTCACTACTTCACAATTTTAACAATTATTTCCCTTCATTAGTTCCACTAAAAAACCTCCCAACATCCAACCACAACTCCAATCAACAACAAAATATCAATAAAGTGCTTAAGGAGTAAAGGGCCAAAAGAGTCAATTAAGAACAAATGGGTAGGCTCGGGGTGTGGGTACCAATAAAAAGGATCAAAGAAATCACAACAACAATTTTTTTCTCAAGGTATCTATGTAAGGGTAGGCTAACAAGAGAAGGCCTTGTATCATTTCCCGACTAGAGCAAACCTAGGATTTCGCTTTGCATACACACGGGGCAAGTTCTAGACATTAATATGCAAACATGGAGTAAACAAGAACATGCCTCATAACTCACATTGCACATGGTTCACACAAAGAGGTTCCATCAACAACTCTCAACTAAGCTTCTAGAATGCAACTTGTGGAAATTTAAGCACTCATGCACAAAGGTTAACAATCAAGTCAAGCAAGCGGGCTCAAGCATCTCAAGGGGGTCGTTCCAATTTTTCCTAGGCATGCATCACAATTTAAAACCAAGGACACCACAAATAGCACATGCAATCAAGTCCAAGTCCATCGGTATCAAACAAATCAAAGGCACCTAGCATTCTACCTTTTTCCTACGTCTAGGGTCATCTACAACTAACTATCCTAATCCTAAAAATAAAAACTACCCGGTTCAAAGGCCTCCCCGTGGAAAAGAACCGTGGCCATAAGAAAAACCACGGGGCGGATAACATGTACCACTAATAAAACTAAAAAGAAAATCTTTTTGGAATTTTTCATTGGTTTTCTAATTTTTTTTTTTTCATTTTTGCATATATTAAAGCAAGAAATAAATCAAAACAAAGTCAAGTGACAAAAGAAAAATTCCTAAGGTACATGCATCCTAACCTCAAAAATAGATAAAGGGCAGTACCCCACCCCACACTTAAACTAAGCAATGTCCCAGTGCGACAGTAAGTGCAAAAGTAAGAGTACAAGAAAACTGCCCTGAAATCTGGGTGGTGCGCAGGAGTGGGGACCTAATCCTCCTCCTCATCAGAGCCACCGCCTTCAGCATCAGTCGCCTCGGCCTCACTGTCCGGATCATTAGCCACAACATCTGAATCCGTGTTCTCATCCTCATCCGGAGGAACTACTACTGCTGGAGTCATGCCAAGCAAACGTCTCCAGTAGAGGGACAGTGCGGTCAATAGCTCCAAAATCCACGCCCGACCGCCGGGCCATCTGCTCAATCATCAAGTACTGACGCGCGGATAAGTTGGCGTCTGCCTCCCGCCACTCGTCAGCCGTCAGCTTTACCGGTGCCGTAGTGATCACCCCCTTGACCGAAGCAATGTCAAAAGGCTTCCCTATATCAGGGACTATGCGATCCCCAATCTCATCTACGGGTACGCCCGCCTTCTCTAAGTAACGGGTCAAGAGGTTCCCAAAGTACAATCTACTACATGATTTTTCTTTTCGTTGCTCTTTCATCACGCGCAACATGTAGTATCCAATGTTCACCGGCCTCCCAATCATGAAAAAGTACACCATGCACGCCCGAGTCTTAGTGACATCGGAGTAATGGGAACATGGTAGTATCCGTGCATTTATGAACCTCATCCATACACGAGCCGGCTTGAGAAACTGTGAGAAATGCATGAACTTGTGTCTCCCAGCCGCACTTCGCCCCCACCTATGAGTGGAGCCCTCGCCACATAGGGTATCCCTCAGAGCCGTGTAATCCGGCTTCTTGATGTACTCCCTCAAATCATCATAGTCGGGGTCCTCGACCCCCAAAAAGGCATTTAGTGCCGTCGGATCCAACTTCACTTTCACTCCCCGAACTGTCACCACATCATCCTCTTTCCAAGCTTCCTCGGGCTCCCAGTTGGCATACAATTCTTGGACCATGTCCAAGTTGGCGTGCCCCGGACTCTCAAATACCGAGTCCCATTTTAGAGCAATGATCTTTTCGGCCACACTTCTAAACTTTTGCATCACCAGCCGTTTATCAATGGCTTGCTCGGGTATGTACCCCGCAAGCCGCATATTCTTGTACCATGTTTGGCAATCCCCCTTCTTTACAAAAGTGAGGCCATACCGGGTCTTGCCTCCGGGACGTGGTATCGGCACCGCGTCCTTTGGAATCTTAGCCTTGCCTTTAGCCTTTGGTTTAGCCTTGGGTTTGGCCGGTGCCTTACCCTTTTGCTTGGCAGTGGAAGGCCCGGCTTGAAGTGCTTGTCTCGAGCCCGAAATGGAGGAAGAGCTTTTGGTTGGCAAAGAAGTAGTCACCATGGTACCTACACAAACACAAAGATCAATGTGAGATGTATAGCTAAGCACCAAAATACAATTCAAGCTCAATTGGTGGGTACCACCCCACACTTATCACACATTCTATGTGTCAATCACTCAACTCAATGGCACGAGTAACCCCACACTTAAGCAAAACTAGCCTTGGGCAAAATATGCCACGTTTTGAATTTTGAAAATCAAGCTAGTGTGGGTGCATCATGATCAATTCTTGTGTGTGTGCAACATCTAAGATCCATAATAAGCCTAAGGAATGCATTGCTACTCAAGAATTCACAATGTTATTGAATTTTCATCATTGGGGCTTTTTCACAAACACCTAGTGTGCACAACTTTAAACTAGCAATTTCAATGATTTTTGTAATGTGCCAACCCTCCCAAATTGTTGGGAGCTCTCTTTTTACAAGTCACAAGTTATATACCAAGCATCATTAGCAATTTAAGCACAACAAGATTGAATTTTTATGCACAAGCTTGTAACTAGGTATCAACTTTTCATGAACAATAAGGAGTGCAACTTACATGTTATTGAGAGGAAGGAGTAGGAATGTACTTACTTGAATGTGTTAGAGTTGATTGCACAAAGAGTTGGAATGATTCCAAGTGGTGGAAGTGAATTAGGGTGTGCTTAGAGAGTGGTTGTAGTGAAAATAATGAAGAAAGGGGTGTAGAAATCGGGATATAAGGGTTGGGGATTAAAGAATCGCGGGTCAAACCCGTTGACCCGAATTTTTGAAACAAAATTTAGCCTGCCGCGTTAGGCCCCGCGGCGCAGGCCAAACGCGGGCAGAAATCTCGACATTCTGCCAAGCTCAGCGCGGTGGGAGGCACGGGCCGCTCCCAACTGCGCCAAGCTTCTTTTTTCCAGCTTTTATTTGGCGCTTTGGGGTGCGCGGGGCACTCCCGAACGCACCCGAGCACGTTTTTTCGCACCGATTTTCGATTCTAAGTACAAACCCAAGCGCGAGACATGACTCGAGACGTCCCGCACCCCTCAATGCATTCATTTCACCTTGTTTAGCTCACCCGAATCCTGCAAAAACGACACACAAAAACAACAACTACGTGACACTATAAAAACAAAAAAAACTAAACTATTACAAGTACAAACTCGGGTTGCCTCCCGAGAAGCGCCTTATTTAACGTCGTGGCACGATGGGTATAAATCAAGGGTCCCTCAAAGTAATTGAAGTGTGGTGATTCACCGCACCTCCCCAATAATGTTTCACCCGTTGACCATTAACCAAAAATGTGTTCTCAGAATCCGGGGCTCTCAATTCAACCGCACCATGTGCGGTAACACGAACAACTTCAAAAGGCCCCGACCATCTCGACTTCAACTTGCCCGGAAACAATTTCAACCTCGAGTTGAACAACAATACAAGCTGCCCGGGCTCAAAAGAACGACACTCAATGTGCTTATCATGCCACTTCTTTGTCCGTTCCTTGTATAATTTAGCATTTTCATACGCATGGAAACGGAACTCTTCAATTTCATGCAATTGGAGCATCCTCTTCTCACCCGCTAGGGCCATATCAAGGTTGAGCTTTTGAATAGCCCAATACGCCTTATGCTCTAATTCAACCGGCAAGTGACAAGCCTTACCATAAACAAGCCTATATGGAGAGGTTCCAATAGGTGTTTTAAATGCAGTTCGATAGGCCCAGAGAGCATCATCTAACTTCATAGCCCAATCCTTCCTCGAGGCATTCACAGTCTTCTCAAGGATTTGCTTGATCTCTCTATTAGACACTTCCACTTGGCCACTAGTTTGGGGGTGATAAGCAGTAGCCACCTTGTGGCGAACCCCATACTTAGCCAATAACTTATTGAACAACCGGTTACAAAAATGCGTACCTTCATCACTAATGATAGCCCGCGGTGTCCCAAAACGAGTGAAAATATTCTTCTTCACGAACTTCACCACCACACTCGCATCATTCGTTGGAAGTGCAATAGCCTCCACCCATTTCGACACATAATCAACTGCTACAAGGATGTATTTATTGCCCATAGAAGGTGGGAATGGACCCATAAAATCAATACCCCAACAATCAAACAGCTCAATCTCCAAGATATTGTTCAAAGGCATCTCGTGACGCCTAGTAATAGTACCCGTTCTTTGGCAACGATCACATTGCTTCACTAGTGCATGAGCATCTTTAAATAAAGTAGGCCAAAAGAAACCAGATTGGAGTACCTTTGCAGCTGTTCGATCTCCACCAAGGTGGCCACCATAAGGAGAGGAATGGCAGCTCTGTAGAATCGGCTCTACTTCTTCCCTTGGAATACATCTCCTAGCTAGTTGATCAACTCCTATCTTGTACAAATAGGGCTCATCCCACACATAAAATCTGCTCTCATGAAGGAGTTTACGCTTTTGCTCAGCAGTTGCCCCAGGGGGGTACACATTACTCACAAGTAAATTCACCATGTCAGCATACCATGGCACCTCAGCTGCATCAAGAGCAAAAAGTTGCTCATCAGGAAACACCTCTTTAATCTCGGGCCCTTCATCTACATGATCTCTATTCTCCAACCTTGACAAATGATCAGCAACTTGATTCTCTTGCGATCTCGAATTTCAACATCAAACTCTTGCAATAGGAGAACCCATCTAATGAGTCTAGGCTTGGAGTCCTTCTTTTCAAACAAATACCGGATTGCGGCATGATCAGTGTAGACAACAACACGAGTGCCAACCAAATAAGATCTGAATTTATCAAAAGCATAAACCACGGCTAGCAACTCCTTCTCAGTGGTAGTATAATTAGACTGGGCTGCATCAAGCGTCTTGCTTTCATAATAGATGGAGTGAAAGATTCTTCCAATTCTTTGGCCTAGAACAGCCCCAATAGCATTATCACTCGCATCACACATCAATTCAAATGGCAAAGACCAGTCAGGAGCAATGATGATTGGTGCGGTCACCAACCTTTTCTTCAACTCTTCAAACGCCTTGAGACAAGCATCATCAAACACATATTTCACATCCTTCTCTAACAATTTGCACAAGGGAGTGGAAATTTTGGAGAAGTCCTTTATGAAACGTCTATAGAACCCTGCATGTCCCAGGAAACTACGCACCCCCTTAACAGAAATAGGTGGTGGTAATTTCTCAATAGCCTCAATCTTCGCTTTGTCAACCTCAATCCCTTACTTTGACACCTTGTTCCCAAGTACTATGCCTTCTTGAACCATAAAGTGACATTTTTCCCAATTCAGCACCAGATTTGTTTCTTAACAAGGGCTCAGCACAGCATCAAGATTTTTCAAACATTCATCAAAAGAGTCACCAACCACTGAGAAATCATCCATAAATACCTCCAAAAAATTTTCCACCATATCAGTGAAAATAGCCATCATGCACCGCTGAAAAGTCCCCGGGGCATTACACAACCCAAATGGCATCCTCCTAAATGCATAGGTGCCATATGGACAAGTAAAAGTGGTCTTCTCTTGGTCTTCAGGGGCTATCACAATTTGATTGTAGCCCGAATACCCATCCAAGAAACAGTAATACTCATGGCCTGCAAGTCTATCCAACATCTTATCAATAAAAGGGAGTGGGAAGTGATCTTTTCTGGTGGCCTTGTTGAGCTTCCTATAATCAATGCAAATTCGCCACCCTGTGACAGTTCTTGTAGGAATCAACTCATTGTTCTCATTCTTCACCACTGTCATGCCCCCCTTCTTAGGAACACATTGCACTTGACTCACCCACTTGCTGTCAGAGATAGGAAAAATAATACCAGCATCCAGCCACTTGATAACTTCTTTCTTCACCACCTCCTTCATGATTGGATTTAGCCTCCTCTGCTGCTCTATGGATGGCTTATGATCTTCCTCCAAGAGAATTTTATGCAGGCAGAAAGAAGGACTAATCCCTCTAATATCAGCAATAGTCCAGCCAATAGCTCTCTTGCGCTCTCGCAATACCCGCAACACCTTCTCAACCTGCACATCAGACAACAAAGAAGAAAGGATCACGGGCAAAGTATTACCTTCACCCAAATAAGCATAACGTAAATGTGCGGGTAAAGGTTTGAGCTCAAGATTAGGAGCTCTCTCAATAGATGATTTAGCAGGAGTTAAGGTCAACGGTCTATCAAGCTCCTCAAATTTCTTCCACCCTGGGATGAATCTACTCTGCATATTAAGAACCTCCACATATTCTTCAGTATCGTCATCCTTCAGGATATCATCATCATCACATAAGAGTGCCCTTTCTAAAGAATCAACATTAGAAGCCAAGAATGACCTCTCATCAGCAGTCAATTCATCATCTATCACGTTTACCATGGACAACTCTTCATAGTGAGAAGGAAGCTGGGTAGCTCTGAACACATTAAACACAGCTTCTTCCCCATTTACCTTCATAATCATCTTTCCAGCTCTGACTCGAATAACAGCATCAGCAGTAGCCAAAAATCCTCTTCCCAAGATGAGAGGAACCTCAGAATCAGCTTCATAATCAAGAATAATAAAATCAACGGGTAATATGAACTGACCCACTTGTACAAGCACATCCTCAATAATCCCCTCGGGGCATGTCAAAGATCTATCAGCAAGCTGTAGGGTCACAGTAGTGGGTCGTGGCTCACCCAGGCCTAGCTTCCTGAAAACTGAAGAAGGCATCAAATTCACACTAGCACCCAAATCACATAAAGCACGAACAACCTCATGTTCCCCAATTTTTATAGGGATGGTAAAACTGCCAGGGTCCTTCAATTTCTGAGGAATCTTGCTTCTAACTCTGGAACTGCACTCCTCAGTAAGTGCAACTGTCTCAAACTCAGTCAATCTTCTCTTGTTAGCAACAATATCCTTGATGTATTTAGCATATTTGGGAACATCCCGCAAAAGCTCCACCAAAGGAATATTTACCTGAATCTGACTCAATATCTCCAAGAATTTCTTGCATGCTGCATCAACTTTCTGCTTCTGAAGCCTCTGAGGGAAAGGTGGTGGTGGTCTCACAATAGCAGACTCGGGCTGCTTTGCTATTACTGTCTCTGCTTCTTTTTCCACTTCCCTAACAACATTTGGCTCTAGCTCATCAACAGGCTTCTTTGGCTTTTGGGGGAAGTTCTTCTAAAGCTCTGCCATTCCTCAAAGTAACTGCTTGCACAAATTCTTTAGGATTCTTCTCTGTATCACTCGGTAAAGCACCCCAAGGTCTATTATTTTGTGCTACAGCAAGCTGCCCCAACTGTCTTTCAAGATCCTTCTGCGCACTGCTCAAATCTTTAATTATTTGTGCCTGAGATGCTGACTCATCCATGAGCTTTTGCTGCCCTGCAAGAATTTTCTTGAGCATATCCTCCATAGCATTAGATTGCTGTGACTGAGTCTGTGACTGCGATCCCTGCTGTGGTGCATTGCTTTGAGTAAATTGGGATCTCTCATTACCCTGAAACTGCTCACGGGTATCCCTCCAGGAAAAATTTGGGTGATTACGCCAACCCGTGTTATAACTATTACCATACTGATTGCGATTTTGACCCTGTGATCTGTTCTGATTACCCACATAATATACTGACTCTGGGTTAGAGGGACAAACCTCAGTGCTATGATCCTCACCACATACTTCACAAAAGGTCTGAACTTGTTGCACTGGAGCTAGTTGTGGCTTCGCTTGGAGAGTCAGCTTGCTGATTTGATTAGAAATAGCATCCATCTTCGCTCGCAGCTCTGTAATTCCATCTAGTTGAAGTATCCCAGCAGCTTTCTGCGTATTAGCTCTGCTAGCCCCCTCCATATGCGTATTAGCTCTGCTAGCCCCCTCCATATGCGTATTAGCTCTGCCATCACCCTGCCAATCAGGATTGCTCTGTGAAAACTTATCAAGTAAGTCATAGATCTGTTCAAAATTTAAGGTCAGCACTTGGCCTCCAACAGCAGCATCAACCACAATCTTAGTATGTTGGTTCAACCCCTCAACAAAAGTGTGTGTAATAACCTCATTAGATTGGTTGTGGTGTGGACAATCTCTCAATAAAGCTTTAAATCTCTCCCAGGCTGCATATAATGATTCGCCTTCTAACTGCCTGAAGGACAAAATTGCGCTCCTCAACCTGGCCGTCTTGGCAGACGGATAAAACTTAGCTAAGAATTTCTTAGCCAAATCCTCCCAAGTAGTGATAGACCCAGGCTTTTCAGCCTTTAACCACTTCCTTGCTGTCCCAATCAATGAAAATGGGAACAAAGTCATTCGCACGTAATCAGTAGGCACACCTGCCGGTGTATAAGTATCACTGATCTCCAGAAAGTTCTGCAGGTGTTGCTGCGGATCTTCATGCAAAAATCCACCATATTGCCCCGTCACATGCAGCAACTGAATCATGCCGGGCTTGATCTCAATGTTTCCAGTAATAGCAGGCTTCACAATACTTGACTCTACTCCTTTCAGACTAGGAAGAGCCACATCTCGCACTGCTACTGCTTGTTCTTCAGCCATTTCAACAGGTAGAGAGGCAAGTACAATTGCTAATGCTTCTCGATCTCTCGCTTCCCTTTTTGCTTTTCTAAAGGTTCTTTCAGGCTCGGGATCAAAAGGTGCGAGTGATTCGTCCTTTTTGTTCCTTTGCATTCAAAACCTATTGCCTGAAACAGCACAAGAAACTCAACAAAAAATTAAACCTGAATAGCAATTAAGTAATTGTTCAAAAGAAAATAGTCCGTAATTAGTCCCCGGCAACGGCGCCAAAAACTTGTTGCTCCCAAACGCACACGCAAGTATACGCGGTCGCCAAGTAATAAAGTGACAAAGTCGAGTATCGTTCCCACGAGGACTATGCAGACTAGTGCTTAATAAACAATTCCTGAACAAACTATCCAGGGGTCTTTTTCCAATGGTTGTAAGAGTTTTTATAACTAAAACGCAGTAAGTAAAGTGCTAGAAGTGTAGTCAAGCAATGAGCAATACTTTGGTTGTTAACAATATTAAGAGGACGGTCCAGGGTCAGAGTTACGAACAATCCAGTTGATGTATCCAATTGATTCCACTTCTTAAATCCCGGGTTACTAACTGACAGAGTAAATGTAACTGTGAAACCCTTTCAGTTCTTCACAGTCTATGCAAGCTACTTCAATCCCTATATGTCTATGGGTTAAATCACATGCACGCATTAAGATTCGTGTAATGAGTTAAACTAGGCAAGTAAGTATATGTCTATCCTACCCGCGAATTGATTCCCCGATGCCCGGGTTCACAAACTAGTTCTATTCTTTCTTATTACGTAATTAGATTCCCTCTTTCGAGTTCAATCCAAAAACCATAGATAATGCATAATTATCGAGCTCTAACAATTATACAAGTGAAATCAAGAAAGAATAAGTAACCCGTTATGGGATTCAATCAATGGGAAGCAATCTTCAACAATCAACCTTCATGTAATACTCTAACCCTAGAACGTTAGGAAATTAGCCACACATATTCATAATCACAAGGCAATAATTTGGTGTAATAATGAAGTAAATGATGTAATAGATGAAAGATTAGGAATAACCCTTGTTCAATGAAGTATGTAGCTCTCAATATTGCTCCAAAGTCAAGAACTCCTTACAAAAACTAAGTAAAGAACTATTTGTAATGTTTTCAAACCCTTAGTAATAAGTTAGACCCAATGCTAGAAGGAATAGGGAGTAAAAACGCGCACAAGGGGCGCTATAACGGGCGCCCCGCGCCTCGAAAAGCGTGAACCAAGACAGAGGACGCCAGAATCTGCCCGCCTTGGCCATGCGGCGCATGGGAAACTGCACCTAGCCACTGTGCGCGGTATAGGGCGCGGCGCATGGGCTAGGGCGCCAGGCAAAACTGCTCTTCTTTGCTCCAAAACTCTCCTCGTGTCGTGCCTTTGTGTGCTCAATCCAATCTTCAACCATCCTTCAACCAATTCATGCTCAATCAAGCTCCGAAAAGCTCCAAATGCACCGCGAATCAACCTACACACGCACAACACAACATCAGTGTAAAACCACATTCACAAGCTACCAAAGGAGTGCAAAACAAGCTCAAATATGCGGAAATATTAAGGAAAAGTAGGCATAAAATGCCGCACATCAACTAAAAATGAAACAGGAGATAATAAGGTATATATTATTCATGCATAAACACATAATTCACGTTCTAAATATGGTTCACTCCCATAAAACAATGTACTTGGATTATGCTATGAACATAACTTTATAAATATTACAATGTACATCATGAGAACTCATATAAAGGTACAAGAACATCAATAAACATATTAAAACGACCTAACCTTGACGCATGGGAAATACTAAAGCTATTAAACTTTGTGTGTTGGATAGACCAAAAAAAGAATTTCTACCAACTGAACGAAGTGGCTAATTGTGGCTGCTTTGGACAAAAACTTTCTATATAAGAGTGTGACTTTTCATCATTAGCCACTAACAGTTATGGGAAAATTAAGTGCTTTGAATTTTACGGAACGATGCCCAAAATTGGATAGACGATGAGAAGAATGAGGTTTTTCGGGAGGTATAAGTCCATAATCTGGATCCCATTAGATGGATCACATCTCTTCCAGTTAAACGTGTTAGTAAGGGTTGTGTCTGCTAAATTCTCTCCTTTCAGGTTCTTTTGGATTTTTTTTTCTACAAGAAGCTAGGTTTTGTGTAAGGGCATTTTGGTAAAATGATTTTTGGCTATATTGAGGACATGCTTTTATAGTAATATGATGTGCAAAGTGAGGACGATCTGGCCTCATTTATTTGCAAAATAGACATAACTTTTTGTAAAAATTTCATCCATAGGCCACTTTTACCTCTACTATTTAGTTTTAAGCCACTTTTTCCTTGGTTGTGAAAAAGAATCAACTTTTTGAAACTTAAGTCCTTATAGGCGCGTGAAGTTCAACTTCAGCCCACGCGCCCATAAGGATTGAAGTATACGCATTCAGAAGTTAAGCCACATGGATTGAATTTCAAAAAAGTAGCTAAAAATTAAATATTATTAAAAAAAAGTGACTCCAACTGTAAAGGCGAGCCAAAAAGTGACTATCCGTGCACTTTCTCTTAGCATTTTGGCTCATCAGTTGAATAAGTGCACCAACATTGTAGGGAGCGAGAGTATTTTCTAAATTACAACTTCATAAAATGTAAAAGTGGTCATCTTTTAAAACCTCTATTCACTAGGCTAGATCTTAACGAGGCAACCGAGTAAAAATTTAGTCACGCAGCCTATTTTGACCGCGTTAAATGAATACTAGCCAGCGATGCAAAACTGTTTGAAGACTAGCCATCTTCGGACAAATCACAGTATAAATACTAGAGCTTTGAATAAGTTTTGTCGTTCAAAGCTCCAGTACTTATACTGGGAAGCTGAAGTAAACTAATCCCAGTATAAAATACTGGGGCTTTGAACAAGTTTTGTTCAAGGCCCCAGTATTTTGTTATGAGACTTTATATAAAGCTTCAGTCCCATAACAAAATGCTGGGGCTGTGAACAAAACATGTTCAAAGCCCCAACATTTTGTTATAGGGACTGAAGCTTTATATATAAAGTCGCATCACAAAATAATGGGATTTATCCCTTTGATGAGATCTTTGTTATGGGAATAAATCTCATTATTTTGTTATGGGATAAATTCCCATAACAAAATAATGGGACCTTGTCAGTCCCATAACAAAATACTTGGGCTTCAAAGCCCCAGTATTTTGTTATGGGACTAGTCTGGGGTGTTTTTCCAACGCTAATGGAGCTTAAGTGTGCGCGCGAATTTTTGGCTATTTTTCAGTGAATTTCAAAACGGTGGATAGTCCCCAATGAACGCGTCCAAAAATGACTACGGATCAAAATTACACGGCAACCGAAGTCGATTTGGAGAGGTCCAAATCGTTTGTCCATATCCATATCCATACCATATTTTGGTATCAACACTTTGTCCCCATTCAACCTCCAGTCATTTGAAAGTTCAGAACAGTTGTATTCATATCTAAAACCAATTTTGAATGTCAAGTAATTTTTTAGGGATAATCATCCCTTGTTTCTTCTTCTTTAAACTAGACTAGCATTTTTGGCAGCATTAAATGAGAAAGGAGGGGGAGATTTACAGAAATAGGACTCCGGCGCCACTATCACATTTTCTCCGCAAGAAGATTCTTACATATTTAGTCTCAATCACTAGGCTTCAGTACAAAAGTTCCTCGCGGGTTCTGGCAATTGCCAGGAAATTTTGAACTAAATTCTGGTGCATTTTAGCAAATTTTCCTCGAGGCTTGATGATAGGGGCTAATAATCAAAGATTTTTCTTGTGGGGGCCAGAAATGTGAATAGGTTCCAGAAGTGTCTACTAAGCAGCTATTTAAGTGTTAGTCAGTGTTTGCATTGTATTAACAATTTAGCCACAATATAAATATTCACTCCATAGTGCAGAACTTAGCTTGGTTTTCATTTACTTTGCTTCAAAAAGTTTCTTGGGAGCATGTTTTATTGGATTGTATATAATGTTGTGATTCGCCTGGAACCCACCTAATATAATACCAGCTAAATTTGAGAGAGAAGAAAAGAAAGCACCGAAACAAAATTTGCTGGTTTTGTGGGAAAATTGTTTGTCCAAATACATATTTAAACTGCAATTGAATTTTATCATGTTACAAATTCTTACAAGGGCGGGCAATAAATTGGGAGGATTGGAGTTGTTGGGCTAAGATGGAATAGGACTAAAAAAAGTCTTCATTTAGCAGATTAACAACTCTAGCAAAGGTCAAAAGCTAAGCAACATGACATGCACCTTCTAAAATGTGAAAAATATCATTTAAGATTGTATGTGGGTTGTTAATTGCTAAAACATTAATTGGCATTCGACATATCGCCGATAGCTATCAATGGAGTCATAGGCTTGAGTAGGCCATGGTCACCTTGTTAGGTCTAGTCTTTTATGGTCCATGGGGATAAGGATGAAGGAAAACATGTACTAATAAAATATGATAGAGCAAATCCTTAATACATCCCACCTTTCCACTTTAATTTAAATGTTGTTTAATTTAGATACTTCTCCATCACAAGTATTAGAGGTAATGAAGTATTGAAATAAACATGAAGCCTTTCATCTCTAATTGGTCAAATAAATCAACTTAAGTACTTCAGCAATTATCCACGTGCAGCTTCTACTTGCAAAACCTAAATAATTCAGTTTTTAGTCATAATCTTCTTTTTGCGGCTGTAGTTATGATCTTAAGATTTCATTTATCCAGTAAATTTCTTGCTGATTGGACATCATTTTTGTTCTAAGAATAGATCTCTTGAATAAATAGCTTTAAATTAATGTAATACTCGTATAAACTAATAAACTACACTAATGGCCAGCATAGCAGAGAATTTCATATAACATTCAACAGTCGTTCGGTTGAGCATTCGAACGAATTAACACCCGCACTAAAATTAGCACAAGCAAGTACTCCCTCTGATCCTTTTTTAGTTGTAATCATTTGCACGTCCTTTAAGAAATTATAAATAAGTAGAACACATTTACTAATCTATCCTTCTTGATATTTTAAGAAACTTATAATTTAAGAAACTTATAATTTAAGTGTTTGTGCTTTTCAAGAGCAATTAATACAGGGGGTGTAATGAAAAAAAGATAATAAATTTTATCTTGATATTTATGAAGTGACAAATATTTTAGTCCAAATATTTATAGTAAGTGTTATGATAATTAAATAATACCGAAGGGAGTACTACTTTTTTGTTTGGTTGCTATTTTGGGCTGTATAGTACCAATGTTATCAACATTGGTTAGGTATAGAAATAGTACTAGATTTCATTCATTTTGAGTCCTTTTACTCTGCCATTTTAGTAGCTGGATGTTAGTTAGACAGAGTCTCTTTCTTGGAGGATTGGCTAGTGTATGGAGATCAGACAAGGAAGTGCTACAATGTAATATGCTGGTGATCCATACGATTTTTCTAGGGGTTTTTTACACTATTATACAAATTTGATCACTTAATTACAAAAAAACTTGTAATACTTTTCAAATTACAAGGTATAGCAATATTTTTTTAGTACATTTTACACCAATCAATACATTTCAATTTTATTTCCCCAAATTACAACATGTCACTTACTCTCTCTTCCTCCATCACCCCACCTCCACCACCCCAGCATCATCACCCCCACCCAGCGCCATCACCACCACCAAGTCGTCGTAGTTTCAAAGTGTTCGCCGTCGTTTTCGTCGTTGGAGAAGTTAAATCGTGTTTTGAACCGGAGGCAGAGGAGTCTGATCTAGTGTCGCAGTGACGCCACTGCGTCACCGAAAAACCCAGCTGGTGTCGCTCCTCAAAACCCAGCTGGTGTCGCTCTTCCTCGCCCATTTTGACTATGGTTTTGATCTCTGTAAACTCGCCGGCGAATTCGTTTCTCTGATTACTCATCCTGTTGCTCCAATTTTTTTTTTTTTAATATTCTGGTATAATAATTGGATCCACTAAAATGTGTTTAAGATATGCATTCACTTATTCTACCAGTGCTCCTTTGTTTTACTGTTACAGGAGAGGCTAACTAGCAAATGGCTTTAAATTCAAGAAAGCACTCAAATGGACCGTGAAGAAAGCAAAAGGAAGAACCATCAAGGCCAACTTGTTAAAAACACTATGTAATTGTCTGCTTTTGTTCTAGTCATAGTACTTGTTAGAGATAGTTTTGTTGGATCAGCTAGCTATGTTACAACGCTTTTGTGAACAGTTATGGTGATTTAATAAATTAACTAAAAGATGTCTGTTGCTCCATTCTTGTTATGCATATTTAATTATTTATGTGGCAGTTATTTACTGATACAATTTTTATTACTCATTTGTTATGCATAGTAATCCAGTTATGCATATTTATTACACACTTGTTGGATTTTTTTGATCCGAACAAATGCAACACTGCTGAAACAGTCTGAAACAGCTTGAACAGTGCAAACACAGCGCTGAAACAGTTTGAAACGGCGCATATACAGTGTTGAAATAGTGCAGAAACAGTTTGAAACAGCGTAGATACAGTGCTGAAACGATGCAGAAATAGCATCGATACAGTGTTGAAACGATACGGAAACAGTTTGAAACAACGTAGATATAGTGCTGAAACAGTTTGAAACAGTTAGATACAGTGCTGAAACAGTCTTGAAACGGTGCAGAAACAGTTAGATATAGTGTTGAATACAACTTGAAACGGTACAGAAACAGATTGATACAGTGCTGAACACAACTTTAAACGGTACAGAAACATTTTGATACAGTTCGATAAGGAGCAAAAATAGTGCAGATACACCGCTGAAACAGTCTAAAATAGCTAGTGAAAAGTCCAAAACAAAATGTAAAAAATAATGTGAAACGATGCAAAAAAGGTGAAATAGTTTAGAAACAGTGATAAACAACGCACAAACGGTATGAAACAAATACTAAAGCAGTCTAGAAAAAACTAAATATTGTCTATAAATAGTTAGATACGGTGCAGAATAGTGCAGATACAATGAGATACAGAAATATATAACGAGATACGAGGTAGTTGGAAGTTGAGAAACATCGAGATATGGTGAGATACAACGAGATACAGTGAGGATGAAATAAGGAAAAGTAAAATTGTGGGGAATGAGAGGAGTAAAAGTGAAATTAGGGGAAATGGTGGGAGAAAAAGTGAAACAGGGGGAAATCGGAGGAGCAAAAGTGATAATAGGGGAAATAGGAAGGGGAATGTAATGATTTGATATGTTATGGGGAAATATTGCTATGTTTGTAATTAACTTGTGTTTTCCTCTATATAAGGTTATTTTGCTAAATGTTGCTATGTTTGGTAATTAAGTTCTAAAAATTGTACTTTTGTGTAAAACTTCCTTTTTTTTCACCAGCAAAAAAAAAAAAAAAGAGCATTTGTTGGCTTTTTAAGAATGTCCTCATAAAAAGTACATGCATAAATTATGCAGAAATTAATATATTAATTAGTGTGAGATATAACATGGAATAAGAAATACGGGTATTAACAATATATGTATTAAATTGAAAAATAACAAAATTAATCCTCCAAATAATAAGAACAAATTTTTAGTTTGTTTAAAAAATTAATAAATATTTTAAATTATACATTGTATATTACTTTGATATATATTAATTATTCAACACTTAATAATTCATACATTACGATCCATGAATTTATCCCTACATTATAATTATTGAGTAGCTAATACACGTATTACTAACTTCTGCATTAATAATAATCATATTTATAATCTTTACATAGCTAGAGTTGCAACCAAACGAGCCCATGTTAGCAAAAGTCGAAATTAAGTTTTGATACTTGTAACCTGATAAAATTCAATTGCAGTTTAAAGTGCTAAATCTACTGATTCAAGATAGCTTTATAGTGTCAGGTTGCCAAAATCTACAGGCTGCAACGTGTAGATGGGGTTCGATTCTTCCTAGTATACTTCTAACTTCCCTTCCCCATTTTCTTCCCTATCCGGCTATCCCCTATAATAAATTATCTTTTTAAAATTTTCTATGCTTCTCTTGAAGCATTGGTGGGTATTTTTCATGTGTTTTAGTGGCCAAAATTAGACCATATCTATTTTTGGTGATATCGCTAAATCAATCTGCATTATTAGGAATATTAGGAAATAATCACATCACACTAATATTTTTGTTTTGGCCCTTAACTATGCATTGATTTAGAAAAAATGAGGGACCTGCAGGAATTTATGGACATTAAACTTGATATGCATAGAAAAATATTGCTTTCATATAATAACATCTTTTAATGGAATTATTTAATGCATATTCATTCCTTCAAGTTTAACATAAAGGAGAAGATTGTGAGATCTAGCGTGCCCGTTTCCTTTTTTCTTTATTTTTTAAATTCTTTCGACACGTTACTGCTATGACAAAAAGCACTGTTAGCTAAATAATATAAGAATAGATTACTTGAAAAAAAATGATGCACCTTGAACTGAAGAGACGAATTGTGTTTTTTCAAAAAAAAAAATTAAGTGAAATATATACTTAACCCCTTAAAGTGTGGCCAAATTTGCTGTGACACACTCAAAATTTGCAGGAGTCCGAGTACCCCCTTAAAGTACCTCAAACTGGTATGGACACCACCTACTTTCGGCACCCAAAAAAACAGTGCTTTGAACTTTCCAGCCACGCATAGAAAGTACCAAATAAAGCCAAACTTGCAATTTTCCCATTTCTTATATATAATGAAATATAGAATATTTTTTATTTTTATATTTTATCTTTTTTTCTTCTTCTTCCGCCCACTAGTGAACCACCTTCATGTCCTCCTTCTCCGCCACTTCCACCACTCCATCTTTACTACTACCTTAACAAATAAAGAACAATCAACCAAATGCCTCTTATTTTTTATCCTTTCCTTTTCTTTTCTCTTTAATTTTTTTTCCATATTTGTGAACAAGTTGTGGAGACGCTATTTTTTCTGGTGGCCTCATCGCGGCTCAAATTTAAAGCACAAACTCCTAACACAATTACTAGGACACCCCAATCTCTAATTAAATCTAATACTATAATAGATTAACAAACCCAAAATTTTAAAGTCTTCATCAATGAAGTTTTGGTCTTTCTCTTCAACAATCTTTCCCAAAATCAATATATGTGAACTAAAAAGAACATTAACTACCTAAAATTGATCTGAAAACAAACAAGAAAGAATTGGGTCGGTGGAGGAAGATGGGCAGCTGTGGTAGGGGGTGGCACCAAGAAGATAAAGAAATGTCATTCCATAATTGATGCGTGATGAGCCCGGATTTCTTTAAAGTTGGGGTTGGTAAATGAAGGTGGTGTCAATACCACTTTGAGGTAGTTTAAAGGGATACTAGGACCCTCACAAATTTTGAGTGTGTCAGCAAATTTGGTCAAACTTTAAGGGGTTAAGTATGTATTTCGCCAACTTATTATATATGCTCTTACTTAATGGGCTTTGTTAATTTTGATTGCATGACAAATCTTAAAGCCTAACTTTTTATTGACTGTAATTTATTTGAAAAGTAGATATATTTCTAACTGCGACCTTTTTAAAAACTCAAATTAGTACCAAAGCTAAAATTTTTACTAAAAAGTACTAAAATATAAAAAAAAATAAACACATAAATAAATAAAGCGACTCAATATATAATATTTATACACACTAATTTTGTTAAACAATCTACAGAGTGTAATTTCTTGACAGTGAGTTACCAACTGATACTCCTTGATAAAAGGTGGCTCCAATCCAAATAGATTTCAGCATTTTTAATTTGGAAGAATATCGTACGGCTAAATGAGTAATTATTAAAAAGAATGCCCTAGCGCCCAGAGCAAGCACCTTTAGTGTTCTCGACCGCCTGCCTTTCGGCCTTAGCGTCCCCTTTGGTTGCCCCAGATTTGCTGGGGAAGAGGGAGGGCCTGGATGCTAGACATCCTCGATGCCGAAGGTAGAGGACGTATGACCATGTTCAGGATTGGGTCCTATCACATGGACTTAAAGACATCAAGTGTTAAGCTTGACATGATCAGGACCGTCAACTCCAACTGTCGTTCTAGATAGGCAAAAGTGTTGTTTTTTGATGGTTTTTCCGCTTCTCGCAGCTGCTCTTATTTGATCTTGTCTCCTAGTGGTACCATCTCTCCTTACTCTTTCTTCTTTCCATCTACTAAGTTTACGGAAAAGAGAGAGCAGATGGTTCTCGTCATCCCTTTCAGCGAGACATTCTTGAGGGGGGTGTCGACTTCTTTCAACGAGATTTGAATCTCAGAGGGAAAGATTCCACCATTTAGAGGGAATTTAAGAAGTAATCACATTACCCTTTCTAAGTCACAAGGTCTCTAATATATGGATGTCTGCATGATCTTTGGACAATATATTCAGAGAATGTTCTTAAGTGCATGATACGGTTTTTAGATTCGTATTTGTATTATTTACCCATGAATGTGTTTATGAGACATAGATCATTAGGACCCATGGACCTACATAGCTCGAGTTTTCAATAACCTTCTAACTGAAACATCACAACAAAAAGGAAGTGGAACCAATACAATAATACCCACATAAGGAAACATGGAGCTCGCCACTGAATTACTCTAGCTCTAGCTCTAACTCAAGCCTCAAAGTCGAGCTTAATACCTAGATGTGTAGACATAAAATTAAAGTAAGGAAATAATTAGTAACTCAGCAGGTGATAACAAGTCCAACTTGTAGGACATGAATCTGACGAGACATCATGGTATTCAATATAAGTAAAAAAAAAAATCCTTAAACATTCTCTTTAAATTATCTAAAGCAATCGTTAAATATCATTCACGACATTTGAGGATTCCTTGGATTAAAACGACGCCTTTAATTATCAATTTATGCTTATTTTTGACAACTGTGAGCCTTATATATGCTTAAATTATGAATAATAGCAAAAAATATATCACAGATTTAGGTAGCGAGGTCATTTACACATTGTTTTTAAGTGAAATTTCACTGATACCACTTATTATATCAAGCTTAATCCGAGGTGAAAAAAATGATCTATGCTTCCTGGAGAAAGTCAACATAAATATCAATGAATAGTTGAACAATTTGTTCAAAAGATGGGTATACTAGCTAGACCAGTAGCCCACTTCATTATTTTCTATTGACAAATATGGTTGTTGGTAACTTGGTATTAGTAAGCTTGGGATTGATCTACACTCATCCAATTGCAATAATGATCCTCCACATTACCTCCAATAGGGGCCATATCTATTTCCCTCCTTTTTGGTTCTAGTTGGTTGTTGTTCCACATGTTAATGTATTTCAAAAGCCATGTAAACTCTAGCCTCTGGAACTTCATGGGTATAGTTTTATATAGTTTGGGATTATACAGATGCTATCTTGTGGGGGGGGGGGGTATAGTCTAATATTTTATTTGCTTGTTACTATTACTATTATGAAATGACAGAATCAATATTCATCTGACAAGACATGCGCTCAGTATATGTTAGTCACGACCCTTCAATTTTGGATTGTGACACATTTAAGGCAGCCAAAAGGAAAAGAAAAAAGCTACATTAACTAATCTCATAAAAAAGAAAGAAATGTTTGTGCTTAAAATTTGATTAATAAGTAAAAAAAAAATATATGTGTTTATATATTCTGGGTACATGCAATAATGGAATATTGAAGAAAATAAATAATAAGAATGGAGTATTTATAGACTAGAGTTTACCCCAATTCCGGTCCTAGTTTAACACTTTTATATTCAAAAAATTTCACGCAGTGCCCTCCATAAGCACTGGTCTTACCAATTTGCCCCAACTTTCAAATATTTTAAGTAAATGTCCTCCACATCATCTTTCACTATGCGAAAGGACTATTTTGCTTGTGCCTAAACCCAATTCACATGGAACAGTCTCATTCTCTATTTCCTCCTTCCTTAAGTCCTTTCCTTCTCTCCTTCCTCCTTCATTTCCTTCTTTCTTCTTTGTGTCCTAGAGAGATTTAGGAAATCTGTAAAAGTTTTATTTATTTTATTATTTTTTTAATTTGTGTTATAATGTAATTTTTATTTTGCCTAATTTTTTATTTGTATTTATTTTTTTCTGTATTTCTTTTTGGTAATTATTATCTATACACTTATCTGTAAGTTTTTTCTGTTTTGATTGATGATCGTTGAATTAAAGTTGACGTTCTTGTGAATTTTTTTTTTTACTTCTTATGCTTGATTAAGATGATTTTAAGGTTCTTATTGACAATAGCAATTAGATATTGTTGTTGCTCATTCCACATAGGTTAAAGTCTTAGCTATTGCCATTAATGCAGAGACTTTCTCTACAAGTAGCCTCTATTGCACAGAGATTAAAGTCTTGGCTATTGCCAAGACTTGAAGAGACTTTCTCTGCAAGTTGCATATTGCATAGATCTTAAAGTCTTGGCTATTGCCAATACTTGCAGAGACTTTGTCTGCAGGTTGTCTATTGCAGCAGATCGTAAAGTATTGGCAATTGTCAATACTTTCAGAGACTTCCCCAACAAGTTGCCTCCTTCCGCCCGACCTTAAAGTATTTAGCTATTGGCAAAAGTTGTAGAGAATTTGGTAACATCACTTGGGTGGTGTTACCATTGATAAAAGAAGTTGGTTTCTTGATTTGTCCAGTGATAAGTTGACCCTTAATGACGATGTTCGTAACTTTCATTCAATCTTATTTTTATTTTTCTTGTGTTAGATTCCACTTTGATTTTCTAGTTAAGGCGCCCATTGCACTAGAGCTTGAACTCTTGGTAATAACCAAGACTTGCAGAGACTTTCTCGCAAATCACCCAAATGCAACAAGGCTTGAAGTCTTGGCAATTGCCAAGAAGTCTGTGCAAGGTGCTCATTGCACCAGAGCTTGAACTCTTGGCAATAGCCAAGACTTTCAGAGACTTTCTATGCAAATTGGAAACTACAATAGGGCTTGAAGTCTGGGCAATTGCCAGGAAGTCTTTGTAAGGTGTCCATTGCACCAGAGCTTAAACTCTTGGTAATAGCCAAGATTTGCAAAGACTTTCCTTTGCAAGTTGGCCACTACAATAAAGCTTGAAGTCTTGGCAATTGCCAGAGAAGTCTGTGTAAGGTGTCATTGCACCATAGCTTAAACTTTTTCAATAGCCAAGACTTGCAGAGACAAGTTGCCCATTGCAACATGACTTAAAGTTTTTGCAATTGCCAGAAGTCTGTGCAAAGTGCCCATTGCTAAGAAGTCTGTATAAGATACATATTTTCATAGATTTTCTACAAGGTTATCCAAATGAATGTAAGAAAGTAGGAATTTGAAGGAATCTAACTGAATCTTCATTTCAATGAAAGAATATGTAAAAGTAGTAGGTTTTAGAGTTTAGAGATTGTTTGAATGGAGAAAATGAATGGGAGGGTAGTGTAAGTTTTTTTATTAGTTGTGAGGGGTATTTTTATCCAGAATAAGTTTCATTAAACTAATGGAGGGCAGTTTTGCTAAACCACTGTTATTGAGGACATTTTGGAAAACCATTGTTTCCTGTGTCATATTTTTGTAATTTGGCCTTTATATTAGTCATTTGGCCCATTATAAGAGGCGGTTGCCCAATTTTTATTCTAAATAGGAGTAGGACTAACCCGTAGATTGCTAAAAAATAGAAGTAAGTCTATCGCCGACTTTGCGCCCGTGGCTGAAGGAGCTTATGTGTATTCTAGACTTTTTAGCACCCATGCCCTCTTGGCATATTTTGTGTGGGCCAGCCGACATTTTACTATGTAATTATAGGTGACACAATTTTACCCATAAAAATAAATATAAATAAAGATAAGCATTAAAATAAGGGATGTTGTGGAAGGAAAACATAAATAATAGAAAGTAGAAAATTTAATGGGCAAAATAAGCATTTTCTGTTTGTTTTTTTTTTAAATAAAGAAAATACTTGTCAATTTCCTGAGATTAAGATAGAGAAATAGAAAATTTCATGTAATTCGATTTTTCATATAACGTTGTTTCGAAAAAAAAAATTAATGTACGATTGCAGGGAAGAAAATTATTTTTACTACTTATACAAGTTAAATAAAGGGGAAAAGGAAAACAAATTTGAAAGGCTCGTGCACGTTTCGTCACACTGTACAGTTAGCAAGTGATTCACCAAAGTTTGTGTTGAGCAATATATACTTGTTCATTTCCAATTAGAATTCTTAAATTGATACCTTTAAAATGGCAAAAATTTATATATACGGGGGTATTTACATCAAATCATATCAATTTGCCGCAATTACATATTTTAATAAGATAAGAATATACACAACAACAACATTACTAATGATATCACACAAGTAATTAAGGTTTGGAGAGGGTGAAATATACGCAGACCAAAATAGAAATATCGTTTCCGATAGACCCTCAATTAAACACATACTCCTCTACTTATTTGATATCAACAACCAGTACTTACCCTTTAGAATGAAATTATTTTTGATAAAGAGCCTTTATCCCTAATGTGCAACTTTACGATTTGAATTCGAATTAGTTAGATCAGATCATACATTAGTTCATCAAGTAACAGTCGAAACCAGCCGAGGAATCGAGTCACGTGCCAGTTGTCTCTATAGAACCGAATGAAGAAAAAAAAGAAAAAGAAAAAGCCAGTTGTTAGGGGAAAAAGAAAATGAAAAAGCCACTTGTAGAGTCAAGAAGTGGTGTTATCATATGTAATATAGTAGAGCTATGAAGGCTATTTAATAAAGAGCAAACGTAATTCATTTGCCACTTACCCTTTGTCCTCTTCTTCACTTGTTTCCCTTATTTTTTGGTTGCATCCGTCTCTCCAACAACACCTTATTTCACTTCTCTTTCTCTTTCTTTACCCAAGGCGAACCAACCGAGGTACACTTTTGCAAAAAACTATTGCAAAAATGGCACTGAAACTGAATCCAACAACATTTCAATCCATTAAAACAACAACATTACCATGTTCTAAACTCAGATCTCATAGAGTTTTCATGGCTTCAACACTTCGTCCTCCTTCTTTGTAAGTTTCATTTTCTTTTGTATTTTTCTCAGTTTTATTGTAAAGGGTGTTTCTTTATTATGGTTTCTTGAAATATTGTATTGTTGGTATGGTCTGATCATGATTGTATTTGTGTTGTGTAAGGGATTTGATGGCTCTTGATGCTAATGCATGGTGTATCTTGCAATCTGTGTTCTTTTCTCTGTTTGTATATTTGGTTGTATTTATATATACCGCTTGCGCACACCTCGACTAATTCCACGGGTACCTTTTGCCTCCCACCAGCACATGTACCTGGTAACTCTATCTACCAAGGTTGGATAGATAGGAAGAAATCACCTAGTTTGGTTATATTTTTGGTGTATTGTTTTCTTTCTTTTTATCAAGATTGAATAAAGATTTTTTTTTTTTTGATTGTATGGCTATGTATGTCTTCTACTAGTTGCATGATGACTTGAATTGAGCTTTGTTATTATTTGAGAAATGTAGTCAATGAAGATTCATATTTGGGACTGAGGCATAGTAGTAATAGTTGTATATCTATAATTGTCTTCCCCCGGGGTCCCTTAATTGATTGGGTTGCATGTTATGATAACACTGAAATCTGACACCTAATGGAGAGCTGAGTGGTTGTGGTAATCAAGAATTGATGCCCAGTAGCCTTTTGGCACGCGCTCTTACACTTTTGGTGCGCCCTTAAAAATGTTTAATTTTTAACCCCTGATGCTAGAAGTTTAGACACACCCAACCAAATCACCAGGTGTGTCTGACGAGAGGCCAAAAGTTAAATGTCTTTTTAACGTGGGCCAGAGGAATGAGAGTGACACTGAGATGTCCTATTTTTGTAAATCTTCGTGCGGCTGTAGGAGTAACAACCTAGACAATTCCGGATGGAATCCCTGCTACAACACTTAGCGTGAGCTCATCTGCTCCCGCTTTGATGGACAGGATAACCTGGTGGATTCATAGGGGGGCACAAAACAAGCTCAGACACCACAACCACAACCGTCATCCAAAAAAAAAAAGAAAGGGAAAGATGAAACTTGATGCAAGTTTGATATATATATTGATATTTACTTGAAGTGTGTCTACTGATTTTTTCTCCTAATCATTCATTTGCCGCTAACTTAGTCATTCTTAAGGTCGTTTTACATGGAATGAAGATGTATCAAATGACCTGCAATCTCTTGGGATTCATGTAGACATAAAGATAGTGCCTCAATGGAAGAAATAGATTTATGTAGGCTGTCTGATACCTATTAGTTGACAATATGTTTAGTCATGTTACCACTTTTACTTTAGGTCCTACAGTTCTCGGAGTCGTTTAGCCTTTCAGGAGTCATTCATTTAGCCTTCCAGAGATTTATGCGTTCAGAAAATATCGTTAACTTCTAGTGCTCTTAATCTTATTTTGTATAATATTGGCCTGAGATGAGTTTAAATAATGGAGTTACATGTTGTGTGGGGATTCCTATAGCCTTCTCTAACTTGCTTGGGACTGAGGCGTAGTAGGAGTTGTTTATCAAAAGGTCGTATTGTTTTTTCTTGCTGTGTGATTAATACACAGAGTGGTTAGAAGATTCCGTCCTTAGAAGGTCTGAAAAAAAATCTTCTTTTGGGAAGGAAGGAGACTACTTTCAAGCATTGTAAATTTAACGAGCTGTGGTAGAAAATCAGGTTTTACATAAGGCTTATTAGTTGTCAAATTATCGATTATGTTTTCCTTTTGTTTCTGTTCAACTGTATATACATCTGCATCATTCCTTTCTCAGTCTTGTGGCAAGTAGGTGGCTTTGCTGATTAGAGTTGCTTGATGTAGCTAAACTTCCTTGAGAAGTAGCAAAACGTATATTGCTTGTTGGCCGGTGATGAAGGGAACTTGATGTTTATATCTCTTCCCTTTAAATTGCTAAGTCCTATTTAATAGAAATACATATTAGTTTAGACGTATAGTGCATGCATGCTTCTATCTGTACCATTTATACTCGAACAAGTCCTTATAATCGTATCTTTGCTTTTATTGATTTTCTGGTTATCATCTTCTTTGGTGATGGATAACCAGCTTCCCTGCTGCAATCTCCCAAATGCATAACTGTAGTTCTAATTCTTCTTCTATTTATTGTAGGGAAGGTGGAAATGCGAAGAAGCCATTCAGTCCTCCACGAGAGGTGCATGTTCAAGTTACCCATTCCATGCCAGCAGAGAAGCGTGAAATCTTTGAATCCTTGCATGATTGGGCTGAGAATAATATCTTGGTGCACCTAAAGCCTGTTGAGAAGTGTTGGCAGGCCAGTGACTTTCTTCCTGATCCCGCCTCTGAAGGGTTTGAAGAGCAGGTCAAGGAGCTGAGGGAGAGGTGCAAGGAAATTCCTGATGAGTACTTTGTTGTATTAGTTGGAGATATGATCACAGAGGAGGCTCTACCAACCTATCAGACAATGCTTAACACCCTAGATGGCGTTCGTGATGAAACTGGTGCCAGCCTTACTCCTTGGGCTATTTGGACGAGGGCATGGACTGCCGAGGAAAATAGGCATGGTGACCTTCTTAACAAATATCTATATCTTTCTGGAAGAGTTGATATGAGGCAAGTTGAAAAGACAATCCAGTACCTAATTGGCTCAGGGATGGTGAGCTTGCTTCTTCATTTTCTGCTGTCACTTCTAAGCTTTGAAATCATCTAGGAGATTCAGTAGTAAATATTATTCGATGGTATAGTTATTTAGTCATTAAACTAATATGCCTGAAGGACTTTGTTCTAGTGGTAAGACATTGTTTTGTCGTGTTGACTCGGGTTCGAACTCTGCCACAGACGATAGCCTTGTATATAAGTGGAGAAGGGTAGAGGGGCAAACTCATTATCTGTCGAGTCTCATACCACTGCCCCTCGGGGATTTTTTGGTTATCAGAAAATCAAAATTGATACAATAAGTATCTGTATCTGTCTGTCTGTTTGAGCCTGCACTTAGATGAGCCATATCTCACGCTATCCAAAATTCTCAGGGTAAAAGTATTGATATATGAGAATCTCTTGATATATACTGAAAAGGTTCTGTTATTACTTTCTGCATGATACATTGCTCTTTCTTCTCTGAAATTACTAAGCTTTTTTTCCATATTCTCGTAGCGGCATAGAATTCAAAATTTATACATCTGAGTGTGGGTTTGGTCTAAGATACCAGTTTTCTTTCTTCTCCTTTTCTTGTCCATTCCCCCACCTCAAAGATTTGTGACTGCAGAGATGAGTAATTTATTACTCAGTACGGACTTAATTAGAGAAAAATCCTATAGTATCTTTGAAGAAGCAATTTGTCTGCATCCTGAAATTAGCTCCATTTGGGCAGTAGTTTCCCTATCTAACCAATTTATGACCTTGTCTGTTGTGTGGACTGTGGAGAGTTGACGTAGAAACGACTTGCTTATAAGTTGCATCAACTTTTTGTTGCATCTGAGTTTCACATGGACTAAATATTGCTTAAGAGATACATGAGTGACATCTTGGCACTGTTAATTAGCAACAAGTGTCTAGCTGTTGATCTGGTAAGTAGAAAGCATGAGACTATATAATAAATCCTTTCTGGCTAGGACTTTCTCTGTCAATGTGCAGTTTGTTTAATTTGAGTTTTCACTTCTTTGATGCTTTTCTGTACTGTTAGGATCCTCGCACTGAAAACAACCCCTATCTGGGTTTTATTTACACTTCCTTCCAAGAGAGGGCTACCTTCATTTCCCATGGAAATACTGCTCGGCATGCTAAGGAGTATGGAGACTTGAAGCTAGCACAGGTATGTGGTATAATTGCTGCAGATGAGAAGCGTCATGAAACTGCATACACCAAGATTGTGGAGAAGCTATTCGAAGTTGATCCAGATGGCACTGTATTGGCTGTTGCTGACATGATGAGGAAAAAGATCTCGATGCCAGCTCATCTGATGTATGATGGCCGGGATGACAACCTCTTCGAACACTTCTCTGCTGTAGCTCAACGCCTTGGTGTATACACTGCGAAGGATTATGCAGATATTCTTGAATTTCTGGTGGGAAGATGGGAAATCGAGAAGTTGTCTGGTCTTTCTGGTGAAGGACGCAAAGCGCAAGATTATGTCTGTGGATTGGCTCCACGTATTAGGAAATTGGAGGACAGGGCAGCAGCCAGGGCCAAACAGAAGGATCCTGTTCCCTTCAGCTGGGTTTTTGGCAAAGAGGTTATGCTTTGAATGCTATAGGATGCTAGTAAGAAATTTTAGAGTATGGTATCAAGTCAGTATTTGTCATCCCTTTCTAGGGAAGATGCTATGGAGTTAACATTACTCCACTAGAATCCTGTAGATACCTTAAATTTTGTTTTTGTTCTGCAATTGGTTTTGGGTCATATCAAGTAAAAGGAGAGTCTTTAGTTTTGCCTCCCCTTGCCTATGTAAGTTCTTTATGTTTGTTACTGAGTTTGGTATATGAAATGTTGAGTGGTGGCTCTGTATAAGATGCTTCTATTTCTATTTGACTTTATTGCAGTTCTTGTTTCTTACCGTCTGCGGTGGAATACTACAAGTAAAAACGCTTAAATTTACTCTTGAACTATGCGAAATGGTTCATCTCCCTACTTCGATTCAAATTTGTACTTGCCAATACCAAACTCGCCTATATTGGCCCATATTGCCATTATTGACGGACGGAAATGACTAGAGACTAATTGATTTGGATTGAACTATTAATGGAGGGCTTGGAATTGGATGAATCATTTCACATATTTTAGGGATATATTTAGACCTTTTCCCGAGAAGAAAAAGAAGAGAAACATACAATAGTAACATTTTCCTTCTCCTTCACCAATAATTTACCATACTCGTCGGAATAAAACCAACTTTCCAAACATTTTCATTGAAGCTTAGCAGTTAAAAATGAAATGAGAATGCATGTTTTTTAACCATGATTAATTGATGTTCATGCGTCTTGCATTCATTGCCTAGGTGTAAATACCAAGTTTGAGAACTTATAGCCTGTTTGGCATTGCTTCTCCAAAGCCAAAAGTGCTTTTTTTTCAATAAAAGTACTTTTTTTGGAATTTTGAGGTGTTTGGCAACTAAAAAAAAGTACTTTTAGGCAGAAGCAGTTTTTCTGCTGTTGGGGAGAAGCTACAAATAGAAGCAGAAACAGTTTATTCATTTTTTCAAGACAAAAATATCCTTACCAAGAATTCATATTTACCATATTATTCCTTATAAATTAACCATATCTCTCTCAAAATACAATTATATTTTTCTTTTTCCTATTTTTTTCTACTACGTACTTTTACAAATTTTCTTCCTCTAAGACTAATTTTTATTTCTAGGTATTACTATCAACCGTATATAGGATGTCTTACTCTTTAAATCATCTTTTAAAAGCAAGTGATTACTAGAAATTCCTAATTCCGTTATCACTTTGATTTAACTATATTTTATGTTGTTCAATAGCTTAAATTTATGTCTTTTACCTTATGTTTTACATTTAACTAAATAAATTTTCTTATTAAAGTCTTTTATGATAAATATTCAGAATTATCTTTTTGTTTTTGTAAATCCAAATGTAAAATGAACTTGGATGTCCTTTTCGTAATTTGACACTGAAAAGTACTTTTCGCAACGATTAACCAAACACAAATTATTTATCAAAAGTACTTCTCCAATGAGTTGTCCAAACACAAACTGTTTATTATCCAAAAGTACTTATTTAAAAAGAACTTATGCCAAAAGTACTTCTCAAAATAAGCAGTTTTTTGCAGCAATCCCAAACAGGCTATTAGTTTGAGAACTTATTTTTTGGGGGTTTCTTTAAAGTGTCTAGTTAGGATGTATTTCTCAATATTTCTAATTTGACATCGCCTGAATTTGCTGCAAAAAAAAGGAGTGCAGATATTAATAAAGAGTAGTTTATTTTGACAAAAGTAGTTCAAACAAACAAAATATTCGAAAACTCAAAAACTCAAAAACAAATTTTTTTGGTGCAAATTTTATTTTAAAAAAGTTTCGAACAAAAGGCACCTTCAAAATCAACTAAAAGCATCTTTGACCGCAAGAAGTCTCAAATTCTATCTTATAAAAAATAAAGTAAATTTTCTTTTAAGAGGCAATGATCCCACTTTAATAGGCTCTACATGATTATTAGTTGACGAACACAAAGCGAAATATTAAAGAGCCGGTTGGCCATACATAGCATTTGCTTTTGAAATTAATTAATATTATGCTGACAGTGTGGAATGACCTAAGTCGACAAATAGTGAAAATTGGTAAAATCTGCAGAACCCTAAGGGAATCAGGGATGAAAACTCCCTGAACAAGCACTGCAATGGAAATGGAAAGAGAGAAGAGACTGATTGAATATAAGGAGAGATGAATTACAATATCTGAATGAATCTAAATGAGGTAACTTATGTTAATGTGTTTCCACCTAACTAACTAATGGAATTCAGTTAAAGAATCTCCAACTTACTGCCTAACTGACTTTCAAATGCTAAACAAATTACAGTTTTGCCCCTCGTATATTTTTGGCACATGACAACTACCCTCCCCTCAAAACAATCCTTGTCCTCAAGGATTAAAGGCAGGGAACGGCTGCTGTAAAGAGTGAAGATCCATCCAAGTGTTGTCCTCAGATGTAGAGTTGGACCACTTAACCAGCATTTGAGTGATAGTGCGATTATGTCTGTTGATGGTTCTTCTGTCTAGAATTACTTCAGGCTCGAGCAATAGGTGACCATGAGTGAAAAGTGTGATAGAAAGATGAAGTACCACAAGGTGATTCCCAACCTGCTTCTTCAGAAGTGAAACATAAAAAGTGTGATGGATCTTAGTGTTAGGAGGTAGCTGGAGCTGATATGCCACCTTCCCAACTCACTTGATCACTGTGAAAGGACCAAAATACTTGGGTCCCAATTTATTATAAGAGTGGCCACGCAATGAGAGATGTCTGTAGGGCTGTAGCCTGACATACACAAAATCACCAACATTAAATTCCATGTCAGTTATTTTCTTGTAGCATAGTGTTTGATTCTTTCTTGGGCCAGGAGCAACTGTTGTTTCAATGTTCTGATAGTAGCTTCTCGAGCTTGCGAGCTGCGGTCCACAGTCACCATAGATGTCTCAGGAAAATAGGGAATGTGGATAGGAGGCTTTTGACCATACACGACTTTATAGGGTGTGAGCTTAGTTGAAGAGTGAAAGTGAGTTTTGTACCACCATTCTGTAAGCGACAACCACTGTACCCATTCCTTTGGCCTTTCCCCACACATACACCTCAAATACCCTTCTAGACATTTGTTAACAGCTTCAGTTTGGCCATCACTTTGTGGATGAGAGGTTGTAGAGTGATGCAGTGCTACACCTTACAGCCCAAATAGCTCCTGCCAAAATTTACTCAAGAACAATGTATCTCTATCACTCACTATGTGGCAAACCATGTAGCTTGTAAGCATGTTCCATGAAGAGTTGTGCCACCTGCAGCGCTGTATAAAAGTGTGGCAAAGCAATAAAATGGGCATGTTTACTTAGCCTATCCACTACTACAAAAATAGCCGATTTAGTACCCATTTTGGGCAACCCCTCTATGAAGTCCATATTGATGTCTTACCAATTTTTTTTGTGGTATTGGTAGTGGTTGTAGTAACCCAGGAGAAGCAACATTCTCTCCTTTAATCTGCTGACACACTGCACAACTTGCAACATAATCCTGGACCTCTGGTTTCATCCTCTTCCAAGTACAAACTTGTTTTAGCCTGTACAAAATAACTGTTACTCCTGAATGTCCTCCTATGGCACTGGCATGATATATGCAGGGAGAATTCAGGATTTTAAGACAACTGGTGCCACAATTTTAATCTATCTATAAGCACGTCGAATGAGGGGTTGGTTCGATAAATTTCTGTTAGTTTGACTAGGCATTAAGTCTTTTATACCAATAGACAAATACATTCGATTTAATTTCATTATTATTTTTTACGCTTTTACACCTATATTATAGAAAAAAAATTGCAAAAAGAAAAAAGACGTTATAAAACAGCATATCTAACTAGAAATTTTCTTAAAACTAACTTAATTACTATATAATTTGACTCAATTAATTTGCATTCAACAATCTTGAGTGAATAACTTCTATCTCAATTGTCAAGTTTAATGTCAACTCTTTGCAACATAAAAACTTCGTATTCAATCTATGAGATTAAGCTCAAAAGGTCTGGTAATCAAACCACTTAATTTTTTGAAATCTAATGGAATATATTGTTTAAATATTCTTAGTTTGTATAAATTAATGCCGCATTGTCAATATAATAAAAACTCTTATATACTAACAAAAATAAATTTATATTATTACCAAAAAATAAGTTACTCATGAAATAAGGTATAATGGTAGGAGGGAGAGATTTAGCAAATTAAAGAGAATAAAAGAAAAAGGAGGGAAAAAATTAGAGGAAGAAAACATAGAAGGAGGCAAATGAGAAAACGGAAAAAGTAGGCAAAAGAGGAGAATCAGACACACTCAAAAGAGGCAGCAAAAACAATGAAAAAAAAGGTTCAGTGGGGGATCGAACTTGGATTCCTATGGTAAGAGAGACTTACACTGATGCCTCTCAATCATTCCGGGTGCCACTTTAACTATATATATAATTTTTGCAGATATATACCTATAATAATAAAGTTTTTGCCGAAGCTAGCGGGTGCAGCGGCACCCGGTTCTATAAGCGTAAATCCGCCCCTGGATATATGTCTAGTAACTGATTCTTGAGATCTGCTGAGTTTCCAATAAACAGTCTTCCCTTCTTGTACATCAACCCATCTCTTACAACATAGCCTGGTTTAAAAGGTATATTGGATGAGAAATCCTGCAGGATCTTTTGAACTGCACTGTCTGCTGAGTAGGACTCCTTGGTTTGCTGCACAAGTTGTCCAGTAATGAAAAAAAAAATAGTTGAGAGCTGGCCCTCTTGAATAGGCCTCCTTGATAATGCATCTGCCACCAGGTTATCAAACCTTTTTTTGTATACCAAGGAGTAATCATACCCCATCAATTTGAATAACTACTTCTGATGGTTAGGAGTGTGAATTCTCTGCTCCAGCAGATATTTTAAACTCTGATAATCGGTTCTAATTACAAAATGCCTCCCTGTAAGGTAAGGCATCCATTTTTTAACAACCATCACAATTGCAAGCATTTTCTTCTCATAGATAGATAAAGATTGGTATTTTACTCCTAGAGTTTTACTCATGAAAGTTAAAAAGTGCTCTTTTTGCATGACGACACACCTACTCCAAAGCTGCAGGCATCTGTTTCTATAACAAAATCAATAGAGAAATCAGACAAAGATAAGACAGGGGCAGTGCACATAGCCTTTTTGAGTTGCTGAAAAGCCACATAGGCCTTATCTGGCCACTGAAATGCATCATTCTTTAGTAGTTCACTCAGAGGCCTGGCTATAAGGCCATTGTTTTTAAAAAACCTCATGTAGTATCCTGTGAGGCCTAAAAAGCCCCTCAACTCCTTTACTAATCTTGGAGGGGGCCAAGACTTCATACTGTCAACCTTTCTGGGTTCAGCTGCTACTCCTTGCACTGAAATGATATGCCCCAAGTATTTTATTTCAGTCTGCCCAAAGGAACACTTGCTTAGCTTAACAAAAAATTTATATTTCTACAGTATGCAAAAAGTTTGTTGCAACTGTTCCAGATGTTCTGCCCAAAAAGGGCTATATATCGGGATGTCATAAAAAAAAATGAACCTTCTGATGAAAGGTTGAAAAAAGTTTTTCATCAGGCTCTGAAATGTAGAAGGGGCATTGGTAAGGCCAAATGGCATGACTTCAAACTCATAGTGTCCATGTTGTAACCTGAAGACAGTCTACTCTATGTCTTTTTCAGCCATATAGATTTGATGATAAGCAGAGATGAGATCCAACTTAGAAAAATATTGGGCACCTCCTAGTTCATCAACCAACTCTTCAATAACAGGAATAGGAAAATTTTCTTTTACTATATGCTTATTGAGTTCCCTATAATCAATACACATTCTCTAGGAGCCATCTTTCTTTTTCACCATCACAATAGGTGAAGAGTAAGGGCTAAAACTAGGCCTAATCACACCAGACTCCAACATCTCCTGTATCTGTTTCATAATCTCATTCTTCTATATAGTAGGGTACCTATTGGGTCTCATATTAACAGGGTTTGTACCTTTCTTGAGTAGAATTCTATGATCATGAGTCCTGGGAGGGGGTAAAAACTTTGGTACAGCAAGGCAACATATTGGTCAATTATGACCTGAACATTATCTGGAATGGTAACCTCATGAGTTATTAAAGTTGATTCATTAGTAACTGCTTGGGTAGTTGGAACTTCATGCACAAAAGCTACTGTCAGCATAGTCAATTGGCCCTGCTTTTGGATCAGTTTTCCCATTTGTTTACTGTCAATCTATTTGTTTTCTGAAGGTTGACTACCCTTAATGAATTTTTTTGCTTCCCTACTGAAAACTCCATCTTAAGCTGACTGAAATTCCATTTAATATCCCCCCAAAGTGACTATTCACTGAACTCCAAGTACAACATCACAATCTCCTAAAGGTAACAATAATATATCAGTCATGAATTCAACCCCTTGCATTTTCCACCCAAACTTTTCACACATATAGGAACTGAATATCCTACTGCCATTGCCACTGCTAATGAGAAAGAGGGTATTGCCTTAAGAGTGCAGCCCAACCTTTTGGCAGTACCTTCATCTAAGAAATTGTGTGTACTTCCTGTGTATATTAGTATATGCACCACCTTCCCCTTAACTGAACCCTTAACTCTCATGGTTCTGAAGTCATGAGTCCTAGAGATTGATGAACTGAGAATTGAGGTGGAACTAAAGGCTCTTCACGGGATGAATTCTCATGTTCCTTCTCTAGTTCTTCCTCTAGCATAGCTAACTCTTCTTCCTTCTGTAAGTGTTCCCATTCCTCTTCTATTTCTAAAGAAATATAGTTGTTTCCTCCCATTACAGGTATGACCAAGCACATATTTCTCATTACACCAGTAACACAATTCTTGTGCCCTCTTCTTATCCATCTCAGCACCAGAAATAACTCTAGAGACCTCAGTGTTACTTATCTGGGAAAAACTGGACCTGTTATTATTGTATGTGGCAGAATTATTGGTTCTTGGGGTGGGTAATAAGGGTTTACTAGTGTAATTAAGAGAATAAGAGTAGTTAGAAGAATAGTTACCCTTTCTAGCAAGGCCATAACCTTTCTGCAACCTCTGTGTCATCTCCATTCTTTTGGCAAGACTATAGCCTTTCATAAGAGACCTTGGCCTCTAAAAGATCAACATGAGAATCAATCTCAGGTTTTAACCCCTTCAAGAAACAATTGAATGTATTTTCTTCTGAGATATCCACAGAGTTCACCAGTTCATCAAATTGATTAAGAAATTCTTGAACTGATCCCCTCTGCCTAAGGGCAACCAATTCTCCAAATGGGTCCATATGAGCAGCCTCATTAAATCTTTGATATAATGCATGCATATAATCATTCTAAGAGGGAAGTTCGCTACCCAATCTTGTTTTCAAATACATTTGATCCCAATACAAAGCTTTCCCCTCTAGGTGAATAGCCGCTATTTTTACTTTCATGTATGGGGGTGTGGCATCAATTTCAAAGAATTGCCCATACTTAAAGATCCACCCCCGTACATTATCACCATTGAATTTTGGGAATTTGATTCTAGAGTAACAAGTATTAACCTGCTAGTGATTATGGTCTTTTGGCGCCTTATATCTTCCACCTCTGGAACCACAAGCTTCAACTTCTATCTACGTTTGTTTACCCAGTTGGGTCATATTTCTGAAGTTGGTATCCACTTTCTCCATTAAATCCATGGTCATTTTCTTATATTGTGACTCCAAATCCTCTTTCCTTTTACAAAGCTTTGTGAACATGGCATCCATGGCTTATTTCAATTCTTTAACCTCCACAAAAGTGCAAGTTTCAGTCGGCATGATGAAGAACTTAGACAAGAATTGAGTGGCTCTGATACCAAATGGAATGACCTAAGTCGATTATTAGTGAAAATTGGTAAAATTTGCAGAACCTTAAGGGGTCGTTTGGTAGCAAAGAGGTTTATCCCAAGATTGTTAATCCTACCTCCTATATGGAATAACTAATCCCACATTTTTGATATAAAAATTGTACTAGTACCAATTAGTACTTCCTAGTTCCTACCAAACATGAGATAATATAATCCCGGATTTAATCCCGGGATTATAATTTCTTATCCTTCCTATCAAACGACCCTTAATAGCGGGGATACAGATTATAATCTCGGGATAAAATTTGGAACTATCCTTATCCCATGTTTGGTTTGAGGTATTAATTAATGCTAATATCAATTTTACACACAAAATATGAGATTAGCTATCCCACATAGGAGGATAATCTCGGGATAACTCCATGTCCTACCAAACGACCCCTAAGGGAATTTGGGATGAAAACTCCCTGAACAAGCACTGCAATGGAAAGGGAAAGAGAGAAGAGACTGATTGAATATAGAGTGATGAATTACAATATCTGAATGAATCTAAATAAGCTAACTACCGTTATTTATACTAATGTGGTTCCACCTAACTAATTAATGGAATTCAGTTAAGGAATCTCCAACTAACTGCCTAACCGACTTTCAAATGCTAAACAAATTTATAGTTTTGCCCTTCGTATATTTTTGACACATGACACAGTGTAAAATCACCATTAGCTAATTTAAAGCCTATTGCAAATAAATTTTTAAGTAACTAAAATACTATGACGATGTATACTAATTAAACTCTTTACTTTTTAAAAAGAAATATTATTTAGAAAAAGCTGTTTGACCATAAAAATGTGGCACTTTAATCTCGAAATTGGGTTTTCAAAAACTAAAAACTAGTATAGAGTAGTTTTTCAATTTTATTTTTTAATTTTTAATTTTTTGTTTTCTTTACTCACAAACTTCTAACATTTTCTCAAGTAAATTATATGTCAAACGCAACTTTTATTTTTAAAACACTTTTTCAATTCGAGTTCAAAAACTCTTTTCCAAAACTTTTTAGGGTATCTATGGCCAAACGCCTACTAACAAGGAAAATAAAAAAAGAACAATAGCTATTAAAGCGTATTTCTTTTTTAAAATTTAAAGCGTAAATTCACCTCTTTAGCATAAAAACATTTTGAATTGTTTTCGTGCATTAGCCTCCCTCCCAGTGTCTCTACTTTGCTTTCCCAAAATTTTAATCTGCACCTAAATCTAACCCAATAAAAATCAATTTCTAAAATCTATATATTTGTGAATTGACAAGTGAACTGCTGTAGCAATTTGAATTGTTTCTACAGTTTTAATCATTCATTAGAAGTGTTCAGTAACTACTCTTTTGGCAATTTTGCTGAAAATTAAGTTGTAAGTTTACTCCAATTTCAATATTACATGGAATCAGGCGCAGCTATATGCCCAACAACTCCTAGTTGGAATGTGGATCGTCCTTTTCTCACTTCCCAATTTTATCTGGTACAGTACTTCTTATTCCAATGTGTGCTAATACACCTTCACTGTGTGTAAATAATTTCACCCATTTTTAAATTGAAACTATTTTTGTACAGGAAACAAAGGCGTCTACTGCAAATGCCGAATTGAAGGGTTTTTCTACGGACTCAAGGTATCAAAATGCAATTGCATAATCTATATGTTTTTTTTTTTCTTTTTGCCTTTCTAGCTCAGTCGAGGTATGAGTAAGGTCTGTGTACACCTCACCCTCCCCAGACCCCACTTGTGATATCACTGTAGTGGCGGACCCAGGATTTTTGTCAAGGAGTATCAAAATATAAACAAGTTAACATATGAAAAAATTAAGGTGACTCAATAGTATATACATATAAAAATTCTAATCTATCTACGTAGTGTAATTTTACCGCCAAGGGTGATCCGCCCTGTTCACTAGTTATGCTGTTGTTGATGATGTGTAATCCATGTATATTATGTGTACACCCGAGTATAATATATGTATAATCTATGTTTATCGGCTAGCAAAATGTAAACTGTGAGTTTGGACGGCTATTTGTGTAAAGATCCTTTTTTTTTTGCCATGTTGTTCTTAATTGTCTAGTACTTATTTTCTGTTTCTTCCTGGAAAACTTTGTTCAGCGCTGGAGCCGATAAAGCCATAGGTTGCTACCACGCTACGATTCAGGTATGCTTCTGTTTGATTTTTTTTTTTTTTTCATCTGCTTCTGTTTGATTCAATTAGAGGGTTCCTTTACATAATTGTTGTTCCATTTGTTGTTATTACAGTCAGACCTCTCTATAAGGACGTCGTTTGTCTGGATAAATTTTAGCTGCTATAGCAAGGTGTTGTTATGGAAAACATATAATATAACATAACGTGAGAAATCGGTTCCAAGGAAAACTAGGCAGTTACAGTGAGGTACTGTTATAGAGAATGACTGTTATAGAGAGGTTTGGCTGGACTTGTTAGCATTGTTTGTTATCACTGTATTGTTATTATCGTGTATAGTGCCAGCAAGAGGTAGATGTAAATGTGACTTTGAACAAATTAACTTGGATTCTAGGGCGTTTGGACATGATTGGTTGAAGTTTGAAACAAAAAGAGTATTAGAAGTTGAAGTTGAAAAAGGGTATTTGGAAGTTAGAGTTGTGTCTGAATTTCACTTGAAAAAAGCTCTAGTTTTGTGAGTGAAAGCTTGAAATGGTCCTCGAACTTCAAATTCTTGATTTCAAGTTATAAGTTGAAAAAATGAACCAGATTGGTAAAGAAATAGCTAAATAATCTCCAAATATTATTTCAACTATTTTAAACAAGATCTATGGCCAAATGGGTAATAGTCAACAGGTGCCATCTCCTTTTCTGAATGTCCTGTGAACATTTGCATATCTTTTGTTTAAAATTTTAAGTTGTAAGGGTAGTTAGGACTATGATGTTGTGGCTCATTTAAAAGGTTGTCTTGATATTATCTTTTGTCGTGTATGGACTTGATGATCTAGGTTTCTAGTTTGGTCAGGATCATAGTCATTTATTAAAATCCTGTCTAAAATTATATGTAGGAATTGATTGTTATTGATGATGTTCTATCCACCTTGGTTGGAATTGAAGGACGTTATATTTCAATCAAGAAAGTCCGAGGGAAGGAGAATGCTATAATCTTCCATGTTGATGCATCTATGGATTTAGCTCTTCAGGTACATAATTATGCTTTTCACTCAAGTGTTTCTCTCCATCTTGAATCTTTTCAGGGCAAAAGAACTCCTCATAGTTGATTGGAGTGAAATCAATTCTAGTTTGTTGTGATATATTATGTTTATGTTTGGTGAAACTAAATCCATAGAAGAATCCATGCATATGTTTAGAAGAATAGGATTCTTCAAGAGAATGTTAGGAATGAAGGCGGAGGCTCTTAACTTTCTGTCGATATTAGATTTCAACTTCCGGGACCAAATAAAAAACTTGAGGTAGTGCAGAATGGCCTTGACCATAATTTTATCAGAATATATAAGGGCAGAAAGAGGTAAAGTACTACTTCTAAGATATGACTTTGGTGGAACGGGTGGAGCCAAATTTTGGGTATTAGAGGGCACTATTATGAAATGAGCTAATATTTTTGGATTAGTAGACTGACAGGTTTAGCATGTAGATTAAGCTAGGAATGAGGATATATGCTCTAAAAAGGATAAAGTGAGGAACATAAACTAGAACTAGAAAGAGAGGAGTAATGGAGATATTTGAGGAAGTAGGATAAATTATGTCTGTTGGTGTTTCATGTGCAAGTGTGCTAGAAAAGATGTGGACCATCTATTATTGCACTGCAATGTAGGGACAAGGCTGTGGTTGGTAGCTTAAAACTGGTTTTGTGTTCAATAGGTGATGCCAGGCACAGTGAAGAAAGCGATGTATAGTTGGGCATTTAGAGAAGGAAGATGAGATCAAGAGCTTGGGTGGTTGCTCCTTTAGCCATTTTCTGGTTTCTATGGAAGGGGAGAAATAGGGCTTTAGAAGGGATCGAGAGTGGCTTTGTTAGTTTTCACAATAGTCTGTTGTCGCTTATTTCTCTTTGGTGTACGGTGTACCCATGAGATGCCTTTGTGTATTGATGATGTAGGTTCTCTACCTTTTGGTATACGGCTTGTGTACGGTTTGTTCGCCTTAATTATTAATAAAAATTTCACTTTATCAAAAAAAAAAAAAAAGAAAAAAAAGAAAAGAAGATATAGTTTCAGTAGGAATGCTAGGGATAAATGAGTTATTTATCATCCCTGAGATAATGTTTCTAAAGTTAATTTCACCAAGCATGTTGCACCTTCAACTTAAGCTATTATCTTTTGGCTGAGTTTCTGATACATGTTTGTGAGTGCAGCTTCTTTTTTTCATAAAAGTAATCTAACATATCTCATCTAGTAGTGGCTGCTGTGTGTTGATGTAAAGTGTAAAGAAAGTAAGCTCTTAATTCATCAATGTTAAAGCTCCGAGTATAAACAGCCATAAAGCGTCTAAACGAAACGAAAAAAGCACATCCAAAGGTTGTGGCGGGTTGGTAAATACCCCTCCTCCCTTAACCAGAAGCCTCTGGTTCAAGCTTGGGTAATGGAGTCGCTTCATAGGGATTATCCCCAAAGCTGGGAATTATTACTCCAAAGCGGGTAAATCATATCGGGTGAAGACCCCCCCCCCCCCCCCCCCCCCCCACAACACACACACAAACAAAAGAAAAAAAGAAACGCAAAATAGTGTTGGAGAATATGAAACTAGAAATGAAGCTAAATAAGGCAAGAAGAGAGTGTTAGCTTTCAGTTCTCTGAATAGACAAAGTTTCCAATGTTAAAATAGTTAAGAAGGGTGTTATTCTCTAGTTTGTTTGGTATTCCTGGAAAATCCCAAAATTTTAGTGGATGTCGGCAATTTTGGTGCAGGAAACTGTCAAGCCGGCTGTGCAGCAAGTTTCCTTCTAACCATAAAGTACGGATTATTGCAAGAAAGATGATTCTCTCTTGCTTTCTGGTCTTTTTCTCTTATTCAAAAGTGTAAGTTTAAGTGGTGGTTATTTGAACAACAAAAAAGTAACTATCTATGTTCTGTGATTTGCAATTTATGCATTGACAAATCATAATGCAACTTTGAAAGTCAATGAGTAAAGGAAGTAAATAGTGCATATTTGCATAAAGCCACAAGTTGTGGAGTCTGAAAGCTCAGTAAATGTAAAGAAAATTCCTTATCTTATCTAGTTTGTAACATTAGTTGAAATAATTTCGACTATTATTGTAGGAACTTGCAAAAAGACTGTTCCCGCTGTGCGAAAGTTATATCTTGATAAACCAGTTTGTCGAGGCAAGGTCACAGTTCAAGACAGGCTTAGTCAATCATGCCTTTGCTGCCGCTCTAAGAGCACTTCTCGTTGTAAGCTTCTTATATATGAATCTTTCTGCGGTGCATGGTGTATTATTCTTTTCTCTATTCAAAAATATGGCACATTAATTGTTTTGTGTATAAGCTCCTCTTGAGGATTTAGAATTTTGAATATTTGAGAGAGCTTCTTGGGAGAACAGAATTACCTTCATCATCTGCTCAATCTTTTTTTCCGGATAGATAAATGTAGCTTTATTATCTCCTAGAGAAGCTGGGAGAATCTATCCACAATGGTTCATCTGACTATTGCTGGTTATTCATGATTTGTTTGGCGTATTGTAATATATATGCTTGGTGCCATGAGTTGCTTCCATAAATTGCCTTATGCTGGAGATACATGTACAGTGAAGATACCATTATTTGGTTGCTACATTAGGCTGACAAAATTGGAAAACAAAAAGGGATAGCTAATCGAAGTGTAGAATATTTTCCCAGGACTACCAGGCAATGGTGGCTCAACTTGAACATCAATTTCGCCTAGGAAGACTTTCTATACAAGGATTATGGTTTTACTGCCAGGTAACACTGTTTAATCTAGTATAATTTCCTTAGCAGTCATTTGCTTTAACTCGTCTTTGTTGGTGCTTAATAAGCTATTTCTTGCAGCCAATGATGGGTTCAATGCAAGCTCTATCGATGGTGGTGAGAAAGGCTGCTGCCAATAACTGTGTTGGTTCTGCAGTTCTTAACCTCTTGCAAAGTCAGGTATGACGTTTTAATGTCATAACTTTTGGGGATCTATTGTCTGGGCTTCCCTAGAAATGTGGAGTTTTATAAATACATTAATCATGTTTGAAATTCCATTGCGTTTGCATGCAAGCTGGCTAGACACCACCTTTATTAAAAAAACCATGTTTTTTGGTTTGATTTCTCATTGTCATCCAAATTAGTAGTTTTAGTTCAATGAGTCTTTGTCATTAGGAAAATCTCCTCTTTATGAAAACTGGCTACGCGTTTTCATTAATTGGAAAGGTAAGTGAGTATTTCATCCAAATTTCAAGTTATTTAGATATTGGGAAAGTATAAAAGTCTAAGAGGCAGTTTGGCCACAGATAACTTTTGGCTTTTTTCAAAGAAAAAAAAGGAAAAATATTTTAGAAAAACTTTTTTGTCCATAAAAGATTGAGAGTTTTTGGACATTTTTGAAGAAGTGGTTTGTACTACTTTTTCCACTCACAAATATTCCACTTTTTTCCAAGTAAAATGTATATCCAAACACAACTTCAAATTTCAAATACATTTTTTCAACTCAACTTCAAAAACTCTTTTTCAAAACAATTTTGTATCTATGTCCTAACGCCTACTAAAAGTGGTTTTTCTTTAACTTCCTTTTTTTTCTTTTCGGTTATGCATGACTTGTATAGTTGTATTGAATAGAAACACGGGAAGCAGATTAACTTTCAAGTATTCCATAAAAGACACTATCTTGAGATGTTTCAAGTACAAATGACATATGTTCCATTTAAGGAGTGTCTATATTTATATCCAGATTTATTATTCTGTTTCAGGCAAAGGCAATGGCTGGTGATCATGTAGTCAGGTCTTTGCTCGAAAAGATGTCACAATCAGCAAGTACTGCATATCTTGGGATATTAGAGAGGTATTTAATGTAGAAGCCTTAAGTGATTATTCAGGTTTGCTCAAGGTCAGGCTGACCCAAGGCGGATGCACAATGAAAGCTATTGGTCCGGCAGAACCCAAAAACTTTGGCTCTAGCACTTTATATTTATTAATCTACTAAATATGTTTAAATATTTAAATTTCGGATACAGTAACTCAAATGATCAGTGGCATCCTGAAATCGATAAAGTTCAAATCTTGGATCGGCCTCTGGGCTGACCCCTCACAGCCTGGGGCAGTTGCCTAATCAAATTTCTCATTAAGTACTTTGGAAATTAACAATTTGTTTCTACTTTTTATGAAGTGTAAATGTTTGGTGATGCATAAATTGCTATAGCTAGAGGCTTATTGCTTGCTATCTCCGCAATTTAATTTTGATGAGTCCTTGCTGATAACATCTACTCTGGTAACACCTGATGGTGCTATTAAAGATGTTAGAAAGAAGTAGTGTATGTTTGGTTGAATAAGGACTTTTCAGTTTTCAGCATAAGTTGAAATGCATAATCTGTATCTTACATTTGACCCATGATAATAAGTTAGGAGACTACTGTTTTTTTCCCCCTTGTAGAGTAAATATTTGGGTTTTCATCATACTGCCTTTTGTAGGTCATAGGGTTTCATCACTTCTCCATTTTCCACATTTACCCGTCTGCTGAATTTCACATTTTTTTCAAGGTGAATTATTAGTGTTGCTCAATGTGACCAACTGTAAAATTATAGGTGGGTGTATGAAGGAGTGATTGATGATCCTTATGGTGAATTTTTTATTGCTGAGAACAAGTCTCTTCAGAAGGTACATCTTTGTCAAGTTACTCCACTTTTTCACTTAGTTGCTGACATCTCATAGATATTGCTGTATTTATGACAGGAGAGTCTGACTGAAGATTATGATGCCAAGTACTGGCAACAACGTTACAGCCTGAAGGATGACATTCCTAGTTTCCTTGCAAATGCAGCTGAAACAATTTTGATCACTGGAAAATATTTAAATGTCATGAGAGAATGTGGACATAGTATTCAGGTTTTGACTAGATTTTACTGCTCTTATATGTTCGCCCGATAAAGTTATTGCATTTTCTTTGCTTTACAATTCCATTGGTAATACTAGGAAAAGCTCTTGACCAAATTGCTTTTTTTTTTTAGATCCCTGTGGCAGAAAAGTCAAAGTTGACAAGTGTTGGCTCAAATCATCACTATTTGGAGTGCATCAAGTCTGCCTATGATTTTGCTAGTGGCGAGCTATTAAATATTGTTAAAAACAAGGTGTGCGCAAGAAAATTATTCCTTGGCAACTTTTTTTCCTGTGTTTCTTGGTTCGTGACTGTAATACTTTTTTGTTTTTACATGAAACACCTCACTGATGAAACCTCTCTTCATGGTTGGCAGTATGATCTTATGGGGAAACTGCAATCTATTAAACACTATCTTCTTCTTGATCAGGTACCAGCTAGTGATTTTCACATATTTAAAGCTTATGATAGTTTTAGAGTTGGGGTTTGGAATGGGAGAAATACCTGGTAGACTTGGAAAGTAAGACCTAAATGCAGAGGAAGGCCACATTAACTTTGTTTTGTTAACTACTCAACCCTATATTATCATTCATTGAAAAGAAGATATTTCTTGGGCTAGTAGCTGACATCACAAAGAGTTGCAGAAAGAAGCAAATATAAAATGTTCTTATCCCTTTTGTTGGCCAAAAACAGTCATATCAGTCAACTTGATACAAATTCAAAGCCATTGGGTGCTTAGGCTCTCTTGTAGGCCTCGAGTTTATTCTTTGATTTCTTGCTTTGTTTTTCTTTATGTTTTTGGGTAGATGTGTTTTGGCTATGAAGAAATTTGGGTTTGTACTCACCATGATGGTTCATGCAGGGCGATTTCTTAGTTCACTTCATGGATACAGCTAGAGAGGAGCTCATGAAAAAGCCTGATGAGATCTCTGTAGAGAAGCTACAGGTTTTAATACATATTTGTTTCTTTGGTTTTCTGGTCTGTGTTACACATGAAAAACACTAAAGCTCCTAGTAACATGGTTCTCACCTTCTTTCTTCTGAGTAGTCTCTTCTAGACCTTGCTTTGCGATCTACTGCAGCTGCCGCAGATCCTTGCCATGAGGACTTATTGTGCTGTGTGGTGAGTTATTTTCACATTGGCTTGTTTAACCTTCACGACATGGGGATAATCTGCAAGGTTATGTTAAAAATGGTCCATCTTTTCTCAGGAGAGGACTACTTTATTGAAAAGGTTGAGCACACTGAAAGATCTTGAGATTAGCCGATCTGCTCCAGATAGCAATGATTTAGAGGAGCCGATAAGCATTACTGGCTTGGAGACTTTTTCCTTGAATTACAAGGTTCGCATTCTAATGTCTCTTTTCTTCTTTCCTTTTCTTTGAATTACGTAGCCTACTGTAATAGAGCTAATTTTTGTAACAACTTTTGTAACTTTGCATCCACTGGATGCTTTTAATTAATGAAATCCTTACTTCATCCCAAAAAGAAAAAATTATCCACTGCTGCTTCCACCCAACACAACAAAAAAGAAAAAAATAAAATAAAACGAGGAGAAGATAATTGCTTAAAGAAAGCAGTTCAACATGTAACATCGATCATAGATCCATATTGCAATTGCTTCGTGGTATTGAATTGTTTAAAAAGGGCACAATCGTAGGATCAAATGTTAAGCATATCCATATCATGGCTGTTGTCCCTGTCCCACTCCGTCCGTGGGCTGTATGAAAGAGAAAGTCAGCTCAAATGAAAAACAACTAACCATTTAACGAGCTAAGGGAACAAGTAGGATGAGAATATAAAACAGGAAAGAAGAAATAGACTAGGAGTTAAATATCCAAAAAGTGTAATACATATACAGTGAAAACGCATACCAAGAGAATAAGAGTGAGTGTTGGATTGTGATGACAAAGAAACAAAGAAACTTAAGATTTCCATAGGAAATAAGGAAACAACCTCTTTTCAATTCCACACAGAGCCCATCCATCAACTCACTGCCAAGCTACTTCCCAGTTATATGATCAAAGGATGGATGGACATTAACCAGGGGAGAATCTACCTAATTTTCGGTTTTGGCGTCTTCGCTGACATACTAATAACTCAATGTCCTTACTCCCAGCTCTCTAGACAGGCAAAATTAGCATTCCAGTGCAGATGCTAATCATTTTGACCTGGATAGCTGAGAGAATTGCATCCATGGCCATTCGGATCTGTTCTCCTAAGGGAGAGGGAGATTCTGCTTAGGCACTTCCATGAAAGGAAACCTGAGTTTTTTTCTTTTTAAAAAAACTGCATGGTTCCAACCAGCCATATAGAGCATTCAGCTTGATGAAGTCACAAAGGGAAGCAATAGCTGCTAGAATTCATGCTGCTGTGGCTTTCTAGGTCTAGGATAACTCTAGATGAACAATTGCCATAATCACCAACAAGTCTACAACCACAAGTGGGCTGTCTGCTTTTGGTGGGAGGCACTGTCATTGTGTCAATGATCTTTTCGTCCTATGCCTTTTTAGCCTCCTTTATGGTTCGCTTCTCTGTTTTTGCCTTACTGTTTTTCAATTTTCACCAATTGCCTCTTCTTTTCCCCCTTAACCAACCTACATTACCTCATTGGATTTGTAAGGAAGGCAAATATGATTTTCGTATCTACCCTAAAAAATCTTAGTAAAATTCCCATTGCCGATCTAAAGCATTTTCATTGGCTTTGCTATTTTAAATTTGTTTTCTGATTTAGCTTGCATTTATTATTTGTCTTTAGAATTTCCTACGGAATAGAATACTTACCATTTCAAAAGGAAAAAAAAGATTTTCCCATTGAACAGTAACGTAGGTATTTTCGTTACTTGTATTTAAATGTGGAATAAACAATCTGCTACAATCTGTCCGTTTAATAGCTGCCAATCACCAAAAAGTAATTAGCAGGACTTTGTTGATACTTTTAACTAAGTTAAGAGAATGCAGTGGCAAATAAATACTCAATTCTTCCTCTTTAGGTAAGTTCACATGGTCTTATACCTGGTATACTTGTTTTCTCGCTGTGTTAGGTGCTCTTCTGTTGTAGTGTGCAATGATCTTAATCTGTTCATTGAGTGCCACCTAGCAACATTCATAGTTAGAATTGATGCTGAGGGTGAGCATCTTGTTTTCTTCTCTTCTTATCTGTTTTGGCGAGAATGCCATATTTAGTTGTAACATGGACTAATGATCATTTAAAAGGTCACGGTGTCAGTTCTGCTATATCATTGTATTATTGTCTCCTGATCCTGGTTTCATTTTATTGTGTTTCAGGTTCAATGGCCTTTATCTCTTGTAATATCGCGGAAAGCCTTGACAAAGTACCAGTTGATCTTCAGATTTCTATTTCACTGTAAGCATGTGGATAGGCAGCTCTCTGGGGCATGGCAAGTACATCAGGTATGAGATTTCTATTTCTTTTGCCAATAGTAGTCAAATAACTTCTCTTTCCGTGTTGAATTCGGATAGATTCACTGATTTTCTTATTTTATTTTTAGGGTCTTCGGAAACTTGATATGCAAGGGACTACAGTTTCTGTATCGTCTTTGTTATGTCGTAATATGCTGAAGTTCATCAATAGCCTCTTGCACTATTTGACATTTGAGGCAAGTTCCAACCCTTCTCAGGGAACTGCAGTTTCTGTATTATCTTTGCTGCATTTCCCGGCCTTTCTTGCGTTAATCTCTGCTTGAATGCTATGAAGTTCCAGTTATTTTTGTTATTCTTCATTATTTGATTTCTGGTTGCAAACTTTGAGTTTTCTAGTTTTTCTCTAGTTCTTTCATCACTATCGCCACAACACTACTAATATCCTTTTCGTCTTCCATTCATTATCATTGCTATATTAGATATTAGCTTTTATATATCTGCTAAACTATTGAAGACTAGCTTGTCGTTTTATCTCTTGTTAAAAATGATGAATGAAACAATGAATATTATTGGTTGATGTACAGATTGTCGACTGTAAAAGTTCTGATATGCATTCAGATTGAACTTGTATTTTATTTTATCTTCAGGTTCTTGAACCTAACTGGCATGTAATGCTCAATAGACTTCAAACAGCAAAAAGCATTGACGAGGTAAAATTATTATGTTTGATTATTTTCTTGCTCTTGTGCAAAGGAACGTGTCCAAACATCCCACGGGATGCTCCTTCTGTATATAATCTGATGTGTTGTCTCATTAGTCCTTTTACTCATCTTTGGTGCAGGTTATCCAATACCATGACTTCTTTCTTGATAAGTGTTTGAGGGAATGTTTGCTTCTTTCACCAGCCCTTCTTAAGGTTAGTTAGGATTTATAATCCTGGTTATTGGTGGCCTTTAGCAACTTTGTTCCTAATTGGAAAATCTTCACAGGAAGTGTTAAAGATTGATAATGATTAGCCTTTCTGCATGTACAAGAAGAATCTATTAGTAGGCACATTTCAATAGCGAACGGCAGATTATGTTTTATGCTTCTAGTCTGTTAATATATATATTTGGTTGCTGAAGTTCCTTTTTGTGGGGATTGTATTTTTGCTGTTCTACCTATCTATTCTGCTCTGGTTTTCTCATAAATGTCTTTCTAAATGCAGAAGGTGGAGAGGTTGAAATTGATATGTCTGCAATATGCAGCTGCAACCCAACGGTTGATCACCTCATCATTGGATATTGCTGATACTGACATGTTGTCTAATGATTCTCCTAGTATAGAAAAATATAAGAATTTGAAACTAAGGACGCCATCTCAGATGCTGAGACTAGCTCCGGAAAATGTCACAGTATTTGAATCCGCTCTGTATGTAATAGCAAACTGATGCTTCTGGTTTTGATCTCTCCCTCTGTCTCTCTCTGATAGTTTCGTTACATCTGCAGGAAATTTGAGAGGGAATTTACCTTTGAGCTTCATAGTCTGGGACCGATACTAAGCAGTGGCTCTCGGGCAGAACCGTATTTGACTCATCTTGCACAGTGGATCCTTGGTGTGGGAAAAGACCAGTAAGTTGATCTTATTTGTTTGTTTCCACCGCTCTTGGATGTTAGTAAGTGTTGAGCAATGATTGGAGTAGCTTTTGCTCTTGGGGCCAACTTCACTTGCTGAAGTCTCTCGTGAAGGCAAACAAACTTATTTTTAAATTTGCAGCTTTAGTAATTTTTCTTTTATTTATATTTGTTAAGGTTGTGACAACATGTTGCAAGCCCCAGTCGATTCCTTTACAGATCGTTTCTTTCTCTTTTTAGAAACTCAGTTTGTGCTTGTATAGTGTGATCATTGTGAAATCAAATTAAGCTTGTGCAGCCCTTTAACCTTTTTCTAACATTTTTACCCCATACTTTTTTTTCCCTCATCAAAACTATTGTTTTTTTTTTGGAGCGTAGTGTTGGCTCCCAAACATACACGCAAGTATATGTGGTCACACAAGTAATGTAAGTAAGGTCCCTTCGAGGACTTGTGATTAACTAATAAACTAATGCTCAAGCAAAACTGTGGAAGTTGTAGAATGTTGATTAACTAAAACAATTGTGAAAAAAACAGTTGAATGCTCAAAGTTTTGAAAATTTTGTCAAGCTTAGAGTCAGGTCTCCGTTCCAGTTATGACCCTATCTTCAAGTAAATTGATTTACAAATGGTTACTAATATACGGGTCCTTAATTCTTATGAATGCATTACAATTTCCTATATAGATATGTAAGGAAAGTTAGTATAATTTTTATCTTGCCTCGAATCATTCCCTAATGGCTAGATTCATAAAACTTACTCTATTCAAGCCCATAGCAGCCGGAATTCCCCTGTTCTTGTTTGATGTAGAATATATAGATTGGTGCGTAAACAAGCCAACAATTAGGAACCGGATTTGAATAAATAATATAGTAAAGTAAATGTTTTCCAAAAATAAAGAAAGAGAAGCCCACAGGACATTTGTCTAGGATGTGTGTGTTAAGAACATATCATTGGTTTGAATTCCATCTCAAACACTTGGTATTTAAGTGGAGAATGGTTGAACCGTATGCATTGACTCTCGGAATTTTTGGCTCATAAAGAAGAGTAAAGGTTGACGCACATCTCATCCTGTCCAGATCATATTTGTTGTAAAGAAGAGGAGTAAAGGATGGAAACAGATGAAAATTGCCACTGTCAAACAGTTACAAAAGGGTTAATGTTGACCCATACGTAAAGAAGACAAAAATGTCCAAGTCAGGAAACAACAGGTTGTCTGTAATATTTATAGTCACTAATGTTGTGTATAGTTCTGGTCGTACACATGATAGTTCTAAAGGGTACTAACTATTTTATTCTTTTTCAAAGAAAAATTTAAACAGAAGAAGGGGACAAAAGGCATATAGATATAGTAATAATTAAGGAAGAGACAGATAGAGGAGTAAATGTGGAAGTGATGTTCCTTCTGTATCCTGATTGATACGTTGTTTTCTCTACCCATCTCTCCACACACACACAGAAACCAGAGAAAAGATAGCCCTTTTTGAGTGAGTTTCCCATTTATGTTTAGAAAGTGTACGTGCAAAAATCCAAGATGGAACAGAGTAAAGCTATGGTCAGTGGAATAGTCGATCAAGAAAAGAAAGAGGAAGAGCATCTGTCAACTTTAGCTGAAAAATATAAGACTCGCATGTGAGGAACATATTGAGACACAATTAAATAAATTACTAATAAATATACTTGCTATAATAGCTTAAACGTTCAAATAAGGTAGTCATGGTCCAACATGATAGTAGAACAAGACAATTGCCTTTAATCTTATTGTCACTTATATTTATCAAAAAGAATTTTCACGAATTTAATCCGTAAAAGAGCATGAGAAGGTTCATGAAAAGTAGGGGATATACCCAAGTGGGGGCGGGGATTATTTGGGTTGGCATTGTCCAATAAATGCAAATTCAGAATAGTGTGAGGGGTTTGAATGGGGTAGTAGTACTCCTAGTAAATGCTGAAACCAAAAAAGCATCTTGCAAGAATGGAGATTTACAGATATAGTAGAACACTAAAACAGTGATAGCAGAAGTAGCATCAGAGGGTCAACCCGGAATAATGTTTTTTCACAATACTTCTTTGGCTTTGCATAAGGGGCGCTTGTTTCGGGATATCCCACTACTTTTGAAACTGTCCCTTTCACTTCATCTCCCACATATAATTCCTCTTCCACTTTGTTTTTTAGTTTGTGTTTGTATGTAAAATGGGTCCTTTATATATTCATTTGGACTTAATTGACTCCACCAGTATAATTTGGACATGACCCTCTTAATTTTGTTGTACTAGTTCTTAAGTAATTATTGTCATGAAAAGAAAAGAATCAATACCTCAACAGTTTTAAAGATATCGACATTCTCTCTCTTTTCATTTTTTTTTTAGAGCAAACGCATATCCTACATTGTATTATGTAGAATCTTCATCAATATATAAGGCTTTGTTGGAAGAAGCTACTAGTTTTTGCTTTTCCCCAGCAACAAGAAATACATCAACTTCTACTACTAGACTATTCATCACAGCCATTTTTTTTTCAAGAACTTGGCCAAATACGCACCTATGTCTCCAAAACAAACTTCTTTTATTAAAAAATAACCATTTCTAACTTGCTAGAAGTTTGACCGAACATGCAGATATGCAAAGACAAAACTGTGAGGTCTTTCAAAAAGTTTAATTTTTATACAATTGAAGATCACATATGCATGAATCATGATGATGTCAATTATAAATGTCTTTTGGTTAGTTAAGTCATGAGTCCATACGTAAAGGAAAGAGTAAGTTTCTGAAGGTTTGAGATGCTTCTTTTTATCTGTCCCGTAGAACGTTGCATTAATAACTCTTTATATTACCTTTTATATGTCATATTAGCTTTACTATTACTTGTATATATATTATTTCAATCTTATTTTTTGTCTTTATTGCTATCGACATTTGTTTAATTATCTGATTTATCTTTAGTTTTTATGTTTATTTTTCCTTTTCTCTGTAGTATTTTCATCTTGTTTTGTACTTTCAACCATGTTTTCGAAATGTTTTTGATCTTTAGCCGAGGGTTTATCGGAAACAGTCTCTCCAGACTCCACTTTGATGGGGTAAGGTCGGTTTGCGTATACTTCACCGTTTTTAGACTCCATTTATGGGATTATATAGGGTATATATGTTGATGTTGTTTGAACGTGACCATATCCCTAGGTATTACGGAGTAACAGTTTAACATGGCAATTACTGCTCTTTACTAATAATAGAAACCTAAGAATGGAGTAACTCAATTGGTGATGGTTGAGGTTGTATTTAAAAGAAACACTGAAGGCAACTCTAGCAATGAAGACAAATGCATGCAGCTGTTTAAACTTTAAATTGGCATGAGCAGGCAGCTGGTACGAGTACTTCTTTGTTAGAGTCTGAGATGTGTGAGAAAGAGAAGACCCACACGCACTGTACTGCCTACATTTACATTTCAAAAAGGACAAAAGACCATCATCGTTTTGCAGTTTGCACTAACTTGTAAACCACCACTGTGATTATTACATCTGTTCTTTTTCTTATTAATTTCTTTTTCTTCCTAGAAAGAAAACCCCCAACCCTAATACTCCTTCCATTCTACTAAGGATGATATAGTTTGACTTGAATCGATATTTAAAAAAATAATAATTTATATCTATAATTCATCTCAAAGGATAAGATAGGAAAATTAACATTAAATTATTTTCATATTTAAAGTTTTGTCATAGGATATGGATTAAAGGAAAATTGTACTCTTTTTTTTTTTTTTTTTTTTGAAATGGAGGGAGTAGTAAAGTAACCAAATCACCTCCTTAAATGCTCCTACTTAAACGACTGGTTTTATTTTCATAGTGCATATATATATTGTCCTTCACAATTTAATGTCTTCAACAACTCCACCCTTCCACTCTCTGCCCCTAGCCACCTCAACATACATGGAAGCTAAGAGAGAGATAACTATTCCAACATATCAAACTTGTTTAATCCCTAAAGTTTAGGGTTGTGACCTATCTTTCCTTGTTTTTATTCCGTCTTTGATGTACTGCGTCTATAAGGCAACGCAACAACTCATAGAGAAAAAAACTTATCTACACTGCGTGTATGCATCAATCCTATACATGCATGATATATATTGGCATACATACTTCTCTCTCTTAACCATAGCTAATTAACACATCTTCTCACCTTATGAAATCACTAATCCATGGTTAATTGATATAGTTTGGTGCTTATATCCAGTGTTTTACCCTATACCTAGCCATATTATGGAGTACTAGTTAATAGTAATACTCCTCATAATTTTATTTTCTTCACATTACTTAGAATAACTTCTACCTTCGATTCAGCTGCCTGAAAATAAATGCTACTTAGCGTTGATATAAGTATAGTATCGACATTATACCACATCCAATGTAAGATAACATTCCAATAATTAGCTATATCTGGATAAAACAAGTAAAATGACAAAACTGTCCTGTCAGCTCTTTTATCAAGGTGCTCAAAGTTAAAATCAAAACAAAAAACAAACTTTATTCAGTTTAAAAGTCATGAACACATGCATGCTTTAGATTATACAAAGGAACGTATATTTTCTATTTTTAATGCAATGAATTGAACCAAATATTCATAAATGCCAAACAATTCAGGAATTATTATCCCAATACTATAGTACTCTAGCATTTAAACTCCGAAGTTATTACTTCCTCCATTCAATCCCCTGATCATCTTCTTTTGCCGCTGCTGTTGATCTCTAGGAAACAATTGATGGTGATATAGATTGTGATGTTGGTCCCTTCCACCCCCTCCTCCTAAAGAAACGTAGCCCGAATTATGCTGGTGGTGATGGTGGGCAGCTGCTTGGGTGACAATATCTCCTGTATTTGAAGATATATGTATAATTAAGTAAAAGCGTCTGTTTTAACATCTTAAAATTTTAGATGAAATCATCACACAATTTAATTCCAACCGTCACCATTAATATAAGCAATTTTTGAAGGGAAAAAAAATCGAACGTGCTGCATGGGTGACGTGTTGACATATATAAATAAGTTAATAAGGATTGCTTTTTTAACAATTTAAACTTTTAGATGAAGTTGTCATGCGTTTGATACCTTCTAGGTTTTGATACTTGGAAAGCTCGGACTTGGCACAGCTGAGGTCTAGCTGGAGCTGACGGAGCTGGTGTTGAAGAAGAGAAATGACACCAACGCAACCATAGACGGGGTCACGGAGACGCATGTCAGCTTCATAAGCGAGAGAATTGACAGCGTCTTCCCTTTGGTGAGGCTGCAACTCATTGAGTATCTTTGTGACATTGCTAGCCCCAAATATTTTGTGAACATTTGCAAATTTTTGGGGTTGATCTGGTGGGAAGTATGGTGCAAATACACATTCTGGCTGGCATTTTCGACGTAGAAATTTACATGCTGCACATGGTGAGTAGGTTGACAATGAAGAGGAAGAAGATGATGCCATTAATTACAAGTACTATATATAAATTCGCACAACTCTTCTTTTTATGTTCGTTTTTCTCTTCAGTATGTACCTGCAAATGATTAACACATACATAGGGCTAACTGGTTAGAAATTCACAAATGGAATGCTAGAAAAATTACATATATTTCTCCGATATTTTGTCAAGAATTTAAAAAGAGAATTTAACCTATATATATGTTAAATTAAAAATATAAAGCGTCCATAAAAAACGGCAGGTATAGTGTAAAAGTCCTTCTGAAAATATAAAAAAAGCTCGATTATAAAGTATGAACATCCTAAATACTAGCTCTTAATTACTTATGTACTCTTCCTTGCCATGTGGATCTTGTAAGAGACTTGAAGTGCTACTTCATATTCTTGACTATTGATACAAGTTAATCTGCAGCTTCTCACTCTCCTATAGTTATACTCAAGACAACCCTTCTCTCTTATTTCTACTTTCTATATGTTCTGTCTCTAAAAAACAGAAATAACGAAATGTATAAAGTATAAACCAAGAGAAGGAAACAAATATATATACCTTATCTTTTGTTTAATCTCTTTCACGAGCTAGCTGCTGCAGTTTCACCAAGGGAAAAAGAAAGTATCCCTGTGGTGCCTCAATGGCAATAGACCTACATTAATTATCTTGAACCCTCTACTGACCAGAAACCGACTTACCAAGGAGTAATAAAAACTAGAAAAATTGAAGTATCTACGAGCTAGTAGGGAGGGTTAAGAAAAAATTAAGGGGTTTACTATTAAAATAAAATAATACTACTCCGTATGTTAGAATTAATAAGTTTATATTGTGGGGATAATTGGATCCCGTGAGATTGTGAAAGTAAGAGATCGTATTTTCTAAATACTAGTAATGTCTCACAGTTTACGAAATAGTTGTACATAACAATAGCGTCAAGTATTGCTTGGTTTTCGTTAGTCATTGAATTTATATATGTTCTGTACACCTATGGTTTATGATATAGATGTTACTAGCTAGTACTATATATATAGTATGATTTATAACAGGTTAAATTATACAAATATATTTTCTATATGATGTTGTAATCCTTAAACCCTTGATCATGGTATAGCGAACCTTTTATCTATTCTAGTGTATTTTAGAGAGCAAAGCTGTAACTTAGTACTCAAATCAACGGAACACACACACACGCACAGATAAATTAATAAGAATGAAACTAAAGGAAAGTTACCTACTAAATAAGTCAACTTTTTCTTGAATGTTTCCGTGCCAGTGTTCTCGAACTCTTCGGTCAAATGTTTCTTTCCCTGCCCAATTTACTTTCAACGCATTTGTATATTTTTACAGCTGAAAGTCAAGCTTGGATATCGTGGAGTAAAAGCTGTATATTTTTCTTCTCTTTTTTCTCAAGAATTGAGAATACTAGTACCATATGTTATGGAACTGCTTTTTCCTTTTTCCTCCTTCAACCTTCCCTTTTGCTGAAGAGAGAATTAGAAATAAACAAGCAACTACTTAATGATAACAAGAAAGGATAGATAATCATGCAAAAGAGTGTTCTTTTGAAAGGAATAAAATGGTAATCTTTAAGCTTCAATTTCTGTGGCCAAAAAAAACTCAAATTATGTACTGCTAGTAAGAAGTGGCAGGGGACAAGCATATAAAGATGGTGACAATAAGGCCAAACGCAAAAACAGGAAGACTCTTTGAAGATGTTACTTCTGTTTTGGCCTTTTCTTTAGAGAGTGGGTGGGTAAATTACTAGAGTTTAATTTATATATAGTGACTGCATTATCTGTAAAATAAAGTACTGATTCATCTATTTAATCTTATGTGAATGTATTTGAGTGTGACTGAAAAGAGTTACAAAAGGAAAAAAGACTTTTTAGAACTTGAATTTAAACACAGCCACATTATGTGACTATAAATTATTTTAGTGAGGATAAAATAAGAAGATAAAGTTATACGAGTATATAAAAGTTTACCTTTTTTAACAGAATTAAAAAGTAGTGCGCAAAAGAAAACATCAGGTGTACAATACCTCCAATACTCCAATTGCAATAAAAAAAAATGTTATTAGTTTGTTAAGAAAAGTATAACACATTTATAATTTAGAAATAAATTAATCTGAACTTTCTATTTATCTTAATTGTAAGCTTTTCTAATTACACGATTTACATTATGAATTTTTAATACCACAAATTTAAAGAGCTTTTATCCCCTTAATTGTTACTCCTTTTGTTCGAAAATGATGGCATAGTTTTCTTATTGGTCCATTAAAAAAAGAGCTGCATAATTTTAAATTTATAGAGATATTTAACTTCATGCTTTAGAATGTATCCTTAATGAGACTTTTTTTTTTCATACAAATTTTGGTTTATTTTAGACTACATTTCCAAAATTTATCCTTTATTTTTTTTTAACTTTTGTGTCAAATCAAATTGTATCATCATTTTTGGAACACATGAATTATACTAACATATTTAAGATTACAAATTTTAAAAGTCTTAGCTTTTCTTTAAATTTTTTCTTTTACTTCAAAATCAAATTATATTATGACATATAACTTGAAACACAAAAAGCAAGAGTATAAGTTACAAGAGAGAAACACGAGTCGCCCAAGAGAAGAGGGCGGGAGAGGAGAGTACTAATAATTAAGTATGGCAAGGGCCAAGGGGATATTGGAAGGATCTTTTCTGCCTATAGAGGGATTGATGTCATACTGTGGATATGTGTGATTATCAATCAATGATGCGTAACAATGTGAAGCATTTCAGGGCTTTTGTTTTGACAAGTTCTGATACTACTAGCTAGCGTTAGGATTGAAGTGGGGATAGGGAGGTGTAGTGAAGTTGTCTCGTGACATTGATGTGACCTTTCATAAATTATTCCATTTGTTACACATTCAACTCCCTGCCCCCACGCCCCACACATATCTCCCTTCTCCATCTCTCTTTAATTATTGGTTTTTAGGTTTTAAAATCGGAAAAGGATCTGACTTACCCCTCTACTATTTTTTATTGTATCGACTTACCCCTCTACTATTTTTTATTGTATCGACTTACCCTCCGTTATACTATTTGGCCTCGGTGCCCTTACCGTCCATGTTTTGCTCACAATTGCCCATAATTTTGACGGAGGGACACGTGGCGCCTAATTAAAGGCAAACACATTCCACCCCATACCAAATTAAAATTCACGACTCATATCCTTTATAACCCGAAACCTGCTCCAAACTAATCCAATTTAACTCCTCCTAACCACCAAATAAACTTAGAGCAAAGGTCCCCAACTCCCCATTATATCAGCTTCAAAAGTCAGTTCCCCATTAAAAATTAGGGTTCAGCCATGTTCGCAAACAGCTGTCGTCTCAGAGGAGGTGCCATTGCAGAGAGCTCGCAAGGAGCTTTACTTCAGAGAACTTCAATGAACCCCGGTCGAAGGTTCTTTAAGTGCCATAAATCCGAAGTAAGTTATTCATTTTATGTATTTGTACAATCTTAATTCTTATAAATTTTGTTCCTATGTTTAACTAATTGTTGTTTTAGAACGAATCTTGCGGTTATTGGGAATGGCGGAATGAGGAGTATTCAGAAAGAGCTATGAATGTAATCACATTATTAAAGGAAGATTTGAGAGTGGCTACGATTAAGATTGAAACTTTGAATGATGCCTTGAAAGTTGCTAACTGTGAAAAGAGTCTGCTGATAATTGAATTGGACAAGTTAAGGAATGAAGTTGACAAAGCTAAGGATTTGAAGGAGAAATTAATGATGTTCAAGTGTGTAGTAGTAATTTTGGTAGCACTATTTATTGGTTATTTTGCAGCTTTGATGATCAAATGATCTAATTTAGCTAAGATCCATTAGTGCAAACAGTTGGTTATGTTAATGCGATCAATATGCTTTATAATGAATATGCTACTTCAGCTTTGATGATTAATCCCTTTGTTATGTTCATTCAAGCACTTGTATTTGATATAGATAACTCAAATCAAAACTATAATGGAAACTTAAACACATAAACTTGAGTAGATAATGGTAATAGAAACTGAAACACAACTTAAACTTGGTCAATGTTAAATACACTTGAGAGGAGGACAGTGGATGCCATATTATAACCCCAAAAACCGATTCAACCTAAGTAATAATATGACATCCATGTGCGTCTATCGGTATCTACCAAGTAAAACTACACCAAGTTAGTTAATATAGTACTGTTTCGACAGTAATTACATCACCAAAAGACTTGAACCAAATAAAATCTTCATAGACTTCAACTACTCAAACTGGTAGCTTCCTCCCTTGCCTTCAACTTCCCAATCCTTGCTTGACTTTGTTTTTCCAACTGATTTTCACTGACTGCGTCTTTACCCATCCATGTTAAGCTTCTTGGCTTGTAAGGTAGATTTGTAGGAACACTTGCTCCAGTCTTCTCACCTTTGAAGCCAATTTTTCTGCTTCCAGTTGGCACATCAACTTGCAACCTCCTTTGTAGCCTGGTAAGTATTTCAGAAATCACTTTTGGTTGTAGCTCAGGATCCTTTTCCTCTTCATGGTGAAATTTTGGCAATTCAAAGTCCAAAAAATGATTGTTGCTACTTGAGGACTGACTTTTGAAAGTTGGGATACTGTTTGAAGATTGGCTTTGAAATGTTGGAGTAGGGATAAAAACAAAGCTGGTTTGTTGTTGAGTGCTTTGAGATGTAGTGAAGCTCATGTCTGGTACATATGGTTCAACTTCTATCTCTTCCTCAACACTCTTTGTCTTGCTCCTCTTGCCATTTTCCTTGGCAGGTTGTTTCCATCTACTTGCCTAATACATGTAACATTTAGTTAACAGTCATAAAGACTTAATGTTGTAAAAAAAATATGCTAATAAATGTATTAATCATACCTTGTCACATGTCCTAGCATTATAATTTAGCCCCCCACACTTGCGACAAGTCATGACTCTACCCTTTCTAGAAGCTGCCCACCCAGCTTGCCTATCAATGGTTTCATTCTTCTCTCTAACTCTTTTAGTCCTAGGCCTTCCAGCTTGATTTGCATACTCAGGTGGCTCCATCTTTTGGGAAGGGTCAATCTTTCAAAAAATTTCACCCCTAATAGGTTGCAACTTGTGTTTGTACGTTAACAGAAATGCTTCTTTGCTATGGAACCAGTTCATTTCAGTCAATGGGTTAACCTTTTTGAATAGAATAGCCTTCATTGCATGAGGACATGGAATTCCAGTCAGGTCCCATATTCTGCAAGTGCATTTTTTTTCCAGCTAAGTTAATAATGTATTTATCATTACCCTCTGTCACCTCATAGCCATCATCTCCATTAAAATCAACCTTACACCTATGAGCAATTTTTAAATACTCTTTGTACAATTTCATGGCATATCACTCCAGTCACTGTCCCATTTCATAGCAGAATATTCCATATCCCTCAATCTGTTCATTACCTTAAGCCTAATGTCCTCTAGCATACCAATGATTAGCTTATACGTAGCTTCTAGTACCTATGTATTAAATGACTCAGTAAAGTTGTTATCTACCCCTTGATTTTTATAGATGGTGTCAAAATAAACTCTACACCACTTTTGGGTTGGATAACTTACCAAATCAGCAGCAACTGCTTCATCCAGCTTACCAATCTTGTCCGACTGGTCACGAAAATCCTCCTCATAAGAGCTCCAAGCAGACCACCATAAGTACTTCATTTCTTCAGAAGGCCACCTCTTTAGAAAATTAGATTCAATGTGTCTAACACAGAATCTATGGTGTGCCTCTGGCAGAACATCCTTCATTTTCAACCATAAACCCTATAGCAAAATAATGCTTCAGTAAGCACATATAACAAATAATAACAATAACTCATTAATTAACACTTAGAAAGAAAAAAAATACCTTTTGCATGTCTGAAATGAAGGTAATCATGTACCATCATTCAGCTCCAATGAATGCTTCAATAACCCCAGGAACCAGGTCCATCTAGTCTTGGTCTCTCTGTCTACAATTGCCCATGCAATGGGATAGAAATGGTTCATGTTGTCCTGCCCAACAGTCACCAGCAGCTGCCTCTTAGCTTTTCCCTTAAGAAATGTCCCATCCAGCCAAATAAATGGCCTTAACCCTTCATTGAACCCCCTTTCCAAGGCATGGAGCAAATGTAAATTCTCAAGAATTTTCTTCTACCCTCTGCCAGTGCATCTTTAGACAGGTTGATCACAATATCACTACCAAGGTTTGACTCCCTTAGCTCATTGGCATATGCCTCTAGTTTGTTGTACCCATCTGTGAAACTCCCTTCTAAAATTTCCAAAACAACTTTCTTGGCTCTCTTACATTTCTGTTCACTAGCATTCAGTTCAAAGGTATTGTGCAGATCAACCACCATCTCCCTTACCTTATGCTTAGGTGCACCTTGTAGTTTCTTCTTGAAATATCGAGCTATGGTATGATAATCCACTGTTGGATTATAAAATATTGTATTACAAGAATGCTTACCCTTAAGAGTTTTAACTCTAACACCAGGAGCCCCCCCCCCCCCCCCCAACCCCAATCACCAGAAATGTGCATAACAAATTTACAGCCTAATACACAACCATACCTCAGTCTTTTCTTGTCACTCTTACGTACACTTAGCTCAACTTTATTAGCGAACGCATATAACTTAAGATATTGTCTAGCTTCAAGGATGTTTTTAAAAGGCCATACCCTTAGTCAACTCCTTATAGTCATTCAAACCATCACATATTTCTCTCTCCTTTAGCCTAGAAAATTCTTCTAACTGTTTAGAATCATCTCTAGGACCATCACTCTCATCTCTCTCATTACCACCCTCATTTTCACTCTCACTAGCATCAGTACCAATATCATTAAATATAGACTGATTCAGTTCAATATGATTGACTATGCTAGGAACAACAACAGACATTTCAAATTCATCAACTGTAAATAGATTAATAATATGAAATTCTTCAGACACCAAGGACAACAATACCCTAATACCTTCATCAGCTTTAATTTCATACTCCCTCCGTCCCAATTTATGTGGCACCATTTCCTTTTTTGTTTGTCCCAAAATAAGTGGCACCTTTCCTTATTTGACAACTATTTAATGTATCATCTCTATTTTACCCTTGCTGTGCCCTACATACTTTTAAACCTACCAACAACTTTTTTATTACTCAAATCTTCTCTCTCTCTCTCTCTCTTACTTTTTCAAGGGTAAAATTGATAATTAACAAGGTCAACCTCTATTTTCTTAAACTCCGTGCCCGGTCAAATAGTGCCACATAAATTGGAACGGAGGGAGTAGTATTTACCAGATGGACCTGCTACAAGTAGTTGTTGTACTCCTAAAAATCCTAACTGATCTATATACTCATTCACTATGTCTATGTAAGAAATATGGTCAGAATCATACCCATTCCAGTAGTGAACCGTCTTCTTTATATAGACAATTTCTGGAGATCTAATTCAGTCACCACCATGATTAAATATTAAATCCAGCTGTACCATGATTGGTTCCTGTTAACATGACAAAAAAATATAATAAACAAGTCATTAGTAAGGGATTAATTTAATCATAATTAATTAATTATTACACTAGCCTACAAAACTGTTTAATGGACTTACGGGACCACAAATAAAGGCATACATTAAGGGCCCCCCTAACAATAAACAAACATCAGATTTTTAATATTCAATACATAAAAGAGGGACCCAAACACCCACTACTGGACATTTAATACATTTATGACATAAAACCCTAAACCACCAACCCAAAATTTCACCTTTTATATCCCACAATTCAGCCCTCGGAAAGCCCTTTTCCAGAAACATGGACCCTAAAACCCCCTTTACAAAAAATCCCTAAACCAGAACCCTAATAGATTAGGGTGGATCAAATGTAATACAGATGGTGCTTCCATGGGTAATCTGGGACCTAGTTCTTGGGCATTTTGTGTTCGAGATGAGAGGGGTGATATCTTGCATGCTTGTGCTAAGGATATGGATGATTTCATGACCAAAAATACTCAAGCAGAGTCAATGACATTTCTTATGGCTTTGAGGTATGTGGTATCTACTCCTTATGTGCAAGTTATTGTTGAAACGGATTCATTGTTGCTAAAAAATGTGGTGACTAAGGTGTGGCAGGTGTCTTGGAAAATTGTGCAAGTAGTTGAAGAAATTTGGAGCTTGATGGAGGGTATAGAGGTGGTGGTGGTGCATGTGTTTAGAGAGGGGAATAAATTGGCGGATTACTTGGCGAATTTGGCTCTTGATCGAGGTGATGTCCTTGTTAATTCATTTCATGAATTGGATAGTGTGGGTAGGAGATTGATGAATGGGGATAAGTGTAATGAACCATACATCCGCACTAAGCCGAGGAGGAGTGTTTAGACACAAGGGAGGTGGATTTTTCCTTCATACTCGAATCCTTAGGGAGGAGAGCATGGAAGCTTTTACTACTAACTTTGTGTTCTTTTTTGTAGGTACTTTCATAATTAAAACTCATGATGCTTTGCCTGGATTGATGGAATACTTTGGAATGAATACATTGCTAAATTGGTTGATGATCTCAAGGTGTTCTTACTACTTTGGACGTGTTGAATTGAGGATGCACAAGCCACGCATTGCTCCTTCTCTTTGCTGCGTTTTCCAGCCACTACACCACCCAATGCCCCGCGCCCCACGCTGTTTTGGAGCCGGTGTTGGTGCGAAATTGGGGCAGTGTTGCAGCCCTATGGCGCGCCACGCTGTTTGCTACAATTCCAAGCCGATATAGCCATCCAAGCGCCGCGCCAGGTGCTGTTTTGGACGTAATGTTGCTGCCAAATTGGGGCAGTGTTGTAGCGAGAAAGCGCCCAGCACTGTATGCTTGGGGATGCGAGATTTCGAGCGGGACAGCCCATGGGGCGGCGCGCGCTGCGCTGTTCTGCCTGGGCGACGTTACGGCGTGGTTTTATGGGTTGGAAATGGTTGTTTCGTGCTTGATTATCACGGAAGCGAGCTAGGTTTTCATTGGTATTCTATTACTCTCATCTTTAGTCTACAACATGTTGGTAGATCATTACTTAGAGTTATCATTAGATTTTCATATATATTAGGCCTAAGTAGTGTGGTGAACTTTGTAAAGTACTATATCAACGCATTAAATTCATTTCGATTGGTGGTATTAGCATTTCATAATGCTCAACCCAATGAGATGGATGCGATGTTTGGGTATGGTGCTATCTTACCACTACTTAGGCGTTTATTAGCATTATTCTTAGTCTTACATAGTTCGTATTTCTCTCAAGATTGTAAAGACCGTATTTATTTATTTTTTGTTATTATTATTAATAAAATTAGCCACTAAGCTATCAGCTTAGTAGATTTTGCTAAAAAAAAAAAAAAAAAAAAAGGTTAGGTTTTTCATAAAATTTAATAACATGCATGTGGACATGAATCAAAGCCAAAACAACATAAATAATTAACCTAAGTGATAAGAAAGCCTAGACTATAACACAGATTTAGAAAAAAAAAATCCTAACTTGTATCTAACAAACGGGTACAATACATTAAACAATCAACCTAATACAACATAAAACATAAAAGAATAAACATTAAAATAGAAAATAAATTGATAGAAATAAGCTTACCTTTGATCGGAATACAAGTTTTAGCGGATGGAAGACGTGCGACGGTTTCTCTCTGTCTTTTCGTTTTAGGAGAGTGTATGCGGTCGTTTGGTATAATAAGTGTATTTGGTTTAGTTAGTGAAATGGTAAGGGTTAATTTGGGTTAGGTAAGAATTAGTTTGGAGCGGGTTTCGGGTTATAAGGGATATGGGTCGGGGATTTTAGTTTGGTATGGGGTGGAATGGGTTTGCCTTCAATTAGGCGCCATATGTCCCTCCATCAAAATTAGAGGCAATTGTGAGCCAAACATGGACGGTAAGGGCACCAGAGACTAAATAATAAAACGGATGGTAAGTCGATACAATAAAAAATAGTAGAGGGGGTAAATCAGACCCTTTTCCATTTTAAAATTGATCCAGACAATACTAAGAACATGTTTGGCCACACTGTCAAAAATAGCTTATTTTGAGAAGTGCTTTTTATCAAAAGTACTTTTCAAATAAGTACTTTGCGAGATTAGCAGTTTGTGTTTGGCCAAACTTTAGAAAAGTGCTTTTGTTATTAATTTGTGATTAACCAATATTTAAAATGGTATCAAATTACGAAAATGGATATATGATAATATTAATTTGATTAAATATGGAAGTTTGATATAGGTATTCTTGTCTCAAATATTCACAAGCACTTATTTTTTCAAGAAGCTATTTTTTTCAGCTTATTCCCCACAGTAGAAAAATAGCTTCTGCTGCCACTTAAAATCACTTATTTTTCCCTAGAAGCTTGGCCAAACACCTCAATTTTTCAAAATAAGCACTTTTTTAAAAAAATAAGCACTTTTGGCTCCCCAGAAGCTTGGCCAAACAGGCTATAAAGCTGATGAGTATCCTATTCAATATAACAAGATAGATCTATTTATTGTTATAGATGTTGGATTGTCTTTAAAAGCTAAGCACATTTGCTGATTTGTACATATAGTCACTTTTGGTCAAATAGGGTTATTTTGATGACTCATCAGTTTTTGCACCATTTAGATTGAATAAGCCAACAATTACAATTTTTTAGAAAGTAGTCAGATTTTTAAAAATATGCATTTTTTCAAAACTAGCCACAGTACAAACATATGATAATTTGAAAAAAACTCCACTGAAAAAATTTGGAATTTAGTTCAAAGTTCTAGAAAATTTTCCTGCAGCTTTATATTTTAAGTCCCAATATTTTTTACTGAAACTTTCAAACTAACATATTCAAAGTCCCAGTATTTTTACTGGTCATATTTAGTTAGTAAAAAAAAAGTGAGATTTTGAAAGTTTAGTTCAAAAATCTCAATATAAAATACTGATTTTTTTCCGTGTTTCTAAAACTGGCTGGTCTTCAAAAAGTTTTGAAATACTGGCTACTTTTCATTTAGCACGGTGCAAACAGGCTATAGAGCAAAATTTTTACAAAATAGACTGACGATCGGCCTAACCTATTCTGGTTATGACTGAGGAAGCGCACAAACAATCTATTTTTACCGTGCTATTTAGGGCGTAAACAGCCTATCAAAAACAGCTTTTTTACCTTGATATGGAAAAGATCTACGTACATAACATTCCCGAAATTCTACTAATGGAATTACACTGAGTATATTGTTGTTGTATTTAGGACATAACCATTTTTCGCAACGCTATGCATGGTGCGGCCACAAAATCAGTTCAACGAATTAAAGTTGGACTCTATTTAAGTTTAAATTCAATCCCTCAAATTGAAGCTTCTTTTTTTTTTTTTTTTTTTTTTTTTTTCTGAGCCAAGTTAACTCTTTAAGTTTGAAGATGAGCCTAACTTTTACAAAAATTTCACCACATGTACCTCGTTATCCCTAGTTATGTATTTTTGTCCCCACTAAAAAATATTTTATCAAAATGTCATCCTACCCATATTTAAACGTATGAAAGACTATTTTACCCCTAACCAATATTAGCCATAATTCTAATTCTGAGCCGCCCTTCTCTTCCCCCTCTCACACTGGCTAATTCTAATTCTAAGCCGCCCTTCTCTTCTCCCTCTCCCACTTTCTCTTTCTCTCTCTCTCTCCCCCTTACCTTGCGAATTAAGGTTTTCACCTGGGTTAGTTTCTCTCTTCTTCTTTTTTTTAGTTTTATTATTTTTCTTATTGATTTTTATTAATAATCCAATTTTTTCTTCCCTAAATTGTTAATTTTTGTTGTTTAATCGGTACCATATGTTTAATAATGTCGAATATCTTATATGAAATTATATTAATTACGTAGTTGATGTAAATTTTTAGCAAAATGTTGGTGTTGCATTTTATTTTCTTTTTGCAATTTTTGCTTTCTTGAATCGTTAAATTTTATTGTTAATCGGTAATGTTTGTTTAATATTGTTGATTATTTCATATGAAATTATATTAATTACGTAGTTGATGAAAATTTTAAGCAAAGTATTGGTGTTGCATATTGTTTTTCTTTTGCTGTAGAAACTGCTGCCCACAAGACAACTGTTGAGATTACATTCAATCATAAATTCTGTTGGCTGTTGCATTTTTTATTTTCCTATTGTTGTAGAAACGGTTGCCCACATGATAACAGTTGACATAGCATTGAAACATAAGTTCTGTTTGTAGGGAAAGTACTGCCTGTCAGGATGTGCTTTGCTTACTGTTTAGTAGTAGGTATTGGCCTTTTATTTTTCTTTCTTTTTGTGATGTTGATATTGCATTTGTTGATTGTACATGAAAATTGTTGCATATTAAGTTTGAGTTAATTATGGTGTGACATTGCATTTGTTGATCCTATTTTTTATTTGTTTTATTTTTTTGCATTCAGCCTTCTATTTAATTTTGTGCAGGTATGATTGTGGTACTTATGTGCTTAAGTTTGTTGACTCAATAATGCATGTCAAGAATGTTTCCAAGATGAAGTGCACACAGTTGAAAGATTATCATTTTGATTGGGCTGCTAATATGTGGAGTCATGCAAGGTTCAAATTAAATGATGGATATGTTACTCCTCCTAAGAAGATATAGGCGATGATTACCATGAGCATAATTCTCCTCTTTATGACGAAGTACTAGGAAAACCTTTCTCTATTGTATAAAACTAATGAGGATGACTTAGTTTTTAATGTGAATGCTTGTCTTTTAGTTGATATGACTGAATCATTTATGTGTGACATGTGCTTATACTTTTAGTTATGTAAATGCTTTGGGATTTATAGAGTTTGCTTGTATTTAGTGTTGAATGTACATTTTCTTGTAAGCGTTTTATGTGCGTCGTGGCTTATTTTTTAATGTTTGTATGTATTTTGTAAGCCTATGATGTTGTGAGGGCAGTAACTCAATACAAATGGCTTGTGGAATTTGGTAAGGATAGGGGTGAAGTTCTGTCTAAGTAATATTATTTCAAGTGTATTAGCTCTGAGAATTTGGGTAGGGGGTGGAGGCCAAGTATTGCATGTTAAGGAATCTGGTTTGTGAGGGGTGTAGGCTAAGTGCTACCTGTCACGCATCCACTTAAGGCAATTGGTTGTGAGGATTTGCTAAGGCTTTATGGGCAACTGTTTCCTATTTGCCAATACTTAAAACTAAACATAATGGCAGAAGGGGGTTAATGGAGAAATGAAGCTAAGACATATTGAATACTTAGCTTGTATTTTTACTGTTTGTTTGTATATTTTAAGCTTATTATACGATGACAGCAACTTAAGGCAATTGGTTTGGCAACTTTGGTGACAAGTGGAGGTCAAGTGCTGCCTAGGCAGCATTTTAATAGAATTGGCGATTGGAGGAATTTGGTGAAGGGGTAGAGGCCAAGGGTTGCCTAGGCAGCATCTTATTGGAATTGGCTAGGAAATTTGGTGAGGAGGGGAGGCCAAGTGCTGCCTAGGTAGCAACTCAAGGAAATTGCATGTGAGAAATTGATAAGGGTTGGGGACAATTGTTGCCTATTTACCAATACTTGCAGACAAACACAATAATAGAGGGGTTAAGAGAGAAATGAAGCCAAGACATATTGAATCAAAATACAATAAGACAAAAGCAAACAGATTGTTCTTTAAAATCTGCTTCAAAATATTAAAAAATATATGACTTGACAAATAGCACTAATTTGGTGAAGCAGATGGAGTAGATTCATCGATGATATTTGGTCCGTTATCATCATTTTGTACATTCCGTAAGCATTATCTCTCTTATTTGTTTGAGTACTTTATGGACATTGTGATTTGAACTCCAAATTCTGCATCTAATTTTTCATTTAGTCATCTAGACTTCCTACGTCACCTTTTAAAATAGCGCTCTATATTCCGTTGTAAGCAATATAGATACAATTTGTTGCCACTCAAATGCTGCAAACAATGAAATGGAAACACGAGTTTAGAGTCTGGTTAATAGATTAACAAGATAAAGCAAACATCATTTTTTTCTTTGTTAAGTGTTACGTATAAGCGGCGGAGGTCGATTGGCAACAAGTTGTAGAAACTTATCTGCACTTTTTTAATTAAAGTGTTGGCCTTCAGCCACAACTTGTAAGGAAATTCCCTTACACAAGTTATATCAGGTGCATGTAAAGATTTTGCATCACAACTAAAGTGCTGCCTATTGGGCATCACATGTAGAGATTTCTCTACATGTTGTTTTGCACCAAACCTCCAAGTGCTGCCCACTTACAAGACACAAGTTCATGCGATCAAAATTGTTATCTATTAGGCAGCACATGTAGAGTTACTCTACATGCTGTTTTGAAATAGACCTCCAAGTGCTGCCCACAAGGCAACAATTACAAGGCACTACTTCATTCAATTAAAAATGATGCCTAATAGGCAGCACATGTAGAGTATATCCACAATCAATTGTTTGCACCACAACTGCAAGTGATGCCCACAAGGCAGTGAGTGCAGAGAAAACATTTGCCCATGGATTATAGCTTAAAACGTGTTGCCTGTTAGTGACAATTTACATAGATTATCTACAAGTTATTTCAAGGTAATTTATACCAAAGCAATGTCATTACAACTGGATAAGAGTAATCACAATTCTATCTATAAATTCTACACCAAATACAGATTGAAACTAATATAAACTTTTTTTTTAGTAATTGATAATCATTTTAACATTAATGTTGGGTATATGATAGTAGTTTTTGATTGGTATCAGCAAAATTCATAATTCGTTTTAGCTAATATGTAATTATACGAAAGTCAAACAAATTATACAAATTTAAAACATTATTATGCAAATTTAAATCAAAATCTACGTATAATCAATAAGATAGTGAAGATATACCTTTGAATTTTCTTTTTCTGCAAATTTGGAGTTTTGTTAGAGTTTGAATCTGTTAAAATCTGTTGTGGAATGGTAAACTGAAGGGAAGGATAAATCGAGTCATTTTTATTATGTTCAGGGGTATTTTCGCCCGAAAAAGTTTTACTTAAGTTAAGGCAAGGTCATTCTTGCAAACTATTGTTAATGAGGTCAAGGCAAATCATTGCCTAAGGTGTCATAGTCCGGTAATTCTCCCTAACTTTTATGCTTTATAAAATTTCAGACGCTGTGATTTAAAATTTAGTGATTATGCAATATTTTTTAAAATTTGTTTGCGCCTAAAATTGGAAAAATTACATAAAAGTACAAATTGAGGATATCTTTTAAAAAATATAGAGACATTTTGGTATAATTACACAATATAGAGAAAATGAGGACTTTATTACAAAACATAGCAAAAGTATATAAAACCTAGACATAACAAAATCTTAGCCTCATCCTCTCATTTCTCCCATTTTCTCCCTCCTCCCTCCTCCACTCCCAATCCGTCGTCGCCAATCACCATCCACCCGCCGCCGCCGGTAAACAAAAAAATACATTTTCAAATTTCTCTCTACACCCTCTTTCTATTTTTCGCTACTACTTTTCCTAAATTCTCGTGGAATCAACATAGATCTAGCTTCAAAAGTTTCGACCAACACTTAACTCCGGCCACCAAGTCACTTTTCTGGTAAGTTTACATATTTTCGATCCTCTCACCCTCCTCCATCACCTCTCATATCCTGATTCCCGATATTCAATTTTTTCGCTCAAATATGATGATTTTTGAGTAAATTTGTTTTTTTTCCGGCTACATCTCGTATTTTTCGGTCATTTTTTATGATTTCTAGTTAGATCTGATACTTTTCTGGCTAAATCTGATATTTTTTCATATTTTATTTGATTGTATCTCGTTGTATCTTCACTTGTTTTGCACTATATCTAATTATTTCTAGATTATTTTTGCACTATTTCTGTACTGTATCTAGACTGTTTTGCCACTGTTTCTGTGTTGTTTATGCATAATTCTGCACAATTTCTGCTCTATTTTCAGCATTATTTCTCATTGTATTTATACTATATATGCACTGTACCTTACTATTTCTGCAATGTCTCTGTAGATCTGTGCTGCGGCAGCGGCATTCCGGCGGCGGCAAGAAGGCAACAGGATGAGGTATGTGAGGTGGAGGCTCAAATTTTCCCTTTCGAGTTGTTTGTAGCAACTTGTAAATAAAAAATAATGTTATGTTTTGTAATATGAATAAAATTGTTATTTTTTTAATTAAAACTTAAAAATTATATATACGTGTAATTAACCCCCTAAAATTGTTGGGACATAAGTTGCGTAACTTTTTTTTGGTGCAGTTTAACGCTACCATTTAAACAACAATCATAATTTACAAAAGTTAAATTTTAGTTGCATCTTCAACGTAAAATTTTTGTGTAGGGGCCTGTTTGGCGAGCGCTAATTGATTTGTAGTTGTCAAAACAAATTCGCTGAGAAATAACCACCTCCGGACAAATCTCAGTATTTATACTGGGAAGCTTTAGTAAACTAACCTCAGTATAAAATACTGGGGCTTTGAACAAGTTTTGTTCAAGGCCCCAGCATTTTGTTATGGGACTTTGTATAAAGCTTCAGTCTCATAACAAAATGCTGGGGCTGTGAGCAAAACTTGTTCAAAGCCCCAACATTTTGTTATGAGACTGAAGCTTTATATATAAAGTCTCATAACAAAATAATGGGACCTTTGAACATATTAGTTCATTAGTTCAAGGTCCCATTATTTTGTTATGGGACTTTGTATAAAGCTTCAGTCCCATAACAAAATACTTGGGCTTTGAACAAGTTTTGTTCAAAGCCCCATTATTTTGTTATGGGACTAGTCTGGAGTGTTTTTCCAACGCTAATGGAGCTTAAGTGTGCGCGCGAATTTTTGGCTATTCTTCAATGAATTTTGAAACGGTGAATAGTCCCCAATGAGCGCGTCTAAAAATGGCTAGTGATCAAAATTTCCCTTCTTCAACTCCTAGGTATGAGGTTGACTTCAATCAAAGCATAATTTATGATCAAAGGTCTGAAATTTGAATGCAGTTCAATTTCAAAACTTTCGTCTCAAATTGGTTTCAACTTCAATTCTTAGGGCTGAGGTGCTCTCCAATTTCATACTCGATGTTCTAAACTTTCTATGTCAATGGTCAAGTGTAGAGGTAATTTTGAACAATTTTTTTTCTTATTTCAAAGTCCCCTAATTTAAATATTCTTCCTTTGGTACTATATATTGGACTGGACTTATGGTCATTGGCGCTGTATTAGTAAAAGTTGGTCCGAACATGTTGTTGACAGGTGTCTTATTACATAACATGATTAGATGGATAGATGGAAACAAAGCGCCTTCAAATGATATGGGTAAACCACAACGACAATCGAAGAGGGATCGACTTTCCAGGTGACAACTAGACACTTATATCCCCGGACAAGACCAAACAGGCACACGTGCAGATAGACTTCTCAAAGCTCAACTAACTTCGCTATTCATGGGGAAAATTGATAACTGACCAATTTTGGACACTCTAAGTGAGTTTTATCTACCGTTTCAAAATTAATTGAGAAATAACCAAAAATCTCTGGGCACACTTACTTTCGGATGTAAAAAGGTGCGGTAGAATTTTTATAATTACGGCTTCAAAAAATGGTCTGTGACATTTTTTTAAATATGGAAAGTTCTCTATTAGTAAGAGTATTTTTGTACTTTCAACTTCATTTAATGGTAAGATACTTAATGTACTTAAACTTGTAATTCGCCCTACTATTTTCATGACATAATTACGCAACTATGACACCTTAGGCAATGGTTTGCCTAACTGACCTCGCTTAAATTAGTTTGGTAGAATGACATCCACTAACTTTAAATAAGTGATATCCCCGTAGTAGCACTTGACCCTTTATCTCTTTCAATATTCTCCCAAATAACTTGAAGTGTTGCCCCACGGATGGAAATACCCATACAAAATCTTATACTGACACTTGCATCCCACCATCCCTTTAAGTAAGTGTTGTCTCCTAGGTAACACTTGACCTTTTATCTCTTTCAACATTCTCCCAGATAACTTGAAGTGCTGCCTGGCTGCCCCGCCCTCCAAGATAACTTGAAGTGTGCCTCGGCAGTACTTGCCTCTTTAATCTCTTCACATGCAACACTTGCCTTTTATATTTTTCGAAGAGGCAGCACTTGTCAATTTATAACTTGAAGTGCTACCCCCCCCCCCCCTCCTCCCGACCATTTTGCCAAACCATTCTTAAATGTGGACAAAACACTATAACCAGAGATAAGGGTGTACATGTGCAATTTTTTGTATTTTCAAAGAATTTTTGTATATATTCATGTACCTATTATTCTATCTGTTTCAATTTTTATTAGTCCGTTCAAAAAAGAATAACACATTTTTTAAAAGAGTTCAACATAAACTTAATATTTTAATCTTAATAAAAAGCTTTTACTGCTACACAAATCTATGAAGTTGCACTTGGTATGTTTAACACCACAAATTTGAATAGTCTTAACTTATTTCTTAAACTCCATCCCAAATCAAATTTTTATTACACAAATTGAAATGGAGTACAAATGTGCAACATTAACATAGACAAATATGTTCAGAAAAAACTTGAAGTCCACATAAGAATAAATAAATTTTAGAATTTTTTACATAAAAGTACAAGTTTTAGAGCTTAATTACCAAACATTGCAACATTTTAGAAAAATAACCCTATATAGAGGAAAATACAAGTTAATTACAAATATAGCAAAAACATAGCAAAATTTTCCCATAACATACCAAACACTTACATTCTTCCTCCTATTTCCCCCACTATCACTTTTGCTCCCCCCCCCCCCCCCCAATTTCTCCCTATTTCACTTTTCCTCCCACTATTTCCCCCAATTTCATTTTTATTCTTATCATTTCCCCCAATTTCACTTTTCCTTATCCCATCCTCGATGCATCTCGTTGTATCTCACCGTATCTCAACCGTTTCTGCACCGTTTCAACTGTTTCTGCAGCACCGTATCTCAACCGTTTCAACTGTTTCTGCAGCACCGTATCCCAACCGTTTCTGCACCGTTTCAACTGTTTCTGCAGCACCATATCAACTCCCGTTTCAGATTGTATCACCTCTGTTTTCAGACTGTATCAGACTGTTTAAAACTATATCAAGCCCGTTTCAGATTGTATCAACTCTGTTTCAGACTGTATCATAATGTTTTAAACTATATCAACTCCCGTTTTAGACCGTATCAGACTGTTTCAACAACTATTTCAGATTGTTTCAATGTCGTCTCAGACCGTATCATACTGTTTCAACGTCGTTTCAGATTGTATCATACTGCTTCAAAGCTGTTTCGGACTATATCAGATTGTTTCAACAATTATTTTAACAATGTTGACTTTTTACAAGCTCAATAATTACAATAAAACTCTATATAAAAATGTATGTGTACATAAGAAAGAAGGGAAGATAAGCGAAAGAAAGTGCTAAAACGGTTTGACTAGATGGGGGTTGCAAATACATCAGTGGCCTTGTTGAACCCCAAAAATTACCCCGAAAAGGATAAATTCCGGAATATCGACAGGATGGGCTAACTCTTTTGGAGTTTTTGGAGTCGCCACCCAATTTAAGGAAAACAGGGAACCAAATTAACAAATGCGTGCAAAACTCCGTTTTTATAAAAAAGACGGTCTTTCTTCCAGAGATTCTAAAAGGTAAGAGGTTTTATTAATTTCGGAAGAAGGTTTTTAAGGCACTTCCGAAATTCCGTAAAATACAGTTAATCCGACAGGTTTCCAAATATTTGCAAAATATGCTTTTCTAAAAGAATTATCTAAAATAATTAATTGAAATAAAACTTGTTTATGAAAAATATTTTAATTTTTTGCACGCATTTTGCTAATTTGCCTCAGTTTGCAATAAATTAAATAACGACTTCAAAAATAAAAAGGATAATGCACATAAAGTAAAGCGATATACCAAGCAATCAAATATTATTGACAAATAGAATAATTCATACATTTTATTTACATAAATGTCTAAGGAAAGGAATGCGAAGTTAAAGATAGAACCCGTGATATTGATCAACTCGCGGGAGCCTTGGTTTTTCTAAATTTCTAAGTCTGATTTCTGAATGCTCGAGTCCGACTTCAATCCAAACGACTCCAATGCAACGGAAGTTAGCCAAAAAAAAACGTTCCCGAATTGCTCGTGCCAAGATGTACCTCGCAATAAAAATGGGAATTTAAACTAAATTAGTTCAATAATAAAGTGTCACAATTAATAAAATAACAATAATAAAATAATAATAATAATATAATAAAATATATATATAATAATAATAATAGAATATATAATAATAATAATAATAATAGAAATATATAATAGTAATAAAATATAATAATAGTAAAAGGGGTTTGTTTTTTGCAAAATTTAGGCTCAGGTGCGTATCGCGCGTCGAATAGAGGCTCGGGATTTGGTACGGTTGCAAACACGGAGCCCGGGCCGTGTTGCCGTGCCAAAGCACCAAACCCACTACTCTATTCAACTTGCGTAGCATTAAAATGCACTCATCATCGCCTTTTGCTTTAGGGACACGGGAACGGGACGGATCAAGTGTAGTATCGTGTTCAAAATCCGTCAATTCATTGTGTAGGCCTCAATACGTATACATGTATTTTTTCATTGGCCAAAACGGTGTAGTATCCGTTCGAATCAGTCCGTAAAGCCTCAAATAAAATATTTTCATAGGCCATGTAGTATCATGCTCAAATCAGTCTCAAACTCTCACGATCAGATAAAGATTATCCAGAACTGTTGAAAATTCCCAGCACTAAAAAATCAGTCAATGCCTACTAACAAAGTCAGAGACTAAAATATAAGCGTATGAACATCCACACAGTCGACGTGGTAACGAATATCCCCAGTCAACAATCGGGACTAGAACACAGGAAACATTGCCATTATCGCCGACCAAAATTCCGGTGAGAACAAATAGGCAGAGCAACACCCAAACATCGGAGAAAAGGAGGAGCGACTGCCTAAGCCACCGCTGGTGGTGGCGTCGCTGCTACCCACAATACCCGTCTCCCATTCACTCTTCTTTATTTTGGTTTCGACAAACAATAAACAAACCCACAGAGTAAATCAGTGAGCTCTAAAAAAAAAAAAAACAACGATCGCCGTTAAGTTTTCCGGCGCAAACAAACATTAACAGCAGCGAACGGTAACTCCGATGGAGCGGCGGAGGAGCGACCACCAATCAACGGCGTCACTTCCACCCCACCATTCTCCTTATTTTAGTCACGAATCAACAGTAAAGGACATGAGTCAAAAATAGATAAAATCCCCGGCTAAGAATCACTGTTACCATTTCCCCCCAACCCCTCTGATTTCTGTTCGTATTTTGTGTGCAGATGTGTTGACGATTATAAGTTGGATTTCTGTGGGTGTGTGCATATCGATCTCTTTGAATGGAAAAACGGAGGAATTGAAATGGGTAAGGGTGTTTTCTATAATGGGGTATTGTGTGTGGATTGATTTTAGTGGATGTGTGGGAGAGATGGTGGGGAATAATGGAGAGGGAGTGTGAGGGAGATAAGCGTGGCATAGTGGGGATGCCGCGGCTCCTCTTCTCATGGTAATGGGTGTAGGGAGATGATTCAATAGTGAAAGTTTTCTAGGGTTTTTGTGAGTGGGGATGGTAAATAATGGGTTGGGGTTTTTTGTGTAATATGGGCTTTTCCTAGAAATGATCCTAAATTGAAATTCAAAAACAAATTTTAGCTCTTTAATTAAATTAGACAAATAATTATATAATATGCTGCAAAGAAGAATGAAGGGATGATTTGCGATTTTGGCCATTTTCCTTTAAAATTAGCTATTTATTTGCAATCTTCAAAATTGAACTTAATTTAAAAATTATTATACTTTTAATTAAAATCCGGGACAAAATTGGGTGTCAACAGGCCTTCTGTACAGTTTATGAATATCACTTCACGCACCACCACCACCCCGCCAGTAGTCCTCCAGCCAACTCCTCTTCCTCAATACCACCACCACCACCCACCTCAGGTCACCTTATAATTCCCTTTCCTTTTTATCTTCGTTTCGAATTAGCAGCACCAAAACAGATATGATCCAGTCTGCACTAATGCCGTCGCCGTCTACGACGATGACGATGTTTTGTTTTTTATGAGATTTTGTTTCTGACGGAGCTTTGGTGACGTCTCGATTATTGCGATGCCGAAGAGGCATTTCTGCTCTAACGTCGCCGTCGTCGACGACAACAATGACATTTTATTTATTGCGATTTTGTTTCTGCCGTAGATCTGGTGTCGGAGAAGCTGTGGTAATGAAGGTGGTAGTGATGACTGTGACGGTGGCGTTTTGATGGTTTATCCGCCGCAATTGTCTTGCTCCGTATCTATTGTTTTTTATGGTCTCTGTATTTCATTTCTCTGGTGTGTGTGTGTGTGTGTGTGTGTGTGTGTGTGTGTGTGTGTGTGTGTGTATTTTGAACTTTCAATAGAGGGGAGTGACAGTGAAAAATGAAATGTGCTATAAAAATATTGCTTTGCTTTGTAATTAGGAAAATATTGCTAATTTTTTGTAATTAAGGTGAAAATTTGTATAGTGTAAAAACCCCTAAATTTTAATCATGTGCTGAAATTCATTTCGAGGACACAAAGCCATTATATAGAAGAATTTGATTGAATGACACATAAGTTTCTAATAAATCGTCGTGCATGAGTTACAACGATTGAATGACACATAAGTTTCTAATAAATCGTCGTGCATGAGTTACAACTTGAATCTTGTGAAAGAAAAGATCAATTCGACATTTTCAAAAAAATTGGTTTTTTCTTTCAACTAAAATTTTGGATCTCATTTTCAAAAATAAGTTGTAACTTTATAAAATTTCATTTTTATATGTAAGAAAATTTTCAGAATAAATTTCAAAAAAAGAAAAGAAAAAGAAAAAGACACAAAAGTAAGCATTTGCAAAGACCATGAGAAAACGGTGCTTGCGGACAATGCATGAAATTTTTACGGATGTTTTTGTCTGGCTATTAATCACCAATCTTCAATAACCAAACAATTTTCCTATGCCACTTAATAAAAGGACAGTCCCTCACAACAGAATTCACAATCATTTTTTTGATTGTCCTTTTGACAATAGAAACTTTATTAATTGTTTCTATTAAAATCAAACTAAGAAAAAAATAGAAAAAACAGAAAACACAACATGGAAAAGTTAAAATTTGTTCTTGTTTTGCTAGCATTGTGCCTTTCAACATCATTGGTGAAAGGAGGAGATCCAACTTTGCCTTTTGAATGGAAAATCACCTATGGCACCATTTCTCCCCTTGGTGTGCCACAGCAAGTTATTTTGATCAATGGCCAATTTCCAGGACCTATAATCAATGGAACTTCCAATAATAACGTTGTTGTCAATGTTTTTAATCAGTTGGATGAGCCATTCCTTCTGACATGGAATGGTATCCAACAGAGGAAGAATTCTTGGCAAGAAGGTACCCTTGGTACCAATTGTCCAATTCCTCCTGGGAGCAATTACACATACCAATTCCAGGTCAAGGATCAAATTGGTAGCTTTTACTATTACCCCACCACAGCTTTGCATCGTGCTGCCGGTGGCTATGGTGGCATAACTGTCCATAGTCGTGCATTGATCCCCATCCCCTTTGATGTTAACCCACAGGACGAGTTCTTCGTCTTTGTGAGTGATTGGTACACCGAAAGTCATTCCCAATTGAGGAAGTATTTGGATAGTGGAAGATCACTTGGAAGGCCCGATGGAGTCATCATCAATGGCAAAAGTGGCAAAGGTGATGGCAAGGATGAGCCAATGTTCAATATGACCCCTGGAAAGACATACAGGTACACAGGGACAGATCCATAATTTAAATTTGATAGATTTAACTTTTGTGTTCTCACCAATGAACCTATACAGTTTCACAATGATGGGTTCATATTTTATCATTTGTCGAAATTTGAATGATTTTCACTCACTCACACACACTTTGCTAATTACGTATTGCATCGGCCTTTGCAGGTACCGGTTTTGTAATGTTGGCATGAAGGATTCTATCAATGTTAGAATCCAAGGACATAACATGAAATTGGTAGAGGTCGAAGGATCTCACGTGGTACAAAACATCTATGAATCATTGGATGTTCATTTGGGACAATGTCTCTCTGTCTTGGTAACTGCTGATAAAGACCCCAAGGACTATTTCCTCGTAGCCTCTACGAGATTCACCAAGGAACCCCACACTGCTACAGCCACTATCCGTTACACCAATGGCAAAGAACCCGCCTCATCAGAGTTACCAAAAGCTCCAGATGGTTGGGCATGGTCACTTAACCAATTCCGTTCTTTCCGCTGGAATTTGACAGCAAGTGCAGCTAGACCAAACCCACAGGGATCTTACCATTATGGTCAAATCAACATTACGCGTACCATTAAGTTAGTAACCACAGCTGGTTCAGTAGATGGAAAACTTAGATATGCTATTAATGGTGTGTCACATGTGAATCCTACAACTCCAATTAAATTGGCTGAGTACTATGGTGTTGCAGATAAGGTTTTCAAATATGACCTTATTAAGGATGATTATCAACTTCCAGCTGAGAAAGCAGAAGAAAAGATCACACTAGCACCCAATGTAGTTAATGCCACTTACCGTAACTATGTGGAGATTATCATTGAGAATCATGAGAAGAGTGTTCAATCTTTTCACTTGGCTGGATACTCTTTCTTCGCTGTTGCGTAAGTACCTTCTCCTAAAACTTATGCTCTCCCTACAGAATATATTATTCTTGCTCAAGAATACAAGCTATGCTACTCTACATGACTAACAATATTACACAGGCAAATCCAAGATTAAATTTTTTCATTCAAGGTTTTGAGTTCTTTAAAAATATGGGTTTAAAGCATAATAGTTACTCCTATATTAAGTTTTTGGAGTTTCCACGTGTCGTATGGCCCAAGTAAAATATTACAGGTTTAATTGAAACCACTCCTAAAGTTGTACATCTGGCACTGTTATACACAATAGTACAATTTTCCACTGAAGGGTGTTTAACTGATCACCCGTCGCTGAGACGGATCTACAATTAAACTTGATGAGTTCGACTTTTAAGGATCTTAGCACTGAATTCATTATACTTTAAAATTATGGTTCAGATTTAACATTTGTTAGACGTTTAGTGGATTTTTACATCATCATCAACAACATACCAAGTTCACATATATTTTTATATTTCACATCAAAATATGGGTTTGGATGAAGCCACTTTCTTAGAGCTACATCTGCCCCTGATCCTTTGCTGACTTTACCTCCACCCCTGCTGCTAACATAGTGATTTAATGAAATGACATGTGTATGCAGCATTGAAGCAGGGACATGGACACCAGAGAAGAGGAAGAACTACAACTTGCTTGATGCAGTATCGAGGAACACCATCCAAGTTTACCCTAACTCATGGGCAGCCATCATGACCACTCTTGACAATGCTGGCCTTTGGAACTTGAGGTCCAACTCACTAGAAAGACAATACTTGGGACAACAGCTTTACTTCAGTGTCCTCTCTCCAAAGAAAGATTTGAAAGATGAATACAACATGCCAGACAATGATATCTTGTGTGGCATCATCAAGGACTTGCCTATTCCAAAGCCTTATAGCGCATAAATATCTTATGATTTCAAAAAATAAAATTTTTGCTCCTAACTCCGATTTTATGGTACATATTGACGGAATTGTCAAGTTCTATCATGTAGGGATTAACATCATGAGTTAGAGTGAGAACTTTAGCATAAACACAAAAAAGAAAAAGAAAAAAAAAAAGGTGAGAAGAAGGATGTTTATGCAAGGGGGATTGAAGAATTTTGAGTTGACAAAAATCTCAAATTCTTGGTCGACCATTCCCTTAGCATATTGGCCAGCATTTTGTCCAAGTGGAATGATGTTCCTTCTTTTTTTGTTTTTAAATAGCGTAGTCAAGAAAAGAAATTGTTATTTGTCTCATAATGTATTGAGCAAATCATTTATAAATAAGAGGACAATGAATAATTTTCTCTCATAATCCTTTGGTGCCCTTTCACTTTGTTATTTCTCTCGTTTGTACTTTGGTTTCATTTTTCTTTACTTCCAATTAAGAAGAGTACTACACAAAGAATGATAAATATGCATGCTCGTTGCCTATACATGTGGTTTTATTAGATTTTTCATTAATACCTTTTAGCATGACAAGTTAGGAGGACAGTGATTAAAGTGGGAATCATATCATTAGATACTAGTCCATCAAACATTTTGATCTGGTACAGGACATAAGAATCTTTACAGGGAGTGTAGTTAAAAGCTGGAAATAAGTTTGGTACGTCTACAAAAATGTGATCATCTTCACCCAGTGAACAAAAACTCTATAAAACAAAATTGGTTAAGCTTCTTTAGATAGTCAATTTCAATCAACACCAATAATTACATTTGGATGTTCTTTTCCACACCTCACAAACAAGTAGGCAAGGCAGAAGCCATCATGGTACAAAAACCACAAAGTTTTGGAAATAATCATAAGACACAAAGACATACAAATGTAGGCACTACACTTACTTCACAATTACTTCTTGAAAATTGATCATTTTAAAAGTGGAAAATAAGACTACTATTAATGTTAATTATGACAAGTGATGGATGTTGGAGAAAGAGTAAGGAAATCAGGGGTTTTGATATGTTACCAACTCCTTGAAAGGATTGAAGTCGCATCACCATCTACTCCTATGTGAGTCACATGCTTCACATCTGTTGGTAACCCTATTTCCATCCCCGTCTCCTGCTCCTCCATTTCATCCTTGTCAACTGGAGAAAAGTATATATTGTTATTATGTTATTAGCTAATATTATTATAAATCTTGACTACACTCTGTTCAAAAAGATATTTTTCCCCCCACCAACCAAACACCAGAAAACATTTTCTAAAATAATATTTAAATGATTTCCATCGTCCCCAGCACACCTGAAAGATGTGTGACTTCTATTTCCCCTTTTTTCTTAGTTTCACCTATAAATCTTACTTTGGAGCCGGAGGCATAATTCCATTTTTATGACTATAAAAGTCCCTTGCTGTTTTAATCTTCCTCAGTTTTTCTTTCTCATTTTTTTTAATTTATATGACATAATTGAAATTAATACTATATATATATATACACACACACACACACACACACACACACATACACATATTTATAGTATCAGATAAATCATTTCAAAATGCAACAGTATGAAATCACGAGACTTGCTTAGTTTCAAAAACATTTTAGTCGTGAATCATACACAAACAGTAGATTTCCTGGAAAACGAAAAAAAAAAAGATGAATGCAAAAACTAATAATACCTTATAATTTTATGTACTTCCCTTGCTTATCATTTGACTGCAAGAATACATTTTCTATTTATTTATTTAATTTCAAGTATTTGAATTCCCTAGTAAGTTTTTACCACCAAAAGTTGTCCAAAGGAGTCGAGTAAAGAATCAATTCAACATATTCTGTAGACGGTGGAGACTCACCAAATAACTGAGACAAGTTCTTGAAAAGCCTCTGAAACCTCGGGAGTGCAATGCTTAAAGGACTCTTCGATTTTTCACCCTCTAAGATTTTGCCATCATTCTGATCTTCTTGTTCTTGTTCCTCTTCTTTCCCTTCTTCTTGGCTTCCTGCATTATGGGAATTTTAACACCAACACACGTTCTATAAAATTATAAATGAACAAGGTGTGTGTGTGTGAAGAAGCAGATGCAGCTCATAATTAATGGGTTTTAGTGAACCTGATATTTTCGTCATGGAACATAAATAATATCTGAAAGGCCACTCGAGCTTTAATAAATTCCGAACTAAGTAATTTCAAAAGTAGAATGTGTTCAACGCTTAGAACCTTAAAGATTGTACCTATCAAGCTTAAACCATGCATCTGCCTCTATGTGCAGTGGGCAGGAGAAAGAGGGGGAGAAGAAAAAGAAAGAGTGAGAGACTACTTGTGGGAGTTTCAGGGCTTGATCTTTTATGATGCTGACCAATGGCAACACTTGATTCAGAGATGCAGCCCACTGAAAATGGAAGAAGTACTAATTTTTCCATTCTATCCTTCATTGTGCTCAAAGAAATTAAATTAGAACACACACACACACACACACACACACCCCTACAAGTATCAAGAGTGTAGCTTTTCTTGTTTGGTGGGAGGGGGAAGAAGAAAATGGTGGTTCAAAGAATAAGGTAGAGGGAGAGTTAGAGAGTTGGGAGGCTTTGTTATAATAGTAGTTGTTTTCTTTACCCTTTATTGCCAAGTTAAAATAATATATGTTTTAAGTCAAGATAAGATCTTAAGTTAACTTGAATGTTGAAGACATACGTTAATGCACATATATACTAAAGAAATTCCAACCATACATTCAGATTTCTGTCTTTGTTTGTCATTCCTTCCAATGTTGGGTCTTTATGCATGGTAGGGTCTTCTTCTTTACTTGTCACACTTAGAGGAGAAGTCACCAATTGTTTTAGATGGAAGAAACCAAACACCAGTCCTCAGTCAAAAGTACCAAGTTTTTCTCTTTTTCTTTCTTTTCATTTCTAGTGAAGTATGAATTCACTTAAATTGGACTCCACCTACATAGAGTGTATAACAAGCAAAAATGGATTTTTGTGTAACTGAATTTGGATCCAGAAATTATTGGATGCAATTATACTGTATTGGCTAAACTATCCAATGCACTAAACTGAATTTGCATCCTCTGAAGCCGATTAATGAAAATCCATCTTTTTCCTGATCCCAAAAATACTTTTGTGGAGAATGAAAGTGTTCTCTCTTTCTTTTTTACTAAAAGGGATCCTTTAAAGTATGATCTTTCCTAGTTTGGAAATTTCTAATATCTAATCTTCAACTTGAATGGTTTCCATACTCCGTCAAACTTAATTACCTCTGATTAAATTATGTAATGTCAAATAAAGCAGGGCCGGACATCATTAGTAAAACTATTTACTTTTTCAAATATATATATATATATATATATATGAAGTCGGGTCGGACAATCTGAGGCAAACAGTCACTACATATTCCACAAAGTCATAACCGATCAATGATTTTTCTTGGCCTCTCAAGAAATATATAGTAACATGATCTATCATATATCAAAGAAATATAGACCAAAAACGATATAAATTCATGTACCCAAACTATCACCAACATCATTTCACGTAATCTCTGTATGTGTAAGGTGTAATACGTCAGTCTTAGAACTGTAAAATATTCATCGAACTTAGGCAGTTAGAGCTCAGGTTGGAAACGTACAGGTTTTGCAATGTGACGTCTGGTGATCCAAAGGTGTATCCATATGTGCCTGCTATCCTCTTGTAAATTGTGCATCTGTCATTAGCAAATTTCAGAGGTGGGTTATTGTTCAGTCGCACGGTTAGCTTGTTACAATAAAACTTATCTTTTGCTGGTTCTTTCCTTATAACAACCATGTGGAATTCTGAAATTCCATTCTTCAACTAAGTCCATGATTGACCTGGCAGTTTCATAACTTTTCTTTCCTGCATCAAGCCCCTTAATTTCGAAGCTTCATCCCAATTTTCATTGTCTGAACAAGTATTCGACAAAAGAATATAAGGACTGTCTTCACTTGGCTGAAGTTCTAGCAATTTCTCAGATACATGTTTTGCCATCTTTACATTTTTGTGAACCAAGCAAGAGGATAAGAGTACCTTCCAAACTTCAGTGATGTTAGAGACGTTATTCTCATGAATAAAATCATAAGCCTCCTCTAAACAACCTGCTCGGCCAAAAAGATCGACCATACAAGTAAAATGCTCAACACCAGGCTTGATGCCATAGACTTGTTTCATCAACCTAAAATACTTGCACCCATCTTTCACCAAACCTGCATGACTACATGCAGTTAAAACACTAACGAAACATACTTCATTTGGTGCAATCCTCTGATTCAGCATAAGCTCAAAAAGCTGAACAGCCTCTGCTCCTTTCCCATGTATACCGTAACTGTTTATCATAGTAGTCCATACCACAATATTCCGAGTTTGTGTTTGCTCAAAAAACAACCAAGCAGAATCTAACTTTCCACATTTGGCATACATGTCAATAATTGCTGAAATTAAAAATATGTCCTGTATGTGTCCAAGTTTTTGGACATAGCCATGAATCTGAAGCCCAAGTTCCAAAAGCTCATTATTTGCAGAAGCACTAAGAATGCTCGAGAGCGTAAACACATCAACTTCCAATTCATCACGTACCATGGAGCTAAAAACTTCTAAAGCATCTTTCACCATTCCATTGTGAATATAACCTGATATAATCGTACTCCACAAAACAGAAAATGACTGTTGTACTCCCACAACACTTTCACGTAATTCTTCGAAAATCCTAGAAGCCTTCCCCATTTGACCACATTTGCAATACATATCAATTAATGAGGCCCTCACAAACGCATCTTCATATACTGACAACCTCCTCACTTTACCATGGATTTGTCTCCCTAATTCAAGATTCCTAAGCGAAGACATCAATGCTAATGCTATCGAAAACGAAACTTCATTAAAAGACGGCCCACCTAAGCTCATTTCACATAGGACCTTAAGCGCATCCTTTTCAAACCCGTGTCCCAAAAGTCCATCAATTACAGTATTCCAACTCGAAACATCCTTCTTGGGCATCGTTTTAAAAAGTTCAACACTTTTCACCATATCTCCAATACCCAAATATCCAGCCAGCATTATATTCCAAGACACCACATTTCTACCACACATCAATTCAAAGAACCGTTTCGCATAATCCAAACACTCAAATTTAACATAAAGATCAAGTACAGCATTCTCTAAAGCAACATCTAAATCAACACCACCACTAACTATCCACCCGTGCACCGACATTCCCAACCTAAGCCCATTACTAACATTAGCACAACATTTCAAGATACTAGATAAAGTGAACTCATTAGGAACAACAGTACAATCTTTTAACATCTTAATAAACAAACATAATGCATTATTATAAAACCCAAATTGAACAAAACCTGAAATGAGTATGGTCCAAGTTCGAACATTTCTTTGAGGAATTTCATCAAACAGTTTCTGTGCATAGGGAAAATGGCTACTTTTTGTGTAAAGATTTAAAAGATAGCCACTTGTAGAAGGATTTTGAACTGACCCATCTTTGATTTTGTTAGCATGAATGAGTTCAATGTAGATTTTGGATAATGGAGTTAATGGGGTTGAAGAATAATGGGCATAATATTGAAGATTATTAAGTTTTATGAGAAATGGAGTTGCATAATTGTTACTTAGAAGTGAATTAGTGTGAAGAAATGTAAAGCCTACACATTTCTTCCATATCATTTTAATTGTAGCACATATGAAGTTTGTGGCCTCATTAATAATTCATATATGAGAAGTTTTGTAAGGTGGAATAGCCAAATCCAACAGTTGTACTTGCAATATTTGTATTGTCCAAGTTCTAATCATAAAGTTTTATTCAAATACTTATAGTTGTTTAAACACACTATTTTGAACTAGTATTGATAAAAAATACATGGCAATTCGACAGCTGAGTGTGACAAATAATGTGTATTTCATCCGTACATGATATTACCAATTTCAAAATTATAGATGAATTGACGTCCACAAGACCACAATACTTATTGAAACATTTGTGAAAGAGGAACAAAAAAAGCACGTGACAATTTTAAAGCTGTCAAAATGAAATCACATGCTTTTAAAAAAAAATAATAACAGTAGCAGAAAATATATTGTATCTTCAACAGATTTAAATAATCAATAAACTTCTCTTCCGTAGGAGTAGTAGTAGTAGTCAGGAAACCTTTTTTGTACTACTATAATCTAAACCACTACTCTTTTTAATATTGATTTCTAATTTGTGTTTAACCAAAGTAAAAAAATAAATAAAATAAACCAGCTTTTAGTAGTAGTTCATAATGAATTTGCATGTATATAGTACCACTTGATCATTGTTACTCTTGCAATTTTGGGGCAGCTTCAACTTTGCAGGCACAACTTATATAGTATATCCAAAATGCTGCTTGATATTGCATTCTAGTATTATTGTCCTCTGGAAAAAGAGTTGACAGCAAAGTCGTTGTAGTATAGTGGTAAGTATTCCCGCCTGTCACGCGGGTGACCCGGGTTCGATCCCCGGCAACGGCGTTACATTTTTTATGTTTACCTATCCCCTCCTAATTCCACGTTATTCTATCATTTCTTTAGCTTTTATTACTAATTGCTAGTCACTCTTTTTTTTCGGCTACAATAATTAGTCACTGGAAAGAGCATTTGTTGAAGATAATTAACACTTAACAAGCAAAAAATATCAGTCATTCACATGTTAAAAAGGAAAAATCAATTGAAACAAATTTTTCTTGATTTACTTCAAAGGGGGTATACGCAAATGATACTTGACTCAAGTATTTGATATATTCTATGAAATGCCACTTTAGTAGTAATATTACATGCTTACATTTACATTAAAAAAATTAGGTGAAATACCTATTAATACAATTCGTTTTCCTCTAAAGCACACTAAATTTAAGCGGAAAAAAGAATGAGCGAATTAGCTTAATGTATAAAGTGGAAATCATAGAGGTGGATAGAAATAGGATGACAAGGAGAATCCAAGGAAAAGAAGGCCTCCAACTGTTGCTACTGTCCTTTGTGAGATCCTGGATGCAAGCATACTTCCACCCACCACTGCCACCGAAGTACATATAGTGTGTCCTATTATTGCCCCAACAGCAACTCCAATTGCATTTTTGTGTGTAGCTAGCTGCAAAATGAAATGCATATAATCAATAAAACTCCAACTTCTGTAACATCCCGAAATCTATTAGCAGTTTACTAGGCGTTCTCATTGTATGATAATATATTGCGAAAGAGGAAGGAACAACTTGAAAACCAAGACACAAGAAGCACATGACAACCAACGTAGCATCCAATTTATTATGCGCTTCAACAAAGAAAAGGAATTCAAAATATCTTACAGCAATTGTTGCTATCTGGCTACGGTCTCCCCACTCTGCCAGAAAGGTCAAGATAAAGGACTGCATAGACAACATAAGCAAGGGTAAGCATAAATTAGTTTTTAAGCAAAAGTCATGAATTTTAGTATTGTAATTAACTTTTGGTGTAACAGCGTCATAATGAAATATTTGATATAACACAAGGAGCAGCAAAATCAAATGCAAGAAACATTCAGGTCATTAAACTGGGAAAATAAGCAGAGAAGTAAAAGTGGAGAAGATATAGCTGGTTCAATTTCCCGCCTTTTGGATGTAAGAAAATGTACAGCCCAAACTAGTACTAAATAATTAAGTCCCTCTCCCCCAACAGTTTTTCTGCACTTCGCATCATTGGATTGGGTATCTAGTGTATGGCTTGTTAAAGTAAGAATGAGCGTGAAGGGAAGATACGGAAAGATCGGGAAGAGTTTACATGTAACTTCGAGTATATTTGAGAGCTCTCTTTCTGACCACTATCAAATCCTCTAGATAAAACTAGCATCCTTTTCTGGACTTCGCATCCTTGTTTTTTTTTTTTTTTTTTTGTTATTATCATTTTTTTTAACTATTTCCACATCCTCCAACCAAACGATTGGGTGAAAATACAAGTATTAATCACAATCAGCAAAACCATTCCCAGCAAGGGACATCTAACAAATTTGATTTTCCTTAATCACACTTTCCCTACCACTTATGGAACACAGCCTTGAGGAAAGCTCCTTTCTTCGTGACTCTTTATAGAAACTGATGAAATAATGTTGTCCTTTTTACTTCACTCATAGTTCAAAGTCGGAGGAGGACAACACGATGCCATTAACTTGGAAAAAGGACAATACCATCTGAACCTGATTTCCTACTTGAACAGTTTTCACGAGGGTTTCACCAAATGAGTGAAATACAAAAATAATAGGACATTCCTTTTAAAGCATCCAAAAGCTCAATTGAACAGACATACCTCCAAATATATAGGCGTACAAAATCTGGAAAAGAAACGTCTGACTGCTGTTTTCCCCTGTCCACCTTCAAGTTTTTCTTCAACCTGACAAATTTCACATTCACCAAGCAGTCAAATTTGCCGGCGGATCTAACAAGAGAAAAATCATTAATACGAGTGCTCAAGATTTTGACACAAAAGTAACATAGCAGGCATTCCCCGTGTCTCATAATATTAGTCCATGTGACTTTTAAAAACCATAGTAAATGATTTAAAACTTATATTTGAATGGTGTTTTAAATATAAGTCTTCTATATTTTAGTAGTTTTTATGTATTTTAGTACTTTTCGAAGTCACGTAATTTAACTAACAAAAAAGAAGGTGCTACAAGCATACAAAAGGGTATGGTTTGAATAATCTCAAAATAGCTAATATTCCTATAGCTTAATGATACTCTCTATGCTAGCCCAATAGAACAAAGTGTATACTTAAAAACTAATTCTAGCTACATATAGTTCAGATGAAGGCTTTCAATGATTCCAGAGAACGATCAGATGGATTAAGATGTAACACATAAAATAGGATGTTTAACAAACAGGAGTGCTAAAACAGAAAAATGCGATATAAGGGTACTTGTCAAAATGAACAGCAAGTTCATGTTAGACAGGGCAGTAAAACAGGAATCTTAATAGGATTGGAGATCTCTTCAGATGCCTCTCAATTCTAGTTAGCATTGGTACATAAAATTTGCCTAATCTAAGAAAAAAATGTTGGAATTCTTGGTAAGGTAAATATACCTCCTCTATTTCCTTTTTCTGGGAAGCTTTTGAATCTGACCTCCATGCAATATAGAGCAGCCGAAGCCCAAAAAAGGCATAAAGAACTGCGATAAATAAGAATAATAACTTCATAACTATTTCAGCAGACAAATTGCTAGTGAAGTAAAAAAAAAGTATAGGAGTACGAGTGTCAGCCTCATCTCAGCAAAATTGAGGAAATAAGAAAGAGGATAGAGTTATCCATCTCAAAAAAAAGAAAGAGGATAGAGTTATAAATAAGAATGTAAAAAAAGGATAAGAAAAGACATGACATCTCAAGAGTAGTATAGCATTCCAGGTGGAAACCGTTATTTACATTATGGTACAACTAGTTCTGAACTAGTGTAATCTGCAGAAAGGACAAAGAATTCAAGGTCCTTGTCTTATGAGTCAAAAGGTCGTATTGATGTTTAAATAACCAAGATTGAGGAACCTGAAGGGAAAAAAGGGTGCAGTATTCTAATTTTTTTAATAGAAATAGAAGTTAAGAACAATGAAATAACATTACAAATTTGATTAGACATTTTCGCAGCTAGCAAGTATCACATCTTAGGAAAATGGTGAGTGCAGTACAACAGAAGCAAGTCATAAAACGTAAAATTAACAACCTGTAGCTGCACTGTTTGTGTGCTTCCTTGATATCAAATTTGGCACAATCCTACCAAGTCCAGTAGACAGTATCTACTTACATGAAGAAGAAATATAAGTTAAACTACCTCCAATAATATCACTTACTAGCAGATGAATAAGGAAGAGTTCAACACCATAAAAACCATTCATATAAATGAAGAAACAGAACACTTCCTCAAAAAAAAGAAAAAAAAAATGAACAGCAGAACACTGTTAATGCAGGTGCAACTCTGGACATATAAAAGGACATGCTGCCTCTAAGAGCTAATACAGTACAGAAGGAGATCTGATCACTTACTGTCATAACAAACAAGGCACTGAGCGCACCAGACAAAACAATTGACTTGGGGTGACGCATTGCCATCAGAGCTGCTATTATGAATGTCTCATCACCAATCTAGCAGCATAGTCGTCAATAAAACATTTATTAATGAAAGTAACACAATATCTCGAGAAAGGCACCACTAAAATGAATATTTCATTGCCAAGCCCAAACTGCCTTTGGATTGAAAAAAATAAACAGATTCATTTGAGTATGGCCAACCATCTAGTTGACTTGATTAAACACGTTTCGTCGAGTAAACCTATCATCATCATGTACTCTTACTCGTATATAAGATAATATTACGTGGTGAAAATATCTCTCTCTAGCAGCACTCAGTAACAGTTCTTTCATGGTGGAAAGAACTCTACAGAATATGCCGCAAGGAGATAAGGATCAACAAAAGAATACACACGTCAAACAAGTCTAATAAAAGAATACCAAAGTCGAGCCACTAACCTCACTGACAAGGATCATGGAAAAACTAGCAAAGAAGGCATCAAAGATTCCAAGTCCAGAATCCAAATCCAGCGGAACATTAACAAAATCAGGATCATTGTCACCCCTTACAACACCAGTCTTAAGTTTTTCAACAATAATCTGTCCAGAAAAAAATAAATTGCAAATACAAGAAACTTATTAAAACCCAACAAACATATTGTGGTGTCACTAGAATAGTAACACCAATATCTTAAGAATTTTTTAGTAACAACTAAGTCAAACATAGAAGATCTCTAAATCCAGTACTTAATTGTGGCACTATTTCCAATACCATTCTTAAATTTGCTTGTGCAGCTTGGAGACCATAAAGAGCTTCTCTCTTTGAGCCTTGTTTTCAAATATAATCACCACAAACCATTAACGTATAAATCAGAATAATTACTAACTTCATAACTTCAAATATGTTAGCTTTTGTTTAGGCCTGTTAAGTGTTTGATAATGCAGAACACAATACATCCCAGAAAAGCAAGAAACAAGAACTAAAGCACTATCTGTATGCATGTATATGAGCGCGCGTTTATGTGTATGTGTGTCTGTGTGTTTGGGGTTAGTTATTAGACAGTCTTGATTACTTCCAAGTACAAAAAGAATCTGCAGGCAAAGCCTCGTCAAAACTAAAACAACACAGTGTACCGCTGACGCTCATGCAGTACATTTAAGACGTTACTCTGTGTACCTGGGTAAATCGCAAGTAATATCACATAGCAAGAATAGTATTTGCTCAAAAATCCTACATTTGTACATCGGGGAATGACTTTATAATTTTGCAACTTACTACTTAATCTTGTACAACAAATCAAGCTTTTACTTACAAAGAGGGGAAAAGAAAGAGAGGTAGAACGTAGTATTACCAAGATATCGTGTTACTCTTAGATTTAGTGGAAAGACCCAAATAAAGTATCAGACTTCTAATGCACTCTTCCTATCATACTCTACAGTCAAATTATTTCTTTTTGCCTACCATTCCCCGGAGCAGGTGGCTCACATTTGAATGCGGAAGCTGGGATTCAATCCACCTAGGATCCCCATATTATTACTCCTATACCCCGAGGATGATCCAAAATTCGAACTTCATGAGTTCGGGATGCCACTAGGTTCGACATTTAATATTTGTACATATTTCATATATTTTTAAACACATATAAAGCGTCTAAGGCAAAGCTATTGGGCTTGACTTAACTTGTAGTTAATATGGTACATCCGCCCCTATGGACAAGCTCTACTATGACTTTACACAAATTCAACAAACTTAACAACGTGATCGAGCCAAGGCACACCATTTCTACAAAGTATATTATATAAAATCAAATCTTGCACACACATTATGCAATTTAACTCAAAATATCATCAACTAAACGTCAAGAAAGAGTATTAAACTCACTTTACTACGCCTACCGAGATCTTTGAACCGTCCACTTGTCTCCTCTACACCTTCCTAAAATTAATAGTATAACATAATAAGCAAACATTATATAAAAAAACTTATATAAATTGAACAGAATTTTGGGCAAATACCTGAGAAGAGATCAAAGGTGAAGAAATGAGAAGTAAAAGGACTAGAAATGAAAAAGTAAAAATCTTTCTTGGGTTTGATTGCAAACCCATGATTATTTTTCTTTAAATTTTTGGACCAAACGAGGGAAATGGGAATTGAGAAAAAGGGGATTTTCTTGAAGAGAGAAAAAGGGGTATGAGGGATCAAGAAAAGGGAATTGGGATTTACAATACAAGTATTGTTATTTTAGTAGGAAAGGACATCTTGCGGATACAAAGTTGTGAGCATTTGGATTTGCTAGCAAGATCTTCCCCCCTAATGTGGTCCTTCATGCATATTTTAATTGTCTCACGTTTTGCTTTCTTTTTTTGTTTCTGGTGTCACCTACCTGCTTTAGAACCGACTAGTCTGGATTGATGCATGAAAGGATTAATTTGGTTGTAAAATACTAGTAACTTATAAAATACGCCTTCATTATTATGGACTTAACATATTTTAATTATTTTTAATTTGTATATATTTGTATCGTCGTAAAAATAATATTTTCACTATTAAATCATTATGAAAAAGGTTATCCTTAAATGACCTTTGTCAAGTGTTACCTCCACATCCTCCTGCCACAACAAGTCGAGCAGCTCACATCAATTTTCACCACACTATCGCAACTATCAACCACCACCAGTGACAGAGGGAGGATTTTCAACAAGGGGTTCAAAATTTAAAAAGAAAAGCTTAGACTTGTGTCTAGGGGGTAAAATATATGGTATGTATATATAAAGCATCGATTTTACCATGTATATGTAGTGCAATTTTTCGGCGATCCCCTTGCCCAAGGGTGGTTCCGCCACATTATCAGGTGCCACCACATATCTAATATTCAGGTCACTTTCATATATCTACCACCCGTCAAGAGTGTACAACGACTATTACCTGCCTCCTATACCTGTGAATATATCATCATATTACACCTATCATCGCCGACCATTATTAGCCCAATTGTCATCGCGCTAGCTTTTAGTGTGATTCATCAAATAATTTTTTTTTCTTTTTTATAAATCATATTGTAACGACAAATTTCGAAGTCTAGAAAATTTAAAACAAAAACAGTGTAACAAAATATTATATTTGATATCAACATAAGATGCGGGTTACAATCTCTAGGATGTCACTAAATTTATAAATGACGTCCTTCGATTCTTCTCCTCATGAACTTTGGTTCAAGGACTCGGAAGCTTGATCTTGAACTTGATGAACTTTGGATTTGATTTCAAAATATTTGATCTTGGAGTTTTTTGTGCGTCATAAACACTTTGACGTCCGTCACGAACAAGATTTAAGATTCAACTGCCACGAACAGATGATTTGAACTCCTGCATACTAAATCTTAATTTAAACTTTGTTGTTGGATTTTTGAACAAGGACGTAGATCGTGACCTTAGTTGTTGAACCTGAACAAGGACGTAGATCGTTGCCTCCGTTGTTAAACTTGAACAGGGACGTAGATCATGACCTCCGTTGTTGAACTTGTGTTGAAGGATGGTTTTGAAGATGACAAAGGACCTGGTTCTGTGTGGACTAGGAAAAGGTTCACAGTTGAAGAAGTAGACCTGGTTGTTCAAGGTGTTATTCGAGTTCGAGCCAATGAAGGAAAAAAAGAACAGTTGGAGTTGAAGTCTCAATCTAATAAGAAGAAGGAAAAGCTTTCAAGGCGGTGCCGAAGAAGAAGTTGTTTCCTATGCGAAGAAAGATTGAAGACTTAGGCAAAACAACTTAGGTTTCATATAAGACAATATGGGCAAACCTTATTAGAAACTGATTCCAAGCGGAAAAAAGAGTTTTAAGTTAATTATGGAAAAGGCTTTCCATGAACTCTATAAATACAAAGTTGTTTTGACCTAATTAGTTTACGCACTCAAGAAATCTCAACAGAGCATATCGAGAGCAAATTGATCGTAGGAAGTATTGTGTGCAAGAACAGAGACAAAGCGGCGAAACCTGGAGGAGTTCGAGTTTCATAAGGTCTAGTATGTTGTCTTAGTTTTCTGTTATAAGCTTTAGAGTTATAATCATTCAACTTATTTAGAAACATTATTTTGAGATTACGTTTGGTGAGGTAGTTCAACCTTACAAGTTATAGCGAGGCTTGGAAGGTTCTAGGTATTAGTCATAGTGAGGCTAGTTCCTTAATTACATTATATTGTAATCTAAAACTTGCTCAGTTTTCTTGAGTGGAAAAGTTTAAATCCCAAGATTGGGTCGTGGTTTTTGATCCCTTGAGCAAGGATTTTTCTACTTAAAAAATCTTTGCGTTCTTTACATTTCCACATTGTCTTAAGTTTCAGAGATATGTGAAACTTGCAAGGAACCTAGTTATTTGTAAGTTAGGCGTATAAAGTAAAAGCAAGTTTTAGAAGTTTGAAAATCAGGTAAGGACACTATTCACCCCCCCCACCTCTAGTGCCTTATGAAGGTGCACCGGGTGCAATAAGTGGTATCAGAGCAGGTTCTCTCATATAAAGATTAACATCTTGAGAAGAATCTGAACAATGAGTGCACCACCGATTATCACCGAAGGACAATCCACCAACAGGCCTCCTCAGTTCAATAGCTAGTACTATGGATGGTGGAAGAGTAGAATGGAAGATTTTATTCAAGCTGAAGACTATCAGCTCTGGATCACCACAACTGATGGACCTCTTATTCCTACCAAGACTGTTGGTCAGCCACCTAATCAGGAAACTATTCCTAAGGATAGGTCTAAATACACTGATGTTGATTTCAAGATGGTTGAAAAAAATGCTAAAGCTAATAGGCTCATCATATGTGGTCTTGGCCCAGATGAATACAACAGAATTTCTTCATACAAGACTGCCAAGGAGATCTGGTATGCACTTCAAGTCGCTCATGAAGGAACCACTCAGGTTAAGAAGTTAAGGATTCAGCTGCTGAAAATAAAGTCCGAACTGTTTGATATGGGAGAGACCGAATCCATCCAAGATATGATGAACAGGTTCACAATCATAACCAATGAGATGAAGTCCTTAAGTATGACTCTTTCTAATGAAGACTTTGTGGAAAAGGTTATAAGGATTCTCCCAGACTCCTGGGAATCCAAAGTCACAGCTATCATCGAAGCAAAGGAGCTGGACAAGATTCAACTGGATGAACTTGTCGATAGTCTGAAAACTCATGAACTGATGAACCATTCAAGAGTAAAAGTGGAACCCAAGAAGGAGAAAACTTTGGCTTTAGAGGCTACTGAAGGATTAAGGTATGAAGTTTCTGAACAGGAGATAGCTTTGGTAAATGCTGTAAGAAAGTCATTAAGCTTAGAGAAGAATAGAAGGTCTGCCAAATCTAATCCAAACAGGAGGAACATTGTTAATAATCCAGACTACTCAGGTTGCTTCAAGTGTCATAAAAAGGATCATGCTGTGAAGGACTTTCCTGTGTGGGAGATGGAGTGGAAGAAGGAGAGTGCTGCCAAGGAAGGTGAACCTAAGAAGACTAAACGACCACCCAATTTTAGAGCCATGAGGAGAAAGAAGAAAGAAGCATTTTATGCTACATGGGGACCATCTTAAAGTGACATTGATTCAGGAGAAGAAGAATAATCAGATGATGACTCTCCTTTTGCACTGATGGTTCTGGATGAACAATCACCCACTGATGACCTGCCTGAGGTAAGTCTCGATGACTTGAAACTAAAACTTTCTACTTGTTCCTTAAGAGAATTGAACATGCTTGCACTTACTTTGATTGAAGGAATTGAAAGTCTAAGAGCTGAGAAGGAACAATTGCTTTCTGAGAATGACCATCTGATCTTAGTTGTGTCTGATTATAAAATTAAGAATAAAAACTTGGATGAAGCCAAAACTGAATTGGAAATTGAATCTGCTTCAACTAATGGGCAAGTTTTTCAACTTAAACAGAAAGTCTCGGCTCTTGAACTTGAAAACCTGAAATTAAAGGAACATGTGCTGGAGGAGCAAAAGAAAGCTTCAACTTTGAACTTGATAATCTTAAACTGAAGAAATCCCTTGGTAAGCAAGTAGTTGGTGAGGCTCAAATCAACCTTGAATATGAGCTTAAAAAGAAAAACAAGGTTCTACATCAGGAAACTGAGAAGAACCGTATTCTTCAAGTAAAGGTTGATAAGGCCAACTATGAACTTACCAGGTTTACTAAATGGAACAAGTCTTCAGAAGCTTTGAAGTGGTTGCATGAAAATCATAATAGAGGTAAGAATGGCTTAAGGCATAGGGAACCTTTATCAGCATGGAATCCTAACAGAAAGTATATAGGACTCCCATGCAATAAATTTTGCTTCCTTTGTAGAAAGACTGGGCTTTATAGAAAAGAATGTGACATTGCATCGAAGGTTGTTAAAAGGAACCTTAAGGCAGTTTTACCTTATTGGGCTAGAAAATATTTGATTCATCCATTCCATCACAAAAAGGGACCCAAGCTTGTCTGGGTTCCTGTTACTAACCCCTGATTTTGTTTGATAGGCTGGAGTAAGAAAGAACAACCCAAGTTGGATTCTTGATAGTTGGTGTTCCAAGCACATGACAGGAGCTAGAAGAAACTTTCTCTCACTCGCAGCGGTTCAAGGGGATAATGTGGCTTTTGGACGAGGTAAAAGTGGAGAAATTGTTGGTATTGGAAAGGTTGGGAGGTCCCTCAATCATGCAATTGAAAATGTATTGTGTGTTGATGGATTGAGGCACAATATACTAAGCATCTCCCAACTTTGTGATAAAGGAAATCAAATTAGTTTCACGTCTGTAGGATGCACTGTGAAGAACCTGCAGACTGGTGAAGTGGTACCAGAAGGGAAATGAGCAAATAATGTGTACAATGCTACGTTAGGTTCTCTTCCAGAAAATAATTTGACTTGTCTGAATGCACTTGAAAATGATGCACAACTGTGGCACAAGAGACTAGGACGTGCAAGCTTGACTCAGTTGAATAAATTGGTGTCAAAGGACCTGGTTCGTGGACTACCCAGCAAAAGGTTCGATGCCATCAAGATATGTGATGCTTGTGTGGGGGAAAACATGTCAGATCTTCATTCAAGTCAAAGAAAGTGGTTAGTACGTCTAAACCACTTGAGCTTGTCCGCATAGATCTGTGTGGACCTATGAGGGTTAGGAGCAGAGGAGGTAAGAGGTTTGTAATGGTGATTTTTGATGACTACTCTAGATACACGTGGACCTTGTTTCTCAGATCTAAGGATGAAGCTTATGACATGTTCGAAGACTGGGCAATGGTTGTTCAGAAGAAACTAGGATTTCAACTTGTGTGTATCAGGTCTGACCATGGAACTAAGTTCGTGAATGCTAAGTTTACTGAGTACTGCAATAAACATGGTGTGGACCATAACTTCTTTGCACCAAGGACCCCTCAACAAAACGGAGTAGTTGAAAGAAAGAACATGCCCTTAGAGGATATGGCTAGTACAATGTTGTTATCAGGCAGTTTGGCTAAAAACTTTTGGGCTGAAATAGTTAACACCGCATGTTACTTATTGAATCGATGTTCTATCCGTCCTTTGTTAGAGAAAACTCCCTATGAGCTGATAAGAGGAAGAAAATCCAAACATCTAAGAGCGTTTGGATGCAAGTGTTTCGTGCATAATAATGGGAAGGAACATTTGGGGAAGTTTGACGCTAGAAGTGACGAGGCCATCTTCTTGGGATATTCTTCACAAAGCAAAGCTTACAAGGTGTTCAACAAAGAACCTTGACTGTAGAAGAGAGTGTGCATGTAGTATTTGATGAATCTAGAACGATTGTAAAGAGAGTTGAAGATGATGATCAGGAAATTGGGTTAGCTAGAGATGAACCTGCTGAAGACCCTGTGAGACTTGAAGAAGACATATTTGATCAAAGTGAGGACAAAGATCAGACTTAAGGGGAACAAGGCGCAATCAGACAAGGGGAACATAAGAACTAGAAGAAGACAATCCTAATGTACCTGGCCCTTCTGGTACTACTACTCAGCAGATTCAACCCAAACCATGGAAACATTAAAGTTCTCACCCATTAGAGAATCTTATATCTGATTTGAATACTGGGATTGTGACTAGAAGAGCCCTGAAGAACTTCTGTGCATTTTATGCGTTTCTATCAGCCGTAGAACCTAAGAATGTACGAGAGGCACTTGAGGATCCAGATTGGGTGACTGCTATGCAGCAGGAACTTCATCAGTTTGAACGAAGTAAGGTATGACACCTGGTCCCTCGACCTTCGAACAGGTCCATCATTGGAACTAAATAGGTATTTAGGAACAAACTGGATGAACATGGTATAGTGACAAGGAATAAGGTAAGAGTGGTGGTTCAAGGTTACAGTCAAGAAGAAGGGATATATTATGATGAAACCTTTGCACATGTTGCTAGAATGGAAGCCATTAGGATGTTGATAACTTTTACAACTTACATAGAATTCAAGCTGTATCAGATAGATGTAAAAAGTGCATTCCTTAATGGTTATTTGAATGAAGATGTGTATGTGATTCAACCACTCGATTTTGAAAGCTCAGAGTTTCCAGCTTATGTCTACAAACTTGACAAGCCACTTTATGGGCTAAAATAGGCTACTAGGGCTTGGTATGAAAGGTTATCTGGGTTCTTCCTGAAGAATGGGTTTACTAAAGGAAAAATAAACAACACTCTGTTTCTAAAGAAGAAAGCCAAGGACTTGTTGATTGTGCAAGTGTATGTAGATGATATCATCTTTAGAGCTACTAATGAGAACCTTTGCAAGGAGTTTGCCGACCTGATGGGAAGTGAGTTTGAGATGAGTATAATGGGTGAGCTGAATTTCTTCTTAGGCTTATAAATCAAGCAAACTCAGGAAGGCACAATGATCCATTAGCACAAGTACATCAAGAAACTTTTGAAAAAGTTTGATATGAAAACTGCTAAGGACATGAGCACACCTATAGCACCTGGTACTAAATTGGATCTGGATGAACCTGGTGCTTCCATTGATGAAATAAAGTACAGAGAAATGATTGGTTCTTTGTTGTACTTGGCTGCAAGTCGTCCAAATATTATTTATAGTGTTGGTTTGTGTGCAAAATTTCAGTCAAAACCAAAGGAGTCACACTTAACATCAGTCAAAGAGGATTCTAAGATATCTGCAAGAAACTCAAGATGTGTGCTTGTAGTACCCAAGAGGTGGAAGTTTTGATTTGATGGGGTTTGCTGATGCTGACTATGCTGGTCACTTGGTTGATAGGGAAAGTACATATGGGATGGCACACTTCCTAGGTGCATGTCTTGTTTCATGGGCTACAAAGAAGCAAAATTCAGTGGCATTATCTACAGCTGAAGCTGCTTTATGTTGTTCACAACTTTTATGGATTAAACAACAATTAAAGGACTTTAGAATAAAGTGTGGACCAGTTATTGTGACAATATTAGTGTAGTTAATATAGCCAAGAACCTGATCCAACACGAGAAAAAAAGCACATTAATATTAGGCATCACTTCCTAAGAGATAATGTTGAGAAAGGCCTAATCACTATGAATTTTTGCAGGACTGAGGATCAAATTGCTGACATCTTCACTAAGGCTTTGAACATGGTACAATTTAAGAAGAACATGCTTGAGTTAGGGATGACCAAGATACACTAATCGAGGCAGCACCTGATTCTCCCAATGATTGGCTAATGAAGTTTTTTTGTTTAACCTAGCTTAACTTTATTTAATTAACTCTACTTTTAAAAATATAATTGTTTTTCTTGCTAACCTATTTGGAACATGTTTTCATGACTTAGATACTGGCAAACTATTTATTGAGTAGAGGATAAATGCTAAAGAACCTGCTGCATGGACGTTCATGTACGCATCCAATATTACTTACTGTAAAAATTGTCTTATGTGGCCAATTAGTTACCAAGTTAACATATGTGACGCTTGATTATTGGGTAATTTTAAATTTCAAATCCATTAAAACACGCTGGCGTCAGCTCCCACACGTAATAATGGTAATGCACAGCTTTTTCGCATCCCATCGCCCAGTTCTCCTTCCCGATACAAACTTTACACCCTCATTAGTCTCCTAAGTCATCTAAAAGGGTTTTGTGTAGAATATACATATTGGTTCTATCGCTTGTCAAAACAAGCTAAGTTTATCTCTCACTAAATCTCTCATATTTTCTTTCAAGAAAACTTCTCAAATCTTTTCACCATGTCAACTACTTCCAAAAATACTGAAAATCCTACTTCTTCGAAATTCAAGATATCCAAACTTAATCAAAAAGTAAAGTAACTAGAGGCGAGTAGATCAGTTGCAATGGCGAAAATTTTTGTGATGTTAAGGCAAAAGAAGGTATCTGAAGAAGCCACAAGCAAGGGGGAAACAGTGACAACTGCTTTGGCAGAACAAAGTGTTGAGGAGAATCAGGAGAAAATCCAAGAAATTGAAAAGGTAAACCCTAGTTCTTTTATTGTTACTGTTCCTGTAGTTAGTACTGTGAATTCTGACCCTATAGGAGATTTAGAGGGGAGTACTACTGTTAAATATTCTAAAAAGGATAAGGAAGCAGTAGTGGTAGTTGAGAAAGAAAAGTCTAATCATGCAGTAGAAACTGTAGTTGAAAAGGCGATTGAGGAACCTGTTGTGGAACCTAATCTCTCGGAAGTTCCTTTAGTCAATATGTCTGTAGCAATTGAGTAGAAAATGAGAAGTCTGCCGAACCTTCCAAAGAACCTAAGAAAGAATCTTGTTCACTCTCTGGCTCTGAGAATGGTAATGATGCAGATTTGAAAGAGATCGATGACTATGAGGACAATAAGGAAGAGGGTGGAGGATACACTGAGCCTCTGAATGAGAAAGTGCCTGAGGATAAGGAGGCAAACCCTACTTTTCATGAGATTGAGAGTTCTTCTGAAACTGAAGGATCGGCTGAGTGTAAGTCTAAGAGAAGAATTAAAAAAAATTCAGAAGATGATGTTCTGGTAAAATCTGTGAAAAAGAGAAGACTTGTGAAGGGGGGGAGAGCATGTGGGTAGCTCTAGAATTGGTAGTTTTCGGCATGGTGATGATGATGGTGGTGAGTTTAGCAAGAAAGCTGGTTCTGTGGGAAGAAGACCTGCTACTAGAGGCTATGTCAAGGGACAACAGAGTAGGGTTGCTGGTGAGCCAGAGGTGCGTGGAAAAACAAGGTTGAAGTTGATAGCTGAAAACGAAAAGGAAGAAAACAGAAAAGAATTGAACACTTTCGAAGGTTACCCCTGGTGAAGGGTAAGATTCTTACTGATCTAGAGCTGGAAGGAATGATTCAGTTTGGTGACAAGTTAAGTGCTCAGGGTTGGTTGAACCTACTTAGTGATAATGCACGAAGATTGTATGATCAGGAGGTTCGAGAATTTTATACGAATCGTACCGTGAGTGAGGGGATTGTCACTACCATTTTGAAGGGGTTAGTAATTCAGTTTAATTGTGATGAATTGGGTTCGATTTTGGGTGTTCCATCCCTAGACTATAGTGAGTATTTAAGAAACTCATGGCCTGCAAAAGGTGATGAAGTGTCTGCTTTGGAAGTTACAAGAAAATTTGCAGGGAAACCTAGACTTGGAAGGGCAACGCATGTTGGAAAAAAAGGCCATGGAACCCTTTTATCAGTTACTTTTGAGTTTGTGCTGAAGAACCTATTGCAGAGGTCGGAAAGGCGCAGTGAGGCAAATTTCCTTGACATGACTTATATGGACCTGCTAGATAGAGAGGTTCGTATCAATCTGCCTGAGTTGATGATTAAGCACATTGCTAGAGTGGCTGATATAGGGTTGGGTAAGCATGCCTTAGTCTATGTGTTTTTGTTGGCAAAGTATTTGAATTTTTTGGAGTGCCTCAAGCAAAGTGGACTGAACCTGATCATAATGATATATTTGGGAGGAATATCTTGAGATCTTGTGACTATGTGTTAGATGGTGAACCTGCTGATGAACCAGCACATCCAGAAGAAGAGGTTAAGGAGAGATAAGGTGTTCGTATGGGTAGGAGGGTTAAATTTTACAGGAGGCAGCTTGAGAGGCAAACAGATGAACTCGCCTGGTTGAATGCTGAGAACACTAGGCTTGATGCTGAGCTGGAACGAGAGAGACAAGAGAACTCTGCTCGCCTTGCCAAGTTACTTGCTCATTTCAATATTCCTGATGCCCCTTAGATGATGAACTTGTCCCTTCCTTTTGTTCTGACGTTGGTTCTTACTCTGGCCTGTTTTAAGACAGTTTATTACTTTTGGTTTGTAGTAATATTTTGGATGTTATGCTTGGATGTTTAAGCCGGTTTGGCGATTTTAAAAATATTTACTTATCCTTTGCTATATTTGCTGGTGTTTATTGTCTGAAATAGGTTCCTTACTTGAAAGGTTGGCTAGCTGCCCTTGGCACTAGAGTCAGCTAGACTAAAATTAAGTTATGCAGGTATTACGACTGTGAACTTTTCGATGATGCCAAAAGGGGGAAGTTAGATGTTGTTTAGATCAGTTTATGTTTGTGGCCTAATTTTTGTCTAACTGTTTATTACCCCGGTTCTTATTTAGTGTTGATAGTATACATGTTCTTGTGCCAATGACCCTCGGTGAGATAACGTTGTTTGTCATCATCAAAAAAGGGGAATTTGTTGAAGGATGGTTTTGAAAATGATAAAGGACCTGATTCTGTGTGGACTAGGAAAAAGTTCATAGTTGAAGAAGTAGACCCGGCTGTACAAGTTGTTATTCGAGTTCGAGTCAATGAAGGAAAAAGAGAACAGTTGGAGTTGAAGTCTCAATCTAATAAGAAGAAGGAAAAGCTTTCAAGGCGGTGCCGAAGAAGAAGTTGTTTCCTATGCGAAGAAGGATTGAAGACTTGGGCAAAACAACTTAGGTTTCATATAAGACAATATGGGCAAACCTTATTAGAAACTGATTCCAAGCGGAAAAAAGAGTTTTAAGTTAATTATGGAAAAGGCTTTCCATGAACTCTATAAATACAAAGTTGGTTTGACCTAATTAGTTTACGCACTCAAGAAATCTCATTTGGTGTCCTTTTTGATGATCTACTCCTTGATCTTCCTTCTCTTTCTTTTTGTTTTATTTCTTTTGGCTTTAGCTCATAATAGATTATCAAAAAAAAAAAAAAAAATGGCTTCCTATTTATAGTGGTGAAACATAAGAGTTATGATCAAGCCAAATTTATTTTCTTTAATTTGATTGATCGGTTTGAATTACAAACCAATCTTTTTTATCTTGTGATAGACTTTCATTTCATTTGCCAAAGCTTATCATTTGTACACTTAACATATTTTCATTGGCTACTTCATTTGATTGGGCGCCACGTCAATTGCATGCGGTATTTTATTTTTTTGAAATTTAGGAATTAATCCAAATTGTCAATTGTCAGGCTAGATGAAGTTGATCAATATTATACATTTATACTACTCTATATGTTTTTTCACTAAGTTGATATAAGAAAAGTTACAAAGTTTAGATATTTTCATATAAATTTTAAACATCTAAATTATAATTCTAAGAAATCAAATTAATCTAGTCAAATTTAACAAAAATTGAATAAATAGGAGATGAGTAGAAGTGAAGAAAAATCAAATGTTGTTAGAAAGTCGTGCCCAGGACTCAAATCCAAAGAGAAAAGTAGTATAGCAAATTTCAAGGTATACGCAGTGGAGCAAACAAAAAGACTTCATTTTGTAAATGAAAAGCAAAAGCTTTATCACAATTCCTCTGTTTTTTCTTCCTTTATTATTCTCAAATGGAAATTCCGGAATCATCATGATCGTTATGGAAAATTCTGTAACTTCCTATCAAGGTTTTTAACTCTACGCGCTCTTTTTCCTCTCTGACATGCACGTAACTATAATTCTGTTAATTTGGAGTTGATCAGTAATGTATAGTAGTAACTTTTAAATTTTAATAGCACTAGTGTAATTTTTGTTTACCTTATGATTAGTATGAAGTGAAAGTGGAAAATAATTCGGTCTTCTATTAGTTAAAACTGGGATATTTTTCTTTTTTGCATTTCATGTTTGTGGAGATATTGATTCTTTCCGTATCTGTTAAGTTTATACGTACTCTAATAACTAGATCACATGCATACGTACCATATATAGAATTTAAGGGAGTGGCCTATTGACGGCAAGATTATGGGAAATGAGGGATTCAAATCCTGGCTGGGTGTTTCTTTCCACGTGGGTAAGTCTTGATGGACAGAGTTATCCATTAGCTACTAGATGTACTGTTGGGAGGCTGCAGGTTCCAGGGGATAGTCCAACTGCGTCACAAGTTGGTCGGACGCCATCATTATCAAATAGTAAATAAATATGCATATATGCACACCCACTTGCAAAGGTGGTATGATTTACACTTTGGGGGTTCTAAATTCTAGGACAATAACCTCATGTGTTAGTATTAATGTATTTTAACAAAAACACAGAGTTTAAATTAAAGTTATTGGGTTCGATCAAACCCCTACATAATATTCTAGCTCCGCCCTACCCATATGCTATATTCATGTATACTATACAAAGTAATGTATAATTTTAATTGTGACAATGGTGGTGTTTGGATTTGGTTGACTATTTCACTAGGAACCTGTTATCTCCCACCATCATAGGTATCGAGTAATTCTACCCATCAAGACTCCGAAAAATCGAAAAAGATCACCTATCAGTTTTTATCTATATTGGAATTTCAACCTTGTTCTCATATGGTTTCACTCACTTTAGCAATCACTAGGCTACACCTTTGGGTGCACCTACTACGGCTTACATATATATAGTAGATATGTATGTCCACATGCATGTTTGATGCATTTGTATGTATTTCTGAATGTGCATGTATGTTAGCATGTGTGATTCCTCAATATTTTTTCGCCCATCCTTTCTTTTGCCCATAGGTAGTATAGATACTTGCCTCTTTTTTCCCAGAACTAAGTATGAGCGACCAAGTAGTAAAATTGATAGGAGTAGATTTCATTGGAAACTCCCAATTTGCTCTGAGTTAATGCATTGATTGTTTCGAGCATTGCTAAAAAAGAGTAGTTTATGTCAAAGTATGACCATATGTAGGGATGTGATGTTGATTATCTGGGGTGCTTTCCTTATTTATTGAAAAACTTATTACAAAACATGTAATGAACCAAAAGTTCGTAAAAGTGGTAAAACTTGCCTGTAGACTGATCTTCAAGGACTGACATGGCAACTGGACTTGCAAGAGAGAAATCATGTGGTGTCATTGTAATTCTTTTTCTTCTCTGGAGAAGTGTGTATCTTTGTTAATGTGCTCTGAGAAACAATAGCTTTTCATCTATATTGGAGAAATCAAGTTGTTTTTTTTAATACTGGCCGAAGGTGGAATTACCGAGTTAACAAGATGCAGAACTTACAGAATGTGAAATAAATATATGGAAGTGTTATTGGTGAAGGGCAATTCAGTTAGATTGATGCAACAACTAATACGGCTATTTATTACTCCATGTTGTTGGTATTTCAGATGCTTTGTGTCAAATGAATGTGAGATCAAGGGAATCAATGGAGTCTGGACCTTATCCTATTCGTGAAGGTGAACCAGATTGTTCCTATTACATCAGAACTGGGCTCTGCAGATTCAGATCAACTTGCCGATTCAACCATCCTCCAAATAGGAAACTGGTAAGGAATGCATATCTGTTGATAGGAAAAGAAAAAAATACGAGCAAATTTAATTGATAAGTGATTTGTTGGCTTGTGTAATTTCACTTGTTAATAGTCTATCAAATGCTTGGAACATGCCTCATTTGTGGTCAGTCTCTCAGAAAACTCCTGGCACTGTTTGTCAATCATTTTTTGGTGCACAAGATTTGGTGGGATTATTACTGCTTGGTCATTTTGAAGGATTGTTAAGATGGGACCAGGGATGGAATTTGTTAGCTAGAGGTATCTTTAGATGAGAACGGATGATTTGAATCTTATGTTAGGCGTATTGGAACAATTGCAGGTTTTAGGTGATATAAGCATTTTCCCCTTCTTTTTTTGTTTTTATATTTGAAGCTGGTAATACCATCAAAAATTCAAGTCGAAAGGACAGCCTAATACAACACAAATAAAAGTCTAGCGAGGTGAGACAGGGCAACTCGATCTGAAAAATCTCCTGTCAAGGCAATTAGCTTTCCTGCAACACCAACAGTATGCTTAACCAAACTGAACATCAGGCCCCCTTCTAACTGGAGCAATTTTTCCTCTTATTTGTAACTCAAATGACCAAGAGTGCTGGAAACTAACATTTATATTACCCTGGATGATATTTGTAATCCTTTAAGTAGATAGACAGTGGACCCTTATTGAAAATATAGAGTTGATAGTTGAACACAGCATGCCCCTAACAGATGCAAGTTCTATTCGTTTTATCAGTCCTGTATTGGAGTGGAAAGTTCGATGACAAATCAACTTACGGGTTTACTAGATTAACATCTGAATGGGTTTCACTTGTTTGATGGACAGGCAAGTTAAACTTCAGGTTTTGGGATTTTGACAGTCCCATAGGAAATAATTACAAACTAATGGATCGGTAATTTGTTTATTTTCTCTTCTCCTGGTTGTTTGTTGAAAGTATATCTTATTTTGTGATTGTATATGGCATGGATTTCCCCTCTGCTCCAATTTATCAATACAGTATACCGTACAAGACAATACTTATGTAGATGGTATTACCCTTCTGAAGAAAGAATAGAAAATTTCTTGTTAACTTGATTAATAAGAAGGCTTCTTATATAGGACTCTTAGCCTCCTTACACAGTGACAGGTGATCATTCGTTATGCTAGTATGGTACGTAATCATTCTGTATGCCTAATAGGTTAAGTAGTTGTTTTTTTTAATTACATACATTATCTCTTAACATATTCTATTGAATCTTTTATAATACTTCTCTATCTTCTTCCTCTGTGGTTAAATCTCCCCACTATGTGAGTGCTCTACCGTTGAATGGGGGGATTGAGGTGAAGAAGGTGCGCCAAGGGTCAGCATGGAATCAGCCTGCACAAGTCAGCCTGTATCTTTCTGTGTAGGAATCCAAAGAACTCATTAACTAATACCGTAATACGAGCGTCAATTTTAACTAGTATATGTAACTATGACTTACATGGATCCTTAGATAGTTATGATTATGGAATTGTCTATTGGAGTATTCTTTTGTCAATGTTTTTCTGTACTGATGGATGTGAAAAAGTATCCGATGTAGGCCCTTGCAGCAGTAAGTATAAAAGGAGAGTATCCAGAAAGAATGGGCGAGCCAGAATGCCAGGTACGGTTGCCACATCTTATGTCCTATATGTGGTAGATGTACAGGAAAGTGCGAAAGCGATTAACGAAAGTGCAGCAATTTAACCAGTTCTTATGCTAAATGCTAAATATCCTTTTTAATAAATGGTTATTATTGTTTGATAAGGAATAATTTCTTAGATGTTATGGAAAGACAGCCGCATACAGTAGTGTATAAAAAAGTAGAGGACCTACATAGAAAGATTATCCTGTACAAATGGCTTATAATAATCTACACTAAAAGGTACCTCATGAAGAGGCGCTTTTCTTTGAATACTACCCAAAGATACAATTCAAGGCCACTTTTTCACCCTGCATGAACAAGTGTTGCTTTGTGCAAAAGAATGTTAGATACCCTCCTTCGGTGTGGCTTTAATTTTCAACCTAAAACAGAACTGTATATCTAACATTAGACAGATACATTTTTATTGCAAGTGCTTTTGGAGCGTGATAGTTGAACCTGTACTCTAGTCACATTTTTTGGCAAATTTTCGCCCTAGCATCTTTGCAATTGCTTTTTTCTTTTGTAATATACCAGTTGAGCCATGATAAGAGATTGGAGTATGTTGTCATTTAAGTTTTGAGGATTTATTTCCTCTCATTAGATCTTAGAGTTTATTAAATGGCTTTGGATCAGGTATTTAAAACACTCCGTCGGCTGGTTTTGTGATTGCAAATTTTCCATACTATGTGATGCTTGCTCAGACTTTGAAGGTTTTTAAATTGTTGGATTTGTTGAGAATCGTAGTTGAAAACCAGTCTTAGAAGATTCAAAATGAAGAGCTAAACGTTTTATTTAAATACTTCTCTTAAATTGAGCATTATTTTTTATAGGTGTCGATGTTCCTATTTTATGTGACTATTGGTTTCTTATAACTTTTGATTTGTTTCCATTGATCCCCTTTTAATTGATTAACCTGTTCTGCTCACTATATGAATTTTTGAACTATTTCCAGTACTACTTGAAGACTGGAACTTGCAAATTTGGAGCTACATGCAAGTTTCACCATCCTGGAGACAAGGCTGGGATTGCTGGAAGAGTTACCCTAAATGTCTTGGGCTATCCTCTTCGCACGGTTTGACCTTATTACCCGACTGTTTGTCAATTTTTAAATCACCTATACAAAAGGTCTTTTTATTGATATCAAGATGGTGTCAACTTCACAAAAGATTTGAAAGGATAGAATTCAAGCCCTCCAGCAGATAGGGCTATCATCCACGATATGCAATAAGGAGCTTTCTTCCATATCTCTTCCTTCTTGATATCCACCTTGCTTGCCCTCATCTCGCCATTGCTTCCACCACTGTTAGCGGAGGTACTCAGTTAATATTAAATAGGGAGTATACTAAGGACCAGAACTTGGTTGCAAGCTCGTAATGTATTAAGACATGGTGCACATCCTCCCCGTGGTTCTTAGATGAACCTTTTCTACTCCTCAGATTAACAAATTAGTTTTCCAATGTATGCAAAAGGTTCAAACATGATGGTTAATTTTGGTGATACTTTACCTTCATTTTACTTCCTCTCCTTTCTTTTCTTTGTATGCCATTTTGGTTAGACGTTGCTCTAGTTGCAAAGATGAACACTTGTATACAACCAAAATGTTAGGGAAGGAGCTTGTAATGACCTTTCCTAATTGTGAGCCATTTTACTTATGGAATTATTTCAGAGGAGACATCTAAAATGGATTTGTTATCTTAATGTTCTAGACATGCATGGACACATTGCTTCTCTGGATGTTAAGTGTGTGATGATTATATTAAGGCTCAATGGACTGTTTCCTTTCTTTGTTAATGTTGTGCTCTGTACTTTTTCTGAAATATTCGTACTTTTTTTCCTTGTCTGCAGAATGAGGTTGAATGTACCTATTACATGAGAAGTGGACAGTGCAAGTTTGGAAGTACGTGTAAATTTCATCATCCCCAACCTTCTAACATGATGGTTTCTTTGGGTTCTACTGTTTATTCTCCCGTCCTTTCTGCCACAACTCCTGGTCAACTGTCCTATCCTTTGTCCAGAGCTTCTTTTCTTTCCGGCGCACGCTGGCAAGGTCCTTCAAGTTATGCACCACTGCTAGTACCTCAGGGAGTGGTATCTCTTCCAGGATTTTCATATAGTGTAAGTTTGGACATGATTCCTAGCATTTGCTTGTTATGTCTAACTGCAGATAAATAATATTGTACTTGTGCACATTATCTTTTGGAATTTTGGAATATTTTTTTCTTCAGTCATGAAGAAGTTCTAGTCTGGATGTGCTTTTGGTATGGTTTTGATAGGGGAGATGTAACCTGGTTGAGCTCAACCAGGAAGGAGTCTTCACACACTGAATTAATGTATTTTCCTTTCTTTTTGCGTTATTTTTCCGCAATCATTGATCTTCACAGTTATTTTGTACGATGTTGTATTGCACAAGCTTGTGAGTGCTGTTACCATTTTGTGGCCTGATATCGGCATTGAGTCTGAATTTTCTTAGAGATGGTATTTTTTCTAGGGTCAGCTGGGATCAGCTTCATCCCTTGAAGGCCAGAAACAGATAGCAGGAAACAGCCGGGTTTATCGGAGTTCACGATCAAGTGATAAAGCAACCATGGGATCAGATGGAATGATTTCCTCCTATCGTGCTGCTTCTCTACCTTTGGGGTATGAATCATTACAAAAAGAGAATGTTTTCCCTGAACGAGTGGGCCAGCCTGACTGCCAGTTTTACATGAAGACTGGAGACTGCAAGTTTGGTGCTGTTTGCAGATTCAATCATCCAAGACAAAGATTGGTTCATCCTCCTAATTGTCTGTTGAGTGCAATCGGTCTCCCTCTACGCCCTGTGAGTTGAATATTTTTAATCTGTTTCATAAATGCGTCCGAAGACGGATGAGTTTTCTATTTGAATTCTTCTTGTTTGTGTCAACTTTTAAGTTCTTAACATGACGTCCTTTCACAAAATGGCTTTCTTGATGTCTGATTTGGCTTAATATGTTCTTAAATAGATCTAGACTATCTCCTCTCATGGAATTAGTAGTTGGGTACTTTTGATTAATGATGAAGGTGGTGATTTGAAATTGGCCTAGAGGTTGATTCCAGTTCATGCTTTAAAGTCAAATTAATCAAATTATACATTTGAGTGGTGGCTGTCTTACTGATATTTGGGGTACTTGTCGACTAACCATGGTGGTCATCCCAATTCTCATTTCTGTATTTCTTTTGTTCTTGAATCCAAATCATTGATCTATTATTTCAGTCCATATATTAATGGGGACTGGGTGACTGAGCTGCTCTAGTTCTGACTTGAAAGGTAGATTTTTAGTCCATGAGGAAAGTGCATTCTTCTGATTACGCGAAGTAGAAGAATATTGTTGACTTCAGATTCTTAAATTTGTTGATTTATGAAAGAGTTGTTGGAGTGCATGTGAAGTCTAGTGTTTGGCTAAGCTGCTCATTTCCTTTTTTGGCATTTTGGTATGCCATTTGGTGAAAATATCAAGAGGTAAGATTAGATGTGAAGTAGAAATCTTGTGTTTTTTATGTTTTAACGTAAGATACGTTTATTCCAGCATAAGCAACACCGAGAAGGTTCATGGTATTTTCAGTGTGTGAAAACTTAGATTTGGTATATGAATGTGGGGAACTGAGGAACTCATGCAAGGTATCTAGATCATATATGTTTATCATGTTACGCTAAAAGCCAAAGAGTACAAGAACTACTGTTTAAGTCTATGGACAGGTTCAACATTGCCCTCAAAAACATCTCTCAGATACTTCCATCTCATTGTGTCTGGTTTCCCTGAATTATAGCCACTGTTTCTATCCTGCTCAGCTGATCTCTCTGTTTCCCTTCTTCATTTGCTAAACTTTTAGATAATCATGGGCATTGGTTGTGCTGATTCTTTTCTTTTGATTGTTACTTGTATCTTTTTTCTAGGGAGAACCGTTGTGCATTTTCTATTCCCAATATGGGATCTGCAAATTTGGACCCAGTTGCAAGTTTGATCACCCTATTGGCACTTTCACTTATACAATGTCAGCTTCATCTTCTACTGATTCTCCTCTTATTTGGCATCTGTTGGGTTCATCATCGGGAACTAATGCATTGACTTTGGCTTCAGAAGGAATTGTTGAAGCAGCCTCCACAAAGCCCAGGCGATTATTATTATCAGAATCAAGAACAATGCAACCTGGTTGATAGTTACATTGACTGAGGGATAATTTTATCCTGAATTAGCAGCCAGCATTATCATTTTCTATCTTTTCAAGAATCATCATTTTGTACCTTTTTCAGATCCAAAAACAGTTGCCTGTATATTCATTTCAATCGCTGGAGATGTAGAATCCTTCAAAGTCAATTTGCTCTTCTGAAAATGAATTTCAGTTGACACGGTTGACATCTTTGAACATCACTTTGCCAACAGTATTGCTACTCCTTAGTAACCGCGATGGAGAAAAAAATACACCAATTACAGTGTGGCTAATCAGCCATTGTTAATATGTCAGGACTTGAATATTACAGTAAAGAGGTGATAAATTTATGATCAGATAAAATGCTGAATTTCCAGTAACAGGACTACTCAAATTGGTGGAATTCTTTCCCATAAATCCTGAAATTAAAATTTGACTACTGCTTACAATATCAAATGTCTCCCAACACAACCACCGAACCACCCATTCCACCCCAAAGGAAATGAAAACCAGGAAAACCAATTTGCATTCCATTAATTGTTCATATATCACAGAAGAAAAAAAAGCCATAATAGAGAAAATTCTGCTTTTCCCATATATCTATTTAATTTGGAAAACATACGATGCAAAGGATAAGAGAAGGATTGCACTTCAGAAAACATGTACACAGCAAACCCATACTCTTCAAGAAGACAAGGAAAAAACCCTGCTTGCAGTCTAGTAAGGCCACCAATCTGGCTTCGTCACCATGATCTGATTATACTCGGGCCTTGAAGTCTGCAAAGAAAACAAAGAACATAAGTTATAAAGACGAAGTATTTGTTTATGTATCAATACTAACCTACGGAAATGCATGTCAATCTTGCATTAACAAAAAATTAACTATAACTACAACGTCATATTGTTTTCATGATTTTCAATCTCTTTAATAGAACCAACAGGTTCTCGTAAAACCTGATAAGCAGACTTAATTAATAATTGACACTGAAGCTTTTCCATCCTTTTAAATCAGAATAATAACCAACTTTCTTGTTATGCTCTTTATCACTTCATCTAAGACCATCTCTGAAATCATGGTTGGATCTGGATAGCCAATTCTGTTTCCTACTGTTTTGAGACTGTAGGATGGGGTCTGCACCAAGTCTATGCTACCTTCAATTCTGGAGCCTTGAAAAGCCCCAGTTACTGAGAAGAAACAGAAAACAGGAAAACTAAGGGCCTGTATTCTCAAATGAAGGCCTAGGAAGAGAACAAGGATGAACAACTTTGAAAGCTCATTGACTATCACATATTTAATTTAAAGCCGCTGTGTGGACTCATGATTTTATTTATTTATTTATTTTATGAGAGGTAAAGGATTTTTTTTATTTTATTACGTAGTACGACGCTGGTACAGAAAGATGATTATATTTTCTCTAGCTGGGGTATCCCCTTCTTTATACATCTTTAATTCACTCATACAGTAAACTACCACACATAAATTAAATAAAGGCTACTACCATATATCATAAGTTTTGTGTAGTTCATACTCAATGCATCATGTTCGACGTATATGTACAATTGATTTAAACTGATAGAAGAAATAAATATAATGATATTCTGTCGTGGAAGTGAATTAAGTTAAGCTGGCATGAAAATCAATTTAGCTCCATTTGTTAATTTAAGCCATTTATTAGGATACTGCTGCAGTCAAACTGTTAATCTGGCTGAAGTAAAGATACATAATGCTTTATCGACAAAACTTGCTAGTATAAAGCATGTTTTCCCTTTTCGCGGACTAAGGGTTGTATGTTCTTTCCTTTTTCTCTTCCTTTTTTTCTTTCTTCCTTCCTTTTCTATCCTCTTTGGTTGCCATTTTGCAATATCTAGTTCGAAAACACCAGTTAATCAATTACACTCATGGATTCTAACACTAACTTTTGGGAGAACTCAATGGGAGAAGGATAGGTAGAAGTGGATGCCGAGATGGAAAATTCCCTTTTAAGTTGACGTATAATCTCTATTCAACTGATGAGGAAGAGGGAACCTTTCCAGCATAGACTGTATGGGTAGTCTAGATACCAGAAAAGGCTATGCATAGACTGTATGGGTAGTCTAGATACCAGAAAAGGCTATCAACTTTGCGTGTATAGCGCTATGGCAAGTATACAGGCAACAAAGAACCTAAAAGAAATTATACATACAAATATTTCTGCGTAAGCAAGCAGGTAAAGATGTGAGTCATTTATTGTGGTTTAAGATGCTGAAGACAAGAGGAATCAGCTACTTCATAACCTTTTTGTGGACTGAGAGCATAATATTATGACTGACACAGACAATTTGGAGCGAAACAAACAGAATAGCTTGGGGAGAGGGGAAGGAGGGGCAGTAAGAGAGCTTTGTCCTAGACTGAAACTAACACGCCCAATTTTTTTTTATATACTACCCGAAGATTGAATATCTTTTGTAGAAGTAAATGTTTTCATAACTCCTCTACTGACTGGTGTACCCCCTTTTCTGCACCGAAATCTGACCATTTAGCTATAGAAAAGACCTGATGTCGCAACGATCTCTTAACAAACACAGCAAGTTAATCAACTCTGGTGCTATTTATGGTATTAGAAGATGTCTAACCAAACTTACATCACTGCGCATAAACTATTATATTCAGGTTTTGTTGCTTAGGGGCATGGACTATTGAGTTTAGTTCCAAACTTCCAAGTCCTTTCATGAACTCCGAATTGCTCCTTATTCTGCTTCTCACCTATCCTTCTGATGCCCTTAATGGTAGTATTTGAGCAAAACGTGCCAAGAATTATTCCATCTATAGAAATTGTAGAGACTTGGGTTTTATAATTAATCATGAGGCTGAAAGTCTTTACAGGAAAAGACTTTATACCTTGGCTCCAGAAGGCAACAACACTTGCTCATACTGACTATTTGTTCTGTGAAGAAGATAATGATCGAAACATTCTCCACCACTGATTTGCACATTGGCATTGCCAACACTGTGAAGCACTGATGTAGCTGTGGGTTTCTTCATCCTACTATTTTACCTTTTTCTAATGTCCACGTCAGCTTGTGCATGTGAGTAATCCATTTGTCATCTTACTATTTTACCTATTCTCCCAACACAGTGGGAGTCCGTGCCAACTTGCACGCCCTGTCTAGTCAACCACACAAAGATTGAATTACAGGTGCTGGGTAAACCTAACCACTAAAGTTGGAGCAATAGGCTCACGCTGAGTTGCAGCTGCGATTTGAAACCATTCAGCATGCTATTTGCCTATTTCTCTATCAATATACATTAACTTAGAGAGTCCCTTTTCTTTTTTTAACTGTTTCAGAAGCTATAGAGTATATACCACTCTTTTGGTTTTTCTACCCACGCAATATGCACCAGAAATTAACACCAAACCTTAACCAGAGTCTCCTGTTTGGGCCCTAGAATGGAGTCTCCTTAGGTACTAGGAAGCATTTTACCCTAAAAAGTGTAAGTTCTTGGCACGGATCCTGATTAGTCAGACCCCAAACCTACTAACAGAACCGGAGGGAAATCCAAAACTATATATAGAGAAATTAACCTACATAGCCGCTAACCCAACTACTTAAACAAAAAAAAAACTCATGGATGTATAATCCACGTATAATATGTGTATAAATGTATAATTGGTGTATAATCCATGTATATTTTCTAAAATGTTTTTCTTTAGCTGTCTATGGGAAAGAGCTATCTCACCCTCCTCAGACCCCCACTTGTGGTATACCACTGGTATGTTGTTGTAATCTATGTATATCAGCTAGGGAAGGTAAACAGTGAATCCGGCGGGCTATTTGTGTAAATAAAAGCACTTACTATAGATATATAACATAAAAATAATTAAAGAGCTAAAAAAATTAAAGAAGGGAAAAAGAAACTAACCAGATCCTTGAAAATAACATAAGCTACAACGATAAAGAGCACGAAGAGGATTTCGAACTCAGCGAATCGGACAAAATCGAAAACTGAGTCAACAGCTCGAGTCAAAATCGACGGCGATGATAATTCGCCTCTTCTTGATACCCTCTTCGCCATTGAATTTCTACTTTTACAACTTTGATGAATTTGGAAACTGGACAATTGAGGAAATCAAAAACTGTGTTAACAAAATACTCTCTCCGTTAGTTTTTTCACTATGTAAATCATTAAATATAGTGTGTATTTTACTATGTGATCCTATTTAATATTTGACTGTTAAATTATGTTGATAATTTTTTTAATTATTAAGAGTATAGTTAGAAAATACTAACAATTTTAGTCTTGAAATGTTAAAGTGTTAACTAATAACCAATTACTAATATTTATTAAAATATTTAACTGTAATTATTTTTAAGTGATTTGTGTAATATATTTATGAACTTCTTAAGAAGTCATTTTAGTTTTAATAAGATTAAGATCTCTAACTTTGCATACATATCTGAATATTAAGATTTTGTAATTAAATATGAATATTAGGAGTATATGTTTTTTAATAACGGAATATTTATAATTCATCTTTAGTACAGTTAATATGTATTACAACTAAAATATATTCAAGAATTAAATAGGTTGTAAGGTGGATGTTGGTATTTGATAGTGGTTATTGTATGGTAAGAGTAGTTGTGGTGATGGTTGCCCTTGTAGTGTTGGTGATGGTTGTGCAATGGTGGTTGTTTTGGTGGTGAAGATGGTTGACAATGGTATTAGTTAGTGCTGGTGGTTGATAATGGTATTGATGGTTGTTGATAATGGTGGTAGTGATATCTTAACTGGAGGCGGCTGTGGTTGGTGGTAATGCATGGTGGTCCTAGTGGTGATAGTTGGTGCTAATAGCGGCGGTAGTGGTGGTGATATTTGTGATGGTAGAGATGGTTAGTGTGTTAGTGGCTGCTAGGTGGTGGTGGTGATTATTGTGAAGGTCGATATGGACGACGGTAGTGATAGGCGGTTGAAAATTTTCGTCGATAGAAAGTGGCGGTGCTAGTACACTGGTAGCTTGATATGGTGATAGAACGATGGACAAGTGAGCAAAAAGCCATCTCCGTCAGAATAATCTTTTAATGGTATAACGACTGTTAAAGATTTATATGATTCAAATCAATCAAGAGCCATTAAATAGTTAAATATTAAGAAATATAAATATACACTTAATCTTTTGAGGCCAAAAACTTCCATTAAAAACAAACAAATAAGCACAAGTATATATTCTAACAACATTTTATATGTCAATTATTACAACCTTTGTATTAAATAGTTAGTGCTTATTCCATTCATTCCAAAAACAATAATGTAATTTTATTATTAATTTATTTAAAACTGAGTTTGATATTTTTAAATTTAAAAATAATTTAACTTGAACTTTCAATTTCAATAGTAATAAGAAGCATTTATGACCACGTAAAGATAATGGTATATTTAATGTTACAAATTTCAAACTACAAAAAATTAATTTGAAATGGATGGAGTAACTTTTAATTGCATATATGTATTAATGAAATCCACTATATTAAAATTTTATGTAGACCTTTGGAATTTAATGACTAAGGTTAATTCAAGACTAAGGGAATAAAATCAGTTTAGCCTCATGTCTCCAAGACAAAATTCTTCAATCCTTCTAGGGGTATAAGATAAGGTGACCCAATGTCCCCTTATATTTTTATCCTGTGTCTTGAGCTCCTCACTATTTATATAAATCACAAAGTGGACCTCAACATATGGAACCCTATAAAACTTTCCCCCAGGGGTCCTGAATTCTCTCATCTCCTATTTGCAGACGACATCACTATCATGTCCAAAGCTACTATTAAGTCAGTTACTGCTATTAAAGCAACCCTTGACCTCTTTTATACCTTATCGGGAGAGAAAATTAGTCTGGCAAAATCTAAGATTATATTTTCCAAAAATACTCCTCATTCTCTAACCTATCTTTTAAGTTCTATTTTGGATATCAAAATAGGTCATAATTTTGGAAAATATTTAGGGTTTCCTATTTTATATTACCATCCCAAGGCCAAGGACTATCAATTTCTCTTAGAAAATTTTCAAGCTAAACTGGCAAATTGGAAATCAAACTTCCTAAACTTGGCAGGGAGAGCCACCTTAGTAAAATCAACTCTTAACACTCTCCCAAATCACATCATGCAGTTCCATTTTCTTCCTTCCAAAACCCTCAAAACTCTGGACAAAATCCAGAGAAATTTTATTTGGGGTACTACAGAGTCAAAAAAGAAATTGCATCTTCTCTCATGGGATGTCATTACTAAGCCTAAGCATCTTAGAGGGTTATCCATTACTAAAGCTAAAACCAAAAATATGGCTATGATTGCTGGGTTAACCTGGAGACTTGCCTCAAATCCTACTTCTCTATGGGCCAATACTCTCTCTAACAAATATCTTTCTAAACCAGAGTTAAGATCTCATTCCTTCATCTGGAAAAATATTACCAAAGCTTGGCCCATCTGTTATCATAATACTTATTGGATTGTAGGTGATGGTAGAAACATTTCCTTCTGGCATCATAACTGGATGGCTAGTAGGACCAATCTTAGGAGTTTAATCAATGGTCCTCTCCAATTAGGTGAAGAAAATCTTAAGGTAGCAGACCTCCTAGTGAATAATACCCTAGACCTTTCCAAGGTTTCTTTTCCTTTTCCTGATAATCTTAGACACTCTATAGTCAAATCCTTTTATCCTTCTGACTCTGAGGACTACCCAATTTGGAATAATTCTAGTAATGGTATTTTCTCTTTAAAGTCTACCTGCTCCATCATAGAAAATTTTACTAGTAGTGGAAAAGACTTTACTTGGATTTGGAGACTCAATACCCTGAACAAAATAAAATATTTTTTATGGCAATGCCAGCACAACCGACTTCCTACTCGTCTCTATCTTAGTAAGATTGGTATGAACGTTGATCCTGTTTGTACTATTTGCAACAGTAAAGAGGAATCCTTATACCATATTTTCTTAGAGTGTTACATAGCCAAGAACTTTTGGTATGACTGCTCTATCTCTTATGATATACCAGATTCCCCAAATTGGCTAGATGACCTTCGTAACCTCTCTACAAATCTAACTTCTCTCCATTTCAATTGGCTTGATTTTTTTTCTTTTGCTATATGGAATCTTTGGCAAAATCGTAATGGTAACAACATTAACAATATGGCAAATGATTTAGCTTTCAGTAATGTTAAAGCTAAAGTTATGGAGTATAATCTATTTACTTCTAAGGTGATTAACCCTAGTCATCCTATCCAGATTATTTCTAAATGGGATCCCCCTCCTTTTAATTTTATCAAGTTAAACAAGGATGGGGCGTTCAATATTACTAATAAAAAGGCTAGTATTGGAGGTGTCTTTCGTAATTCTAAAGGAGAATGGATTCTAGGCTATCACAAGAAATTACACGGTCTAAATTCTATGCATGTTGAATTAATGGCCCTCATTATGGTCTTACATTAGCATCAAATCTTAATTATTCTCATTTGGAAGTGGAGACAGACTCCACAAATTTAATTCATCTTTTAGAAAAGCCTGACCCTACTTACTCTTCTATTGTGCTTAAATGCAGGTTAATGATGTGCTCCCTCCAAATAACCACAATTAGGCATAACTTTCGGCAGGGTAACAAGGTTGTGCATCTACTAGCGCAAGGAGCTCCTGATATGTCCAAAGATTCAACATTCTATCACTATGCAGTGCCACCTAATTTTGTCCAACATGCTCTACGGGAAGATAGTGTGGGCACTACTTTTGTCTCTACAATATCGGATTGTAATATTAAGTATTTTGTTAAGTTAGGAAACCTAAATGTGCTTAATGCACTTTCCTCTAATTCCTATGCTGGTTTTTGTATTAATGCGGATCAACTTAATAGCCGCATGAACTCACTTTGTAATCCTTCCTAGTATTTTTAATGAAAATCTTGGTTTTAACCAAAAAAAAAAAAAAAAAAAGTAATTGTTAGGTGGGACTTCAACTATAAATAGTACTCGAGTTACCAGACCGTTGCATTTCAAACTCGAATACAATATAAACATGTCCATCGATAAACTAGGATGCTATATACTCGAGTTACCAAACCAGGATGCTATATAAACATGTTATTCCCACCAACTTTATAAAGGAGTACATTTAGCATGCGTACTCTGTTTATGAAAAATTTTATACTGCCTCAACAATAACTAGATAAATCGAACAAAAAATGATCATATGATATAATTTCACATATTACATATATATTGTATGTATAATATGTGCATGATATATATAATAATACTTATTAGAGCGACTATTTTTTTAAAATTTACTTAGTTTTATAAGGAGAATTACTCAACTATGACAGATTAGGCAATATTTTGCCTTACTGGCCTCGTTTAAAATGGTTTCCAAAAATGTCATCCGCTAACTTTAAGTAAATAATATCTCCGTGGCAGCACTTGACCTTTTATAACTTGAACTGCTACCCGACAGATAGAAATATCCCTACGAAATCTTATATCGACGCCCACATCCCGCCATCGCTTTTAAGTAAGTGATGCCCCCGTGGTAGCGCTTGACCTTTTATCTCTTTCAACATGCTCCAGATAACTTGAAGTGCTACCCCACCCTCCAAAATAACTTGAAGTGTTGCCTCGACAACACTTGTCTCTTTAATCTCTTCACAGACAACACTTGCCTTTTATATTTCCCGAAGAGGCAGCACTTGTCAATTTATAACTTGAAGTGCTGCACCCGTGGTAGCACTTGTCAATTTATAACTTGAAGTTCTGTCCCCAAGACCATTTTGCTAAATCATTCTTAAGTGGGAACAAAAAACTATAACCAAGAATAAGAGGTACATATAGTGAAATTGTTTGGTTTTATAGGCACATCAATTTAAGAGTTGGGTTTTGTCGTCTTAACCTGTTCACTAGCCCAAACCTTCATAAGTCGGGAAAATTACGCTAGATAACTGTTGAAAAAAAGATAATTAATGTTTTTTTTTTTTCACTTTTTGTTGTTTCTTTTTTTCCATAACGATTTTTCCTTTTTAAAATATGTTTTAAATATTTAGGATATATGTTTCAGATATTATTTAATATATTTTAAATATTTTGGATATATATATTTATGTATTAAGTTTTTTGATAGAAAAAGCCATGGACAACTAAAAGTAAATATTTGTTGATGAGCGGATATTTATGTAAACTTTCATATAAATACCCTTTTAGCGATAAATTTCACAACATGTACCCCTTTATCCTTGGTTATTATTTTTTGTCTCCACTTAAGAATGATTTAGCAAAATGGCCTCGGTAGGCAACACTTCACGTTATAAATTTACAACTGTTCCTTCGGGGAAAATACTTCAAGTATAAATTGCAAGTGGTGCCTGCAAGGCGGCACTTCAAGTTATCTGGAGAGAATATTGACAAATATAAAAGGACAATGTCATGAATTCTGTATTACAAGGTTATACTCCAGGCTTGTTAGATAGTATTAAGTCGTTAGAATAAATAGTGCCCTTAAATCTAATGTTAATTTAGTCTTTGTTATTTCTATTTTAGTAATATTTAGTCTTTTAATTATCCTAATCAGTTCTTCTAGAAGGTGGACACGTGGAAGACTAGTAGTGAATTAGTTTGTTATTTTGGCACCTATTAGTATATTATCATTGTACTGAGCTATTATGAAGAAATATATTAAAATTCCCTTTTCTTTCTCTATCTTCTTCTTCCATCCTTATTCTTCTACTTACTGTGATTCACGATTGAGCTTCAGTTTAGCTCAAATCGTGACATTGGTATCAGAGCACTCCTGGTATCTGTTGGAAATCATCACTACAATGGAAAATCAAAAGTTCAAAGCCATTGAAGATGGTATGAAAAACCTTGAAACTCAACTTCAAGCTACGGCTACAGATTACGCTACCAGATTCGAAAGGTTGGAATCAAACCAAAAAGAGTTCTCAACGCAGCTGAAGGAAACTCGGGAGACTAATCGAAAGCTTGAAATGATTATTTCTCAACTTGATGCAGTCAAAAGAGCTGAATCTGTAGCCCCAGCTCAAAACTTGCCTAGATCCATGGCTTCATTAGTTCAAAAGTCTCTGTCCCTTCAAGATCCTGGCCAATCGTCAAACTCTCCTATTCATGTATCGCCCTCAGCACCATCTACTTACCCTGTAGGTAGAAGATTTACTTTTCCCCTATTCATAGTTCGTTTCCAGCCACTACATCCTTTACCACTATAACACTACCACCACCTCCAGCTTCCCTAATCACCTGAAAACCACCCCTACTTCCAACCCCAAATAACCAAGCAGAAACAACCCCATCTAACCTGGAAACTTTGTCAAAACCCTTCAAAGCCAAGATTAATTTTACTGAATTCAATGGTACTAACCCCAGGGGATGGATTAGGAAATGTGAACAGTTTTTTGAGATTTATCAAATCCCTGAGTAAAGTAAAATGAGTTATGTGTCAGTACATGTTTAGGAGAAGGATGATATTTGGTTTGATAGTCACTTGTTGGAGAATAAGGTTGCCAATTGGGCTTTGTTTTGTTCTGAAGTATGCAGGGGATTTGGAAATGTTAGGGTCATCGACATTGTGGATGAGTTTAACAATCATAAGCAAACTAGTAGTGTTGAAATCTATCAGGAAAAGTTTGATGAACTAAAGGCTTATATGTTGTTTGTTAATCCTCTATTAAATGATGTCCATTTCATTGCCAGTTACATCAGTGGTCTTAAGCCTGAGTTAAAGCCACTTGTTGGCCTAGCAAATCCTGCTAGTCTTTTGGAGGCTTTCGAGGTTGCTAAGTCGTATGAAGCTTCTTTCAAGGCCTTTACTAGAACCAACATTCCCAGAATAACCTATATCCCATATAATACCCAAACAGGATCTAGAGAACTTGTTCCTTACCAAGGAAATCTCACACAAAACCCTTCCAACAGAGCTATGATTCCTCGAGCAGCAGCTCCCTTCAAACCAAACCCTGCTTATGATGCCTTAAGAGACAAAAATCTTTGTTTCAAGTGTCATGAAAAATTGCATCCTGGTCACCAATGTAAAACTAAGACTCTAAATGCCTTGAATGCCATCACTTGGGGAGGAGAGGAACCTGAAAATCTATTGTAATCCATACAAGAAGAAGGGGAAAACAATGGAGTTCCAGTGGAGGAGTAACCAATTCCTGAAGAAGAACATGCTGAAATTTCATATGTGTAGCTATGGGGTTGTCAAGCTCACCTTCCACCATCAAGATTCTTGGATTTGCTAAGAAAGTACCTCTGACCATTCTTATTGATAGTGGATCTACTCACAGCTTTGTGGATCTACAAGTAGTCAAGGTCCTTAGGAAATTGTTCCTTGTTTTACTGTCATGAGAGTGGTAGTTACTACTGGGCAATCTATGTAATGTGATCATTTATGTCCCAAATTTTGCTGGACAATACAGAATGAAAACTTTTGTTTTGATATGAGACTGTTGAAAGTAGGTGGTTGTGACTTGGTGCTAGGAATAGATTGGTTGGATATGTTTTCTCCAATCATATTGAGCACAAGAACTCTTAGTCTTTCTTTTTATAAGGGTGACAGTTTGGTGACTTTGTATGGACAGCGGGATGACCAAAAAATTATTTCCACCAAAGAGAAACAATTGAACAAAATGCTTGCCAAGAAAAATGGTGCTGGAGTAGCTTCTATTTGTATTCTGGACTACATTTCAGAAGCTAAGAGTAAAGGGAATTTATCAGCTGAGGTAGATTTCTTGTTACAACAGTATAAGGAAGTCTTTGATGAGCCAAAAGGATTGCCCCACCTAGACCCTGTGACCGTACAATTACATTAATTCCTGATATTCATCCTTTCAGTCTAAGGCCTTACAGGTACTCACATGATAAAAAAAATGCAATTGAGGGAATTATAAGGGAAATGTTGCAAGCTCAAACTGTTGTTCCTAGCCATTCCTGTTTTGCTTCCCCCTGCATTGTTAGTAAAAAAGAAAGACAACACATGGAGAATATGTGTTGACTACAGAAGATTAAATTTCTTGACAGGGAAAAACAAGTACCCCATACCCATAGTGGAAGACTTGCTAAATGAATTGAATGGTGCTAAAATATTTTTAAAAGTTGATCTTAGAGCAGGGTACCATCAAGTGAGGATGAAGCAGGAAGATGAACATAAGACTGCTTTTAGGACACACCACAGCCTTTGGCAATTTAGGGTGATGCCCTTTGGGCTCACTAATGCTCCAGCAACTTTTCAATCCCTAATGCACCAGATTTTTGGCCCTTATCTCAGGAAGTTCATCTTAGAATTTTTTGATGACATCCTGATATATAGCCAGCCACTTAAAGACCACTTGAGACACCTTCAAATTGTGCTACAACTGTTGAAAGAAAATCAACTTTATGTCAAGAGGTCCAAATGTGATTTTGCTCATGATAGGATAGAATACTTGGGCCATGTAATAATTGGTGAAGGGGTTGGCACTGATCCCAGCAAGATTTCAGCTATGTTAGTCTGGCCAGAACCTAAATTTGTCAAGGATTTAAAGGGATTCTTGAGTTTAACAGGGTATTACAGGAAGTTGTCAAGAATTATAGCATATTGAGCAAACCTCTCACTTCCCTGCTAAAAAAATGAGCTTTTACTTGGGGTCTAGAAGCAGTTCAAGCTTTCCAGAATTTGAAAAAATCCATGTCAACAGCTCCCTTATTGGCACTTCCAAATTTTACTCAAACATTTATTATCGAAGTCGATGCTTGTGGAACTGGAATTGGAGAAGTTTTTATGCAAGGGAAACAACATATTTCTTATCTTAGTCAGGTTCTTAGTAAAAAGCATCAAGGGCTCTCCACTTATGAGAAGGAGCTCATTGCCCTACTAATGGACATTGATAAGTGGAGGCATTATCTGCATCCAAATCATTTTATCATCAAGACTGACCATTTCAGTCTCAAGTTTCTCCAAGATCAAAAGATCACAACTTCATTGCAGCATAAAGGGTTGACAAAACTAATAGGATTGAGTTATTAGATTCATTACAAAAGGAGAATAGACAACACTGTAGCAGATGCTCTCTCCAGGATGCATGATAAGGATGCTGAATGTTGTATCTTAACTCAAGTGCAGCCCAAGTGGATAGTAGAAGTTCTCAGCAGTTATTATGGTGATATTGAAGTTAGTTCAACAATGGCTCACGTTCTGGTAGACCCTGCTGCTGTAGAAAATGTAGTGCTACAAAATGGTCTCTTAAAATTCAAAGAGAAGGTTTGGGTGTGAAATGGCACTAATTTAAGGCAACAAATAGTGAAACAGATTCATAATACAAGGCTGGGCGGTCATTCAGGTGTTGCTACTACTTTACACAGAATCAAGGCCTTGTTTTATTGGCCATCCATGGCAACTGATATTAAGAAAATAGTCATAGAGTGTGAAGTTTGTCAAAAGTGCAAGAAGGAACAAGTACCATATCCTGGTTTATTACAACCATTGCCTTTACCATCCAGACAATGGGAACACATCACCATGGACTTTATTGAAGGATTGCCCAAATCCGAAGGGAAAAACACCATCTTTGTCATTGTTGACAAGTTTAGTAAGTATGCACATTTTTTACCTCTTGCTCACCCTTACACTGTAGTGCAAGTTTCCCGAGTATTTATGGATCATATTTATAAATTACATGGATTACTATCTAGCATTGTTAGTGACAGAGATAAAGTCTTTTTGAGCATCTTTTGGAAAGAATTGTTTAAAGGGCTAAAGACTGACTTGAAGTATAGCACTGCATATCACCCTCAAACTGATGGACAATCAGAGAGGGTGAACAAATGTCTAGAGAATTATCTGAGGTGCATGTGTAGTCATAAACCGAGTGAGTAGAACCAGCGGCTGTCATTAGCTGAATACTGGTACAATTCTAATTACCACACATCCACTCAAATGACTCCCTTCAAAATTCTTTATGGTTATGACCTCCCCTGTTGACTTTTGAGCTTATAGCTCAGTCTAGAGTTGCTGCACTTGATCAATGGCTTCAGGAAAGACAAGTCATGACTAAAGTGTTGAAGGAGAATCTAGAAAAAACTCAACAAAGAATGAAGTATTTTGCAGACAAAAAGAGGACCGAAAGGGAGCTGGAAGTTGGTGATTGGGCTTATATAAAATTACAGCCCTATAGACAGACCACCATTACAATCATAAGTAATTTGAAGCTCACTTCAAAGTTTTATGGTCCTTATTTGATCATCAGGAAGCTTAGTCCAGTAGCTTATGAACTTGAGCTACCTCCTGAGTTAAGATACATCATGTATTTCACATCTCCCAACTAAAGAAAAGAATTGGCACATATTGTTCTATCTATTGATCCCTCTATATGTGCTTCAAATGGTCAACCACTAGTGGCACCTATTGCAATTTTGGATCGTAGAATGGTGAAGAAGGGAAATGCAGCAGCAGTGCAAGTTCTAGTTCAATGGTCCAACCTATTTCCTGAAGATTCAACCTGGGAAGATTACAACTTTATCAAGTCAACCTTGAGGGCAATGTTCTTTAAAGGGGAATTGATTGTCATGAATTCTGCATTACAAGGTTATACTCCAGGCTTGTTAGAGAGTACTAAGTCATTAGAAGAAGTAGTGAAATTTATCTATTTTAGTAATATTTAATTTTTTAATTATCCTAATCAGTTCTTCTAGAAGGTGGACATGCAGAAAGCTAGTAGTGAATCAGTTTGTTATTTTGGCACCTATTAGTACACTGTCATTGTACTGAACTATTATGATGAAATATATTAAAATTCACGATTGAGCTTCAGCTTAGCTCAAATCATGACAGTCAAATGCTGCCCCCATGGGTGCACTTGTCAAGTTAGCGAAGTCATTTTTGTAAAACTACTTAAAGCGAGGTCAATAAGACAAACAATTGACTAAGGTATCATAGTTTTGTAAATTCCCCCGCCCCCCACTCCCCACCCCCTTTAGTGCTAGTGGGGCCTTCTTAATTTGGATTCCGCATAGAATTTAACTAGAAGGGCTATTATTTACCTACAAGTATATTCACTCCCAAACCATGAATACAGATACATTATTAAATATAAATAATTACAACCCTCCCACATTACATCAAGATAATTTTGATTCACGGTGAATGAATCACGTCCATAATACATCATGTATTCATGATAATTACATTTTAACTGTGACTGAATCAAAGCACTCATTTTCTTGACCAAACAAATAAGGATGCCTACACTAATGTATCCTTGTCAAATTTTAATGAGAAGAAAAATGGAACAAGATCACACTAGAAAAATTTCAAGAAAAAAAAAAGTACTAATAAACACTCATTTAACTTTAACCTTTCTCAAATCTTGTTTTCTTATTTTATTCTACCTTCCCAATTCCATTTTCTCTTTGAGAACCCAAGCCACTTTCAAACTCCCTCCTAATTTAATAGCTTCTCGACAGTTCAATACCATTAATAGCCATTGCCCACTTCCATCTTCCTTCTTAACCACCTTTATTTATAAGAACCTGATTCCCAAAATGCACCCTCCTCTGCTCTAAAGATAATTTTTTTAAAAAACAAAACACATACAAAGTGGCTTTCTCACTCCATTTTTCCACAAAATTCTCCTCCAACTACTTGTTAAGCACACAACACAAAGGACACTCTTGTTTGTAAAAAGAAAGAAAAGATGTCTGCTACTATTAGTTGGGTTCTATTCACCCTTCTATTCCTTTTCCTGATGATAAGTTCTCATGGAGCCTCTGTTTCACATGTGAGTTCTTTCACTATTCTCACTTGATAAACGTATATAGTTGACACTTCATTGATCCTACCATTTTTCCTATAAAAACTTTGTAGTTAGTACTATTCCTTTCTCATATTTCTTCTCTAACTATGTTAGTATTGCAGTCAGATCATAACGATTTTGTAGGTTCAACTGAACTTATTGTTTTTACCTCGTATTATGCATACATATCTAGTTGAAAACATAAAATGCATGCATATAATAGAATCATATTATTCTGCACCGGAGTTGAGTGCAGCTCACTTGGTGACCTTTCGTATTGACTCTAAATTCTGAATACGCCTCAATTGAGCTTTACTTTGGTTCTATTATTTTTGTAGGCAAATGAGTCAGAGCCAGAGATGGTGCCAGTAATTGAAGAGAAGATGATGCTAATGCTAAATGATACAAGGAGGAAACTTGGGAGCTTCAAGATTTGTGCACTTTGCACTTGCTGTGGTGGTGCTAAAGGCTATTGCTTGCCTTCTCCTTGTTGCTATGCAATCAACTGCAACATTCCACATAGGCCCTTTGGTTTCTGTTCTTTTACTCCCAGAACTTGTAATTGCTTTGGTTGCCATCTCTAAATCAAACTTCAAAAATATCTCTTTCTCTAAAAAAAATTAAATATTGGAGAATTTACTTTATAGTATTAGATTTATTTTGATTTTTATTGTGATTTGATCGTCTAAAAGAATTAGTAAAGTGTCGATTTGCTATTGAATTACTCCTATTATTAAGGAGAGTTACATCCAGATTAGTTTTTTCTACTTATGGAATTTGTTCCAATATAATTTAGTTTTACGAATATAATTTTTATAGTTTCACTTGTAGGAAGTTGTTATATTTCATTTTTAAGTGGCAACTACATTTAGCCAGAGTTATTTTTGAGGATCGAGTTAAACTTAATGTTTATTATTTTAACATGATATTAAAGTTTACTCATCAAAATTTTTGGTTTATTCAAAGTTGGATTCTCATATTATACTGTCCATGCTTTAGCTATATCTAGTCCTCAGTTTGGCGGAAGGGAATATCTACAGTTTTACATTCGTTGAAGGAATGAATTGTTGTATTTTTATATGGTCTTGGACATTTTTTAATTGACAATAGTTAATATTTTATGTTAAGTTAGACTTAAGGTCCATTTTTTTAGCATGAGTCCTACGTTAATATATGATCCACTACCCACGAGTCCTAGCTGTATATGGATAAGAGAGAAACGAAAGAAGAGGAGATAGCTTTCAATAACCTAAAGCAATAAAGGAATTAGATGGGCTTTTATTATTGGTGGAGAAGAGAATGAATGTGTTATTATCATTGTAGCAAATTCCAACAACGATGGTGGGTGGAAGTTGGGCAGGACAATTAACAGTACAGCTACCATTTGCTTGCTACTACAATAATGCTCTACTAGAATTTAATGATAATAATACCACTTCTTTTTCCTTGATTCTTTATTTCCGTTGCCTTTCAACTTCTTCGTATTGCTTTTGTTTCAATATTATGTACGTACCCCACTTCTTCATGTTCTCCCAAGTGCACTATAAGGCTTCAAGTTTCATCTATATGGAGTACATATTCAGTCATAAGTTGTCATTGTTGAGCTTACCTTTCAAGCTTTGCCCATGAAGAAACGTAACTAGATGCTCCCTAGTCTCTATGTTGTGTTGGACTTAACTGTCAATTGTGATAGATAAAAGATTTCACCCTCATCCCGAAAGGTCTGGAATCCACCATCCTCATGACCCGCTCGTAGTTGTTAGAATCTGATTCCGCCCCTCCTCAGTGGCGGAGCTATATGGTCCGAAGGAAGTTTAATTGAATTATTTCCATTCAAAAATTATAATGTGCAAATAAGGAAGAATTCGTGGACATATAAATTGTTAAATCTGCTTAATTTTAAGGAGGTTTCTTGTTTACATATGGTGAGAAGTATTATTAACAAGTTGCTTTTAGGTTGTAGGGTCAAATTTTAGGTGTAACATTACGAGGTCTAGTATGAGGTTTTGGTATTATTATATTTTTACTTATTCTCCATTTTTACTAGTATTATTGTTTCGTTTAATCTATTAAGGTTTACTATTTCGATGTCATTGCTTGTATTTACTTTGTTTTTTCCATCTTAGCATTTTTCAAACCTGTTTTCAAAACTGTTTTTTTCTGTCGAAATTTCTGTTCTAATGTGGTCCCTCTTTTGACTCTTGCTTGATTTTTGTAACCCTAAGGCCCTAGCTGTGCAGCTCGTGAGTTTTGAGTAAAAATTTCGCCTAAATGCCACTTTTAACACCGGTATTTAGTTTGAGGTCACTATTTTTATTGGTCTTACACTAAAGGCCATTTTTGGGTCTTTACTAAATAAACATTGAAAGTTCTGTTCATTGACTGAAGTTCAGTCCATACGGCCTCTGGACTGAAGTTCCATCTTTAAGGACTGAACTTCAGTCCATAGGGCCCTGAACTGAAGTTCCATCATTAAGGACTGGACTGAAGTTTCATCTTTAAGGACTGAACTTCAACCTAGGGCCCTGGACTGAAGTTCTATCTTTTAAGCGAAAGCGGCCACAAACTAAATATTTTGGTATTAATGGCCTGTACCTAAAGACCAGTGGCAAAAGTGGTCTTTCGTGCACTTACCCCATGAATGACAATTTGAATTGTTTTAACTTTGCACCCATGTAGGACGTTGTTTAAGTTTTATCCTCATTTAGGCAAAACAAAAAAGAAATTGGTTCGCGCGTTCTCAGAATAAAAAGTGGACTATCGGATCATTATATTTGTATGAGATTTTTACACTCTATACCTATAAAATTTAAAGTATTTACAAGACATACCCATTACAAATTATACTACCCATAAAACTAAAAGTATTTACCCAACCTACCCATTTATTATTGTATACCTTTGTTATGCCTTATAGGTATATACCTTTAAAGTATACTGCATAAATTATGGTATACAAGTCTGGAGGGACATTTATTACTGTATACCTTTGTTATGCCTTATAAATATATACCTTTATGGTATACTGCATAAACTATGGTATACAAGTCTGGGTGGGTAGAGTGGGTAAATAATTTAGTGGGTAGGTCGGGTAATATTAAAAAATAGTGGGTAGTAACTGTAATTATTTTAGGTTTTGTGGGTATTTTTGTAAGTGTCCCTATTTGTATTAGCTGACACTTAGCGTCCTGTTAATTTTTGTCCATATTTTGAGGGGGAAAAAGTGGTTCGCGCAAATACAGAGGGAACTAGTGATCATTAAGTTTGCAAGGATAGCCTACATTTATTGTATTATTTATGTTTTGTCCTCACTTAGAAAAATAGGCTTCGAAGTAATACTCGATCTAACAATCATTGATAAGTTTGCACGAAAATTACAACTCCCATCTAGCGGATTATTTATATTTTGGTAGATTAAATGAAGGAAAAGTTACACCAAATGACAATATTATTAGCAAAATTATAAAAATTACCGATACTTTTAAACATTTACACTACATAACGATACTTTTAAATATATTTCAATAAATACCAGTTTTTCATTTCCCTCCCTCCCTAACACAAAATCCTAATTTCACTCTCTTTCTCTCCCCTCCACCTACCCACCCACCCACCCACCCACCCACGCATCTACCCACCTGCCCCCCGTCCTTCCCCCTTCTCCGGTGACCAGCCTGTATCTATATCCGGTAAGGAAGCACGTTTTTTGATGTCGTTGCTACTGTTCGCATCGCCGGAGTGGCAGCATTGCCGCTGCTGCTCTGGGCGGTGCCGCTGCTACATAGATCTATTGCTACTGGCCCGCCGCCGATCTACTTCTCTCATTTTTTTTTTTGGAAGTGTATTGATGTGTGTGTATATATATATATATACCTTTTGTATTAATGTGTATTTGTATTTGTTGTGCTTAAATACATTTTAAAATCTTTTTGAATGGCTAGTTGAATATTTTGTATTTTATTGTATATTTGTATTTCAATTGTATGTTTGGGAATATTTTTGGTTGTGTATTTGTATATATTTGTATATACGCGTATTTAAGTGTATGTGTGTTTCATATGTATGTGAATAAGTCTTTTGTATATCCAAAAATTCATTTGTATGTCTTTGTATGTTGTGGGTGTATATAAGTGTATGTTTTGTATATTTTAATTTTATGTATGTTTATGTATTTTCATTGGTTAAATATTTTTTTTTCACAAGTATGAATGTGTATTTTTTGTATGTTTTATGCTTGTTTATATTGTTTTCCAGATTTAAAAAAAAATATTACCGGCGACCGGCCACTGGCGGCATAACTGAAATTGAAGCAGTGAGCTTGGGGGGAGTAAAAGCTTCATTTCCATGGTTTTGTATATGCTATGTAAGAAATTGGTATGTTTTGTAAAATGGTATAGTATTGGTATTTTTTATAAATTTGGTATTAGGGTTGTATATTTATGTAATTCTCCCGTAAGTGAACTAGCCGTCCTTCATAATCAGTGGCGGATTTAGAGAGAAACCTATGGGTTCGGCGGAACCCAATAGGTTTAGTGCAGACCGTATATTTTTGTTTTAAAAAATTATTAAATATGTACAAAAATCTTGTACTTGAGATTGTTATCCAAAAATTCTAACTCATCAGGTTCAAATTATGGATCCGTCTCTAATCATAATTTATATTTAGCCAAGAGTTCACAATGTATTGTACATTTTATAGACAGCTTTCAACTAATATATTTTAGTTTGAGATAAATTTAGTTTTCCGTCTTTCAACTTTTGCCAACTCATAGCCAAAAGAACCAACAATAGAGATTTCGCAAAGTCAAACTAAAATTTAGGTTTGGTTAGTCTCTTTCTCCTAGTTTGACCCGAATATTTTCACTACACTTATAAATATTAAAAACAACAACATATTTAGTGTATTCCCACAAGTGGAGTCTGGAGAAAGTAAGATGTACATTGATTTTACCCCCACTAAGATGGAGAGACTGTTAGACCCTCGGCTCAAAGAAAAATATACCGAAAATATGCTTGCAAAAAATAAGATGAAACTACCTATGATAAAGAAAATACCGTCAGAAAAACTACTGGTAACTAAGGTAAACAGACAACAGTAAAAGTAGTAAAGACACAAAATACGATAACCAAAGTATATAAAAATAATATAAATGATATAAAGACATCACTCTTACGACTATTACCTAACCTTCTACCCTAATCCTAGACCTCCATGCTTTTATATCAAGAGTCATGTCCTCGGTGATCTAGAGGTGAATCGTGTCTTGACGAATCACGTCGCCCCAATTCTTCTTTGGTCCACCTCTACATCTTCGTTGACCCAACAATGCTAACCTCTCGCACATTCTCACTGGAGCATTTGTGCTCTTTCTTCTCACATGGCCAAACCATCGCAGCCTCACTTCTCCATCTTGTTCGCTAATACAGTCACTCCCACCTTGTCACGGATGACCTCATTCCTAATCTTACCTATCCTCGTTTGGCCACGCATCCATCAAAGCATTATCATATCTGCTGATATATGTGGTCTTGACTGGCCAACACTCTGCTCCATACAACATAACGGGTCTAACGTCCGCTTTATAGAACTTACCTTTGAGCCTAGGTGCCACTTTCTTTCGCATATAATACCAGATGCGAGTCTCCACTTCATCCAGCCTACCCCTATATGATGAGTGGTATCAATATCAATTTCTCCATTACCTTGAAGGGTTGAGACAAGATACTTGAAGCTATACTAAGTAAAAACAAATAAAGAAATTTTCCAATAACTATTTGACACCCTTCATGTATAATTTTAAATATCTTTTTTTTTTTTAGAAAAATAATCATAATGGACATCTAACTCTCCCTCTTAACTTTTTGTAGCTTCTTAATTTTTAGGAGTTTTAGCCTTTCCGTTTTGCTTCTCCTCTCTCACTGGTGCCACCTCTTTCCTATATCTTCTCTCCGACCACCTGGTACTCTCCCCTCTACTAAAGTCGATCTGTCTCGCCGCCAAAGTTCGCTGGCAACGACATGGGTCTTGGTTCCGCCAGGGACTTTTAATAATTTGTTTGGTCTATTCTGGTGCCAGCACTGCTGCTCCGCTAGAATTCTCCACCGACCATTGCTTCCTCTTCTTTGTTCTGTTCCGATGCCGCCACTACTTCCCGCAGGAACTGTTGCTCCACCAGAATTTTTTCTTCGCCAGATACTGCTTTCTCTTCTTCTTCTTCTTCTTCTTCTTCTTCTTCTTCTTCTTCTTTATTTTTTTCTGGAGGATGGTGTTATTTTAGATGTATACACAATCCATTATATTGAAATATGTATACACTATAAAAAAATGTGTATACACTGAATATAACTGAAAAGTATGAGTATATATATTATGTATAATCGAGAAAAAATAATTGTATACACCGTAAGATTTAATGTAGACACTATATGTATGAGATGAGACCGTTTGTATACATTATGACATTATTTGTACACATTTTGTATTAGTTTGATACATACTAACTAGAAAAAGTAAGAGCTATTGAAAAGTAAGGGAGGAGTTGATTGGTTGTTCATGTAATTGTTCCAAAAAAATATGCTATGTCACTTCTTTACACAAAAGGATATGTGACACTATTTCCTTTACATCGTTAAAAAATGACATCCTAAAGTATTTGAAGTAATTCTAACTTACTTTTTATTTTATTTTAACACTAACGAAAAAGCTTTATAGTTACATAAAATATCATAACATGTTTGAAATTATAAATTATAATCACTTTATGAACTCACAAGTATTATACTAAAACATATTTAAATCAATGCTTTCGAATATACTCCCTCCGTCCCAAATTAGTTGTTACTTTAGCAAAATGTGTTTGTCCCAAATTAGTTGTCACTTTAGGATTTCAAGGCTAAATTGATTAATTTTTTCCAACTATACCCCTAATAATTATAAAATTCTCAAAAAAAGTTAATGGTGAAACATTAAATAGGGATAAGATAGTAAAATAAATACTATATTTAATGTCTTTCTTAATGGGCGTAAAAAAATGTAAAAGAACAACTAAAATGGGACGGATGGAGTATTTTTGAGTATATCAATCTAAACCAAAAGTAATTTGAAAGGTAAAAAGAACCCATGTATACTTGTGGGGTAACCCTTCAACATAAAAAAACAGAAAGTAACACTTCTAGAACTTCCCATAAAAACCTACGCACAAAAATCCAAAAGAATCCCATCAAACAGCAAATCTATCATTACACGAATTCCTAGTCCTACCCAAAAATAGTAACTTTCCTTTTTTATTCCCTCTCCTTCCAAAATCCAAATTCACCCACCCACCCACCCCCGGTTTCTCCCCATCCCTCCTCGCGGCTTCCCTGCCGCTCGGTGGGATAATAAAGCTTAATATTCTTTACACAGATATTCTTTCTTTGTGTTAATAACATTTGTTTGTGGACATTTTTTTGAAATCTTGCACAAAAAATGGGTATAATTTTGGAAGAAGTGCCACCGGTGAATTTCTCAGTAGTGGAAACTAATTGCATATATAGATCAGGGTTTCCTCAGCCATGCAATTTCCCTTTTATACAATCTCTTAATTTGCGCTCTATAATGTAAGTCCTTTGTTTTATTGTGCTAATTATTGTTCTTTCCCATGCATGTTTTTTCCCTTTTTTAATGATTTTTTAATTTGATTATGGCGGTTTTGCAGATATTTGTGTCCAGAGGCTTATCCAGAAGAGAATTTAGAGTTTCTTAGAATTAATAAAATCAAGCTTTTCCAATTTGGAATTGATGGTACTAAGGTTGGTGCTTCTTTCTTTCTCGTCGTTCCACTCTATGTGTTATAGTTTGAATCGATAAGGAATTTAAGAAAGAAATTACAGACTGACTTTTGAAAACTTGATGTCTTAAATAAGTCATATATATTTGTGTGGTTATTATTCCATTAACGGTAAAGTAGTAATTTTGAAGTTAATTTGTTGGAAATTAAGAGAGTGTTTGGATTGACTTTTAAAATTGTGCTTTTAAGTGGTTAAAAGTACATTTTGTTTTTGCCAAACACTCCAAAAACTAAAAAAAATGCTTAAAAGCTCTTTTGGCTTAAAAACACCTAAAATAAGCCAATCCAAATGGGCTCTAAGTTCTTTTTTTAATGGACTAAAATGCTGCCATGGAACGGAGGGAGTATTAGTTTTTCTGCCTTTTGATCTTTATTTATTTAATGGTTTATTTAATAGGATTTAGTTCCGTAGGTTGTTATTTCATAAATGATTACATTATTTTCTTGGTTTAAAGAAGTTGGAAATTAATAAGTTGGCTTGATGTAGATACCTGGTGCGGGTTAACCCTAACTTTTATCCAACCAGAGCTATGTGAAGGCTTCTATTTTCTCTACATTAGTAGAAAATGGAAGCCTTGAAATATTTCTTACTCCCTTCGTTTCACATTACGTGATACCACTATTTTCTTATTATTCCGTTAATAAAAGATTGACATCATACTATATTTAGACAACTTAACTAAATTTTACTATGTTTTACCCTTTAGTGAACATGCTTTTATAGTCACATAAATGTCATTGGTAGGCTTACGATAAGTTTTAAAAGTCTATCTTTCTTTCTTAAATGTCACGACGAGTGAAACTATGCCACTGATTTTGAATGAAGAGAGTATTTCTTATCGATTAGATTAGAAGATAAACGTGCAAAATTTATGCACATATTGGTTGTGTCTTTGACACATCTAATGTTTATGGTTTGATAAATGGAATTTTTAAGTGCTAAGATTAATAACCTTCTTTGAAAGGTAAGCTTCAAAATTTAAACATTTTCCCTCTCAGGAACCGGCAGCTATGCCCCGGAGTGCTGTAACCGAGGCTTTGAAAGTGTTAATTGGTATAATGATCTTTGGCATTCTCCTTATCATGTTTTTAGGGCTAAAATTCCTAGTACATGAACTTTGACTTCGTTTTCTTGTTTTGTCTCTAGATGTCAGAAACCATCCAGTTCTCATCCACTGCAAACGGGGAAAGGTACATTAAGTTTTTTTTTCTTTCTTAATGTAATTTGAGCATTTCTGATGTATTCTCCTACACTGTGGTTGTATATTTACTTGTCTTAATATTCTCCTTTTTATGTGCATTTGTCTGCATAGGGAGAAGATTTATTGTTCTTAATAGAATCTTCATGTTGCTGTGCAATTCTGTGAAACCATATCCAGCCTAGGTAGCAGTTCATAACATCTTCTTATGAGCTATGCTGGTTGTTTTGGTTAATTTGCTTCTCATGATGCACTTGCATTATAATTGGTCACTATTTGCATTTCTAGTAGAATCCTTTTTGGGCAAGCTTTTGTTTTTAATTCCGATTATCATATTGATCCAAGCTCTAAAATATTTAGTACTTCTCATGGAGTCCTGTATTGGCGAGATTGAAATTCTAACCATGAGATTATTAAAAAAAATTACAAGAATGTCGCCTCTAGGATTTGAACTTGCGATATAAAGTAATTTTTGTACCCTTGCAACTGTACTGTAGGCGTCCGTTGATAAGGGGCCATATTCTCCAATGGGTAACTCTGCCCTGGAGTCCTGGCTCTCATTAACGAACTATCATGCTTTCCTCATAGAAACTAAGGTCAATGGATTTTGGACTTGCTTAGACAATTTCAACAGGCCTGATTTGAAATTTTGAATTGTTTGCAAGTATTAATGTTGACATAATTGTTTTCCTTCAATGTCCTCCTTGATCTTGAGATTGCTCCCTCAAACCCAACATTGCTTTGGTCATTTTTCTTTTTTTCCTCGAGTGAAATATCCAGATTTCACCTTTAAGTACTACTGATGCATGTGCTATGATTGTAATGTGTGCTACGTTATTTTGTCCTGCAGCATCGCACTGGTTGTCTAGTTGGGTGTCTGCGGAAGTTGCAGAATTGGCGTCTTCCTTCTGTTGTGGAGGAGTACAAGCATTTTGCTGGCACAAAGTGGAGGGAAACAGACCTGAGATATTTGGAGAGCTATGATGTCTCATGCATAAAGTATTGCCTTGAGAGCATTATCTACAGGTACTACTGTTCAAGGACGAGGCGCTTGCTTTCAGGAGAAGAAAATCTGCAAAAGCCCCAGATGACTAGAGTTCTATAGGGTTATCATTGTTCATCTTTATTTTAGGAAGGATTGGGATATTCCCGGTTTAGTCTTTATACCTTAAGCCTCTGATTTTTCAGATTGTGCTTTTGATCCATCTCTGTAGACTGATTTGTTTCACAAGTATCTTAGTTCAACCCTTTCTTTTCTTAATTCACATAACAAATTTAGAAGATTTATTAGTTAGAGCTTTTATAGGTGATGTAATTTGTTTATCCCAATGAGGGATTTTCAGTTTTATCGCTGTAACAAGTACACCTGGATGAGAAAGTACAAATGTACCAACTAAGATTAATGTAATTGTCTCCATGTGAGTTCAAGTTTGTCGATATTTGGCCACGTCTCTTTGTTCAGTACAGAAACTAGTCGAAGAAGTGTGTCTCAAACTGTGTCACAAGAACCTGTGGCCCAAGTTTGAGTTCACTGCTAGTTTACATTCCATTGTTGATGAATACCTAATCTTGAGGCTTCTTACTCTGTTTGGTTTGGCCTAATATTAAAGAGAGACAGACTTGGTCTAGTGTGTGTGTAAATGAAGAATGCTCAGTTAATCACACGTAAAGAGATGAAGATTCTACCATGTTTCTTGTAAACATGATCAGTACACCTCGGGTGTATAAGTTAAGAGGGCAAAAGATGATTTATTCAATCTCAAAACCAAGCTATAAATATACAACTCTGTAACCAACTAAAGCTACCTATCTGCTAATAAAACTCCTAAGTAATAGGAACTAATAACTACTCCTAAACATGTGGAGCATATTCAAAAATCTATTAACAAAAGATAATTAGATTATATCCTAGGACCTAGTCAAAGATAAGATGATTAATACACCCCCTCAAGTTAGGTGTGGAGCAACAACGCCTAACTTGTACCGACATCTGTCAAAGGCTGGTTTTGGGAGTGGTTTGGTTAAGGTATCAGCAAGTTGATCGCAGGCATGGATGTGCTTAACCTGAACCTGGTGAGCTTGAACTTGGTTGCGAACATAGGAGAAGTCCACAGCAATATGTTTCATGCGACTATGAAACACCGGGTTATGACTTAAATAAGTAACTCCAACATTATCACAAAAGATTGTGGCCGTTTGCGAAATGGGGACACATAATTCATGGAGCAGGTTCCGTACCCAAGTTAGTTCAGCAAGTGAGTTGGCAACTGATTTGTACTCTGCTTCAGTAGATGAGCGAGCAACAGCATGTTGCTTTTTCGATGACCAACTTACTGGATTGGGTCCAAAGAAAAGAACATAACCTGATGTGGAGACCCAGTCATTTGGGTCGCCTGCCCAATCAGCATCAGCATACATATAGAGATTGGAGTCTGCACTGCGAAGAATGCGAAGGCCTGAATGTGGTGTGGCCTTCAGATACCTGAGTACTCTTTTAACAACCTTCCAATATTGCTCAATCGGTGCATGCATAAATTGTGACAATTTATTGACTGCATAAGATATGTCAGGCCGGGTGAAGGACAAATATTGTAACTTACCAATGGTGCGCCTGTAGAGTGTTGCATCAGCATGAGGAGAACCATCAACTAACTGGAGCATTTTACTAGAACACATAGGAGTAGAGACACCTTTACAATTGGCCATGTCCAGTTCAGTGAGTATGTCCATAGTATATTTGGACTGAGAGAGAATGAGACCATCAGGAACTTGCTTAACCTCAACTCCCAAAAAATAATTTAAATAGCCAAGATCCTTCAATGAAAAACGTTTGGCCAAACAATCAATGACGCGTCTAATCAATTCGGAATGGTTGCCAGTGATAAAAATATCATCAACATAAATAAGAACATAGATAGTGGCAGCCAAATGCTTTAGAATAAATAAAGAGCTGTCAGACTCTGATTTGATAAATCCCATTTTCTGGAGATATTCACGCAGAGCAGTATACCAAGCTCGAGGGGCTTGTTTGAGGCCATAAATAGCCTTGTTCAATTTGCAAACATGAGAAGGAAACTGAGGATTAACAAAGCCTGTAGGTTGAGACATGAAAACCTGTTCGTCCAATTTTCCTTGCAGGAAAGCATTGTTGACGTCAAGTTGATGAATGGTCAACTGTGCTGCACAGCAATAGATATCACGAGGCGCACTGTCGTTGGTTTAACAACATGACTGAATGTGTCATGAAAATCTAAGCCAGGACGCTGTGTGAACCCTCTTGCAACTAGTCGAGCTTTGTAGCGATCAATTGATCCATCTGCTTTTCGTTTTATGCGATACAACCACTTGCAGTCCACAATATTTTTTGATGGGTGTCGTGGAACCAATTCCCAAGTCCGGTTTCTCATCAAGGCATCATATTCTGCTTTCATGGCTTGTCTCCACTCTTCATGTTGATTAGCCTGTCTAGATGTTGTAGGTGCAGGAGACAAATGGGTTAAAAGAGAAAATGGCTTTTTTGGTTTGAAGATGTTATGTTGGGATCGGGTGGTAACACCACTTGGAACTGCAGGTGGTGTTGGTACAGTAGGTAGTTCAGGGGAAGGTGAAATGAAGGGTGGAGGGCTTGTGGGTGATGGCTGAACATGGGTTGGTTCTGCAAGTGCTGGAACTGGTTGGTGTGATGGTATGGTTCTGGATTGGTGTTTGCGTCTTTGATATGTGAGTAAAGGTGCAGGTTGTTATGTATTTGGGATAGTATGTTGTGAAGAAGAAGGAACATGGTGAGGAGAATTACCTGATAACTCTGCAGCCGCTGGCACTGGCCTGTTGTGGATGGACTCTGTATGGATTGGGATAGGGGGTAGAATGGAGGGAGTTTGAACCTGAGAGATGTTGGGAGTATCCTGCTTGGCATCAACAACTTACCAAAGTAGTTGGGAATTATGTTTCCGTAAATCTGTGAACATCGTTTTGAAAGGAAATATGTTTTCAAAAAATTGTACATCACGACTTATAAAAATTGTTGACTGTACGGGGTCATAGCAGAGGTGTGCATGGTGAGTTTGAGAAATTCCTAAATACACACACGGGGTGGATCTAGGCTCAAGTTTATTTTTGGTGTAAGGTTTAAGCCAGGGATAACAAAGACAACCAAATTTTTTTAATGTTGTGTATTTAGGTGATTTTCCAAATAGTTTTTGGTATGGCGACTCATTATTTAGAATGGGTATGGGAAGTCGATTAATAAGGTAGACCGCGTGATGACAAGCAAAATACAAAAGGTCTGGTGGTAAGGAAGCCTCGTGAAGAAGCGTTTTAGCCGTTTCAACAATATGACGATGGCGACGTTCAGCTATGGCAACGCGTTGAGGCATATAGGGAGGGGAAATTAAGTGTTCAATGCCATGTTGGTGTAGATAGGGCTGAAGGCCTATGTACTCACCCCTTCGTCTGTATAAAGGGAAAAAATTTTCCTTTTGAAGAAATTTTCTATTAAAGGATGGAATTTGTGGAATATAGATGCGACCTCACTTTTATTTTTAAGTGTATACAACCAAGTATATTTGGTGTATTGATCTATAAAAATACAGTAATATAATTTTTTATCTAGTGATAAAATAGGTGATGGACCCCATAAATCACTAAAAAGTATCTGAAGAGGAATATTACTGGAAAAAGTGAGTCGTTGGAATGGTAATCGATGCACTTTATTAGAAGAACAAGCATTACAAAATTCAAATTTGTCCTTGGTAGCAACAGGTAAAGAAAACTTCTTCAAAATAAAATTTAAAATTGTCAGATTGGGATGACCCAAACGACAATGCCATAGCTGAAGAGGGGATGTTGTGGAGGCAAGATTAATTGAAGGCAATGGTTTTTACAGATTTGGTCACTCATAGAGTCCATCCTTATTCTGACCTTGTATCAGCGGCTTCTGAGTATGTAGATCCTTCACAAAAAAAGTAAAAGGAAAAAATTCAACAGATGTTAGGTTATCTTGGCAAAACATAGCGACTGAAATTAAATTCTTTTTAATTGATGGAGCACATAGAGTGTTAGAAAGCCTGAAAGCAGTTTTAGATGCCTTTAGTTGAGTTGAACCAGAATGAGTGATAGGAATGGTTTTACCGTCACCCATAGATATTTCCTCTGTGCCTGTATACTCCTCAAGGTTGTGCGGCTCTGCATTGATATGATGAGTTGCACCAGAATCTAAGACCCAGGAGTTTCTAGTTGACTGAAGGCTTGAAGCAAAGTTTGTCTTAGCTTCATAGTGGTTGTGTGACTGGGAGCGACATACATCTGCTGTGTGACCAACCTTTTTACACAGTTGGCATTTGACATATTGTTTAGATTGTCTCCAATTTTGCTGATTGTTAGAACTTGATTGTCGCGGCTGAGATGATTTGTATGGTTGGTTGTTGATGCGACGATTATTCCTATTGATTTGAGGAGGCATATTTGTTTTCTGGGCTACTGCAGCTGTTATCATGGAGGATGATTTATCAAGGTCCTGATGTTTGAGGAAAAGCTCGTTATCCGTAAGCTTATGAAATAATTCCTCATAACTCAAAGATGAGTCCCGTGTTCGTATAGCAGCGGATATTTCACGGTACTCGGGGCCCAGACCACTTAAATTTTTTACAATAAGTTCATCATCATTGACGGGTGAATCAGCAACATTGAGGGCATCAGCGAGTGAGCGTACCTCCTGTAAATATTCTGCAACAGATTTGGAGGCCTTCTTGGTATTTTGTAATTGCTCTCGCAAACTAAAAATGCGTGTGCGACTCTTATTTGCATAAGCTGTGTGAAGGAGTTCCCATGCTTTGTGAGCAGATGTTGCAGTAGCAACAGTTGGAGCAATGGTCGGATCGACAGACGTCATCATCGCTTGTTGAATCAACTGATCTTGAGAAAACCAGATTTGGTATTGTGGGTTTGGTACAGTAAGCTCATTTTGGGTAATAGTGGATGATGGGGCTGGTTTAGTTCCGTCAAGATGCCCCATGAGCTGATGGCCATTTAGTAGCATCACAAGTTGAGCTTTCCAGGTTGAGAAATTGAGGTTACCTTGTAGTTTAATAGGTAACTGAGCAACAGGATTAAACTGTACCACATGAGTGGTAGCAGAGGCAGCAGTAGGGTCGCTAGAGTTGACAACAATTGGTGCGGACTGATTACCTGTAGAAGCCATGAAGAAAAAGGCTTGAAATAATTGAAGGGAATCTGACTCGTTAGAGCTTGATGGGCTCTGATACCATATAAGTTAAGAGGGCAAAAGATGATTTATTCAATCTCAAAACCAAGCTATAAATATACAACTCTGTAACCAATTAAAGCTACCTATCTGCTGATAAAACTCCTAAGTAATAGGAACTAATAACTACTCCTAGAGCTGCTCCTAAACATGTGGAGCATATTCAAAAATCTAGTAACAAAAGATAATTAGATTACATCCTAGGACCTAGTCAAAGATAAGATGATTAATAGGGTGTACATGAGAGAAAAAGTGAAAATGTGTGGAAACTTATTTGAGGTGTTTATGTTCGATGCTCTAAATTTGCGGGTAAATAATGTATGACAGCGCAGAGGTCAAACTCATCACCGAGAGACTCAGTGGCGGATCCCAGAGACCTAGTTATAGGTTCTGTTGAATCCCTGTATTGTTGTTATAAATATCACTTAATATGTGTTATGTTTGCTACAGTTCGTAGGTTGTCAGTCAAATGGAAAAGGGAAATGAAAGATCAGAAGGGAAGTGAAGGGTTAGCTGATTAAGAGCTGGTATTACGTGGCAGTTACGTGGCAGCCACGCGGGATTAATGAGCACACCTGGAGGCAGTTATTAAATATAAACAGAGGGTGTAGATTGGTAGCAAATGAACGGTTCAGATTAGAGCCGAGGGAGCTGAGGAATTAGTTAAATAGATCCTAACTAACTGGAAGAGGCAGTTATGAAATCTGGTATAATCTTCTTCCCCAAATTCTCTCTAAAGATCCACTCTCTCTCTCTAACTTCTCACTCTTACTCAATTCCCTTTCTATTTCACGTAATTCTCCATCACTACTAGAAATCGAGCAAAAAGCTACAAAAATGTTGGAGACGGAATTCCCTCTCCAATCAGTTAGAGAGGGAATTCTGTCTCCAATCAGTGTTTGAGTAAAAAATTAATTAATTTTTTTAGACCAACTCTAAATATATACACAACCGCTCCCACATTTCTTTCAGATCGCCACCCCCCCAAAATTTCAAAACCCTCCAACGAAAACTCTCCCTCCTCGGCGAAAATTCCCCTCGTTTTAAAGAATATTGGTTGATTTGGTCACCATGTTAGAGAAAGCAATCAGCTACGTCAAGTTTCTTCAGTTGCAAATGAAGGTAATTATTTATAAACCTCATCAGTATTTTTGTGCTTTTGTCCTCCTCTTTGAGTTTTGCTTCTTGAATATATTTGTCTTTATGGATTTAACTTATAGTCATATATAAATACTTTTTTATGTATTTTTACATGCTTATACCAGGCAACCTGCAATATTATACTCGTGTATAGAAGTTAATCTTTTTTTAATTATGATTATAGGTGTTGGCAACAGATGAATTTTGGCCGGCACAAGGTGGAAAAGCTCCTGATATTTCTCAAGTAAAAGAGGCCATTGATGCCATCCTTGCAACCCAACGAGACAGAAACTCAAGCTCCAAGTGATAGTATATCTATGTTTTTACAAAGACGAGAAGAAAACTAAGTAAAAGCGTTTCACAAATAATTGACGTTTTCTCTTTGGAGGTTTATGGTGGTGAACTTTTATCCTTTGTGCATTCGGAACCATAGTGCTACTTGTTGGAGTTATTCTTTGATTTAGAACATATTAGAAGAAAAACCTGGATTCCAAAATAAATAATTGGAATTAATTAAATTAATTTAATGCTTGGAGAGGGAATTCCCTCTCCAAGCATGTGTCAGTGCGCAGTGACTTTTTCATTTGGAGACGGAATTCCATCTCCAAGAATGTGTCAGTGCGCCAATGAATTTTTCATTTGGAGACGGTATTCCGTCTCCAAGTTGGCCAACGACGCGTTTTTTCGCGAAGGACGCGCAGAGACGGAATTCCGTCTCCAAACACCTTTTAGAGAGGGAATTTCGTCTCCAAACTGTGACGCAAAACTGATACTTTCTAGTAGTGTATTGAAGACTTAAAGCCTTCCTCTCTAATCTTCCTTTCAATTTTCCATTTCCAGTTAATCATTGTAAACCAAATTCGATATTATTAAAATTGTACAGTTCTTGAAGTTCATTGTGTCAATTTAGCTATTATATTACAAGTGGTATCAGAGCACTTTTTTGGGCACGCTAAAATGATAGAAGGTACAAGATCCAAGATCAATGAAGAACATATTACTAGGGTTGAAGCACATCTACAAGTTTACATGTCTTCAACTTATGAAAAAATTGAAAAAACTAATGCAAAAATTTATGAATTAGGCGACCGGATAGAAAAATTGCTGGAGAAGTTCTTTAATCAAAAAGGAAATTCTACTGATTCTCCAAGATTTAGTCATGAAGGAATCTTGAGTCCAGGACCCTCACATCTTGGAGGTGTAGTGCGGCCTTGCGCGGTTGAAAACCAAGAATTGCTATCTTCCAGAAACCCAGGTGCTCATTTTACTCCCAAGTTGAAGTTTCCCTCGTTTGATGGTTCTGAAGACACCAGAGCATGGCTGAGAAAATGCGACAGATTCTTCAGTTTGTATAATGTGGGAGATCCCATTCAGAAATTGGAAGCAACAACCCTACACTTGAATGGAAGGGCAGAGTCTTGGTTCTACTCCTATCAAGTACGTAATGAGAATATTAGTTGGAAGTAATTTACTATTGAAATTTGCAAGAGGTTTGCTGATAGGGGTGGGGACACAGTAGTTGAGAGGTTTAATAAAATAACCCAGAAAAGTACTGTAGAGGCTTATCTTGATGAATTTGAAGATTTGAAGGCATGGGTCTTGATAAGGAACCCCACTATCACAGATGAGTTCTTCCTAGAGATATTCATTGGTGGCCTGAAAGATGACATAAACCACATGGTTAGAATGCTTACGCCTTACTCCTTAGCGCAAGTTGTAGACATGGCTCAACATCAGGAAAGATTAATTGAGGCTGGGAATAAAAGGAGCAGAGTCAACTGGACTAAGCCAGTTGTTAGCAGTAGCACACCCACTGCTAGTAACTACAGGAACAACACTGTTACTGGGGAAAATGCTCTAAGGGAAACAGCTCCTAATCAGAATACTAAGCTGATGGAATATAGAAGGGCCAATGGGCTATGCTATAGGTTTGGTGACAAGTATACATTTGGTCACCAATGCAAAGGGAAGCAGATGCATGCCATGACTAGGGAGGAAATGTTAGAAGATGAAAATCAAGAGTTAGGGAACACTTTACAGGAAGACAGCCAAGAGATGTTGGAGGATGAGGCAATCAGTTTGAATGCCTTGTCAGGGGCCTCAGTACCAAATACCATCAGGTTAATGGGAGAACCAAGAAGGTGATGCTTACTATACTAGCAGACTCAAGCAGTACACATAGCTTTTTGGATTATAATACTGCTAAACGGATTGGGTGTCCTATTATGGAGGATTTGCCTATGAGGGTGACAGTTGGTAATGGTAACCACTTACTCAGTCTTCACTCTTGTCCAAACTTCACATGGAAGATACAATGAGTAGAGTTTGTGGATAGGATGAGGTTAATTAACTTGGGAGGGTGTGATATGGTATTGGGGGCAGATTGGATGAGGGAACATAATCCTGTTAAGTTTGACTTTGCACAATGTAAGATACAAGTAAGGGTGAAGGGCAGAAAGCTGCAATTAAAGGGTATCACAGAAGAAGGGTCCATTCAAAGTATGTCAGCTAGCTCAATGCAATAATTGATCAAAAAAGGGCACGTAATGTGGGCTCATCTTTTCACCATTACAGCTACTACAGTACAAGAAAAGGAGCAAGTGCCCTTACGTATACCTATTCAGAATATTTTGCAGCAGTATCCTGATGTATTGCTGAGCCAACTACCTTGTCTCCTCTAAGAAACCATGACCACTTAATTTTATTGAAACCTGCATCAACACCAATAAACATTAGACCTTACAGATATAATTACTTCCAAAAAAAATAAGATTGAGAAACCGGTCAAAGACATGATGAACAATGGAATCATTTACGCAAGTCATTCACCTTTTTCTTCCCCTGTCCTTTTTGTTAAGAAAAAAGATGGAAGTTGGAGGTTTTGTATAAACTATAGGTAGTTGAATAAGATGACTATAAAGGACAAATTCCCTATACTCCTTATTGATGACTTGTTGGATGAACTCAGTGGGTCAAGAGTGTTCTCAAAGATAGACTTAAGGGCTGGTTACCATCATATTAGGATGAATGAGGCAGATATACATAAAACCAGTTTTAGAACACAGCTTGGGCACTATGAATTTAAGGTTATGCCTTTTGGATTGACAAATGCACCAGCTACATTCCAAAGCCTACTGAATCATGTGTTCCAAGACTATATCAGAAAATTTGTGCTAGTTTTCTTTGATGACATACTAGTTTAAAGTCCTACTATAGAGACACATGTGCTGCATCTCACCAAGGTGATGGATATACTGAGAAGGGAACAATTATTTGCAAAAAGATCTAAGTGTGCTTTTGGGAAGGAAAAGGCAGAATATTTGGGGCACATCATTATAGGAGAAGGAGTTTCCATAGATCCAGCTAAGATTGAAGCTATGGTGAACTGGCCTAGAACTCAATCAGTCAAGGCTCTAAGAGGATTCCTGGGGTTGACTGGTTACTACAGAAAGTTTGTGAAATCCTATGGGCTGATAAGTAAGCCCCTCACTAACTTACTCAAGAAGAACTCCTTCCAATGGAGTAATGAAGTAGAACATGCATTCCAACAACTGAAGAAGGCAATGACTACTGCCCCTCTTCTGATCTTAGCAGAGTTCACCAAAACTTTTGTGGTGGAGACTGATGCTTGCTCTAAGGGCATGGGGGGTAGAGCTGATGCAAGAAGGAAGGCCTATGGCCCCTAAGCACTGGGGACTGTCTACCTATAAGAAGGAGTTTATGGCAGTATTGGTTGCTGTGGAGAGGTGGAGGCATTACTTACAAGAGGGGCACTTTATAATTAGAACTGACCACCACAACCTAAAGTACCTATTAGAGCAGAAGGTCACTGCTGCACTTCAGTAAAAATGGTTAACTAAACTACTTGGGCTGGATTATGAGGTGCAGTATAAGAGATGGACTAAAAACAGAGTAGCTGATGCCTTGTCTAGAAGGCAAGAGGAAGATTCTACTCTATTTGCTATTTCAAGCAGTGAACCTACATGGATGCAGAAAATCTGTAATAGTTATGAGCCTGATCCAGCAGCTGCTCAACTGATTACAGAACTTATTACAGATCCTCAAGGGAAAGAAAGGTATTCATTGCACCAAGGCATCATCAGATATGATCAAAAAGTTTATGTGGGCAGGGCAGCTAACTTAAGAAGGAAGATATTTGAGTCCTTATATCAGTCCCCCTTGGGAGGATATTCTTGACATATGGCCACATGTAAAAGGATAAATGCATTCTTTTACTGGCCCAAGATGAAGGAGGAAGTGCGTTAGTGGGTGGCAGAGTGTGACATTTGCAAAAGGGTTAAAAATGAGCACATTCACACTCTAGGTCTGTTACAACCCTTACCCATACCCTTGACACCATGGCAAGACATAGCCATGGATTTTATTGAAGGCCTCCCAAACTCATACCATAAAGACTCAATTTTGGTCATAGTAGACAGATTGACCAAGTATGGTCACTTCATTGCCCTTAAACACCTGTATACAGCCCAAGACATAGCTGACATCTTCCTCAAAGAAATATATAAGCTAGATGGCCTTCCAAAGACTATAGTATCTTTCAGGGATCCTATCTTTACAAGCCAATTCTGGCAACAACTGCTCAAGGCCCTGGGAACTAAGCTAAACCTATCAGCAGCCTACCACCCACAGACAAATGGTCAATCAGAGAGGCTGAACCATTGTTTGGAGCCCTACCTAAGGTCCATGGTGTTTCCGAATCCAAAGCAGTGGTCTAAATGGCTACCCCTAGCCGAATGGTGGTATAACACAAACCACCATAATGCCCTAAACACTACCCCTTTTGAAGCCCTCTACGGCTACCCACCACCCCAGATACCAATGGGTTCCTTACCATTCTCTAAACAGACAACTGTGGGAGTCACACTGGCCCAAAGACAACAAATGTTGCTGAATCTGCATGAGAACTTGCAACAGGCCCAAGCCCGTATGAAGTATGCAGATCGACTCAGATCTGAGCGAGTCTTGCAAGAAGGAGACATGGTTTATCTAAAATTACAACCATATCGCCAGAGTATAGTAGCTATCAAAAGAAACTTAAAATTGAGTGCCAAATTTTATGGGCCGTATAAAATCCTAAGAAGAATCAGAGAAGTCGCTTACCAGCTAGAGTTGCCACCGGGGTCTCAAATTCATTATGTATTCCATGTCTCGCAGTTGAAAAGAAGAGTGGTCCCCAACATCACCATCTAGCAGCAGCCTCCATCGTGCGATGACTCCGGCGGGGTACTGGTCCAACCCTTGGCCATTCTTCAGAGAAGCATGGTCAAGATTAATAACTGTGGGGGTGAAGGTCCTGGTGCACTGGGCTAATCTAAGTCCCGATGAGGCGACATGGGAAGACTGGGGCTACATAATGAGCCAATTCCCTAACTTTGTGGCTCAGTTACGACCTCGAGGACAAGGCCTTTTTCGAAGGAGGAAGAGGTGTTATGTTAGCTAGGGTTCGTAGGTTGTCGGTCAAATGGAAAAGGGAAATGAAAGATCAAAAGGGAAGTGAAGGGTTAGTTGATTAAGAGCTGGTATTACGTGGCATTTACGTGGCGGCCACACGGGATTAATGAGTACAGCTGGAGGCGGTTATTAAATATAAACGAAGGGTGTAGATTGGTTGCAAATGAACCGTTCCGATTAAAGTTGAGGGAGCTGAGGAATTAGTTAAATAGATCCTAACTAACTGGAAGAGGCAGTTATGAAATCTGGTATAATCTTCTTCCCCATATTCTCTCTAAAGATCCACTCTCTCTCTCTAACTTCTCACTCTTACTCAATTCCCTTTCTATTTCAGGTAATTCTTCATTGAAGACCTAAAGCCTTCCTCTCTAATCTTCCTTTCAATTTCCCATTTCTAGTTTAATCATTGTAAACCGAATTCGATATTAATAAAATTGTACAGTTCTTGAAGTTGATTGTGTCAATTTAGCCATTATATTACAATATGTATAAATAATGTATCTATAACCCAGTTAGTAAGAAGAGCTATAATCTAAAACCCATAAACTTAAAATTCTTGCATATGCGGATAGTTGATCATGGATTCATTAGCACCTTGGGTATAGGTGTGACGCAATGCAGGTCAGAGAATAATATCATGTAAAATTAGGCCAAAAGTTATACACCAATAGACTTCCATTTTTCTTCTTTATTTCATTATTGGTTACTCATTTAATTTTTACTTGAGAATAATTAAGAGGCTAATCAACGAAAGTTGTGGCAGAGAATATTGCAACAGAAGCTTATCAAAGTTTGACCCCATCAAAGAAGAGGAAGATAAGAACTTAAATTCAAAATATTGTTGAAGCAAACCCTAAATTAATTTCTCAGCTTCAGTTCTAATGAGGAACGAAAAGACGGGACCGCAAAACCATCAACAAAAATTGCTCATACAAGGTTATTCAGTCTAAAACGATCCTTTACTTTATAGCTAGCTAAACACTCTTTCTTGCCCCTTTATTTATTTTCAGGAAGAAACTTTTCAGGTATACAATTTATGTTCGATTTACAATTTTTCTTTTATAGTATAATCTTTGTATGTAATCCCATATTGAAGGAATTACTTTTCCTAATTACAAATTTGTATTCGACAAGGCGTAGAATCAAAGACGAACTCTTTTACACACATTATTGAGAGATGAGAATGGTGTGCGCTCCACTTTCCCAATCTTCTTCTTTTTAAGCATTTTGTAATGAACATTGAGAGTATCCTTATCAATGGATCGGATAAAGAAATTACATTACGACGACAACAAAATGATGAGATCTATTCAGTCGATGGTAAATTATATTACTCCTAAATGGGTCACAAGCGATTAACTTGATTACATGGTTTCATTAGTTATGTAAATATTTTCTCTTTTTATTGCTCATTTTGCTTCCTGTTAACTTTTTTCTTTATGCTATGATTGTGAAGGTCATTATGTTAGATTATTACTATTAAAGCGAGACTTGGAAAGTTATGTATTATTTGCTTTTATTTTTGGTATATATTTATATTTATTTCCATTTGTTGATGTTGTTTATAATAGGTGCATGACATACAAGTTAGATATTGTGCGGGGCGCAGGTTCAAAGCCATGGAGATACACTGGCAAGGAAGAAAACACGGACAAAGAAGACATTTATAAGGTGATTGTTTGATCATAATCTTATGTAAGAGATCAAAAGTATTATGTACTCCACGTTTAATGAAATCTACGGTTAGATGCAAACCAAATGGTATTACTCCTATTATTTACAATTTAATGATATTATTTGTGAGTATTCCTTAAATACGACAGCAACATGAGTATAGTTATGTTAGATGTTTAACTTCTCTTTCCCAAATCAACAAGATCATTATTATAATATTGAGAAGGGAATGCAATATTTTTATTTGGGTTTTGTTTAATCTTTTTCCTACATGTTTTTCTCCATACATTTGATTTCCAAAGTTTTGTTGTTCAGGTAACATTTCATTTCTTCTATATCAACTAAAGTTTAATATAAGAAATATGAGCGGGCGAGTTTACTAGTATATACTAAAGCAAAAGTAACATAATTTAAAACATTACATCAATAAGTTTTGAGAATTGGCAGAAGAGCACTGCTAGACTTTACCATAAAATAAATAAAAGCCAAAATTCTAAGGAATGGATAGACAATTGGGACAAGACTGATTTTTCTCAAACTTGCTTGTGCAAAGCTTGAAACGCAGCTATCCGTGAATCCAGCTCTCTCTGAGTCCTTCTATATACGAGATAATTTTGCCATTCTTCCTTATTATTATACATCTCCATGAATTCCGCATCGGGTAGATAAGTATCCTTTGCGATCCTCAAAGTCATGAGCCAATCTTCTTTATCATCATCACAAGCCAAATCCTTCATGCCCCTACATAATTCCACTATCTTGGAAATCACTAAATCCCTGCCCTTCTCCAACATGTTAATACTACTCATCTTAACTGCTGCATAATAACCTACTATATCTCCCCAATCTAGCTTGTAATCTAAAGAGAAAGGAACATCTACTAAAAATAACAATTTTGATATAACGTCCCTTGCTGCATCATCTGATGAGAAGATATCATCGTAAGAAATCCAAAAGGTTTTTTCAGTTTGGTGATCTAGGATGATGTAATAAGGATTAGATATTGATGAGGAACGACGCTGTTCGACAACATCAACTCTAAGGGGAAAACCTGCACCTGTGTCGTACGAGGTTTGGTTCAAATTCAACTTACACCAATTTTCTCGATTTCTAAGCCTCCCGTGGGTTGACTGCAAAATATTAATGGACAAGTATGAACCTTCGTAAAGAGCATCAACAGCCATATCAAATTTATCCTCACCTTTGATTGAATTGAGGATCTATGGAAGAGGGATCGTCTTCCTTTATATAGAGACTAGATGAATAACAAACCTATTCCTATGCAATGTGTATTTAGGTCTTGACTCTTAAATTCCAATACGAATTGGATTCCATTCAATTTAAGATTGGACATTTACAGAAATAAGACCGTCCGATGCCAGCAATTATTTAATTTTATAATATCAATGTATAGTAATTTACCACTTATTATTATTTTTTATCCGTGAAGTTACTCTCTATTTACTTAATTTAATTTGTGTTTTAGAAAAACTATAGGAAAAATAATTTTGGCCAATATCCTTTTGCTACAGGAAGGAAGTTAGCTAAGCTATCAACTCTATAAAGCAAGAGCGAGTCCATTACCTAAATGGTCACTCAACTATTGGAAATGAACTAATAAAGTCACTCTTCTTTGTATTGTTCCTAAATGGTCATTCAGCTTTGCATAATTGACTCAAATAGTCATTCTTGCTATCTCACGTGAAATATATTGACGTGATTTTTTTTTCTAAATTTAAAATATAAAGAAATTAAACTCATCCATTTAATTAACTATCCAATTCATTTATCCAAATAAAATCAACCCGAACAACTTAACGAGTCAAATATTTATTTTTATTATATAGAACAATATCAGACTTAAGTATTTAAGGAATGTCGTATTTTCTTTTAAGGTGGGGTTAAGGAATGTCGTTTTTTTATTATTGTGTACACTTTGTTAATATGACACAATATATAAGGTGTCGTCTTTTGTTGAAAGTCCTTTATATGTTGTTGACATACTTTGATGTGTTCTATCAATTTAGAAGAATCAGGCATATCTTGAATGGAAAGATAAAGTTTTCTCATGGATTATATTATGAGCTTATAGTATTTTATGAGAATTTTGATTTAATTATAATGGCGTTGAAGGATGTAATTAGTTCCACAATGCTGAGGTATTGGGGTAGAACGAAGCTTGATGAGGAAATTAAATACTTAAGTTTGATATTATTGTATATAATGAAAATAAATAATTAACCCGTTAAATTGTTCGGGAAGATTTTATTTGGATAAATAAATTGGATAGTTGGTTAAATGGATGAGTTTAATTTTTTATATTTTAAATTTAGAAAAAAATGTCACATCAATATATTTCACCTGAGATAGCAAGAATGACTATTTGAGTCAATTGTGCAAAGTTGAGTGACCATTTAGGAACAATACAAAAAAAAGGTGACTTTGTTAGTTCATTTCCAATAGTTGAGTGACCATTTGGGTAATGGACTCATGAGCAAACACGAAGATATATGAATACAGATCATTCTCGCCGAAAACGTAGTGCAAACTCAAAAAGAAACGTTCATAGAGCTCTCTTTATTAGTACGTATTTAATGTAATAGCCATCTTCAATGATGGAAAAGAGTCTGTATGCTGCCCAACAAATCCTTTTGCACAAAGGTATGCAAACTGATTTGAACTATATATGTTTTCCGTCTTTGAATCTGAAATAGGCTTTTTTGTGCTTGTGTCATGGCATCTGTAGATTCTGTTTTAACCATAGATGTATGTTGAGGTCTATATTATTACTTCTAAATCTGAAAGTTCTTGATCTCTCTTTAAATTCGATATTAAGACACTGACGAGGAACTTGGTATGAATTTCACAATTTTGATAATTAATAAAAAAATTATCTTCCAGAGGTATTAATCAAATTAGAACGACAATTGTAATGCTTTACTTGCATAATCTTATACGTATTGTTAAAACTCATGATCATTTTATGGACATCATTTAAATAGGAACAGACATAATTTTTTTCTCTATAGGGTAAGTATTAACTTCTCAATTGAGAGGAACATTCATCAAGAACTATACTAGCTCCTATCATTATAAAACTTTGAAGTGTTCAACTGTTCGACAATATTTTGTTTATTGAATAGTTTGTTTTATATCTTTTTTTGGTCATAAATTGTTTAGTTATTAGTTTGATTTGTGTTTGTCGTCTTAGATTACATAATTTTTTTAAAACTTTTTGGTACTAAATTTATGTCTTTCTCATGATTTTGGCCTTTTTATCTCATTCATCTGTTAATATTTATTTTCAATTTTCAAATGCAAGAATTGAAAGAATTAATTGTGTCAATAATGAAAATAATGATAGCCATTGAAGTTGCCATAATTTCCCTAAATGCTATCTAATGGAACAGTTGCAATAATGAAAATAGTGTTAGCAGATAATGTTGCACAATAAGACACTCTCTCTTCATAGCCCTTTTTTAATCTCATCAGCGCCTCCCTAACAATTATAACGGTTTAGTCACGTTATAAACTCTCAAAAGGCTTCAGTTGACAACCATTGATTTGAACAATTGCATTTCCTTATTTTGGGAGAGAAAATGAGATTTTAATGAGAACCCCAACCTCTAACAGAAAATCCAAGCTATTCTTTTTTCATTACTTGCAAAACATTCACTATTACGGATTTCTCCTCACAAATTAAATTCTACTTATTTTATGTGGATTAATTTTGAGGATAATTGTTATATTTTGGAAATCATGTATACAGGAAGAGAGTTTTGCAATGATAAATGATATACTAATAGTGCTTGAAGTTGTAACCGGAGCGGCCAAGTAGGCACGTGGGGTTGCACAACAAAAGCAAATCAAGAGAAGGTTCTCAATATACATGACATAACCTGTATAATTACTTTTTTTTCAATATTTTGAACATCTGTTTTTGCTATCATCTTTAGTTTCATGTTTCGACAGTCAGAGATCTTTGCAAGAAAAGCAAGGTCTTTGGAGTTTACTGTAACAATAATATATATTGTTCTTAGAATCTTGAACTTCTCCTGGTCGACTGGGCAAACACTCTCAAATAGAATTTTTTTGTTTGTCGTTTATTTTTCGAATTCCTGAGTGTAAACTTCATTTATGGTATTATGCATATTATATATTCTTGAATATATATTTTTTAGTCCATTATTGTGCTTTGATTCTGTTAATTAGTAGCGGTGTCACAGTGATATTGTTAGTGTATTTCCTAAAAATGTATCAGGTTTTACAATTAAATTTATATTTAGTTGAGTCTAAGGCGACCGTTTTATATCTCAATTCGATCGGTTGATAGGCAATTTACGTTGACCAATAGTTGATTTTTAGGGGCTTAATTCGAAGACAATACGAATGCCAATTTCAAAGATGCAAATACGATGTCGAATCCGAATAAACAACTTGAAGGCAATTATGAACAGACGAATTAAAGCAAATGACGAACTAACAATTCACGATGAAATGGTTTCAATCGAATTTCTTATCGAGGACATATCACGGGTTTGATTTCGTTCAAGGCTAAATGTTTAATTCTAATCAAATTCGATGACAGAGTTAAATACGATGACGAATAAACGTGATCAAAGAAAGTGTATCCAGCCAAGTAATACGATTGCAAGGCAATACTAACAATTTACTTGATGCAAACAATATTAATGAGCAAGTTGAATGATAAATTATGAGAGTAACGACAATAAATTAACGATATCGAAGGTAGTGAATCAAAGTTATGAGTAACGAAAACAACGAGACAAGCAGCGATAAATAACAGGTAAATAAATAATTAAAGCAATAAAAGCTTATTGTATTGAGGAATCGGAGGATGGTGCTTCAATAAAAGAGATGGATCTTCTTCCACGTTTGAACCAAGCCACGACCGAGTTTAATATAAAGGTTGCTTTGACAATTGACAGTAAGCTATGGTGTGATGAGAAAATACTACAGAATGGAGATAAAGTGTATAGCTTGGAGAATGAAAGTAATGTTGTTCAAAATGAACGTGTCTTCAAATGAAGGAATGAGATCCTATTCATAGGTTGAAAATGACAAGAATTCCAAACCCTAGCAGAACTTCACTTCTTTACGTCTCTTTTTTAGCGGTTGCCTGTTTTCATCCACTTCCGCCGAATCCACTAAATCTGTTCCGATATTCTTGGGATGAGGATCAGCTAAGTTATCCATTAGATCATTGTCCTCGAAATTATCCGATCACAACATCGCATAATCGATCACACAGTCAAACGAAGCTGCTCCTTTCCGATCACAACCTCTCCGAAATCAATTAGTGCCTTGTCATATAACCAAATCCGTCTTTTTTGTGATCGAACAGAAATCGACCAATACAGATAGTCCCCCCACTTGCCAAGTCGTGTGTTCGTAAAAACTTGGTAAGTGGCTTGAATTTTTGGCGGGAAAACACGTGGATCATTTAGCCAAACGAGGTCAGCGGGCCTTGATATCCGACAACGATGACGATCTTCGGGGGTGGAATCAACGCTTTGTTTTTATTCCTACGGAGCAGTTAACCGACCCTGAAAAAGGACTGCTCCCAAGCGTTTGGAATAGAACCCGTAAGTGTTCTGTCTGTTCGTTTATCTCTTTTGAATGAATTTATGATTCCAAACTCTTAAAAAATTTTCCCAAATTTTTCAGCCGAAATGGTCTTGTTCGATCAAGTTGCCGACATCATACCGTGGCTGATTAGGGTGCTTGATAAAATGACCAACGATGAGAGGGCATAGAAACCGGTCGCGGCTTTGAAAAATCTCAAAGTAAAAAATCATGGTAACTTCGAATCGAACTTATTTTGATTTATGCAACTTTTCATTCCCTTGACGCCTTTTGACACTCTTCGTATTCTTACAGGCATCACGGGTGCTGGAGGTGAGCCAAGTGATGAAGAAGTTGAACCCGAGGGCGGAGAGAAGGTTGATGACGCTCCCCATCCGAAGAAGAAAAAGAAATCTTTTCAAGATCTGAAAAATAAGTATTTGCCCAAGGTGGTGGAGAAAGGGCAAGGGGGTAGTTCATTGGCTACACCCCAAACCATTGAGGACGTGATTGCTGGAACAAGTTCAGCAATTGCAGCGGCGAAAGCCGCCGAAGGAACGACCTCGGTTATTGACATCGAGGAAGAGGATACCGGGGACGAATCGGGGTCTGACCGATTAGTGAGGCGTCCCAAGAAGCCAGTAAAGGAAAGACTCCAAGAGACAGCCATCCAACTTAAGGTGGCTGAACAAGGAGACCTTTCTATTGACGACTATCATCTTTCCCCTGTAGCCGAAGTGGTCAATTCGGGCTCAGGGGGTTTGCCTAGTAGGGAAGGTGCCCTCGTTTCTTTGGGCGTTGTACCTGAAGATCGCGGGGACTTGATTGAGGCCTTTGATCGCGAGCTCGAGGAGAGGGATCCAGCGAAAGGGAAAATGTCAGCTTTGGATCGGCCGATAGCGACGACGAAATCCAAGTATGATGAAGAAACGGGGTCGTCGTTTTTTAGTGCGGATCATGCTGATCCGATCGTGCCCCTTCCTCGGGGCGAAGAAGCTGCTGCCTTTGCCGCTTTAGGCGAGTCTGAAAAGAGGGGTGGTAGATCACTCACGATAGAAGTGTCGCCCAACGTTGACTTGCTTAGATGCCCAAAGCGGCTGGCGGATTACCTGTTCGATGTCATTGGCCCGATGGAGCAGGCTCGACTGAACACACACGAAGACCTGAGTTTGCCTTCCCAGATTTCCTTTGGTGCCTTTAGGGTAAAATCCATACTTTAAAATTTCCTTTCTTTAACTTTGCATAGATTTTTACGAACTTCAAATGTAACTTGTTTTCAGAACTGCATAATGGCGATCGAGACCGCCGATCGAATTCGCCAGCTTCAGGATGGGGCCAAAGTCTTGAACGAGCAAATTATTCATCTTACTTCGGCTGGAGAGGACTTGCATCGGAAGCTTTAAACTGTAGAGGCCAAGTATGCTGAGCTTTTGGCCAACTTCGACCAGAGTGTGAATGAGCATGCTCTTCGTCAATCGGAGTTGGAATCCCAAATCCGAGCTTTGAACGCACAGCTAAGCGAGCACGAAGCCAATTCTGATCTAAAATTAGCCGAACTCAACTCTGCTTTAGAGAGCAAAGATCGGGAGCTAGATGATAAGTTCGAATAGTTGAACGTCCTCCGCAAAGGCAACGAGGATTTAAAGGTTCAAGCTGATAGCCTGTCGGAAAGGAACCTGTTGCTTCAAAAGGAGTCCAGCATCTTGAGGCGCGAACTCGAGGAAGAGTTTGAAAAGAAGAAAGACCTTGTCTTAGCCGAATCAAGACGTGATGTCCTTAGAGAGATGCTGGATCGAGACATTGATGTTCCTACCGAGCTAAGTGACGCTGTTGCCATTGTGCGGTTGACTCGTGAAGATCTTGGTCTCCCAGCAAGTTCCTCCGATGAAGGTTCCGATGGGGATGGTGATGAATGAGTTGTAGCTGTTTTCGACTTGCTGTTTTAGCCGTTTTTGAAACCTGATGTAATGTGTTCGTATGGCCAGCTATGTACATATATTTTTTATATGAATGAAATTACTTTGACTTTCATTGCTGTATTGTTTTTTCGAAGATGACTTAATCGCTCGAAAATTTTGATGTTCAGCACAGTCGTCGAAAGAGATATGATTGGGGCCCAATGTCTTTTAGTGCGTAGTGAAGAATGACGTCTCACTTTCACGTAATGCACTCTTCGAACACTTTTTATGAGTTCGGAATGAAAAATCATTTAACACTTGGTGAAAAATCTGGAATTGTAAAATTCGCTAACGTTTGAACCGATCACACGAGTCGAACAAATGTGAAAAGTCAAAAATATAACCAAAGTGTTGCATATTATTGAAGTGAGCCGCTAATGGGCCTTTAATACATTTTGGATCCTATGATTCAATCGATTACAAGATGCGGCCGTTTGAAGGCGCAGACTTTTGATCACTAACGGATTGTTTACATGCCACATAACTCATCTAAACAGACAATCCTTGACTTTGAATAAAAGCGTCAGGGTTTGAAATCTTCGATAAAATTGAATCTCTTGTTCGATTTGTAATACGAACGAGTCCCCAGTTCGAGTGAGTATTGGGGTCTTCGAGCTTTTGTCGAATTTTGAATGAGTCCCCAGTTCGAATGAACGTTGGAACTTTTGTCGAATTTCGAACGAGTCCCCGGTGTTGTCTTCAATCGATCTCGTCTCTCCTTTTGATGGGAAGTCCCCGGTTCTTGGGCAGTCCCCAGTATCTGCCGATGACCATCATGCTAACTTCGCCCCCCCAGTGTTTGGGTGTGAAGAATGAGCAGCCGAACATTGGTCCTCGATTTCGATACCTGAAACGGAGTTATTGGAAGACCAAAACCGAGAAAGCCGTTATAGATGAAGACCACGTTAGAATGTTCGTCAGACTTATCGACCCCGATCGGAGCGTTTTGAGCTCAGGTGTTCGTGGGTGATGTTTGTCATCATTTGATTCCAACTATGCCTATCATCTAAAAGTGTTAGTATCAAGTAATCAAATAACCAAATAATCGACTAAGCAACTCCTTCCGATGAAGGAAGAATGAGAATGAAAATTTTGCAAAGGAAAGTAAGAGATGAGGATTGATGATACCGTAGAACCTCAAAAGTAGTACTTCATCAATTGCGTGATATTCCAATTGAAGTCAACTGACTTGGAGTCCATTGTTTCAAGTTGGTATGAACCTTTCCCAATTACTGCCTTGACTCGATAGGGTCCTTCCCAATTTGCTCATAATTTACCTTCGTTGGGCTCATCCTTCTTTGGTCTTTTGATCTTTAGCACATAGTCACCTACATTAAAAGATCGATACCTGATTTTTTTGTTGAGGTAATTTTCTGCCCTTTGTTTCTGTGCTTATATTCGAACAAATGCCATGTCCCTTTTTTCTTCGACCAAGTTTAGATCTATCAGCATGGCCTCTTTGTTTGCTTCTTCGGTGGAGTGGGCAAACCGAAGACTGGGTTCTCCCACTTCCACCGGTATCAATGCTTCTGTTCCGTAGACAAGTGAGAGCGGTGTCTCCCCGGTGCTGTTTTTCACCGTCGTCCGATGAGCCCACAGCGCTCCGGGTAGTTCGTTCGGCCAATTGCCCTTTGAATCATCCATCCTTTTCTTCAAGTACTCGATTATTGTTTTGTTGGAAGACTCAGCATGTCCATTTGCACTGGGGTGATAAGGTGTTGAGGCAATTCGCTTGATCCCCAATTTTTCGAAGAAGGCAGTGATCCGTCTTCCTACGAATTGTTTACCATTGTCGCATGTGATCTCTTTCGGGATCCCAAAACAACAGATGATATTTTGATGAATAAATTTGATGACTTCCTGTTCACGAATTTTAGCCAAAGCAATAGCTTCTACCCATTTTGGAAAAATACTCCGTAAGAATTAAGATAAACTTTGCCCCACCGGGAGCTGTTGGAAGCGCCCGACCAAATCCATTCCCCACTTCATGAATGGCCACGGTGATGTGACCGAATGAAGTGGCTCTTCTTGTTGATGTATGAGGTTGCCGAATCGTTGACACTTGTCACATTTGCGGACGAACTCTTTGGCATCATCTGCGATCGTTGGCCAATAGTATCCAGCTCTTAGGATCTTTCGAACCAATGATTTGCTGCCGGAGTGATTGCCACACTCGCCTTCGTGAACCTCTTTCAACACATAGTTTGTTCGATCTGGTCCCACAAACTTCGCTAAAGGGCCGCTGAACATTCGTCTGTAGAGCTGGTTTTCTAAGAGACAATATCTTGCCGCTTTAGCTTTGAATGATCGGGCAGACTTTTTGTCACTAGGAAGGGTGCCTGCCTGCAAATAAGACAAATATTTGTTTCTCCAATCCCAAGTATGATTAACGTTGTTTACCTCTTTGATGCTCCGACAGAGTGGGGATTCGAATAGATGAACCACTGTTTCATCGATTTTCCTATCGATGACTGCTGCAGAACCTAGGTTGGCTAAGGCGTCTGCTTCGATGTTGTCCTCCCTCGGTATCTGAGCTATTTTCCATTCCTGGAGAGATGTAAGGAGATTTTGTACTTTCTCGAGCAACTGCTGCATCCTCGGATCTCGAACACAAAAATCGCCTTGGATTTGATCTACCACTAACTGAGAATCACTTTTGATGTCTAGTCGTTCGACCTTCAACTCTTTTGCGATCTTTAAACCTGCAGCAAGGGCCTCAAATTCGGCCTCGTTGTTAGTTTTTGCATGTAATTTGATCGCATACCTAAGTTTCTCGCCGGTAGGTGCTATTAACAAGATTCTAAGGCCAGTCCCTTTCACGTTCGAAGCTCCATCGGTATACATCATCCAGACTCTGGGATCTGGATCTCTCATCATCAATTCTTCCTTTTTTGCTTCCGGGAAGATGTTAGCGCTAAAGTCTGCTACAAAATCAGCTAAAACTTGAGATTTTATGGCGGTACGAGGCTGATAAGTGATGTCGTACTCACTCAGCTCGACCGCCCATTTCATTAATCGACCAGAGAGATCTGGCCGATGCAAAATATTTCACAATGGAAACGTAGTTATGACATATATTGAATGACATTGGAAATAAGGTCTTAGTTTTCGTGCAGCAGTGACTAGTGCAAGTGCTAGTTTCTCTAGGTGTGGATACCTTGTTTCGGCATCTAATAGTGTTTTACTAACATAATAGATAGGAAATTGGTTACCTATATCCTCGCGAACAAGGATAGCGCTTACAGCGACATCGGAGACAGCCAAGTAGATCAACAGCATTTCTCCTTCGATTGGTTTTGACAGGAGCGAAGGATTGGAAAGGTATTGCTTTAATTCTCTGAGAGCCTTTTTGCATTCTGGTGTCCACTCAAAGCTTTTTTTCTTCCTCAGCACCGAAAAGAACTTGTGACATCGTCAGATGACCTCGAGATGAACCTGCTGAGATAGGCTACTCGACCGGTCAGCTGTTGAACTTCCTTCACCGTTGTCAGGTCCTCGGGGATGCTTTCGATTGCTTTGATTTTGTCTGGATTGGCCTCGATTCCTCTTTGCGATACGATGAATCCCAAGAACTTACTGGATCCAACCCCAAACACACATTTCTCCGGGTTCAATCTCATGTTGAACCGCCTTAGTATCGTAAAAGTCTCCTCCAAATGACTTAAATGATTTCCCTTCTCAAGAGATTTGACCAACATGTCATCGATATACACTTCCATGGTCTTTCCGATCAAATCTTTGAACATAGTGGTGACCAAACGCTGATAAGTAGCGCCATCATTCTTAAGGCCGAAGGGCATGACTGTATAGCAATAAGTCCCCATGTCTGTGATGAACGACGTCTTCTCCCGATCCAATGGGTCCATCGAAATTTGATTATAGCCTGAATAGGCGTCCAAGAAGCTCAACATTTCGTGCCCTGCCGTTGAATCGATCAGCCTATCGATGTGAGGCAGTGGGAACGAATCTTTTGGGTAGGCTTTATTGAGGTCGGTATAATCGACGCATACCCTCCACTTGCCGTTTTTCTTTAGTACTACAACAGTGTTTGCAAGCCATTCAGAATACTTGACCTCCTTAATGAACCCATTCATTAGCAGCTTTTCTACCTCGTCGTTGATCACTTTCCTTCGGAATCCTCCATTCGGCCGTTTCTTTTGCTTCACCGGCCGATGTTTTGGATCGACGTTTAATTTGTGTGTGGCGACTGCGTGGGACCAAGCAAAACAATCAGAATTATCCTTGAGGAAGGATATGATTTTTGCTTTTACTTCGGGATCCAGTTCTGCTCCCACATAGACTTTCCGATCAGGCTTATCATCGAATAACATTACTTCTTCTAATTCTTTTATTGTTGAGTCTCCAACTTTTTGCTTATACGGTTCTCTCACACATGGTGGAACCTGTGCGAAGTCGCCTTCGACTTCGAATTCCGGTAATTGTGACGAAGCACATGACGGAATCGAAGTGAAGCTTCCGGCCACGGGTTCCACTAGCTATGATTGCTACAATCGAAAGCCATCCTTAACAGCTACTGAGTAACATTCTCGTGAAGCCTGCTGCTCGCCTCTAATTTCACGAATTCCCCATGGGGTAAGGAATTTTACAACCTGATGTAGGGTCGATGGGACCGCTCCCATAGCGTGAATCCACGGTCGACCCAATATCACGTTGTATGCCATCTCGCCTTTCATCACTTGAAACGATGTTTCACTCTCAACACCTTCTGCATAGGTCTTAATCGTGATTTCTCCAACGGTCACTTCGCTCGAGTTGTTGAAACCCGACAACACCGTTGAGCGAGGTACGATCTTATCACTCAACTGCAACTGTTCGACTACCCTTGTATGTATGATATTAACCGAACTGCCAGCATCGATTAATACCCTTTTTACATCGGCATCGTCGATCCTCATCGTGACTACAAGTGCATCGTGATGGGGATGAATCTTTTCATCGAAGTCGAAATCCCCGAACACAATCTCATCATTCATGTCATCTCGTGTTCGTTTGTCTCGTGTGAACGAGACCTTTGCATATTTCTTTGTAGTGTAGGTCACCCCACAAACGTCATCTCCTCCGGTAATAACATTTGCCATCTTCATAGGAGCAGGAGGTTTTGGCGGCTCATCGTCTTTCTTCTTATTAAAATTGTTTCGTCCTCTATCAGTCAATAATTCGACCAAATGCCCCTTCTGCAGCAGGCTGGCCACTTCGTATCTCAATGCCTTACACTCTTCCGTTGTATGGCCGAAGTCATGATGAAATGCACAACATAGATTCTCATCCCTTGTGTTTGGATTTGTTTTGATGCGACGTGGAAACTTTACAACCTTCTCACCCATCCCCCTCAAGTGATTCACCAAGTTTGGTGTCGATATGCAAAAATTGTACTCCGTCATTTTTGGAGGGAGTGGTCGATCCTTCGGAGCCGAAGATGTGTTCGTCTGCCCTTTCTTCGACTGATTCTTCGAACCACCAGCTTCGTGGTTGTTGCTCCCCATTCGAGGGAAACTGTAGGGCTCCCATTGTTGGTCCCTGTAGTTTCGCCTGTCGCTTTCGACTCTCCGTGGTGGAGGTCGATCATAATTATAATTATTTCGGGCTGCTGCAACTCCTCCTCCTCAGCCCTAATCCTTGGCTCGCATTCACGATATAGCGAATCGAATGTCCATGCATCGATCTCCCTGAGACGATCTTTCAACTTCCATGCCTCTATCGAATCAGTGCGCAAATTGTTAGCAAAGGTCAAACAAGCCCACCTTTCCTCGAGATTCGGGATATGAATCTTCTCATCGTTGAACCGTTTCACAAATTGTTTGATAGTTTCCCCGGGCCGCTGCCTAACGTTCAAGATATCCTCCACCCTTGGTGCTATCTTTTTTGCTCCAGTATGTGATCGAATGAATTTTGCTGCCATGTCCTCAAAACTCAATATTTCATTTTCGGGCAGCTGCAGATACCACTTCAACGCCGCTCCTTTCAATGTTTCACAAAACTTCTTAAGGCTGATCGAATTGATTTCCTCCGAAGTCAGGTCGTTTTCCTGAACTGCAACCGAAAACATATCAATGTGATCCCTTGGATCTGTGGTTCCATCGTATCTCAAACTTTCTGGTAATTTGAAAGTTTTAGAAATTGGCATTGGGGCTGCACTTGCTGGGAACGGACGCTTTGAAATCGATTTTTTAGCGACTTCGTCCGTTAACTTCGGAACACCTGGCAATTTTTCCATAAACGACTGTATCTCACTGAACTTTTTATCCACTGTGTCATTCAACAAGGTTTGCATCGTAGCCAACATTCTCACTTCTGTCGTAACTGAGGCCTGAGCTCTTATAGCTACGGCGACCGTACTCGATCCTCCAGATCCGACCCCCGCTGCAAGTCCCCCTGTTACGGCTCCCTGAGGAACCGAAGTCGGAATGCTTGCTGGGGGTGTGATCGGAGAGGTGGGTGCTCGATTTCCGATAGAGCTAGATAGGACCCTCAATTGTTCTTGTATCATTTCGAACTGAGCATCATGCCTTCTCAAATATGCCATTAGTGCCGCATTTGTATCTCCTGACTCAGTCTCGACCACGGGCTCCTTACCCGGTCGCTGCCCTCGGGGCGCATTCAACTGTGAACCAGCAGGAACGTCGTCATGAGTTGGATCCTACTTGTGATTGGTAGATTCATCGACCGCTTCAACGTCGGTCAGAACATGAACCCCGTCATTGGGATTGAGCTGTTGTTGACCGTTCAAAGCGGTGGTAGCATCGATGTTACGTTCATCTGCCATTTCAAGATAAGGAAGCAAACGTAAGTAGTATCAAACGAGTCAAATTTTGGAATAAATCGATTGCCTAGACCCCACGGTGGGCGCCAAATTGTATTTCCTAAAAATGTATTAGGTTTTATAATTAAATTTATATTTAGTTGAGTCTAAGGCGACCGTTTTATATCTCAATTCGATCGGTTGATAGGCAATTTACGTTGACCAATAGTTGATTTTTAGGGGCTTAATTCGAAGACAATACGAATGCCAATTTCAAAGATGCAAATACGATGTCGAATCCGAATAAACAACTTGAAGGCAAATATGAACAGACGAATTAAAGCAAATGACGAACTAACAATTCACAATGAAATGTTTTCGATCGAATTTCTTATCGAGGACAAATCACGGGTTTGATTTCGTTCAAGGCTAAATGTTTAATTCTAATCAAATTCGATGACAGAGTTAAATATGATGACGAATATACGTGATCAAAGGAAGTGTATCCATCCAAGTAATACGATTGCAAGGCATTACTAACAATTTACTTGATGCAAACAATATTAATGAGCAAGTTGAATGATAAATTATGAGAGTAACGACAATAAATTAACGATATCGAAGGTAGTGAATCAAAGTTATGAGTAACGAAAACAACGAGCAAACAACGAGACAAGCAGCGAGAAATAACAGGTAAATAAATAATTAAAGCAATAAAAGCTTATTGTATTGAGGAATCAGAGGATGGTGCTTCAATGAAAGAGATGGATCTTCTTCCACGTTTGAACCAAGCCACGACCGAGTTTAATATAAAGGTTGCTTTGACAATTGACAGTAAGCTATGGTGTGATGAGAAAATACTACATAATGGAGATAAAGTGTATAGCTTGGAGAATGAAAGTAATGTTGTTCAAAATGAATGTGTCTTCAAATGAAGGAATGAGATCCTATTTATAGTTTGAAAATGACAAGAATTCCTAACCCTAGCAGAACTTCACTTCTTCACGTCTCTTTTTAAGCGGTTGCCTATTTTCATCCACTTCCGCCGAATCCGCTAAATCTGTTCCGATATTCTTGGGATGAGGATCAGCTAAGTTATCCATTAGATCATTGTCCTCGAAATTATCCGATCACAACATCGCATAATCGATCACACAGTCAAACGAAGCTGCTCCTTTCCGATCACAACCTCTCCGAAATCAATTAGTGCCTTGTCATATAACCAAATCCGTCTTTCTTGTGATCGAACAGAAATCGACCAATACAGTTAGGAAATACGTATTGGAGAATAAATTATGCCAATATTCCTTCGTAATTTTCTCCGACATTTCTTTATATTTGCTGCCTCTGTTGTGTCTTAATTGATTTTTTAATTATTTTTCGTTATGGCTGAAAAAGAATCAAGATTGCAAAATAATATTTTTCTTTGCATATATTGGTTGAGTAGTAAATATCCACGGGCTGCAACTACAATAATAAGTTTATGCTTTTAACATCTTTCCTCGGACTAATTTGGAGATTAGAAAGACGAGTATGAACCCAATGTAATTTTCTTGCATGCATTTTTTTCACATGAAGGAAAGCGAGGTCAAAACTATCATTTAGCATTAGTTATTTTTAGGAACTAAGATTTACAGTTTAGAACAAGACAGTGAAAAAGTTATAAACTTTAGAAAGATATGTCAACCTCTCATGATTTTCAAGGGCAGTAACAGGATTATATAAGAACCTTGATTAATCATATGCAGTATATCTCTGTCAACTGATAGTCAATTTTTCTTGTAGGAGCGTTTTTGGAATTATAGAGTTTTTGCTCCCAACGCACACGCAAGTATACGTGGTCGACAAGTAATAAAGTGATAAGTAGAGTATCGTTCCCACGATGACTATTCAGACTGGATTCCTAACAAACAATTTTCTTAACAACTATTCAGGGATCTTTTTCCAATAGTGAAGATTTTATTAACGACAGAACAGTAATTTAAATGGTAGAAGTGAATTCAAATAATGGAGCAGAAATTTGGTTGTTATCAGTAATAAGGAGATGGTCCAGGATCAGAGTTACGAACAATCCAGTTGAGTTTTCCAATTGATTCCACTTCTTAAATCCCGAATTACTAACTAACAGAGTAAATGTACCAGTGAAAACCTTTCAATTCTTCACGGTCTATGCAGGCTACTCCAATCCCTATATGTCTATGGATTGAATCACGTGCACGCATATTAACGAATTCTGTAATTAGTTAAACTACGCGAGCAAGTATATGTCTATCCTACTCACAAATTGGTTCCCCGATGCCCGGGTTCACAATCTAGCCATACTCTTTCTTATTGCGTTCATAAAATTCCTCTTTCGAGTTCAATCTAAAAACCATAGATAATGCGTAATAATCGGGCCCTGACAATTACACAAGTAAAATCAAGAAAGAATAAGTAATCCGTTATTGGATTCAATTAATGGAAATCAATCTTCAAACATCAACTTTTATGAAATACTCTAACCCTAGAACGTAAGAATTAGCCACGCATATTCATAATCACAAGGCAAAGATTTGATGAAATAATGAAATAATGATGTAATAGATTAATGGAAGGAAGAAAAACCCTTGTTCAAGATGTTATGAGCTCTCCAATTTGCTCCAAGGTCTGAACTCCTATCAAGAACTAAGTAAAAGAGTATTTATAGGGTTTACAAAGGCCTAGTAATAAGTTACACCTAAGCCTAGACGAAATAGGAAGTCCAAAAACGCTCCAGGGGCGCTGTAGCTGGCGCCCCGCGCACCCGAACGCGCCACCCCAGGCAGAACCCGTCGAAACTTGGGCGCTTTTGGGGCGCCCCGCGCCACTCAAAGTGCCAGAAGGCTGGGCGCTTTTGGGGGCGCCCCGTGCCACTCAAAGCGCCAGGCCAAATTCCTGCTTCCTTCGTCTGCAGTTCGCGTCGCGTTGTTCCTTCGTATGTACGATCCAATCCTCAATCCGAATCCAATCTTTTCTTGCTCGATCATGCTCTTTAAAGCTCCAATTGCACTTCATAACAACCTACAATCATACGACATAAAATCAGTGCAAAATCACATCCATCAACTAGAAAACGCGCGAATAAAGTATTCAAACGTGAGGAAATATTAAGGAAATATAGGCATAAAATGCCAAACATCACCACCCCACACTTGAACCTTTGCTCGCCCTCGAGCAATTACCAATAACTTCCCAACCTAGGTGGAACAGGTCTGTCTATGACTATGGTTTATACCGACCATTGAACAAATGCATACATGACTACTATGGGTCCAACAAACATGCCAATAATTTATCAAACATCCAAACATGAGAACAACCACCCCAAAACAACTCAAATGCACAAACTCAACTCATTGCAACCATGCTCCCACAAAGTCACACCTATCTACTCAACCAAGAAGCCACAACTTCACCTATCTCATGCAAACCATGTGCCCTCACCAAAATGAAGCAAGATAGTGTCCCCCAAGTATCACACACAACAATGAATATCAAGAATAGAACGGGGACAATAGCATAGAAAGAATTCACTCGCTCTCATGAAAAGCTCACATGTCACACATGATGTACCATAGGCTTGCCCGTAGTGTAGGACTCCACTAATGTAAGCTCACTCCAATCGGGATTAACTAGGACTTTAAAAAGGTTGTAATGTAGGCTAAGGGGCTGGTAGGATACATATGGGTAATAGTTACTACCTCCCTAAGCACTTTAATATATCACAATACAAATTAAGCACAAGTCTCATCAAAGCCACCCAATCAACAACTTTCACACACACCTTTTCCACAAAGTAGTAATTTTTTTTAAGCACATACTAGCAAGAGTGGATATTCTTTTCTCTTCTTTTTTCCATTTCTCAATTTTTTCTTTTTTCAATTTTTTCCTTTTTTCTTTTCAATTCACTCCAAACCTTGCTAATCTTCTTTTTTCAACTACTTCTAAAGTTACCACATATCCCCCTCATTAGTTCCACTCAAAACCCCCCAACAATCAACCACAACTCCACATAATATCAAATTATCACTTAAAGTGCTTAAGGAGTAAAGGGTCAAAAGAAAGAAATTTAGAACAAGTGGGTAGGCTCGCGGTGTGGGTGCCAACAAAAGGTCAAAGGGATCATAACAATCAAGGGTGCATATAAGGGTAGGCAAATCAAGAAAGCCTGTATCATCTCCCGACTAGAGCAAACCTAGGCAGTGGCTGCAGGGCTGATATACCACATTTGGAAAGCACGGAATGAAGCTGTATGGAACAACACTGTACCTCAACCTAACAAAATATGTGGGAGCATCAAAGCAGAATGCAAATTAGAGCTCACTTATTATTAGCTAGAAAACATAGGAAAGCAGATAAAGATTGGATAGATGCATTGTATAGATAGGATTGAAAACCAAACGGGGAGATAGGAAGCAATAGGAATATAGCTTAGAATTCTGGTGAAAATGTAAAGGGGGACGGCTATGTAATTATGTGGCGAAGAGAGTAATGAAATCTTTTTTTCTGTTGACCAAAAAAAAAAAAAAAAAACCTAGGATTTCGCTTTGCACACACACGGGGAAAGTTCTAGACACCAATATGCAAACATGGAGCAAAATAAGAATATGCCTCACAACACACATTGCACACAATCTACACAAAAAGGCTCCATCACAACTCTCAATCAAGCAATTAGAGTGCAACTTGTGGAAATTTAAGCACTAATGCACAAAGGTTCACAACAAAGTCAAGTGAGTGGACTCAAGCATCTCAAGGGGGTCGTTCCATTTTTTCTAGGCATGCATCACAATTTAAAACCAAATGGCACCACAAATAGCACATGCAATAAGTTCAAGTCCACCGGTATCAAACAAATCAAAGGCACCTAGCATTCTACCTATTTCTTTCGTCTAGGGCCATCTATAACTAACTACTCTAATCCTAATAAAAATAAAAACTACCCGGTTCAAAGGCCTCCCCGTGGAAAAGAACCGAGGTCATAAGAAAAACCACGGGGTGGATGACATGTACCACTAACAAAGACTAAAAAGAAATTCTTTTTGAAATTTTTTCATTGGTTTTCTAATTTTTTTTTTCATATATTAAAGCAAGAAACAAATAAAAATAAAGTCAAGTGACAAAAGAAAATCCTAACGGTACATGCATCCCTAACCTCAAAAATAAAGGAGAGTTCCCCACCCCACACTTAAAACTAAGCAATGTCCTCAGTGCGACATAAAGTACATGGGGTAAAAGAACTTCCCTAAAGGCTCTAGTCCTTGGTGCTAGCATCCTCCAAGCTTCCATATAGTATGAGGTACTCAGACTTCCCCCAACAGGTCATCAATATTAGGCAGGAGTGAGGACACCCCACACTTAAACTCGACATTACATGAACCTGCAATCCAAGGAAAAACAAAAACTACGTGACACTATAAATAAAATAATACAAGTACAAACTCGGGTTGCCTCCCGAGAAGCGCCTTAGTTAACGTCGTGGTACAACGACACTTTCAGCTCACTTCCAGCATTTATGTCTCCTCTTCTTACGACGAACCTTTGCTTTCTTCCTTTCTTTGAGAGAACCCATCTTCAACTTCACATCTGATGTGTCATTGCTATCTTGTTCCACATTCTGCTCACACAGGTCATTTGGTTTACTTCCATGTTTTTGTTTGACACATTCGATCATAGAGTACTCTTCAACCTTAGTTATGTGCTCCTTCTCATTATAAACCTTGAAAGTAACCTTTTCTCCATGCGCTCTAACAGTCATCTCACCCAGCTCCATGTCAATAATTGCCTTCGAGGTGACTAAGAATGGTCTCCCCAAAATGATTGGAGCTTCTCGGTCCTCTTCATAATCTAGGACTACAAAATCAGCAGAGAATGTAAACTTACCAACTTTTAGCAACACATCCTCCAACTTACCATCAGGGTGAGGGAGTGATCCATCTGCCATCTTAAGAGTAACTAAAGAGGCCTTGATTGCTCCTAGCCCTAACCTTTTGCAAACAGGGAGAGGCATGAGATTTATGCTCGCACCCAGATCACATAATGCACCAATGATATTGTGCCCTCCAATTGTGCAAGGAATAGTAAACCTCCCAGGGTCTTGAAGTTTTGGAGGTAGCTTGCTCAAGATTGTGCTACACTCCTCAACTAACTCAACTGTATCTATCTCTTGAGGCTTCTTCTTCTTGACTAAAATCTCTTTTAAGAACTTCACAAAGGATGGCATCAATTCAAACACATCAGTCAAAGGAATATTAACTTGAAGCTCTTTCAACATACTCACAAATTTTTGATACTGGGCCAAATCCTTCGATAGTATAAGTCTCTGTGGAAATGGTGGTGGCGACAGAGGTGCCTCCTTTTTCTCTTCTTTCTTCTTTACCTTCTCCACTTTTTCAACTCTTTCTATTCCAGCTTTCTCCTCAGACTTGGCCATTAGCTCTCCACCTTCAATTAAAGTCACTGCAAGACATTGCTCAGGCCCTTTTTTAACAGTACTGATTTCTCCCACCAACTGCCCCAACTGGTGCTCCAGGTTCTTTTGAGCATTGGCAAGATCTTGTATGGCCTGTGCATGGGCTGCAATGTCAGCTATCATTCTCTGCTGGCCCGCCATTATCTACTTTAGCATATCTTCAACTGAATTGCTAACCTGCTGTGGTGGAGCTGGAAGTGGGTGGTAATTATTTGGGGCTCTCATGTTACCTTGATAATAAGCATTACCAAACTGGTTCTGACCCTGCGGCCTGTTTTGATTACCCACGTAATAAACTGACTCTGATTAGAGGAACAAACCTCTGTAGCATGATCTTGACCACAAACCTCGCAAAAACTCTAGAGTTGTTGCACTGGAGCCACTGGCTGCTGAGTCTTTGGCAGAGCTAGCTTGCTTATTTGATTGGAAATAGCATCCATCCTCGCCCTCAGCTCCGAAACTGCATCTAACTGAAGTACCCCAGCAGATTTCTGGGTAGTAGCTCTACCATCTCCCTGCCAGTCAAGATTGCTCTGTGAAAACTTGTCTAGTAATTCATAGATCTGGTCAAATTTTAAGGCCAGTACTTGGCCTCCAGCAGCAGCATCTACCACGATCTTAGTATGCGCAGTCAACCCCTCAACAAAAGTATGTGCAAGAACCTCATTGGATTGGTTGTGGTGTGGACAATCTCTCAATAAAGTTTTAAACCGCTCCCAGGCTGAATACAAAGACTCTCCTTCTACCTGTCTGAAGGACATAATTTCACTCCTCACCCGGGCTGTCTTGGCAGATGGATAAAACTTAGCTAAGAACTTCTTAGCCAAATCATCCCAAGTAGTGATAGACCAGACTTTTCAGCCTTTAACCACCTCTTTGCTACCCCAATCAGTGAAAACGGGAACAATGTCAAGCGAACATAATCAATAGGAACTCCCGTCGGTGTGAAAGCATCACTGATCTCCAAAAAATTCTGGATATTTTGTTGTGGATCCTCGCTAAGTAATCCAGCAAATTGTCCAGTCATATGTAACAGTTGTATCATGCCGGACTTAATCTCAAAGTTTCCAGTAATTTCAGGCTTAACTATGCTCGAGGCTACTCCCTCCAGGCTGGGAAGAGCAACATCTCGCACAGCTAAAGCTCGTTCTGCTGCCATTCCTGTAGGTAAAGATCAAGCAGGACCTAATACCTGAAACAACACAAAACTCAAAACAAAAATTAAACCTGAATAGATAATAAGTAATCGTCTGAAAAGAAAACAGTCAATTGTTTAGTCCCCGGCAACGGTGCCAAAAACTTGTTGCTCCCAACGCACACACAAGTATACGTGATCGACAAGTAATAAAGTGATAAGTAGAGTATCGTTCCCACGAGGACTATTCAGACTGGACTCCTAACGAACAATTTCTTAACAACTATTTAGGGATCTTTTTCCAATAGTGAGGATTTTATTAACTACAGAATAGTAATTTAAATGATAGAAGTGAATTCAAATAATGGAGCAGAAATTTGGTTGTTATCAGTAATAAGGAGACCGTCCAGGATCAGAGTTACGAACAATCCAGTTGAGTTTTTCAATTGATTCCACTTCTTAAATCCCGGATTACTAACTAACAGAGTATATGTACCCGTAAAAACCTTTCAATTCTTCACGGTCTATGCAGGCTACTCCAATCCCTATATGTCTATGGGTTGAATCACGTGCACGCATTAACGAATTCTGTAATTAGTTAAACTAGGCAAGCAAGTATATGTCTATCATACTCACAAATTGGTTCCCCGATGCCCGGGTTCACAATCTAGCCCTACTCTTTCTTATTGCGTTCATAAATTCCCTCTTTCGAGTTCAATCTAAAAACCATAGATAATGCGCAATAATCGGGCCCTGACAATTACACAAGTGAAATCAAGAAAGAATAAGTAAACCGTTATGGGATTCAATTAATAGAAATCAATCTTCAAACATCAACTTTCATGAAATACTCAAACCCTAGAACGTAAGAATTAGCTACACATATACATAATCACAAGGCAAAGATTTGATGAAATAATGAAATAATGATGTAATAGATTAATGGAAGGAAGAAAAACCCTTGTTCAAGATGTTATGAGCTCTCCAATTTGCTCCAAGGTCTGAACTCCTATCAAGAACTAAGTAAAAGAGTATTTATAGGGTTTACAAAGGCCTAGTAATAAGTTACACCTAAGCCTAGACGAAATAGGAAATCCAAAAATGCTCCAGGGGCGCTGTAGCTGGCGCCCCGCGCTCCCGAACGCGCCATCCGAGGCAGAACCCGTCGAAACTTCGGCGCTTTTGGGGCGCCCGTGCCACTCAAAGCGCCAGAAGGCTGGGCGATTTTGGGGGTGCCCCGTGCCACTCAAAGCGCCAGGCCAAATTCCTGCTTCCTTCGTCTGCAGTTCGCGTTGCGTTGTGCCTTCGTATGTTCGATCCAATCCTCAATCCGAATCCAATCTTTTCTTGCTCGATCATGCTCTTTAAAGCTCCAATTGCACTTAATAACAACCTACAATCATACGACATAAAATCAGTGCAAAATCACATCCATCAACTAGAAGACGCGCGAATAAAGTACTCAAACGTGAGGAAATATTAAGGAAATATAGGCTTAAAATGCCAAACATCAAAAGCTCAAGAAGGTGTCGGCGGGTGGAGGTAAATCTATGAATGGATTACATGAGTAATCCTTAATTGAAACAACCACGACCAAATAATAAAATATATGATTACAAAATGAATCGATTAGCAAGCTATTAATATTAAGAAAATTAGTCAGGAAATCTTAGTAATATTAGAGCACTTTCCATTTTATAGGCGACAACATTACACTAAAGAATCGAAGGTTATTATTATTGAAAGAAACCCATTAATACGTTGGTTTATTGAATAAAAGGACAAATGAACATAAAAACTCGTAATGAAATATCTTTAGAAAAATAAATGGATTATGCATGTGATCATTTTAAATTATTGTGTTCATTTCAATGTGAGCTCTATTGTTACCATTGTTATATTGAAATAGTTAGACACGTCAGATGAATGGTATTTTTTTTCTGCTTAGCAATGCTATATCATCTTTCATTAGTTGGTGAGTTAAAGTTCAAGGACTTAATATGTACCAGAATAATTATGGTCAGTTTATTTAACGTGACTGTTACTGAACTTATGTGTTTATGGTGTTTAGTCAATTGAATTAAGTTCTTTAGTTATAATTTTGATGAAGTGAATTAATGATTTGCTTGCATTTTATGATTAGGATGCATTTTTTCTTTACAAAACTTATATTGTCAATTGATTGAATTTTGGCTTGGTTTGCCAAACAAGCACGATTTGAAGGTTCTAATGTAGAGAAATTATTGCGGTATATATGTTAATTATAAATTTGTTTACACTTTTCTGATAAGTTACTTAGATTATTACATGAGGAGAAACTAGTATAACTAAAAGAGTTTACACAAGCTTTTTCTATGACGAAAAACAACACATGGTGTTACTGAAACTAATGATGTCAATACTAGACTCATTAATAATGATCTTTCTACAAAATAGTCTCATGCAAATACTTTAATCTTGAAGACCAATCAGTTTCTCAAATTCTCTCAAAACCTGCAAATTATCATTAAATTCAACAGTCTTTTCCATCTTTTCTAAAGCAATCCTTTCAGCTTCTCTTTGTTTTTGCAACTTTAACTTTGCCTCTTCAATCCTTGCTTTCTCTTCTTCTGTTGGAAAATTTTTCCTGTTGACACAATCATGTGTATTAGTACAACTTATTTTTGGCTTTTTATTTGCCGAGTAATACAATGCAAATTTTTGTTTTACTTGCTTTGACTTCGATCTTGAATGTTGAGAAACTTGAGCTTTCACCATCTTCTTCAACTTGTGTGGAGTTTGATCATAGTATGTATTAAAGTGGTTATTACTTAATTCTTCTTGAAGACTAATCGAATTCCTTTTTTCGCTACTATTCTGCATTGTACAAAACCCTGTCGCTTGTGTCGATCTTTTGTCACAATTTTCCTGTGAATTCTTTCTTTTTCTACTACTACGCAAAACGCAACCTGTTACAACGATATTCTCCCTTTTCTTTTTATGTGTAGCCATTGGTTGTACTCAAAATTTTATGTATAATTAATTCCAAGTTGTAGTTTACTTGGTAATTTTTCAAGTGATATATATCGTAGGTTGTTGTGTGCCTGTCCTATACTTATATAGATGTTATAAGGCTTTTTTGGCAAATTTTATGGGAAAGCTTTCGGAAATCTAGAAGGATTAGGAACTTCTTATTAGGTTATATATAAACTTGTGACTTAAGTTATGTATTTTGTTTCCCAACTTGATTAAGTTTTCCAAATTATTCAACGTGCTAAACCGACGGACATCATTCTTAATCCAGTAAAATTCCCTTCTTTCTTCCCTCTAACAAAAGGAGAATAGCCAAAATATAATATTTAGCCTAAATTAATCAAGAAGATAATTATTACTGATATAAGTAAATTAAGTAGTGAAAACAATAGGTAGGAAATTATTATATTGATTATATAAAAGTAACGAGAGATAATACAATCATACACAATGGCCAACAAATGGTTGGAACTTGATCTTTGCTAAAAAATCAACTAATTTTATATTCCATCAAAACGAAGAAAATCTGTTTTCAAGTTAATGCTTCCACGTAGCTCATCATCTTTGTAGAGGTGCATTCAACCTACAAAATGTATCTTCATTGTTCTCTTTACATTCCGGTAATTGAATGTGAAAGGGGCTTTTTAGTTTCCGAACGGTTAAAAACAAAATCAATAAATGTTACTTGCCCGATGTACTTACACCAAATTAGACAATGGTTATTGTAGTTAAAGTTAAGTAAAAAAATTCTAAAATCATGGTTAAGTATTAAATATTATTAAAAAAGTCACATGTCTTACATTCCTTAGTTGAATATAACACCCACGTCCTCGTCCTCGTCCATCAACATAAAAAAAAAAAGAGCACATTGGCGCCTGCCTCAAATGAGTAGCTTCCCTTGCGCCTGTCGTCTCCTTTCTATGTAACCTGCTCGCTAGAAAGCAAGTTGTCTTACAACATACTTAATATACTATATATACATGAAAAATTAATTTTTTTTGGGCTATATATGACCGCATAATAAGTAATCATTAAGTCTTCTGTTATGTTCTAAGAATCTGCCCATGAACTTTGCATGTAGAGAATATATAAAGGCTTCGAAGTTTTGATGTTCAGTGTTCTCTATAGTGAACTTTTCTATTCCCAAAGATAAACGAGAAAGTGAAAAAAACCGATGGAATGTCGATATTTAATTATCCATAGTGTGGGTGTTGCTTATATAATACTCCATTCCTCACTAGTCATTTACCATGTTTTAATTGTAACTTGTGAAGGCAAAATTTAATCAAACATGGAAACACCACCACAAGGCGAGGTGAAAAAAGAGGAAACACCACCACAGCAAGAGGTGAGAAAAGATGAAACACCACCACAACAAGAGATGAAAAAAGAGGAGACACCACCTCAACAAGAGGTGAAAAAAGAGCATATAACAATAAGGGTTGTAAGCCAAAGGGAAAATGACATCTTTTTCAGAATCAAAAGAAATGTTCCCCTACAAAGGTTGTTTCTTGGTTATTGTGATAAGCTAAAGCTCAGGTATGAAGTGCTTAGGTTTCTTTATGATGGGAAGAGGGTTGATGACTCAAAGACTGCAGATGATTTGAGTATGGAAGATGGCGATTGTATTGATGCTTTTAATGAGCAGCTGGGAGGGGTTGCACCCGTTGCAGAAGCAGATTTAGAATTTTAACTTGGTTGGGGTCGATATTTAAGCTTCTTTGATCTTGACTAGTTTTACTTTTATCTCATGTTTGTTGAAATTTTAGTAAGTTTATATATATGGTTTGCGTAGAAAATATTGAATTGCGATCTTGATGCTTATGAACTGCATCCGGACTAGTTGGGGTGTGTAAAATTCTAAAATATGTGCTTATTCACATAGACGGGCACCATTTTTTGTTGTTTATATATTGATTAATCACTTTGGATCGGAGGATTCCTTTTTTTTTTTTTTTTTTTTTTTTTTTTTTTGGTTAAAACACGACTTACATTAATATAATATCACGGAGGGTTACATAGTATGCCCATACAGATTCCACTAGGATCAAGCGTATGTGCATTAGAGTTCATAGAAAAATTAGGAATGGCATAAAGAGCACCTAAGTTTCCTAATTTGGACAACATTAAACAGTTACTATCCGAAGTTGTTATCACAAAATTTGCGCCTTCTTGATCCTTTATCAAAGCTGGTTGAACAAAATCTGGAGGCATTGCATAGTGATTAGTATTAAAAGATTTGGACCTTGAGGGAGCTCCATTTGCCAGGAGGTGAGCAACTCCATTCCCCTGACGGAAATTATGCCTGATTATTGGCATTCTCAGCTTGTGCATTAGTGACCTGCAATTTTAAACAATAGAAGCATAAGTAGGTGATGGTTTTTCCAAAAGCAAAATGACTTCCGTTGAGTCTGTTTCTATTTCTAAAGAACTGTAATTTTGTTCAAAAGCAAGAAGTAGCCCTTCATACAAGCTTAACAATTCTGCATGAGTATGATTATGTGCATGCACTCTCCTATGATAGCCTAGAATCCAACGACCTTTAAATTTTTTAAAAACTCCCCCAATACTAGCATAGTGATCATTGGCTTTGAACGAGCCATCTATGTTTAATTTAATTATATTATGACTCGGCGGGAACCAAGAGACATTGATGCTCCTAGTTATGGATTTTCTAGAATTATCAGACGTTAGGAGCTTAAATTCTAATGTTCTATGATGCACCTGTCTAAAAACTAAGGGAGTATCCAAATTGATAACGTTATTATGATTTCTATTAGTCCATAAATTCCATAATGAAAATAGAAGAAATTCCTCCCAATTATAATGTCGATTTTTAGGATAGTGATAAGTATCCCTCAAGCAAGAAAGCCAGTGCCTATCCTGAGTTAGATGATGACTAATAGAACCTTCCCTCCAAAAAATTTTTGCGATAACACACTCCAAAAAAATATGTTGAGATGTTTCAACTTCATCTTTGCAAATAGGGCACATAGGGTTAATATTGATACCTATGTTATGGAGATAAGATCTAGTAGGCAGTCTATCGTGTTGGCATTGCCAAGTAAAAAATCTAATCTTATTAAGGACATCCACTTTCCAAAACCATTTGAAGTCTCCACTACCACTTATGTATTTGTCAATTTGAGCATACAAGGAATTCTGCGCAAAGAAACCATTAGAAGTAAGGGCCCATATGGGATAGTCGATATCAGAAAACTTTGGAGGACTAGCCTTTTTAAACTGATCATCAATGGACGTAGGAAAGACAAAACCAATGTTAGATAAATCCCAAGAATTATCCTTGGTAATGTCAGACACTTTCTTTGAGTGATCCTCCCAGGTTAGAGGGCCATGAATCAAACTTCTAAGTGTGGTCCTATTAGGAAGCCATTTATGATCCCATAAAGAAATACACTTACCATTGCCAACGACCCACTGAGTGTTGTTAATACAAATGGAAAAAGAATTACTGATATCACGCCACACAAAAGAGTCAGACTTTGAGTATGGTTTGTGCATGTACTTATTGCTAATGACCTTAGACCAAAGGCTATTAGGGTTTGTCAATAGGAGCCAAGATAAACTGGCAAGAGAAGCAGTGTTTTTTGTCCTAGCTTTAACGATAGAAAGACCCCCTAAAAGCTTAGGCCTAGTGACTGCATCCCATGACAAAAGATGGATCTTCTTCCTATTATCTGTAGTACCCCATAAAAAATCTCTTTGGATTTTATCAATAATTTTGAGAGTTTTGCCAGGAAGATTATGGAATTTCATAATGTGGTTTGGAAGCGCATTTAGGGTAGACTTAACTAGTGTAGCTCTCCCAGCTAAATTGATGAAATTTGTTTTCCAACTAGAAAGTCTAGAGTGTAGATTATCTATAATGAATTGATAGTCATTATGCATAGGTTTTCTATTAAAAATAGGAAACCCTAGATATTTACCAAAGTGATAACCTCTTTTGATACTCAAAATATCACTCAACTGAAAGGCTAACAGTGGATCAATATTACTAGAGAAAATGATCTTAGACTTAGCATTGTTGACTTTTTCCCCAGATATGTTACAGAATAGATCCAATGTATTTTTAATAGAATGAGCAGATTTAATGTTAGCTTTAGCAACAAAAGTAATATCATCTGCAAAAAAGAGATGAGACAATTCAGGACCAGTTGATGATAGCTTTATAGGATCCCACAAATTTCCCTCAACTTGGTGATTTACATATATAGAAAGCAGCTCCAAACAAAGGATAAAGATGTAAGGGGACATGGGATCTCCCTGCCTAATTCCCCTAGATGGAGAGAAGTAATTTGTTTTCGAGCCATTAACAAGCACAAATATTGTGGACGTAGTAATGCAAGATAAAATAAGATTTGAAATTTTAGGAGGAAATTTAAAAAAAGCTAACATAGTACGAATGAATAAGATTTGAATAATAATGGCATTGTCACATGCTCTCCTATTTTTCATAAAGCTGGCTTGACATGGGCTAATGAGAGAGTCTAGGTGATGTTCAAGCGATTTGCTATAATTTTACTAATAATTTTATAGAATGTGTTACAAAGGCCTATAGGCCTAGAATTTTTAAGATTCACACCATTCTTAACTTTAGGAATGAGACAAATATATGTAGTATTTAAACTAGGTGGCACAGTACTATTTTGGAAAATTTCATGACAAATATTTTTAACAGAAGGACCAACAACTTTCCATTGAGATTGAAAAAAAATGGGATGCAGCCCATCCGGACTTGGAGCCTTATATGGTTTGAAAGAGAACAAAGCATTTGTAATCTCACAATCCATTAGAGGTCTATCTAATGTAGTCAAATCAACACCATTATACCATAAGGCATTATTATGAACAGGAGCTAAAGGACTTTGAGAATGACTGGTAGTATATAGGTGCTCAAAATAGCCTGAGACATGGTCAAAAACTTTCCTAGGTTCAAAAATTAAATTCCCAAAATCATCTTGGAAGTGAGTAATTTGGTTTTTTCTTCTACGATTTAGAGTTGTGATGTGGATGAATTTCGTACTAGCATCTCCATAACTTAACCAATCAAGCCTAGATCTTAAACGCCAAAATTCCTCCTCTTGTTTTAAGATTGTGTTATAATCTGAAATTAAATCTTTTTTTAAATTCTGAAGGAAAAAACTAGTAGCGTAATTAGGCGAAGATTGGACACCTTTAAGTCTGGCTAGGGTAGTAGATTTTTTACGAAAAATATTGCCAAAGACTTCCTTATTCCAGGTCAAAATATTATCTTGAAACAACTGAGTAGCCTCCATCAAAGATCTATTTTGCCAAGCATCACAAACTATACTTTTAAAATCAGGATGCGACAACCACATTGTTTCCAATCGAAAAGGCTTACTATAATCACAATGAATCTTTTTATTTAGACTAATTAACATAGGGTTATGGTCTGAATAGGTTTTAGGGAGGTGAATCACATTTGAATCTTTAAAAAGGGAAATCCAGTCTTGATTTGCTACACATCTATCTAATCGTTCTAAAATCAAGCCTCCCCTCCTAGACCTATGATTTGACCAAGTAAATCTAGGGCCTTTAAAACCTAAATCATTTAAATGACAATAGTTGAGGCAGTTTCTAAAACTCATAGCTTTTTTATAATTTATAGGATTACCACCTCACTTATCTTCTTGAGATAAAACTTGATTGAAATCCCCACACACAAGCCATGGTCCTTTCTAGTTATCATAGACATGCATAAGGTTTCCGCACAAACTTTCTCTACTGTAAGAAGTAGTACCAGCATAAACAATGGAAAAAAGCCAATTAAAGTTAAAGGAGGAGTATAATACATTGATCCTGGCATGAATCTCATTTCCATTTATATGAATATCAGTGACAGTAACAGAGTCATTTTTCCAAAGAAGAACCAGTCCACCTGATCTACCCTCAGCAGGTATTTCAGCACAGTCAGTGAAGTCATATCGAACTCTAAAGTCGTGATGATCATCCATTTTAGTTTCTAATAATGCAACAACTACAGGTTTATATACTTCCAAGATAGCACCAAAAATCCTATGAAAATCAGGGTTACCAGCACCCCTAGCATTCCAAACTATAAAATTAATTTGTCTATTCATTTGAACATTAACATTAAGATTAGCATTATTATCCATTTCAGGATCAGTTGTTAAGGTGGGGTTAAACACCACCGCATATTTTCCCATAGTCTTGTTTGCCGGTGCTCGCACATCCAGTGAGCATTTGCAAAGAGTGGGATGGCAAGTTAGAATACTTTTCCTGTCTCGTCTTTCTCTGAAAAGTAGTATTGTTGTTTCCTTTAGGTTTGCAAATTCCGTGCGACTCTCCCTTCCCCTTAATACGATTTCCTGCTCCTCTCTCTGATTTTGCTCTGGTTCTGGTGGATTGGGATGGACTATTTGAGGTGGTAGTAGGGCTGGAGGTGGAGGGATATCCTCCTGCATGAATTGTGGTGGATCCATTTGCACATACAGTGGATTGAGATTGAATGGGGCTGCATGCATGTTCATTGGCTGGTTGAATGGTTGATTCAGCGCCATGTCCCACCCTATGAAAACTGGATTTTGTGGTGGAAATACCCTTGGAGGAAAGAACGGGAGATCCAGTAGTGGAGGTATCTGATGAGGTTGTAGAAACTGGGGCCACATATTGTTCATATAGTTCTGCATTATGAGATGCATCCCCTCTCTTACTATTAGGGCTAGGTATTGAGGGTCTTGAATTATGGCATAGGCTAGTTGGTCATTGAGAACCATCGGGATTGCCATTACATGTCCCCAAAGACTTGATTCCACCCAGGATTGAGGTATGCGATCTTGTTGTGGAGGTAAGGCAAATATTAATGGTTGATTCACCATAGGTGGAAGTGGAACCTGGAAGTTGTTTTGATGTTGGATTGTTTGGATTCATTGTTTTTGACTTTTTGAGTGAGTTGTGTTGATGAATTAGTTGTCTTACTAGCCTTTGTGATTTTTTTCGACTGTAAGGAAGCTTCATTATGATTTATAATAGGAGAAGTGTTAGTAATAGATGTAGTATCATGAAAGTTTTGCATGGATAGTGGCGTGTTAGTTTTGGCTAAGGAGTCAGAAGAGTTACAAGTAATACTCTTAGAGTTTGCAGGCGTATCCACATTCAAATCTGAGATATTAGAAGATTTAGGTTGTGATAAGATTTGGCAAGATTCTGATACAAAAGGAAGTTTAGTAGGAGAGCTAATAGTGGGATAAATGTCAGACAAAAGAACAGAAGTTTTTGCATGAGAGTTAGGCATAGACAATGATTGAGTACACGTGTCCATGGGATCCTTTTTTTGATCGAACAATTGCACATCCATGTGGCTTGACACGTGTGCATGCAAATCAGAAGCCTTCCTCGATGATATCGAATTTTGCATGTCGATTTTTTCAACAATTTTATTTTGAATTTCGAAATAGTTTTCTTGGACATGATTTATATTTCCACCATTAAGATTGTCAGATTTCCCTTCATGAATAACAGTTAAAGCATTGAACTTATTTATTGCATCTTTTAAGGCAGCATTTATTTTAGGTTGGTAATGTGATTTAGCTTTAGTTTTAGGCGTGTAGGAATGAGAAAGCTTACCTGAAGCTCGACAATCCATTGGTGGTGATGAATGCCATTTGAGAGTATAACTGGTAGAGGCAACATTGGATGCATGGCCTCGAGAAGCAGCTTGATTTGTCCTCCTTTTTTGAAAATTAACTGTTTTCCGCTCACTATCCCCATCAATTGTTTTTAATTTTTGTGGAGCTAGAGTAGTAGATGTGGTTTTCAGATTAGAAATAGGAGGAGGTGTTTTTGATAGGCATAGTTCTTGTAGATGGCTAAGTCGACCACAAACCTTACACAAAAGGTTCTCACCTTCATAGATCACAATTTGTTTATGATGTTCAATAAAAACATGATTTTTGACGGGAACATCAATTGGAACTTCAACACACAATCGAGCATATCGTGCTCTCACTGCAGTAGAAGTTTTGTAATCAACCTTTAATAATTTACCAATTATAAAACCAATTTTTCTCAGTATACCTTCATCGAAAAATTCGGTTGGTAGATTTGGTAGACGAATCCAAATAGCAGTTGTTTGTAAAGTAATTTGAGTGGCCACAAAATTTGGCTCCCAACATCTTGTTGATAGGAAAACCCCATTAATGAACCATGGACCTTCAGTTAACACCTTGTGTAAGCTTTCATGGTGATGAAATTTTGCCACATAAAAGTCTTCTCCAAGATCAATTAGTAGAAATTTTTCTTCTAATTTCCATAAAATAATGAGCTTTTCATAAATGTACCGATGATGTAGTCGTTTTCCATGAAGTTTAATGATAACGGAATTAATCCAAGGTGAGTAAATGTGTTGTTTTTCCTCATGTGTAAGAGATATATGATCAACCAACCCATCTACATTTGGTAATTGATGTTGAATGTCTTCCTCAGTTGAGTGAATGTGTAAAAAAGAAGGTTTAATAATGCTTTGCGTGTTTGAGGGAGAATGTTTCTGTAATTTATCACAATAACTAACTTTAGTCATAGGCATAGGAGTAATCTCATTTAATGATGGATCTGGGGGTTTCGGTGGAGTGATCGGAGGATTCTTGTTGTTTCTTCTAGTAGTTTAAACAAGTACATGGAGAAATGGAGCTCCTATTTTGTGCAAAAATTCAAGAATGAATCTGTCAGGATTTTTGCTTTCCTTTGGAATCGCAGGGAACTTTCGACTATAAATTATCGTATGCTCCAGTATTTGGATGAAACACTATCTTGGAAGCTTAATGATACCCATTAAATATCATTCTCTCTGCCATTATATTGTTTGGCACCAGTATGATTAGTAGTACCAAGGGAGATTTATTAATGCTCTATTTCAGTTCACTTCCTTATAATTCTGAGATGGAACCATTTAAAACATAAAAGTAGTGTGATAATTTTAATGAAAATAGAAGTTCTACTGAAAACAAATGTCTTGAGTTAAAAAATTTATCTGCTTGTATCTTCCCTCTCTGGAAAAGAACGAAACCATCTCTCCTATAGAAATTTCGAAAGTAACATTGAATCTGCACACACTTAAAAATATATGGCATAGTTTGAATCCAAACTCCTCGCTTCAAATAAAATCACCACTTATTGTTCGATGAATTGTTGAGCACCGTTGTAGAGCATACAGGAATCCCAGGAACCAACTTCTTCCAAAGGTATGAACAACCTATATCATTGTATCTTGAAGAGGGTCTTCAGTTTCACGACAAGTCTCCAATCCTCAACAGACAGGTCTTTCTGCAGAAGATTAAATAGGCCGTAAGCAAAACTACACATTTTGCTCCAACAAAAAAAGGTTGAACAGAAAAAGGTGCAACGTGAAAAGACGCTTCACCCAAACTCTACATACCCGGAAATTGGCCTTGAGTATGTCAATGGACGTCCTTGAAATCTTGCTGACAAGCTCATCTTCCATTTCAAAATGCCTGCCAAACATCTTCTCCTGCTCCTCAGGGTTTGATCCAACTATCTGCAAAATGTGCAATCAGTGAGACCTCATGGGTATATATATAAGCAAAGTCAAAATCAATTGCTTAGCACTCCTTGATAAAGTTACTGTACAATGGTATGCAGAACAGGAAACTCCTACACACATCACTCCTACATTCTACAACAGGTAATAAAGAAAGATGGTGAATCAAACTTCCAACAAATCGACGGCAATATTTACAGAAAGTGTCAACCACTTCATACCTTAATGGCCACGCTCTGGCCTTTCTTTGCACAGTCAACAGGCTTATGGTTGTTCTCAATGGACGCAAGATAGCCAAGATCGATGAAGTCCTTCTGAGGAATACATATTGGAGTTCCGATCTGTTCAGATCAAGTTCAGCACAATGAGGAACAGAACATATGTCAAACTTTTGCAGTTTATAAATGATGATTATGTAAAAGAGAATTGAAGAGTGTTACTAATTTTTTACTAGAGAAAATTGAAAATGCAACTATCGCCAACATGAACAATGGAAAGCTTAATCAAGGTAAACCCTTCAACTAACATCACGGGCTCATGGCTACAAACAATACAGAGTATAATGCTGCAATTCATATCAAATTATGCAGGAATATCTACTTCAACTGACTAAAGAGAACTAAGAACAAGCAAACAAGACTAGTACGTGTTAATGCTCATCGAGGAAAAGGTCTAAGGGAAGCATGACAGAATCAGTGAAGAAAATGATTGGACAAGTACAAAAAGCAAAAACTACAATGAAATCTACCTACCTATGAACATAAACATGTTTTTTCGAGGGCCAAATCTCGTAAATAAAACAAAATAAAAACCATATCTTGAACATGCAAAATCATGGTGTAAAAGAAGAATGCGCTCAAACATTTTGAAAGCAGAGAACTCATTAGCCTTTTGCCTTTTGTGTATGGCTTGAATAGAAATTAATCTCGGAGACCATTACATATATAACCGGATAATTGATGCCTTATTATTCTTAATAATCCTATGACTAAATATAATTTAGATCAAATCATTAAGAACAGACGCTTCTTATCATTATCACTATCAAGACGACAAGTCACACAAATTTAGTCAAGAATCTTTAATAACCAAATAAGAGAACACTAAAATTGACAATAGTGAAAATAATAGCCATAAAAAAGAATAAAACAACAATAGTCAATAATGTGTTAAAACTATAGTACATGCAGCCATATTGCTGAACTAGAGCGCACATAATATTTAACAGTAAATATTAGAGTAGTTTATAATAAGTCACTCAGAAGATATATAGTTTATAACAATACCCTGGCAATGCCCTCAAGAACATCAACACCAAGAACTATTGGATCCTTCTTGTTGAAGACACAATTTGGTACGATCTTGAGCACACACGGGAAGACTGCTTCTTGATCAGTTATATTTATAGCCATTGATTGTACACAGAACTTTAAGTATTTGATTCCAAGTTGTTGTTTACTATGTAATTTTGTCAAGTGATATCCTAGGCTGTTGTGTGCCTGTTCTATACGTATATAGATGTTATAAGGCTTTTTTTTACTTATTTTTGGAAAAAGGGGTTCGGAGTTGGAATTATAGAATGATTAGGAACTTCTTATTATATTATATACACTTGTTACTTAAGCTATGTAATTTGTTTCCTATAAAAGGGCTTCGTCTAGGACTTTCCTCTAATTTTTAGGACTTTAAAAATTAACTTAATTATGAAAATTATTTATGCCATACCAAGTCATGGTAAAATAAGAATCGAAGATATGAATTAAGTTGTACTAGGAGTTGTAATTTTGGTAAATGACAAATTATAAGAGGAAACATAATAACATCATAATCCTAAACTTTAAGACTTTGATATTTAACTAAGATAGTGTATGAGCCTAAATCAGTTTAGGATCACAAATTGAATTTGGGTTGGAACACAAGCAAATCTTCGTATTAAAGACAAGAAAATGCTGAGAATAAGAGTAAATGCGAGAAAATAGCGTGATTTCAATATATTGCAATGAGTACAAATTTTGCCAGAGTTTCTGTATATATTTCTGAATGAATACAATGTAAAGCGAAGAGCTATTTATAGATACAAGGGCCTAGCCCACGTTTCCCACATCGGGTAGTGCTCAAAACCACGTCCAGAGCATTTATTGGTGGAGTTAGTGGGATAAAGTAGTGGGCTGAGGTCGTGGGTTGCTGAACTGTTATAACTGAGGTATCCTACCGAGGTGAAAATAGGCTACTTCGGTGGCGCGACTCTGCCGTTCGGTCGAAACGAGGGTCACCGAAGCGCAGCTTACGGCTCACCTTCGTTGATGACCTCGGTGCCTGACTTCGGCTACTCACTCGCTTGCTTCGGTTTACAGCTTGTCATCACATGCTAGGTTACCATCAGATCATGTTACCAAGGCGACTCATAGTAAGCCGATTTTTACCCAATGTAGATAGTACTTGTGTGATTTTATTTTGGATATAGTGCTTACAATATTTAAGAGAAACATAGAACAAGTATCGCAAGGCGGAGGTAGTGTAGTGAAAGGGGTTTGGCTGAACCCCAAGTATTGGTCCAAACTCTGTATTTGTCTTTAAAAAAATTATAATTTGTACAAATTATTAATTTAGAATCCCGTTGTTAGAAATTCTATATTCGAAAATATAATCTGAAATAGGAAATGCAAAAATAAAGTATTAGATTAACCAACATTATTCCGAACCCACAAATTACTTGTGTCTCCTTAAGGAATCTAATCCCCTCACTATTGCCCAAGGTTCATGGATTAATTCCTCCCAGGATAGAACGAAATCGTCCAACTCTACGATAGTGGCACTTCAAACAACAGAGTTATCAGCGAACTCAAAGGAACGGAGCAAATCACACGACTCTAATTTTTTATTTTGTAAAACAATGCATTGAAGAGAGGGAGATTTTCAGAATTTTGAGTATCAAAAGTGTGTTTCAATCTGAGATGCATCACTATTTATAGCCAACAAATGGGAGAAGTGAAGAGGTGTGAAACCTTTTCAATGAAAAGGTGCAAGGGACACCATTTTCCATTCATACCCCTAAAAATCCCAACAATCCCCTACCTGAATGGGGAATGACTATATGATGAAAAATGCATGAAAAATGGTGTGATTCACAACTAAGGATTAATCGCATCGGGATAAGTGGGTTTCTCTTTGAACTTTCCGCAGTGAACATACATTGGATATACTCGGTCAATCAGTAGATTTGATATTTTTGAACCGTCGAGCTTTGGTGTATACTGGTACGAGGCTAGATATTGCAATAATTTCTATACTTTCGCCTCGTGTTCGTGCTTCTACTTGTGATATTTGTCGAGAGTAATGAAATTCCTCCTATTTAGTGTGTTTCACGATGTAGGAATTATATTGATAATATGAAGCGTTTGTGGAGCAAAGTTTAGTGAAAACAAGGATTTTGAAGTCTGAGTAGAAGCCCGAGGGTCGAGCAAACCAAGGCATGGAGGAAAAACAAAGAAAAATTGAAGTCCCAGAAAAAGTGGCTTACGGCAATGCACTGTGCAATGCGCAACGCGCCGCCGTAGGCGAATTTCTATAAACGTGAAAAAATGCACTCTTAGTAAATCGACCCTACGGCACCGCACTGCGCAATGCGCTACGCGGCGCCGTAGGCTTAAAATCCTGACGTTTCAATTCCGACTTTATTTTGGATTCCCGACTTGCGTGGGTCTACGGGGACAGTATAAAAGCCCTAAACCACGTCCCAAAACACATCTTTTGATCTGGGAAGGAGCAAAAGGAGGCTAGAGCTTTGATGTGTCTTGAGTTCAAGTTATAAGTTGCTCGAGGACGAGCAAAGATTGAAGTGTGAGGTGTTGATATGAGGCTAGATATTGCAATAATTTTTATACTTTTGCCTCGTGTTCATGCTCCGACTTGTGATATTTGTTGAGAGTTTGAATGAAATTGCTCTTATTTGGTGTGTTTCGCTTTGTAAGAGATATGTTGATGATATGAAGCATTTGTGGAGCAAAGTTTAGTGAAAACAAGAGTTTTGAAGTCTGAGTAGAAGCCCGAGGGTCGAGCGAACCAAGGCGTGTAAGAAAAACAGAGAAAAATTGAAGTCCCAGGAAAAGTGGCTTATGGCAACGCACTGTGCAATGCACTATGCACCGCCGTAGGCAAATTTCTGCAAAAGTGAAAAAAATGCACTCTCAGTAAATCGACCCTACGGCACCGCACTGTGCAATGTGCTAGGCGGCACCGTAGGCTTAAAATCTTGACGTTTCAATTCCGACTTTATTTTGGATTCCCGACTTGTGTGGGTCTACGGGGACGGTATAAAAGCCCTAAAACACATCCCAAAACATATCTTTTGACCTGGGAAGGAGAAAAAGGAGGCTAGAGCTTTGGAGACTTCAAGAACACAAGAGTTTTTCTTAAATTCTTCCTTTCTTTTTGTAATTTATTCATTCATGAATTATCTTGACATGATTGTGATAAACATGAATGGCTAAGTTACCCATTCTAGGGTTGATTGAACTACTCCAATTACTTATGTGTTACGAATTATTGCTTTAATGAATGAGACTTGTTAACCTTCCTGTCTAAGTGTTTCTGATTTGTATCCTATTGATTGGTAGAGTTCCCGATTGATTGTGCCCTTTATTCTTGTGCATCTAGGGATAGATTCATGAGTTAGGGTTAAATACTTAGCAATATTTCAACCTAAAACAAAGGCATTACTTAGGTTGTCAAAAAGGTGATTTGTGACCATTGACCCCGATTATGAACCATACTTGTAGTCCTACATATCTTCATTAATTAATTGGAAAATTGGTTAGTGAAAGTTACAATTATTACACGGGAGTGAATAGTTGTGAATTGGGAGCAGGTGTTCAATAAGAAGAAGTAAGTCGAATCCATTAATGCATTATTCTAACACATGAGTAGGAGTTGGGTAGATCAATCCTAGGCTTCTAAATCCCTGAATTAATCTATTTCTTACTACTTTTATATTTACTTTAGTGTTAATTAGTTGTTACATCGAAACCACTGTACAAATACAAACCTTGGGAGTTAATTGGTTAGATAAATTAGTTAGAATAACAACTAGATTTCGAGTGTTCCTTGTGGGATTCGACCTCGGGACTTTAAGTACCGATGTATATTTGTTGCGACCGCTTTATCCCTTTTATAGGGCGTGATCATATAGCTAGACAATATATGTCACACAATTAATTCTTATCTGTCTTTGGTTCTCATTGTTGTATTCGTTTCAGCCCTGAACACCGCCTGGTTTCATAAGTGCGTAGAGAATTGTCCTTACAGAATCCTCCTTGAAGCGGCTTCCACTTCACACTTACATAGGTGATTTCTAGATGTGTAATCCCATAGATGTACACTATTTGATAATTCTCATATCAAACTTAAATAATCATTAAAAACGCCTTTAACACTTTATCCTTGGTACTGAACATTGTCTCATCACGAGAATGGACCAAATAAATTTTATTTGACAATGTTGAACCGTCACTCACAACTTTGTTTGAGCTCCTTGAACCTAGATCTTGGGATCTCCAGTCTTCAAGGTAGAGTTACTACCATGAGTCACTTGTCCTCGGCCATAGTCCAATTCCCCTCGATGACTACTCAACTACCTCTCTAGTTTGGCCTTATGTAAGCAGATCTGACACATTATCAATTAATTGTGATAATTCCTCTAGAGAGTAGTTGTTTAACAGTTTTATTTCTTCGTAATTTATGATGATTTTTACCGTTATACATAAAGTTCCTAGTCCGTCCAATTGCCGCTTGACTCTCACAACGTATGCGAATCGATGTCAACAGTTTGGGTCAAAATGGAACGTTTTCACTATTTCACCAGCCTTGTTTAAGGTTATGAACTCAGCCTGCATTTTAGACCCGATATTGGCTATTATAATCTAGCATCATTATATCAATATCTTAAAATGGTTGCATCAGTTGTGGCCTAATCACGCCTAACTATGTCCTATAAAAGGGACTAAGCGGTCGCAGCAAATATAGCTCGGTACTTAAAGTACCGAGATCGAATCCCACAGGGAACACCCAAAATCTAGTTGTTATTCTAACTAATTTATCTAACCAATTAACTCCCAAGGTTTGTATTTGAATGGTGATTTCAATGTAACAACTAATTAACACTAAAGTAAATAGCAAAATATTAAGAAATAATTAATCAAGGATTTAAAAGCCTAGGATTGATTTACCCAATCCTACCTATGTGTTAGAATAATTCTTTTAACAAATTCAACTTGGTTTTCTTTCTATTGAACACTTGCTCCAATTATACAACTATTCACTCCCATGTAGTAGCAGTAACTTTCACTAACTAATTTTCCAATTAATTAATGAAGATACTTAGGACTACAAGTTTAGTTCACAATCAGGGTCAATGGTCACAAATCACCTTATTGATAATCTAAGCAATACCTTGGTTTTAGGTTGAAATATTACTAAGCGTTTAACCCAAACCTATGAATCTATCTGATGTGTGAGCAAAATGCCACACATTACCTTCTATTTACTTGAGCTTTTGTTGCGTATTATTGATTAAATATGCGCACTTATCATGTTTTAGTTGCATATTACAGGATATTGACATTGTGGTGATGAGTAGATGGAAAACAAGTCAAAACAAGCTGAATTGCAAAGTTTCTGTTTCTGGACTGGAAGTTGCTCATCGTGATCGCGCAGGACTGCACGCGATCGCGCAGGGAAAACTTAAGAAGCTAGCGCGATAGCGCTAAGATGAATGTGATAGCATAGAAGAGAAAAGAGCTGCAACGCGATAGCGCCATTTGTCACGCGATCGCGCAGAAGCGCGTCTGGATTGCGCTGGGCAGTTTTGGAATTTCACATCAGCCGAATTGGGAACATATATATAGCCCTTTGCACGACCTAGGGCTCATATTTTGGCCATTTTTCCAATCTTGGAGCAAGGATCCATCAACAAGAAGACCAAGAGGGTGAAGATTTGGAGCAATCCGTTGAGAAATTCTCAACCCTTAGTACTCCTTTCTTTACTTTCATGTTTTGTATTGAATATATTTGGTGTTGTTGATGTTATTGAAGAATTGATTTTGTGAATATATTTCATGATTATTTGTATTGTTAATTGGTATGATTTTGGACATGAATATATGAATGAAGCATGACTAGGAATTTATATTGTTGGGTTTTGATTATCTAGCTTCCTTTGCTTTGATTGCTTGACTTTTATGTTCGCGACACTTAAGTTGCTTGTCTACTTTGCTAATTAAAGACTCGAGAGAGATTAGTTAGCGTAGAATAGTGAAGCTAGCGAGGATTTAGGTTGATAGACTATTTTATAGACTAATTCATCTAAAAGAAATTACGCTCGAAAGAGGTCTTCTTTCCTCGGGTAATGGGTAGTGCGTTATAAGCTCAACCATGGTTTTGACGAGCGCCGTTAAGTGATCACGCCCAACTACGCCCTATAAAAGGGACTAAGTGGTCGCGGCAAATATAGCTCGGTATTTAAAGCCCCGAGGTCGAATCCCACAGAGAACACTCGTAATTCAGTCGTTAATCTAACTAATTTATCTAATCAACCAACTTCAAGAGTTTATATTTTAATGATGGTTTTAAAGTAGAAACTAAATAACAATAAGGTAAATAGCAAAATAATAAAAAGTAATCAAGCAAGGATATTAAAAGCCTAGAATTGATTTATACCGACTCCTACCTATGTGATTGACTAATGATTCAACGAATTCAACTTGGTTCTTCCTATTGAACACTTGCTCCAAATTCACAACTAACCACTTCCATGCACTAGCTATGACTTTCACTAACTAATCTTCCAATTAATTAATGAAGATGTTTAGGACTACAAGTATGGTTCACAATCGGGCTCGGTGGTCACAACTCACCCTATTGAAAACCTAAGTAATTCCTTGGTTTTAGGTTGAAATATTGCTAAGCATTTAACCCTAACTCATGAATTTATTCCTAAACGCACAAGGATAAAGGGAGCAATCAATTGGGGGCCCTTCCAATCAATTAGCAAACAAAACGTAAATACTTAGATAGGAAGAATAATCAAGTTTCATTCATCAAAATCAATTAATCAATTCACATAGTATTGGAGTGGTTCAATCAACCCTAGAATGGGTAATTTAGCCACTCATGGTCATCAAAAACAAATCAAGAATGATTATGAATGAATAAACTACAAAGGAGAAGAAATAATGGAAGAAAGAACTCTTAATCTTCAAGTCTTTAATCCCACGCCTCCTTGTGTGTTCCTTGCCTCCAAGAGTCCAAAGTGCTTCCACAATGGTGGTCTTGCTCTCCCAAGTCAAGATTGGGGCTGAAAATAGGTTAGAAAACCTTTTATACCTCGTGTGAAACTCGTGGACATGTTTGCCCCTCGCCACTTTTCGCCAGAAAATTTGCCTCATGGCTGGATCATGGCCTTACGATGCCTGGGCCATGCACTTGCGAAATTCTGCTTTCAACTTCATGGCTGAATCATGGCTTTACGATGGCTGGGCCGTGACCTTTCGTCTTCAAATTCCTTTCATGGCTAATCCACGGCCTTGACACCTTACAACGCTGTAAATTAACTCCATTTTGCTCCAAATCATCAAACTTTAACACTTTTTCATGTTACTTGATTCCTACACATTCAAACACCCAATATAAGCACAAAATACTATTGTTCACGCTAAAATAATCCACAAAAGCACCAAAATATGATGTAACTAATACTAAAATATATGCATTTTTAGCCTAACATCACAACCCCACACTTAAGATTTTGCTCGTCCTCGAGCAATCTAACTCACAACCCACTTGGACAAATCAACCACTAATACAAGACTCCAAACGTTATTACCACACACTAGGCTTCATTCATGCTCAATACACAAGAGTTCTTCTTTCACATACCTTAGTCTAACTCAAAATGCTAAAGCCCTCAGCAATATCAAGATCACAAACCATCAAGCACATTTGAGAACAAGATTGATGCACTAGCTTAACTCTTGCGCAAGTACCATACATTCAAGGGTCCACAGTGTGTGTGTGCTCGTTCCCCCCTACAATTTCAATAATGAAACAGCGGACCTAAGCGGCAAGTGTATAGAGAGTTTGCTCAATTCAACATATTTTTACTCATAATCACACGCTCAAATTACAACTTCCATCTCAAGCCTCAAGGGTCAACAATGGGGTATTATTCATACATTTCACAATATTTGGATGATTGGGGCCCTAGAAATTCAACCTCACTAGGGTGCCTTTGGCGTGTTCATACTCGAGGCTTTTGTATTCACCCTTAACCGAGCATAGGAACATTGCCCCCATCCTTTTTTCATCTCTACTTTTTTTTTTCTTTGCACAATTTCTTTCTAAATTATTTTCTTTCTTTTTCATCAACCCCCTTGCTTCATACCTTTTCATAGGCTCTCAAATGGTTGTTTTAAATCATTTTAGCTCACTTATCTCTCAGATTTTTTCTTAAGCTCACTCTCTTCATCTTTGCTAATCAAAGGTCATGTTTACACTACCAACATACATAGGGAAAAACAAAGTGCTCAATAATTCCATAGTGGACACCCTAAACTTACTCAAGCGCGCTTGAATTAATGCTAGGAATCAGGCCCTTCTCTACTCTCCTAATGGTTCGTTTTTCCATCGTGCAATGTGTCATCAGGCTTCAGACACAATGAATCAAACTAGGCAATTTATTCTTTCTTCTCTTTGTTATTACAACTAACTACTATCCAAAAATCATCAAAAGTACCCGGTTCAAAATAAAAGGCATCATCGGGAAAGAACCGTGGTCAAAAGAAAATCCAAAGATTAAGCCACTAATCTAAACAAAACAAAAAAACTAAAGCAGTATAAATACAGCTACAAATCAAGATACCCCACCCCACACTTAAAATTGTGCAATGTCCTCAATGCACTCAGGTAACTAATCAGGGGTGGTAAACGAGGTACTCAGACTTCCCTCACTAGCGCGCAATTTCTTTTTCAAGCAAACAAACTTATTTAAATCGACTAGTGTGCTCAAATGGGATGCAAGCACCCACACTTAGAAGTGAAGCCATAGCGATAACGAAGGCAAAAATAAAAGCCACAACCAGCATATCAAACAATTGCGTTCATGGGAAAATCAAACAATGTGCACATATCAAGTATCCCATAGAAGTGTAGTCATTTGAAAGAACTTGCCTTAAATAATCCCACGAGGCTAGATGCTCCTGACGAGCCCCCAAACTTCAAATTTCAATCCTAATGTATTCAACATATGCCCCGTGGTTGATTCGGTTATTCAGACTTGGCCGAATTTACAAAAAAAAAAAAAACTCATTGGGGCATTTTGTCAAACACTGTGCGTGCTCTGTGATGTATAACATGTATATGCGCAATTTGTTTGTGATGCCACCTCCCAACTCCCGGAGCTTACTATTCCTATCAAAATTAGTGTATCACCACACTCTCCAACCATATGAACAACACATTCAAATTGTATATGCACCCAATAAACCAAAAGCAAGATAAAGTGCTAGTTGAACTAGTGAACAAAAACATGTATATGAAGGCTAGGGCACCATTGAAATCCAACACAAGTAGGTGAAACTCATAATGATAATCAAGAAAACATACCTTAGACTTGTAGAGGAGTGAAGGAATCAATGAGGAGAGGGGGGGAGCGACTGGGGAATGGGGTAAGGGAACGGGAACAGAGGAGAGAGAAATGAGAGACGAAGAGAGAGAAAAGAGAAGGCCTTACCTGTCGTCGCCGGCGAGAGCAGAGCCGCCGGAGCTGCGGTGGGGGTGGGGGACGGGCGTCGGGGATCGCAGGGGTAAGGGGAAGGGCTTTTGAACGTTTGTTCTGTGCTCTGTTTCTTTTGTGTGCAATGTATAGTGGGTAGGAGTTAGAAAATATTTTGACCCAAACTTACCTGAGGCATCGTTTTTCCCATCGATTTTTAGGCTTACAACGCTGTAAAAATTTTTTCTTTTTTTTCTTACTCAGCTGAAATTTTCTACTCCTCATGGCTAACCCATCGTAAGGCTATGCCTGGGCCATGAGTTTTTTTTTTTTCATTGCACCTTAAAAACCATCAATTCCCTATTCTTCAAATTATCTTCCAATCCTGCAAAACACCTCCAAAAACAAATATTAATACATTAAATGTGCTAAAATCTAAATCTTTTTTTTTTCATTTTTTTTTTTGTATTTTTGATTTTTTTTTTTTACTTGTATACAATTACAATCACGGGTTGCCTCCCGAGAAGCGCCTTATTTAAAGTCGTGGCACGACTTCAATCAACTCAACCACTGGCTCATCCAGGCTCGCATGTATGCACACACGAACAATTCACATCATCACAATGTCCCCTCAGCATTTTGCCAATGTCAACAGCTATTTCTTCATCATACAGCTTCAAGGTCATCTTTCCCTTATCAACATCAATCACTGCTCTACCAGTAGCCAAGAATGGACGGCCTAAGATAATTTGAACATCTTTACTTGGGAGATCAAATATAGCTCAACTACGCCTAACTACGCCCTATAAAAGGGACTAAGCGGTCGCGGCAAATATAGCTCGGTATTTAAAGCCCCGAGGTCGAATCCCACAGAGAACACTCGTAATTCAGTCGTTAATCTAACTAATTTATCTAATCAACCAACTTCAAGAGTTCATATTTTAATGATGGTTTTAAAGTAGAAACTAAATAACAATAAGGTAAATAGCAAAATAATAAAAAGTAATCAAGCAAGGATATTAAAAGCCTAGAATTGATTTATACCGACTCCTACCTATGTGATTGACTAATGATTCAACGAATTCAACTTGGTTCTTCCTATTGAACACTTGCTCCAAATTCACAACTAACCACTTACATGCACTAGCTATGACTTTCACTAACTAATCTTCCAATTAATTAATGAAGATGTTTAGGACTACAAGTATGGTTCACAATCGAGCTCGGTGGTCACAACTCACCCTATTGACAACCTAAGTAATTCCTTGGTTTTAGGTTGAAATATTGCTAAGCATTTAACCCTAACTCATGAATTTATTCCTAAACGCACAAGGATAAAGGGAGCAATCAATTGGGGGCCCTTCCAATCAATTAGCAAACAAAACGTAAATACTTAGATAGGAAGAATAATCAAGTTTCATTCATCAAAATCAATTAATAAATTCACATAGTATTGGAGTGGTTCAATCAACCCTAGAATGGGTAATTTAGCCACTCATGGTCATCAAAAACAAATCAAGAATGATCATGAATGAATAAACTACAAAGGAGAAGAAATAATGGAAGAAAGAACTCTTAATCTTCAAGTCTTTAATCCCACGCCTCCTTGTGTGTTCCTTGCCTCCAAGAGTCCAAAGTGCTTCCACAATGGTGGTCTTGCTCTCCCAAGTCAAGATTGGGGCTGAAAATAGGTTGGAAAACCTTTTATACCTGGTGTGAAACTCGTGGACAAGTTTGCCCCTCTCCACTTTTCGCCAGAAAATTTGCCTCATGGCTGGATCATGGCCTTACGATGCCTGGGCCATGCACTTGCGAAATTCTGCTTTCAACTTCATGGCTGAATCATGGCTTTACGATGGCTGGGCCGTGACCTTTCGTCTTCAAATTCCTTTCATGGCTAATCCACGGCCTTGGCACCTTACAACGCTGTAAATTAACTCCATTTTGCTCCAAATCATCAAACTTTAACACTTTTTCATGTTACTTGATTCCTACACATTCAAACACCCAATATAAGCACAAAATACTATTGTTCACGCTAAAATAATCCACAAAAGCACCAAAATATGATGTAACTAATACTAAAATATATGCATTTTTAGCCTAACATCATTAAGGTAAATCTCTTCTAGGCCGGAAGGATTCTAGGGATTACATTAGAACGATTCGGCCATAATATATAAACCCCATGCTCTAATTGCATCCTAGGCTCAAAATTTGTCTTCCTTGTTGTGAGAATGCCATAGATCACATTTACTTGCTTTCCTAGTGTAGTGTGTAGTTGTTAATATGGTTCCATCACCTTGTTATCCTAGCTTGGCTTAGTCAAATAGGTTTAGTTCCTCCACTACTTTGATCGCATCACTTTGTTCCTTGTGGATTCGACCCCGCTCCTAGTTGGGTAAATTGTATTGCGATGACTGTTCATACCTTAGGGTGAGGTGTGTGCTAAGCGTTGTCAAAATTGGCGCCATTTCCGGGGAACGATTGGTGTATTAGAGTAGCGCGAGGAGTTGAGCTAGTTGGCTTAGTTCCAAACTTTGTGAACCATTGTCGTGTAAATTGTGAATAGTAGTAATGTTCTTTGTAAATTGTAAATATTTGTTTGTGTGTAGTGTTTACTTGCATTAGTTAGTTAGTTTAGCTTAGTGGTAATTAGCTTGAAATTGCATCATGGAACCAAAATCAGTCAAATATTGAAAATCCATACATGAGTGATCCTTGTCCTTATTGTGGTGGACCTCACTATTGGCAAGATTGTCAAATTGTTTCTGGGGGCGAGTTGTGTGCACCTTCTCAACCCTTTGAGTGGGACATATGTCATGAGTGTGGGGGTCAAAATAGCCATTGGGACGGTTGTCCTAATATTCTTTGTTCTTCTCCCAATGATTTTTATAATGATGCTAATGATTCTTATGAGTTTGATAGGTCTAATGCAAACATGAATATGGAACTTGAACCCGAATGGCAAGGCATCCAAGGGAAGTTTCAAGAAGAGATGTACCTACCCACTTCACAAGATGAACGTAATCAAAATGAAAGATTGGAATATTTGATGGAGCGGATACTTGAAAATCAAAATGGGTTTACCGAAACCCTCAAGAAGATGAAAGAAATGAAGGAGGGAGTTCACCAAAATGACTTAGCCCTACAACACTTGAGAGAAAAAATGAATCAATTGATTGAAGTTTTTAATGCTCAAGAGGCTAAGGATGTGTCTAGTTTTCAAGAAGAACCTTTCATGGAAGATTGTCTTGAATGTCAAGAAAGAATTATTGAAGAAGAGCACGTTTGGGATGAAGAAGAAATTGTGAGCCGAAGGTGGCTCCGAGATCAAGCTCGAAAAATGAAAGTCCATGAATGACACGACCCGGAATCCGGTTAGGCCGTGCGGGCGCCCGACATCCTCCCCTAGACCCGTCGGGCGAACCCTTACCAATTAAATTAGGAAAATAAATATAAATTCAACTCATAAATAAGAACAAGATTTAGAAAAAGCACAAACATTCTGATATGTCTAAGCTGTACAAAACAAATTACAGTTGACTGCCCAATATACTAGGTTTAGGGCTATCCAGACTAGACATCCAAGAGTACGAAAGAAGACAGATACCTCCTGAAGGGAGCAAAATGATACTGAAATAATAAACATGAAACTGTGGCCATCCTGAATAAAAGTTGGCTCACCCTGACGGCTGAAGTCGTTTTTGCTCCTTCACAACGTGGCGAACTCAAGTCTAGAGCGAACCTGCCGAAACGAAATAGATAGACAAAAACAAACAACAAACAAGGGTGAGTCAAAAGGACTCAATAAGTGGGATAGACTAGCCACCTCAAAGAATAAGATAGCTAGCCAGGGAGAAAAGAAATAGATAAATCAAATTCCTCTTATTTAAACTATAAAAGGGTAGAGCCAAATAATAACCAGAAACATTTATGGAATCATAAACTCATTAACAACCAGGAACGTAAGATGACCAGGACATATAGGTATCCCGAACATATCAACAATCAGAAATATATCCTGTTGCGGCGTGCAACCCGACCTATATATTCATCCTGTCGCGGCGTGTAACCCGATCCATATATTCATACTATCGCAGCGTGCAACCCGATCTATATATTCATACTATCGTAGCGTGCAACCCGATTCATATATTTATATTGTTGCAACGTGCAACCCGATCCATATATTTATACTGTTGCGTCGTGCAACCCGATCCATATATTTATACCGTTGCGGCGTGCAACCCGATCCCCGCAATCCAGAATACGAGCCAGAAATATATAGGCAAACTGAGATATGTCTACGACATAGTATACATACTGCATACATAAAACACAACACAATACACACAATAGTCAGTATGCGGTGCAATGAGATGGGATGAATGCGATACGAAGCAATGCAGTCACATATGCCTGATACCTATCTCCGGAGCGGGACTCTCATCGTCTACCGGGAGATATATGCAATAATGACCCTTCACCGGCTCGGGACTCTCATCGATTACCGGGAAGTATATGCAATGATGACCCTTCACCGGCTCGGGACTCTCATCGATTACCGGGAAGTATATGCAATGATGACCCTTCACCAGTGCGGGACTCTCATCGCCAACCGGGAAGTATATGTAATAATGACCCTTCACCGGTGCGGGACTCTCATCGCCAACCGGGAAGTATATGCAATGATGATCCTTCACCGGCTCGGGACTCTCATCGATTACCGGGAAGTATATGCAATGATGACCCTTCACCGGTGCGGGACTCACATCGCCAACCGGGAAGTATATGTAATGATGACCCTTCACCGGTGCGGGACTCTCATCGCCAACCGGGAAGTATATGCAATGATGAACCTTCACCGGTGCGGGACTCTCATCGCCAACCGGGAAGTATATGCAATACTCAAAACCAGAGTGCAATGCTCATATGCTCAATGCAATACCAACAACAGGGCATAACATATAATATACAATGTAAATTCAAAGCTAAGGCATAATGAGTACGCCTATCGGCAGCTACACACGCAAGGAACACGTGGTAGAATATCCACAAGGCCAAGGGCCTCCAAAGAAATGGATACAAACACTTACCTCTTCCAAAAGTTAACACTGCTACCCAACAACTGCTTTATCCTTTTGGATTCACTACCAAACGATCCTGCTTATTCAGTAAGTAGAAAATATATCAATTTTGGCTAAAAGCTTCATTCCTCACATCTTAGAACAATCCAGGTAGGAACCTGATACCCTATTCGCATACGCAATACGTAGGCCAGACCTATGTACAGGGTTTAAGGTCACATAGCCAAATCCCAAATAAATTACATTTATATGTTGCCAATAACTCACTGAGTACGAATATATAATCAATTTCATTATCGGTGTCCATTTGACCCTTTAAACTATTAATCGAACTTATTAAAACGATGGCTAATATCCCAATTTTTACTGTAAAAATGTATTCAAACACATGTAAAAAACTCAAATATTATATTAGAATCATTACCTGAATGTTTCAGAGTGAAAATTCTACTTTTCTCCGGCCCCTTTTCTTATTTTCTGGCATTTTTTCTCTCACTGTGTTTTTCTTCCTCACTGCTTTTTGATATCCCTCTGCTTTGCTCGTCCTTAGCTTATATGCTAAGGACCACCGCCTAACTTCATTTCTTTTGTCCTTTTTTTTTTTAACTTTTCGCGACAAAAATTAAAATGGTACCCTACGATATTCGAAATAATTCCAACTTTTGTATAAAATTTATACAAAATATATGTAGCATACTCGCTAAGGCGGATCTCAAATCGGGTTCCCGAAATTCAAGATGCAAATTTAAATAGGAAAAGGTCAAATTATTTAACTTTCGGCATTTTAGTGGAAACTAGCCGAACAACATCGAAATTCACTTTCGACAGTTCACAAAAGTCATAAATAATAATACGAACCTAACGGCGCTTTCGGATTTCGAATTGGAGCTCATTCGCCAAAATCGAGCTCGAAAATCTCTTTTTAATATTTATCGACAATAAAAACTGAAACCTTCTTCCGATGCCTACCAAACGAGGTCTGATTTAACTCAAATTTTACAGACAAGTCCCAATGGACCTTACGAATATTTTAAAATTATCGGCACGCCAATGCTCTCCCACTCTAAATCTTCCTCCTCTAACTTATGGTATGCCTAATACCTTTGAGCAATATCAACAACGACATCCAATAAAGTCCCAACCTCAATTTCTCTGAGTCATTTGGGATCTCAAGGAAGGAGAAAGGTCATCAATAAATCTTTGAATCTCTCGAAAGGCTCATGGACTAGTTCAAATGCATATTCAGCCATTCTATAGAATTCAATCTCATATTCTGAAACACTAACAGGCTAACCGACAGGCTACCCTATCCAATCCACTCAAACTGGCAACACTTTTCATCTCGCTCGCTACTCGAAAGGAACTTTTCCACGAATCTAGAAGAAAAATCGAACCAAGTTAGCTAATAAGAGAGCGGCCCACCAATTCAAGGCTGGACCCTGGAACTAGAAAGAAGAATAATCAACACCATACCGCTCGATATAATCAAGAGCCTGAAGGATACGCTGACATCATTTTATTTTAAAAATTTACACAGAGATTATCTGATGCATGGCTTAAGAATATCGGAAGGTTCAATTGGGTAAAATAATGCAGCCTTTTCAGATACTCGGACCGAGCCATTACTCGGGCTAGCTAACCAGCCAGAATAACTAGAGGCACAACACATGCTGCCTCCGGAACATAATTCACTACAGCAATATTAAGAACCGAAAAAGGAGCTCCTTGAGATCGAACGTCTGCATATGCGGCAACCTGATAGGCTGTCCAGCGAATAATAGGTTCTTACGGTATCTGCATCGCCAAGATTCTCGAAAAAACATCGTAGAGAGCCAAGGGAACCACAAGGCCCTGCTCCCTTCCCCATCGCGAGCTCGTACAGCTGGGACCTCCGTAACTAGATCGTCAGCACGATCAAAAACTCTCGGGGCTTCGTCAGTGCTAGCCCCAGGCTAGACTACTTCGTCTTGAAGTCATACCGTCTGCTGATTTGTCACATGAGGGTTCACAATGACCATGAAGGAATTAACGAATTAATGAAAATACTTTTAAATCCTAGACCGACGCACGATCAGAAATGAAGGAAGTGAAACTTCTTAAATGTCATCATAGCCCCTCGTAGATGAGTACGGACGTCTACGTACCCATCAGCGAGACTCTACTAGACACTGTCTTAGTCTGGATAGACTCTAAGACGGGCTCTGATACAAACTGACACGACCCGGAATCTGGTTAGGCCATGCGGGCACCCGACATCCTCCCCTAGACCCGTCGGGCGAACCCTTACCAATTAAATTAGGAAAATAACTATAAATCCAACTCATAAATAAGAACAAGATTTAGAAAAAGCACAAACATTATGATATGTCTAAGCTGTACAAAAGAAATTACAGTTGACTGCCCAATATACTAGGTTTAGGGCTATCCAGACTAGACATCTAAGAGTACGAAAGAAGACAGATACCTCCTGAAGGGAGCAAAATGATACTGAAATAATAAACATGAAACTGTGGCCATCCTGAATAAAAGTTGGCTCACTCTGACGGCTGAAGTCGTCTTTGCTCCTTCACAACGTGGCGAACTCAATTCTAGAGTGAACCTGCCGAAACGAAATAGATAGACAAAAACAAACAACAAACAAGGGTGAGTCAAAAGGACTCAATAAGTGGGGTAGACTAGCCACCTCAAAGAATAGGATAGCTAGCCAAGGAGAAAAGAAATAGATAAACCAAATTCCTCTTATTTAAACTATAAAAGGACAGAGCCGAATAATAACCAGAAACACGTATGGAATCATAAACTCATTAACAACCAGGAACGTAAGATGGCCAGGACATATAGGTATCCCGAATCAACAATCAGAAATACATCCTGTTGCGGCGTGCAACCCGACCCATATATTCATCCTGTCGCGGCGTGTGACCCGATCCATATATTCATACCATCGCGGCGTGCAACCCGATCCATATATTTATACCGTTGCGGCGTGCAACCCGATCCATATATTTATACCGTTGCGGCGTGCAACCCGATCCATATTTTTATATCGTTGCGGCGTGCAACCCGATCCATATATTTATACTGTTGCGGCGTGCAACCCGATCCATATATTTATACCGTTGCGGCGTGCAACCCGATCCCCGCAACCCAGAATACGAGCCAGAAATACATCCTGTTGCGGCGTGCAACCCGACCCATATATTTATCATGTCGCGGCGTGCAACCCGATCCATATATTCATACTATCACAGCGTGCAACCCGACCAATATATTCATCATGTCGCGGCGTGCAACCCGATCCATATTTTCATACTATCGCAGCGTGCAACCCGATCCATATATTTATACCGTTGCAGCGTGCAATCCGATCCATATATTTATACCGTTGCAGCGTGCAACCCGATCCATATTTTTATATCGTTGCGGCGTGAACCCGATCCATATATTTATAAAGTTGCGGCGTGCAACCCGATCCATATATTTATACCGTTGCGGCGTGCAACCCGATCCCCGCGACCCAGAATACGAGCTAGAAATATATAGGCAAACTGAGATATGTCTACGACATAGTATACATACCTCATACATAAAACACAACACAAAACACACAATAGTCAGTATGTGGTGCAATGAGATGGGATGAATGCGATACGAAGCAATGCAGTCACATATGCCTGATACCTATCTCCGGCGGGGGACTCTCATCGTCTACCGGGAGATATATGTAATAATGACCCTTCACCGGCTCGGGACTCTCATCGATTACATGGAAGTATATGCAATGATGACCCTTCACCGGCTCGGGACTCTCATCGCCAACCGGAAAGTATATGTAATAATGACCCGTCACCGGTGCGGGACTCTCATCGCCAACCGGGAAGTATATGCAATGATGATCCTTCACCGGCTCGGGACTCTCATCGATTACCGGGAAGTATATGCAATGATGACCCTTCACCGGTGTGGGACTCTCATCACCAACCGGGAAATATATGTAATAATGACCCTTCACCGGTGCGGGACTCTCATCGCCAACCGGGAAGTATATGCAATGATGATCCTTCACCGGCTCGGGACTCTCATCGATTACCGGAAAATATATGCAATGATGAACCTTCACCTGTGCGGGACTCTCATCGCCAACCGGGAAGTATATGCAATACTCAAAACCAGAGTGCAATGCTCATATGCTCAATGCAATACCAACAACAGGGCATAGTCTGGGAGAATCGTATGATAGGGAAAGTGCGGAGCCTCCCACTTGTCTGGGTTAGCAGGCTGGCTAAAGTGACTATGAATTTCTATCAATGTCGGGATAGACAGAGGTCTAGGATAGTACGCTGTCGGAGTGAGACCGGGGTAGAGTAAGGAAGTTAGACCGAAATGAACGACTCAATTCCTCTAGAAGAAAGGAGAGAGAAAGAAGAACCAATTCAATGAAAGAAGAAAGGGTAAGGGGTAGGAAGAAACTTTTTTAGGTCTTGCTCTACTAAAGTAGTCGGCCTAACCTTCGGTTCCCGTAACCAAGTTTTTCTTTCTCACTCCTTATGTACTTTTTTTTACTTCATCCATACTTTTTTACTTTTTCTGAAGTGTGGGGCAAACGGCGCCCCCCTGCGCAGGGGCTTAGGTCAACACTTATATAATAGCCAATCATCAATTGGAAGCGGGCAAGATGGTGATGAATTGCGATTTGGATTCATATATATATCTACCCATGTGGTACTTCATTCTACGATATATAAAAGATCCATCTGTATAGATATCATCATCTACATTCAGAAAGCCTGTTATAGCCATTTCTGTACATTCAATGTACTCTACGGATAGAGGAATACATAGAGTTGAACATAGTAAAATAAGAAATTGAAAGATTTCGTTGAAATTGTTCGTTTGGAAATTTCCCAAAAAGCTAATCATAGGTTCCATCGTTATCAAAGAGAAAGTAGGAGAGTGCTGGGCACGATCTCGAAGCATGGTAAGATGTTATCATTTTCAATGATACCAAGTCCCGGCTTAGCACTTCTTCAGCTAAAATCAACAGGCTAGGTTTGGAACCCTTGTCGCAGCCCTCGAGAAGCTGGAAAGTACCCATGTGGCACACCATCCACAAGCACTCCAAAGTCTTCATTACATAAACATCCATGTATCAAATTCCACCATTTATCACAAAAGCCCATTCGATCCAAAAAGATGCTTTTGCCATATCCTGACTTTCTTTTGACCCCCCTCCCTCCTATGTTGTCTTTAGGTTAAAATCCCCTATCACTTAAAGCCACCTCGTGAGCCAATGAGATCTTCTCTACAATAGTTAGTCCTTTAACAAACGGGCTTTTAGAGATGAGGCCTTTTGGCGAAGCCAAGTCAATTTCGGGCCACCAAACCCTGCAACTGATGAGAAGGCCCTATGGAGTAAAGGGAAGCGTGTACGTGTCACACTCCCTGCCTTCCAAAGGTGCCTAGAGGACGGGCCAGACGCAGCAGAGCGACGACCGGGACACTTTGGGGTGAACACCCATCCGAACAAGTAGGGTCAATAGTTCAGCATTTAGGCCGTAACATTTAGCAACCAAAAAATATTTAACCCAACAAGTGCTCGTCATTCCTTGCGGCAACCACTGGAATATTACAGAATGATCTAAAGAGGGTCATAGCTTATTCAACTTGCAGTCAATTAGGCTATATGATCTTTGCTTGCGGCATCTCTAACTATTCGGTTAGCGTCTTTCACTTAATGAATCACACGTTTTTCAAAGCATCCAACCGCTTCACTAATGTGAATAGGTTATACAGAAGGGTAGGTTGGTTATATACTCTTATGCGCCTTCCTTCTTCGAACCTTTTGGTAACATATAATATACAATGTAAATTCAAAGCTAAGGCATAATGAGTATACCTGACGGCAGCTACACACGCAAGGAACACGTGGTAGAATATCCACAAGGCCAAGGGCCTCCAAAGAAATGGATACAAACACTTACCTCTTCCAAAAGTTAACACTTCTACCCAACAACCGCTTTATCATTTTGGATTCACTGCCAAACGATCCTGCTTATTCTATAAGCAGAAAATATATCAATTTAGGCTAAAGGCTTCATTCCTCACATCTTAGAACAATCCAGGTAGGAACCTGATATCCTATTCGCATACGCAATACATAGGCCAGGCCTATGTACATGGTTTAAGGTCACATAACCAAACCCCAAATAAATTACATTTACATGTTGCCCATAACTCACTGAGTACGAATATATAATCAATTTCATTATCGGGGTCCATTTGACCCTTTAAACTATTAATCGAACTTATTAAAACGATGGCTAATATCCCAAGTTTTACCGTAAAAATGTATTCAAACACATGTAAAAAACTCAAATATTATATTAGAATCATTACCTGAATGTTTCAGAGTGAAAATTCTACTTTTCTCCTGCCACTTTTCTTATTTTCTAGCATTTTTCCCTCACTGCATTTTTCTTCCTCAATGCTTTTGATATCCCTCTGCTTTGCTCGTCCTTAGCTTATATGCTAAGGACCACCGACTAACTTCATTTCTTTTGTCCTTTTTTTTTTTTACAAAAATAAAAACGTTACCCTACGATATTCGAAATAATTTCAACTTTCGTATACAAGTTATACAAAATATATGTAGCATACTCGCTAAGGCGGATCTCAAATCGGATTCCCAAACTCAAGATGCAAATTTAAATAGGAAAAGGTCAAATTATTTAACTTTCGGCATTTTAGCGGAAACTAGCCGAACAACATCGAAATTTACTTTCGACAGTTTACAAAAGTCATAAATAATCATACGAACCTAACGACGCTTTCGGATTTCGAATCGGAGCTCATTCGCCAAAACCGAGCTCGAAAATCTCTTTTTAATATTTATCGACAATAAAAATTGAAACCTTCTTCCGATGCCTACCAAACGAGGTCTGATTTAACACAAATTTTACAGACAAGTCCCAATGGACCTTACGAATATTTTAAAATTATCGGCACGCCAATCGGAATCCTATCTTCCGAAACGACTAACCGAGGTCGTTTCAATGAAGCATGCCTTCATGACTTAAATGTAGATGGTTGGGATCTCGAACATGAAAGAGAAGAACTAAGAGAAAGGTGAACCAATTTGATCATGAAGCTCGTGTCTGGAAAATTCTAGTGCATGAAATGGTTGAAGCTTCCAAGGCTCAACATGAAGAAATCGTGAATGATATGCTAGAAATGAGCGAATTTGTGGAAGAGAGTACAATTGAAATCATGGGAATTCATGGAAGTGATCACATCTTCAAGATATTTGGTAATAATGCCGTGAATAAGAAATTTGTGTTGGAGTCTAGAGCGGAAATGAAGAACTTTTGTGATGAAGACTCTAGCATATTTGAAGAGGAGTATGTCATGCTTGGTGCTCCATTGGTGTTAAAACAATTGAGACCTCATTCACTTCATTTTTCAACTCTATGTGTGGATGAGGTAATGGAAGTGGAAGAACAAGCACCTTTGAACGATTTTGGCATTAATGAGCAAAATGGGTACATTGTAGAATTTGCCACACCAAGGAGATAAAACGACATCCCTCACTTGAAGGCGAAAAAGTGCAAGATGAAGAATCCGGCTTTGCAAGCTCGGAAATAGGATTTTTTACACATATATACAAATTTTTACCCCAAATTACAAAATAATAGCAACATTTTTCAAATTACATCACATATCAATATTTTTCCTAACATATTCTCTATTTACAGTACACACACTCAAACTCATATACAATACAAAATGAACATCTTCTCGATTACGCACTGACCTACATATCAGAACACCGCCACCGGCAGTGGTGGAGATGCGGTGAAACATAATGATACCCATCGGCGGGCCGGCTGAACCAGATACATACGCACCCTTTATAGATCTAAAAACTGATGAAATTGAATCCCCAATTTGGGTGAGTATGCTCCTAAACTCCTCTGTTGTTTCACTCCCTTAACAATGGCTAGCTTCCTCAACACACCAACCAAAAACCACAACCAGTACTTCCATTTCCAGAAAACATCAGCATCATACATCCGATTCAAGCAGATCCGCTTCAGAATTCAAAACCCGATTCGAAGCCTACAATCACCTTCAAGCAGCCGTCGTTGCATTATGCGAAAAAATCAGCACAAGATGGGAAGCTTATCGACGGATATTTCCAGATCGCCGCTCATCTTCTCCGGAAATAACTGAATCGGAGAAATTTTACGCGCCCTAATGGGACTTGGGGATGAGAATTGGGATTTGATCTTCTAATCGTGCATCGCTCCTCCTCACTGCTAGTGTGATTTATCTGTTGCAACTTGTGTTTCATTTTTCTTTCCTTTTCTTCCTTTCTTTTGTTTTGGATTTTTGTGACGTTGTTGGGATCAATTTATTAGTAGTATTATGTTATGTACATACAAGAATCTTTGTATTTTTTATCCACAGTTGCCTGCTTCCTTTATGAAACAACTTGTACAGTATTGAAACAGTTTCAACAGTGCTGAAACAGTCTTGATACGGCGCTGAAACAGCCTTGAAATAGTTTGAAACAACAATAAAATGCGAGATACAGTTGGCTTGAAACGATGTTGAAACACTAAGATACAGTTTGAAACGGGGTTGAAACAGTATGATACAGTCTGAAACGACATTGATTCAGTATGATACAGTCTGAAACGGAGTTGTAACAAGCTGAAACGGTATTGAAACAGTATGATACAGTCTGAAAAGACATTGATACACTATGATACAGTCTGAAATGGAGTTGAAACAGTCTGAAACTGTGTTGAAACGGTGCAGAAACAGCGTAGATACAGTGCTGAAACAGTCTGAAACGATATTGAAACAGTTGAAACGGTGCAGAAACAGTTGAAACGGTGCTGCAGAAACAGTTGAAACGGTGCAGAAACAGTTGAAACGGTGCTGCAGAAACAGTTGAAACGGTGCAGAAACAGTTAGATACGGTGCTACAGAAACAGTTGAAACGGTGCTGCAGAAACAGTTGAAACGGTGCAGAAACAGTTAGATACGGTGCTGCAGAAACTGTTGAAATGGTGTAGAAACAGTTAGATACGGTGCTGCAGAAACAGTTGAAACGGTGCAGAAACAGTTAGATACGGTGCTGCAGAAACAGTTGAAACGGTGCAGAAACGGTTGAGATACGATGAGATACTACGAGATATATCGAGGATAGGATGAGCAAGAATGAAATTGGGGGAAATGATAGGAATAAAAGTGAAATTGGGGGAAATGGTGGGAGAAAAAGTGAAATAAGGGGAAATGGGAGGAGCAAAAGTGATAGTGGGGGAAATAGAAGGAAAAATGTAAGTGATTGGTATGTTATGGGAAAATATTGCTATGTTTTTGCTATGTTTGTAATTATGTTGTGTTTTCCTCTATATAGGATAATTTTACTAAAATGTTGCTATGTTTGGTAATTAAGCTCTAAAACTTGTACTTTTATGTAAAAAATCCTCGGAAATATGTACCCCCGCCTAAAGAGCATGACAAAGAACATGAAGCCATGTCGGGGAGAAAATTCACCTTCACTAAGTGTAGAGAAAAGCATCATGGGTACCGCCTAGCCAAGACGTTAAATAAAGCGCTTGTCGGGAGGCAACCCGAATCTCTTTAAAATTTTAGTTATTTATTGATTGCATATTAGGTTAGATTAGTTTTTGTTGTTGTTTTTTATCATCTCACATGAATCCCATATTTGTTAGTTGTTAGGATGCATGGTCGAAGGCATAAACATGAAAAAAATGGATTGCACAGGGGTGTAAGGCGGACCACCCAATGAGATGAGGCGGACCGCCCACTAAAATTTGGCAATCTGCATCCCAGTAGGCAGAGCGCCTAATGTCTGGGGCAGACCGCCTCACTGAAATTCTGCTCACTGGATGTTGGACTAAAAAGTGTTCAGCGCCTTCGCGTCAACAGCTGCGCGATCGCGCTTCACTGCGAGCTAAACCTGTGCGATTGCGGTTATAACACGCGATCGCGTCGGTCCACTTAGCAGTAAGGCGCGATCGTGACTGGGGTCACGCGATCGCGCTGAATAACGCTTCAGGCAATTAAAGGCAGTTTTAAGAGGCCAAAGACCCATTTTTTTCCTAAACTCTCATCTTCTCAAACTCCCCTCCCCCATTTTAGCATCCCAAATGCTCCATTTCACCACTCTCAAGCATTCCATCACTTCATCAAGGTATGTTTCTCAAATTCCATCTTCAATTTTGTTGTTAAAAGCATGTGTAAGTAATCCTCCTCTCTTGATTCTAATGTGGTTGTATAGGTAAGAAAACAAGGGGCTTTTAGTGAAAAATAGGGGGAAGTCTGATGTACCCTTATAGGCAAATTATTTGTAAAGAAAATGGGTTAGGTTACTAGTTTGTTAATGCCTAATTGAACTAAACCCTAGTGTTAGATCCGAAAACTTGAAGCAAAAATTTATGTGTTTCTAGTTAAAATTGTGGGTGTGCATTGTGTTAGATGTGTGAGACACGTAAAATTCTAGGTGTTGCAACCGAGGTCATTCTCCTCCTGTTGGAGAAGACGACCTCGCGATCGTGTCAAGACCCTCGCGAACGCGCTGATTCGTCACCTCTCTCCTGCACGATCACGTAGGAGGATCTTAGACAAGTCTGTGGGATCGCGCCTGTCCTTGCGCGATCGCGCAGAAATCCAATTTCTGGCAAAAACAGTGAGCTTGCAGAGCCCACTGCTGAAATTTTTTGGCTTCAACCTTTGGCCATGAGCTTTATTAATGCATGTCCTAAGTACCCATGAGCTTCAACCTTTGGCCCATGAGGTATAAAATTTATGTTCGATTTACCATTTTTCTTTTATATAATCTTTGTATGTAATCCCGTATTGAGGGAATTACTTTTCCTAATTACAAATTTGTATTCGACGAGGCGTAGAATCAAAGACAAACTCTTTTACGCACATTAGTGAGAGATGAGAATGGTGTGCGCTCCACTTTGCCAATCTTCTTCTTTTTAAGCATTTTGTAATGAACATTGAGAGTATCCTTATCAATGGATCGGATAAAGAAATTAAATTACATTACGACGACAACAAAATGATGAGATCTATTCAGTCGATGATAAATTATATTACTCCTAAATGGGTCACAAGCGATTAACTTGATTACATGGTTTCATTAGTTATGTAAATATTTTCTCTTTTTATTGCTCATTTTGCTTCCTGTTAACTTTTTTCCTTGTGCTATGATTGTGAAGGTCATTATGTTAGATTATTACTATTAAAGCGAGACTTGGAAAGTTATGTATTATTTGCTTTTATTTTTGGTATATATTTATATTTATTTCCATTTGTTGATGTTGTTTATAATAGGTGCATGACATACAAGTTAGATATTGTGCGGGGCGCAGGTTCAAAGCCATGGAGATACACTGGCAAGGAAGAAAACACGGACAAAGAAGACATTTATAAGGTGATTGTTTGATCATAATCTTATGTAAGAGATCAAAAGTATTATGTACTCCACGTTTAATGAAATCTACGGTTAGATGCAAACCAAATGGTATTACTCCTATTATTTACAATTTAATGATATTATTTGTGAGTATTCCTTAAATACGACAGCAACATGAGTATAGTTATGTTAGATGTTTAACTTCTCTTTCCCAAATCAACAAGATCATTATTATAATATTGAGAAGGGAATGCAATATTTTTATTTGGGTTTTGTTTAATCTTTTTCCTACATGTTTTTCTCCATACATTTGATTTCCAAAGTTTTGTTGTTCAGGTAACATTTCATTTCTTCTATATCAACTAAAGTTTAATATAAGAAATATGAGCGGGCGAGTTTACTAGTATATACTAAAGCAAAAGTAACATAATTTAAAACATTACATCAATAAGTTTTGAGAATTGGCAGAAGAGCACTGCTAGACTTTACCATAAAATAAATAAAAGCCAAAATTCTAAGGAATGGATAGACAATTGGGACAAGACTGATTTTTCTCAAACTTGCTTGTGCAAAGCTTGAAACGCAGCTATCCGTGAATCCAGCTCTCTCTGAGTCCTTCTATATACGAGATAATTTTGCCATTCTTCCTTATTATTATACATCTCCATGAATTCCGCATCGGGTAGATAAGTATCCTTTGCGATCCTCAAAGTCATGAGCCAATCTTCTTTATCATCATCACAAGCCAAATCCTTCATGCCCCTACATAATTCCACTATCTTGGAAATCACTAAATCCCTGCCCTTCTCCAACATGTTAATACTACTCATCTTAACTGCTGCATAATAACCTACTATATCTCCCCAATCTAGCTTGTAATCTAAAGAGAAAGGAACATCTACTAAAAATAACAATTTTGATATAACGTCCCTTGCTGCATCATCTGATGAGAAGATATCATCGTAAGAAATCCAAAAGGTTTTTTCAGTTTGGTGATCTAGGATGATGTAATAAGGATTAGATATTGATGAGGAACGACGCTGTTCGACAACATCAACTCTAAGGGGAAAACCTGCACCTGTGTCGTACGAGGTTTGGTTCAAATTCAACTTACACCAATTTTCTCGATTTCTAAGCCTCCCGTGGGTTGACTGCAAAATATTAATGGACAAGTATGAACCTTCGTAAAGAGCATCAACAGCCATATCAAATTTATCCTCACCTTTGATTGAATTGAGGATCTATGGAAGAGGGATCGTCTTCCTTTATATAGAGACTAGATGAATAACAAACCTATTCCTATGCAATGTGTATTTAGGTCTTGACTCTTAAATTCCAATACGAATTGGATTCCATTCAATTTAAGATTGGACATTTACAGAAATAAGACCGTCCGATGCCAGCAATTATTTAATTTTATAATATCAATGTATAGTAATTTACCACTTATTATTATTTTTTATCCGTGAAGTTACTCTCTATTTACTTAATTTAATTTATGTTTTAGAAAAACTATAGGAAAAATAATTTTGGCCAATATCCTTTTGCTACAGGAAGGAAGAATTATAATGGATTAAGTTAACTGATATTTGTCGGTTTAGCACGTCAAATAATTTGGAGAACTAAACCAAATTAGGAAACAAATTAAATGACATAACTTAAGTCACAAGTTTATATATAACCTACTTTAATAAGAAGTTCCTAATCCTTCTATATTTCCGAAACCTTTTCCCTAAAATTAGTCAAAAAAAGCCTTATAACATCTATATAGAACAGGCACACACCAACTTACGATATGCTATATCACTAATTACAAAGTAAACTACAACTTGGAATCAAATACTTAAAATTTTGAGTACAGCCAATGGCTATACATAAAAAGAAAAGGAAGAATATGGTTGTAACAGGTTACGTTTTGCGTAGTAGTAGAAAAAGAAAGAATTCACAGGAAAATTGTGACAACAAATCGACACAAGTTGCCACAGGGTTTTGTACAATGCAGAATGGTAGTAAAAAAAGGAATTCGATTAGTCTTGAAGAAGAATTAAGTAATAATTACTTTAATACATACTATGATCAAACTCCACACAAGTTGAAGAAGATGGTGAAAGCTCAAGTTTCTCAAGATTCAAGATCAAAGCCGGAACAAGTAAAACAAAATTTTGCATTGCAGGCATCTAAAAAGGCAAAAATAAGTTTTACTACTAATAAACATGATTGTTTCAACAGGAAAAATCTGCCAACAGAAGAAGAGAAAGCCAGGATTGAAGAGGCAAAGTTAAAGTTGCAAAAACAAAGAGAAGCTGAAAGGATTGCTTTAGAAAAGATGGAAAAGACTGTTGAATTTAATGATAATGTGCAGGTTTTGAGAGAATTTGAGAAACTGATTGGTCTTCAAGATTAAAATATTTGCATGAGACTCTTTTGTAGAAAGATCATAATTCTTAATTAGTCTAGTATTGACATCATTAGTTTCAGTAACACCATCTGTTGTTTTTGTCATAGAAAAAAGCTTGTGTAAACTCTTTTAGTTATATAGTATATGATAATTAAAATTGCTCATGTAGTTTCACATGCTCTTTCTCTGTTTTTACTCATTCCCTTCTGTCTAATATCGCATCTTCTTTAGTCCGTTAGTCATCGTTTACGGTGGGTGGGTAAGCAGGAGGGGATCTTTCTTTTCTAGTGGCTCTGTAATTTTCCTCTGTAAAATATAAACAGTTGTTGCTGTTGTGTGATATTTAGCGTAGTGTTCACTACAAATGGCCTTTCATACACCTAGGAGATTATTCACTACTTAATTCTTAATTCTTATTTTTAGATGTCAATTGAATATAAAAATATTTTGTAATGTTTCTTTGACCCAATTATCTCTTTTAAACTAACTAGTAAACTTACCCGAAGCGCAGTATTACTTGTGGATTTTTTTCTCATTGACGTCAAATTTCACACATTATCTAAACTGCTAAAATTATTAAATCCCAAAACAGTGTAGGGTCAAGAAAGTGAATTGTGAACCACGAAATGTCTATGTATAGACTCCAACAGCAAGAGGATATTTAGAGAGTCCAAATAAAAAACACACAATCAATACATAATTTCCTAACAATATCACCGTGACACTGCTACTAATTAACAAAATCAAAGCACAATAATGGACAAAAATATATATATTCAAGAATATATAATATGGATAAGACCAGAAACGAAGTTTACACTCAGGAATTCGAAAAATAAACAATAAACAAAAAAAAATTCCATTTGAGAGTGTTTGCCCAGTGGACCATGAGAAGTTCAAGATTCTAAGAACAATATTATTGTTACAGTAAACTTCAAAGACCTTGCTTTTCTTGCAAAGATCTCTGACTGTCGAAACATGAAACTAAAGATGATAGCAAGAATAGATGTTCAAAAATATTGATAAAAAAGTAATTGTATAGGTTATGTCATGTATATTGAGAAGTGAGAACCTTCTCTTGATTTGCTTTTGTTGCGCAATCCCATGTGCTTGTTAGTAGATCATTGCAAAACCCTCTTCCTGTATACATGATTTCCAAAATATAACAATTATCCTCAAAATTTAACCCACATAAACATTAAAAATGGAACATAAAGAACTCCATATAAGTAGAATTTAATTTGAGAGGAGAAATCCGTAATAGTGAATGTTTTGCAAGTAATGAAAAAAGAATATACTAAAAACCTTGAGACATGAAATGGTTATTGGAAAAAGCAAGCTTGAATTTTCTGTTAGAAGTTGGAGTTCTCATTAAAATCTCATTTCCTCTCCCAAAACAAGGAAATACAACTGTTCAAATCAATGGTTGTCAATTGAAGCCTTTTGAGAGTTTAAAAAAGTGCTGTGAAGAGGGTCTTATTGTGCAACATTATTTGCTAACACTATTTCATTATTGCAACTGTTCCATTAGATAGCATTTAGGGAAATTATAGCAACTTCAATGACTATCATTATTTTAATTATTGACAACATAATGAAAACATAAATTAAATCAAACTAATAATTAAACAATCTATGACAAAAAATGATACAAAACAAACTATTCAATAAACAAAATATTGTCGAACAGCTGAACACTTTAGAGTTTTATAATGATAGGAGTATAGTTCTTGATAAATGGTCCTCTCAATTGAGAAGTTAATACTTACCCTACAGAGAAAAAAATTATGTCTGTTCCTATTTAAATGATGTCCATAAATGATAATGGAGTTCTAACAATACGTATAAGATTATGCAAGTAAAGCATTACAATATAATTGTCGTTCTTTGATTAATACCTCTGGAAGATAAACTTTTTATTAATTATCAAAATTGTGAAATTCATACCAAGTTCCTCGTCAGTGTCTTAATATCGAATTTAAAGAGAGATCAAGAACTTTCAGATTTAGAAGTAAATAATATAGACCTCAACATACATCTGTGGTTAAAACAGAATCTACAGATGCCATGACACAAGCACAAAAAAGCCTATTTCAGATTCATGAGTCATGACCTTGAACTATGCAGATAATGTATTAGTTTTGTGTGCTCTATCAAGAGCTTTTCAATTCCCAAAAAGGAAAAACCAATGGAACTTCGATGTTTAAGTTTCCAAGACTAAGGTTAATCGTAGGTGATGCTTATAAATTAAAATACCTCACTAGTCTTTTACCTTAGGCTTGTCCATTTGTTGCACCTGTAAGTGACAATTATCAATCATGGAAACAGCACCACAACAAGAAGTGAAAAAAGAGGAAACACCATTACAAGAAGAGGTGAAAAAACCACAACAAGAGGTGACAAGGGAGGAAGCACAGCCAGAACAAGAGGTGAAAAAAGAGCATATAACAATAAGGGTTGTAAGCCAAAGGGAAAATGACATCTTTTTCAGAATCAAAAGAAATGTTCCCCTACGAAAGTTGTTTCTTGGTTATTGTCAAAGGCTAAATCGCAGGTATGAAGAATTTAGGTTTCTTTATGATGGAAAAAGGGTTGATGACACAAACACTGCAGATGATTTGAAGATGGAGGAAGATGATTGTATTGATGCTTTTAATGAACAGCTGGGAGGAGGTTGGAATGAATTCAAGATTTTAACTTAATAAGTTTATTATTAAATACAACTAGCCATTATAGACTAGTTCTAAATTATGGATTCAGATTTAATGTTTGTTGAAATTTTAGTGACTTCTTATATAGTGCGTCGTGTCAAAAATATGAATTTGCTGCTATGAATGATTTTGCCCTTGTGATATGTGTTTTTTCAGAATAACAGTCCGTTATTTCGATTGTCAACATAGAGTTGAAACTAAACTTAATCTCTTCGAATTGGAGGACTCTAGTGGTTGCAGTCTGAAACAAATACTTGAGATGTGGAGCTTTAATTTGGAGCAAAATCTTCAAGAATGAAATAAGATATGATATGATATGGAGCTTCTGTTAACATCTAACTGTCGTTTCACTAAATTATAGGTGGCGCCTATCGTTGTTTGCTACTAACTCCAATGTAGCCACTTTGTTTCCATGTTTTTGCCAAATTATTGTTTTCCCTAAATTTTGTGGATGTTTTGGCGGTACCATTATGAATATCTCATTATATGTGGGTCTCTTTTGGAGATATATGAAAGTTGGGGACTTGTGAGTATGAGAATTTCACATATGCACTCTGATAAACAGGATTCTCATGATATCAACCTTGTAAGAGAAACATGGAGTTAGTATTGCTGTAACATGGTGCTTTAAAAGATTTAAACTTTATTCTGAGTAAATTAAAATTACTAACATCGTCCAACACTCTTCCTCTTGTACTTATAATTACTAGGGTTAAGCAAGGATGATATAATGTAAGACACTACCCGTGAAAGCTCGCATGAGTAAAGATTCAATAACGCTATAGGAGTATTAATTTGTATTGAATCAATTTTTAAGAATTATAGATGGAATCACTTAAAGATTAAAAAAAATAATGTCATAAGGAGCAAAACAAGATAAAACTAGAATATCTACGACCAGTGGCCTCAATTAACAAATTAGCTCTGCGGCTGACTGGGTCGGGGAGCGGAATCTGCCGAAACAATAATAATGCACAAGAAACAGGTAGGGAGTGAGCCATAAGAACTCAGTAGGTGAGGAATAGCTATTTAACTCAAGAAATAGTTAAACTAGCAAAGAAAACAGAATGTAACCGCTGGAAAGGTACTTGCACATCCCACTAGGAGATCCATTCACATTACAAGTGCATGCTTTCAGGCTTTTTATCGAACGCAAGAACAGTCTGCAGATGCTTTACATGAAACAAAAGGCAGAGACACATTTCCAACATTGCATATATGAAATAAAAGGCAAAGCTCATTTTCAGCTTCCTAACCGTGCATATATTAATGTTGCATAGACAGTTACAAACCCAAATGGAGAGGAATAAGTTGGTAGCATACTATAGTGAATCCTCTTAAGATTTGAATTCAGCAGGGCATCACTTGCATGGAACAGAATGGATACAGACGATTGAATCGTCTCCCAAGTACTTTCGAATTAAGATATAGTTGAATAAAGATCGATGTAAATCTATTCTTGCTAGTTTTTCTATCTTTTTTCAAACAAGTTTTATTCATCAAACACCATTCTTGCTAGTTTATACTGTATAAACCTTTAAAGATCCATGCAAGTTGAGAGTAAATTAGGCTTTAAGGTCATAAAATATTCATTCAGTTAAAATTAAAACAGCTTGGCAGCTCATCAAAACTAGACAAGTTCTGGTCGTCTGGACAGGCTATCTGAGGAGCACAGGATGGTGCTGTGCTCAGTCTGGATTGCTCAAAAGTACTTACAGTTTTGTATAAACTCAAAAGTCAAAAACACAATTCTGCATCACCCAAAATAACACAAAATTTGCCATCGTTTATGCCCCTGTACAACACACTCCAGAGCTACAGACAGCCTATATCATTGTATCTTGAAGAGGGTCTTCAGTTTCACGACAAGTCTCCAATCCTCAACAGACAGGTCTTTCTGCAGAAGGTTAAATAGGCCATAAGCAAAACTAGACATTTTGCTCGAACAAAAAAAGGTCGAACAGAAAAAGGTGCAACGTGAAAAGACACTTCACCCAAACTCTACATACCCGGAAATTGGCCTTCAGTATGTCAATGGACGTCCTTGAAATCTTGCTGACAAGCTCATCTTCCATTTCAAAATGCCTGCCAAACATCTTCTCCTGCTCCTCAGGGTTTGATCCAACTATCTGCAAAATGTGCAATGAGTGAGACCTCAAAGGTATATAAGCAAAGTCAAGATCAATTGCTTAGCACTCCTTGATAAAGTTACTGTACAATGGTATGCAGAACCGAAACTCCTACACATCAGTCCTACATTCTACAACAGGTAATAAAGAAAGATGGTGAATCAAACTTCCAACAAATCCACGGCACTATTTACAGAAAGTGTCAACCACTTCATACCTTAATGGCCACCCTCTGGCCTTTCTTTGCACAGTCAACAGGCTTATGGTTGTTCTCAATGGATGCAAGATAGCCAATATCGACGAAGTCCTTCTGAGGAATACATATTGGAGTTCCGACCTGTTCAGATTAAGTTCAGCACAATGAGGACCACAACATACATCAAACTTTTGCAGTTTATGAATGATGATTATATAAAAGAGTACTGAAGTGTTAATTTTTTACTACTAGAGAAAATTGAAAATGCAACTATCGCCAACATGAACAGCAGAAAGCTTAATCAAGGTAAACCCTTCAACTAACGTCATGGGCTGATGGCTACAAACAATACAGAGTATAATGTTACAATTCATATCAAATTATGCAGGAATATCTACTTCAACTGACTAAAGAGAACTAAGAACAAGCAAACAAGACTAATACGTGTTAATGCTCATCGAGGAAAAGGTCTAAGGGAAGCATGACAGAATCAATGGTGAAAATGATTGGACAAGTACAAAAAGCAAAAACTACAATGAAATCTGCCTATGAACATAAACATGTTTTTTCGAGGGCCAAATCTCGTAAATAAAACAAAATAAAAACCATATCTTGAACATGCAAAATCATGGTGTAAAAGAAGAATGTGCTCAAACCTTTTGAAAGCAGAGAACTCATGAGCCTCTTTCCTTATGTGTATGGCTTGAATAGAAATTAATCCCGGAGACCATTACATATATAACCAGATAATTAATGCCTTATTATTCTTAGTAATCCTATTGACTAAATATAATTTAGATCAAATTCATTAAGAATAGACTCTTGTTATCATTATCACAATCAAGACGACAAGTCACACAAATTTATATTAATCAAGAATCTTATCAAAATCAAATAAGAGACTAAATTTGACAATGGAGAAAATAATAGCCATAAATAATGAATAAAACAACAATAGTCAATAATGTGTTAAAACTATAGTACATGCAGCCATATTGGTGATCTAGAGCACATAATATTTCTAACAGTAAATATTAGAGTAGTTTATTATAAGTCACTCAGAATATAGTTTATAACAATACCCTGGCAATGCCCTCAAGAACATCAACACCTAGAACAATTGGATCCTTCTTGTTGAAGACACAATTTGGTACGATCTTCAGCACACACGGGAAGACTGCTTCTTGATCAGCTATATTTGGAGCCATTGATTGTACACAGAATATTAACTATTTGATTCCAAGTTGTTGTTTACTTTGTAATTTTGTCAAGTGATATATCGTAGGTTGTTGTGTGCCTGTCCTATAAGTATATGATGTTATATAAGGCTTTTTTGACTAATTTTAGGAAAAAGGGTTTCGGAGTTGAAATTAGATACTTGTGACTCAAGCTATGTAATTTGTTTCGGGTTTCGTGTAGGACTTTCCTCTAATTTTTAGGACTTTAAATTAACTTAGTTATGAATATTATTTTTGCCGTACCAAGTCACGGTAAAATAAGAACCGAAAGATATGATTAAGTTATACTAGGAGTTGTAATTTTGGTAAATGACAAATTATAAGAGGAAACATAATAACATCAGAAATCTAAAATTTAAGACTTTGGTATTTAACTAAGATAGTACTTGTATGATTTTATTTTGGATATAGTGCTTACAATATTTAAGAGAAACATAGAACAAGTATAGCAGGGTGGAGGCAGTGCAGTGAAAGGGGTTTGGCTGAATCCAAGCATTGGTCCAAGCTCTATATTTATTTTAAAAAATTTATATAATTTATAAAAATTATTAATTTAGAATAACCACCCATAAATAATAATTTACTTTTAATTAACCTAAACATTTCGCAGCCATCAATTTTGTCTAATTTATTAGGAAAATATAATAAAAATTAGAACTCTTTATATATTTACCGCCTAAAATTATGGGATTCTATTTATTGCATATATATCATGCAATTTTTTAAGGTCATCATTTATCACTAACTCCTCAAGGAACCAATATACATTGTCATCAATATTGTTCAAACTACAAGAAATATAGAATAACATAAGAATTTTTTATTTTTTTTAAAAAAAAGAAAACCACTGAAGCTGTAGGAAAACATTTGCTCTTATAATAGGTGATCGAATATTCATCCAGTACTTTATCACATAGATAACTTTTGTATCTCGTTGAAAGGGCAAAAATATCTACAATATATCTAAAATATTTCTAAACTAAAAAGTGCATATATTGTACATATTTGCATATATCAAAATATATCTAAAATATTGACATATTTGCATAAAAATACATCTAAAATATTGTACATATTTTTTATTGTAATATATCTAAACTAAAAATTGTAAAATTTGTACTATATATCAGCATATATTGAAATACATCTAACATATTGTACATATTTGTATGTATTGAACCATATCTAAAATATTTATTTTATATTTCTTACATGAATAAGGACTAAATATTTGGTGAAAATTACAGGTATAACGACTAAGAAAAAAAATGGGATGAATAAATTTGGAAGAAAAACTTAAAAGAAAGAAAGAGAAATCGTAATTTGATGGAAGTGGAGAGTGAGACATGATTTACAGATTAAGTGATGATTTTTTGTTTGTATAGGTAAATCTTGATTTACCTTATTTGTCAGCTATATTAAAGGCAACATATAGGTAGTGCTTAGCATCTTAAATTTTACTCTCTTCGTCCCAAATTAGTTGAGCTTTAGCAATAATCATTTGTCCTAAATTAGTTGACACTTTAGGATTTCAAGACAAAAATAATTAGTCTTTTCCAACTATACCCTTAATAATTAAAAAATTCTCAATAAAATTCAATAGTCAAACATTAAATAGGGGCAACATAGTAAAATGCACACTCTATTTAATGATTTTCTTAAGGGGCGTGAAGAAGCTAAAGGCGACTAATAATTTGGGACGGAGGGAATAAATTAATGTGATAACTCCTTAATGAGCATTAATCTCTATAGTTAAGGCTTAAATTAGAAAAAAGTTAATATATATTTAATTAGTATTTAGTAATATAAATACAGAAAATTATATAAAAATTTATGAATGGCTATGGAAAGAAAGAAACATTAAAGGTGTTTAGAAAAAGTTAATATTCTTTGTCAATGTTTAAATGAGGTAATTTTTCCAAATTTTAAATCATGACTTCGCCTGCTAACCTAGTGCTTTAAAAGATTTGAACTTTGATCTAAATGAATAAAAGTAAAGTTACTATGTGTAATATCCTCCATCACATTTCCTCTTGTACGTACTTGGATTAAGACTGGACGATGAATCTTAGACACTACCCATGAGGATAATACATTCACATGCAATGGCCAACGTTAACAATCAACAAGATGGATGGATGGATGCGTGTTTAACTTAGATCCGATTTTAGGCCAATTAATAATTAAATTTGTATTTGCGGAGTCACGATCAATAGTTGAGATTAAGAGTTTGAACGGCGAGCTAAGATAATGATAATGCGAGAACGAGATGCAAGTATTAACTGATAAAAGTAAAGCACAAACGGAAACAAGGAGAAGTAACCGCGTCGTACCGCTTATCCTCGGGGAGGGCTCTTCGATACCAGTTGCATTCAGATGATCAAAGAACTAAAGTAATAAGTAAAATATGAGCAAAGGGAGTATCTGGACAAGAGTGAGAGAGTATTCTTATTGATATTGTAGACAGGTGTCGTACCCCTTTTTTCGAGCTCGGGATCAAGTTCGAAGGTCGGGCTTGACTAGGGTGACTCGTTTGGAACGAGTTTGGAGTCGCCACCTAATAAATTAATTTAAGGCGTATTAGGTCACCTACGATGTTTAAGTATCTAAATTAAACCCCGGAAAGTTATACTAACAAAGATTCTAAGGTAAGAAGTCCTTGTGACTCGGGAAGAAGGTGTTAAGCACTTCCCGAGTCCAACAAAAAGTGGTTCCCGACCGGATTTATATTTTTTGGGATTAGGTTAAAACATAAAGCATTGACAGAATCAAAAGTCAAAGATGTAATTTTAATTTATGAGAAAACATATCAAAGTAAAGCTAAATTCCAATAATATTTCAATTAAAGGATATTTCTAAAAAAATACAAACTTGGCAGATTCCAAAGTTAGTTTAAAAAAAAAAAAAAAAAAAGCTTAGATATTCCTAAAATACACTAAATTCTCTAAACGTAAGGACAAGGAGAATTTTAGCGATTTTATAAATGTTAGCCACTTTAAGCGGTAGTATGACATTAGTTGTCAAGTACCCTTGCTCGTGTGGCTATTATTGTGAGGTCGCGTTTCAAAGTGAGTGGACTATATTTAAAATATATAAATACAAATACAAACAAAATATATAAATAGTTAGCACATCACATATTAAAAATATACATATTTAGATATAGTAAGCAAATACATAACAATATACATACGTAATTTGCAATAATTAGCACATGACAATTGAGTAGATATGGCATTTAGAAAATGTTGTAACTTATATTGACAAATATCTTTATAAGAAAATAATATGATTTTTATAAAACTTGACCTCCAAAGTCTTAAATCCCTCACAAACTATTAATTAGCTTGGAGAAACTAAAAGAAACAGGTTTTACTAAAGCAGTGTTACTTTAATCTTTAACGGACAGTCTATTTTTCAACCTAACTTAAATTAATAGCCTCTTTAGCAAACTATATTCTAGTATACTTAAATTGCACATACAGCCTATTATACTATCACTTTTTCAGTTTTAACCTATTGAAATACTACTGTAGTTCTCCAGAACATGGGCTTTGCATAAATAATCTCGTTCTCAGCCTTTATGCGATTTTAACCCTATTGTCTAATTTTCAGCAAAGCAATCTTTACATAATTTAATTAGGAAACGTGTCATTTTACATAATATTTCAGATCTCGCTACACATAATCTAACCATCATTTTCAAATTCAACCTTGCGTAAACAGCCACGTTTTACAATTAGCACTAAAAAATAAAGAAGTAAGATTAGAAATGACTCCTTTTAGCCAAATTAAACTTCATATACTTAGCAGCTGCACCTGCCTTAATAATTCTAATTGCACCCTTTGGTGCTTATATACAAGCCACGACCGGTCCTAATGAATACACAAACTTTGAAAGAAGACACAACATATAATCACAAAGGACAAAATGAAAAGAGGTGAATGATGTGCCCTGAATGCACTGATCAGTGAACAATTATGTTCTCTTTGCCTTCTACAGCATGAGAAAGCCTATAGGACCTTAAGTACAACCTGCATATATGTGAATAATGGTATGACCTTCAAGAGACCATCCAGAAACTGCAAAAAGGGGGTTAGAAAATGGTCTATGACATACCCAAACAGCTCACACAACAGATAATAATGCAGCAATAGACAGCAGCCAGAAACTGATTCATAACAGATATGCAGCATCGATAAGTTCATTCAATCAGTTTTAGAGGTACCTCAGGTGTTTAAAACAAACAGAGAATGGTAGAAGACAACCAAGGATGTAGATCATTCAGGGATGTATCCTTTATGTGTAGTCTGTATCAATCTGTCTGTGAGGTGTAAAGAGTGTCTAAGTGTAGATGATAAATCAAGAAGCTGCCCACTGTTGTGTGTAAGGTTTATGAGTGTGTGTAGTCTAAGTGTAAGTGGTGTATCAGTGCATAGAGGTTCTGTGTGTGTGTCCAGAAATCACAAAAGGAGTCCTGTCCTGTGTAGATGCAAAGCAAGAAACCGGCTCTGTATGTGTAGAGATCTGTGTATGTGTATTCAGGGATGTAAAAGGTTGTATGTGTAGGCTGTGTATTTTTTCAGAACTGTGTAAGATGTGTAAAAGGCCTCTCTGGTTCACAGTTTGTATCCCTGTATTTCAGTGTGTGCCAACTTGGGAAATAAAAGGAGGAGGGGACTGGTATTTATAGGTGTAGGATAGGGCTGTTAGGATTTTAAACCAACAACTAGATAGGGAAGAAATCAATCACACCTTTACATGGCAAATAGAAACTGATGTTGTCAATTTGTTTAAATTAAAGAATCATACAGCATATAACTTTCCAATAATAAGCCTAATCATTTGAAATCAGGAAATCATGCAATCAATTTACCTTGAAAGAGAAATGATTCTGCCAAACAAATTCATTCCTAGATACCATGAGATCTGGATATTATATATACTCTTGATATACTAGGATCTCGGCAGCCAAGCATCCAAAAAAGGAAATCAGATTTCAAACTAATTGTCTAATGTGAAATTATACTGGTCAATGATATGTGTTCACACTTCTCTTTTGTATTTTACCATATTACTGGAACAATTATACACATAGTGAGGAGAGATTTCAGCTCTATCAGCTCAAAGCATATGCAAATTGTATGCCTTGAGAAAAATCGAAATTCAAGTCACAAGATATTTTCTTTTACCAGAAGTCAATGAACCGACTGTACATGTATAAATCTTTCAAGGATCCACAAGTTTTCAGAACATAAGGAGATTAAGTTTCCATATGTGCAAGGTCGCAACATCAAATTCACAAAGATAAATATAATCAGTCTCCAAACAAAGCAGACGCTTCATGATTCGACTCGACTCACATACAAATTAGCCACGACTGTCTCTTATAATTAGTGAGGAATTGAAACTTAATTTTAACTAATCAAGTGTAATATGAAGTTTCGTCAAATAAACAACATGATTCTCATGATTTTATCAAGTAAAGAATTGTAAAAGGAAAGGTATTACCCGTGTAATAACCGGGTCGGGTCAGTCCTCAAATCCGCCCGTTTCTGCTCGATTTGTGGATTTCAATCCCAAATCTTCGACTTTCTTGCCTTGTAGGTGTATAACGTTGACAATCTCCGAGATTCGCCCAATTCTCTCTTCTTCCTTTTCGGTTTCCATGGAAATAGGGAGGAGAAGATTTGTTTCCCTTTTTCCGTGAGAAAACGACAAGGGAGAGAGAGAGAAGACGAGCGGAGATGGCGGAGGGGATGACGGAGTCGCGGTGGAGATTTGGGGTGAATCTGGACGGATCTTGAGGAGGTGGGGGAGAGAGAAGTTTGGAGGTGGCGGCTGGTTGAGTTAGGGGGAAGGGGAGAAAGTGATTAGGGTTTAAGGATGAGGGAGTTGTGTGTAATATTAAAAATTCAAGAACACATCTTGGCCGTTGGATACGAAAAATGTAAGGCTCAGATCGTGCCACGTCGGGGAGCGCGTGTGTGTATGTAGATGTTATATGTGTAATTATATATGCTGAAGTATAAAAAAAATGAGGCTTTCATGGATTGTACTGCGTGCAGAAGTGAGTTGTACGCGTGCTTTGGAGAGTAATACTATGCTTATGATGAGTTGTACATAGGCTAGGAATGTATACAAGTGAGGTGTAGGCTGAGGTGGCGTACACATGGGCAAAAAGGTGATGACGAGGACTAGGTGTAGTGGAAATAAGTTATAAAATAACAAATTGGCCAATATTTAATTAAAATACTTATAAATATAAATAATTAGTATAAAAATAAGAAATTTTTGTAAATAATTATAAATAAATTTAAATGACCAGAAATAATACTAATTGGATATAAATAGCCACAAATAATTATTAAATAATATCGTAATGTGTTAAATTACAAAAATAGCACGCGTATTTTAGAAAATAGCCTCAATGAATACGATTACGTAATTATAATCACAATTAAATAAATATTATATAAATAGGGGACTAGTAATAATTTTACAAATGTAAAATGCATGCCATCTAATGCAGTTTATTTGAAAAATTACTGTTATATATTTTAATTAAATATAGCCAAATTGCGAAAAACGGAGGGACAAAATTGGGTGTCAACAGCTGCCCCTCTTTGCCAGGGGATGATAAAAGAATCTTCGGGCAAAGATAGTTGACGGAGTAGCCAATTTTGTCACGACGGGCGGGCAAAATGCTGGAAAGAAAAATGAGAATTTTGGGGTGTTTTGGCCGAACCCCGGTCTTTGAGTTGTCTAATATCTTGGGTTTCATGAGAATCAGGTCGTGAAGTTCTAGAATGGCATGTTGCCTGTGTGAGAAACATATGACGCACGATTTAGGTGTCAAGAGTTTATTTGTCCAAGTGTGAAAAGTTCAGATTTGTGTGTTCTTTGAAATTTGATGACATATTGCGGAGTAAGCACGATAAATTTGCATGATTCAAACGAATGGGCACAATTGGGCACGAAAACACGCACGATTAACGAACAGGCACGATTCACACAAGGTAAATACGAATTGGACAGAATACAAACTGACTTCCTAATAAAAGATTAGGCAGATTACTTATTTGCATATGAGAGGTTTTAGATTTGAGTGGGAATAAATAATTTGATGAAGTGGCAAAAACATAATCGAAGGGACTAAGCTTTTTGAATGGAGTTTTAAAATGGTGTATATTAGAAATTTTGTGATTGCATAATTTCAGTATAGGGAACTGATTTTGAAAGCAAGTGTGAGATAGTGAGGAAGAGCTCAAAGGGATTGCTGGAAAGTCGAAGAATGTCTTGTGGTGTTGCCCCATATGTTGTCGTGTATGTTGTTGTAATTACTATTTGTGCATGCACTCAAAGAAAGATATGTGAGTTTTGGGGAGAGGGGAAGGGTTGGTTTCTGCATCCTCCTCATTGTTGAATCTTGGGCTTGTGGATATCGATTTTTCAATGAATTTTGAGGGAACCTCAAAATTCTGCCCCAGTGTCATCTTGTATCTTTTGGAATTTTTCAGGGAATCCTCAAAAATTCTGCCCCAGTTCATTGCCTTTAAAATATCACCTTACTGTAAATAGTGCCTGCAAAACAAAATACGTGTATGTCCAATTCTAAGGCGGACGAGCCTAATAACAGTGCCTGCAAAATAAAATATATGTGTATATATCCAATCATAAGGCAGATGGGCCTATTATAGTAGTGCCTGCAAAACAAAATATATGTGATGTCCTCTTTTAAGGCGGACATGCCTAATAGTCATATTCTAAGCCTGATGGGGCTCATCGTCATATTTTAAGCCTGACGAGGCTAATCGTCATATTTTAAGCCTGACGTGGCTAGTCGTCATATCATAAGCATGTCATATTTTAAGCCTGACAGGGCTAATCGTCATATTTTAAGCCTGACGAGGCTAGTCGTCTTATCATAAGCATGTCATATTTTAAGCCTGACAGGGCTAATCGTCATATTTTAAGCCTGACGAGGCTAGTCATCATATTTTAAGCCTGACGAGGCTATTTGTCATATCATAAGCATGTCATATTTTAAGCCTGACGGGGCTAGTCGTCATATTTTAAGCCTGACGAGGCTATTTGTCATATCATAAGCATGTCATATTTTAAGCCTGACGGGGCTAGTCGTCATATTTTAAGCCTGACGAGGCTATTTGTCATATCGTAAGCCTGTCATATTTTAAGCCTGACGGGGCTAGTCGTCGTATTTTAAGTCTGACGAGGCTATTTGTCATATCATAAGCCTGTCATATTTTAAGCCTGACGGGGCTAGTCGTCATATTTTAAGCCTGACGAGGCTATTTGTCATATCATAAGCCTGTCATATTTTAAGCCTGACGGGGCTAGTCGTCATATTTTAAGCCTGACGAGGCTATTTGTCATATCATAAGCCTGACGGGGCTAGTCGTCATATTTTAAGCCTGACGAGGCTATTTGTCATATCATAAGCCTGTCATATTTTAAGCTTGACGAGGCTATTTGTCATATCATAAGCATGTCATATTTTAAGCCTGACGGGGCTAGTCGTCATATTTTAAGCCTGACGAGGCTATTCGTCATATGGGAGGTGCCATGTCCCGAAACTTGTAAGTGTATTCCTCAAGTGTTTATCAAGTAAAATATTTGTGGTAGAGCTATCGATTGTTTTGCCTGCTGCTCTATTGTTCATAAAAAGTATCTGCTCTCAAAGAAAGATTTGTTAGTTGAAAACAAAGTGGCTGCCTTGCATTGAACACCCAAGTGTCGGCTCGAATCTGCATTTGTCCTTTGATGTGATATCTTGAAAATCTTTATTACTCAATTGATCATGCAGATACTTCTTCCATTTTAGATTGAAAACTTTTGAGTGAGTGTATTGGATTAGGAGGATGTCCCAAAAATTGTGCTTATCTTGGCTAGGAGAAAAATGAAAATTTTACTATAACGAAACCCCGCCCAAGTAGGCTGCTTACATATCTCGTCAACACAATAATCAAGTCATACTTAGTTCAGATACAAAGTAGGGATAAAGGGCAAAAGAGCAGTCAGATGCAGAGATGGTTGATTTTGCATTGTGATGGGTTGCCTTCAAGTGTCGCGCTTTCTCTTCAAATGCCTCGGAGCTATCTTTGATGGATTGCCTTGAACATAGATTGTATTTGCTGCTCGTGATTTGGAATTGTCATTAGGTGGTTCTTGTTGCACCGTTATCTTGCCCTTTTCGATCAAATTCTGAATTTTGTGCTTCAGCGCTGAACATTCTTCAGTGTCATGACCTTGAATGTTCGAATGATATGCGCAAGTCTTTGATAGATCAAAACCCGAACGAGGAACCCATCCATTTCTCGGCTGCAATATCCCTTGATCCCTCAGTCTTTCAAATATATTTGTCAGAGATTCAGCTAGAGGAGTAAATGTGCGAGGCTTCATCCTTTTCGTCTGGTGACGACTGCGTTGAGCCTGATTAGGTTGTGGCTGAAAACCCTGATAGTGAGGAGGTTGTCTATTATGTAAGTCAGGGGTATCATGAAATTGTAGATTCTGTTGATTTTGGTAGTACGGTAGGTGGTGCCCAGCCATGGCGACTAATGTCTTGTCCTCTTCATTACTTTGCAAATTCTCAAGTGCCTTGGGTTGAAAATGTTGATTAGCATAGTGCACTGTTGAACTTCCAATGATCTTCCCTTCTTGAATGCCAATTTCGAGTTCTTTTATTATTCGAATCAAACTAGGAAAGTCGTGTGCCTGAACGCCGAGCAATTTCTCATAGTAAATCCCTTCTTGGATTTGGATGAAAGTTGAAACTAACTCTTCTTCAGGTAAAGGGGGGTGTATCTTGGAAGCTTCGATTCTCCATCGGGTAGCATATTCTTCAAAAGACTCGTGTTGCATTCTTTTGACTTTGTGCATCTCATATAGGTGCACATCCTTTCGAATGTTGAACTTGTATTGATTGACAAAATCTCGGGCCAAATCTTCCCAAGTGTGCCATTTGCTAAAATCTTGTTTGGTGTACCAAATGAGTGCTAATCCAGATAAACTTTGAATGAACAATTGCATTCTGATAGCCTCGATATGTCCAACTCCAATTAGCCTGTTACTGTAGTCTTTCAAATGATAGAAAGGATTCCCTGTTCCATCAAAAGTGCTGAATTTCGGAATTTTATATCCATACGGTAGCTCAACATACGGATGTAGACACAAATCCTTATACCTCAAACTTTGAATGTTCCTTAGACTCATCTCTTCTTTTACGACCATTTCTAGATTATGGAGCTTTTCATTTAAACCCTCCTGTTCATTTGGCTGGATTTCTTTTCCGTGCTTCCTATGTGGGTATACTACCAGCTGATTCTGCTTGTCCCTTGCCACAACTTGCATGGTAGTAGAATTAGGATTGTCAGATTTATCTGGAATGTCTTGATGAGTCTTGTTTTTCTCGATGCTATATGTCTGAGGTTCTGAAGACTTTGTTCCAAAAGTGAATATTTCATCTTGGCTTGTCATTTTGGCTTCTTCTTAATGCAGATTCTTTGCCAATTTAGGTGTTCAAATGCTAGGCAACCCTTAACAAAATGACAAAATATGCAAAACAGAGTTAGTATATTATAACCTTTGAAACAAAATAGCACATAAAGGTCAGATATGCAGCTAAGAGGGTGCTCAGAAGGTATATGATAGACTAATGCTTGAATTAGACACTATGACAAATGGTATAGAGATTATAAAGGATTGCTTGAGTGCTTGATGTCGCAGTCAGTGCAAAGATTTTTGGTTGATGAATCCTTGATAAGGATGTTGGATTAATAGTGCGAAGTCAAGGAAAAGGTTGGACTTTAGGTGACCGAAAGGGAGGCCGGCTCTTTGTCAAACACCAAAGACTTGGGTGCGATCACCAATTCCTTTACAAATTTGTCTGTCGTGATCCATGCTTTTTCACAATCGTTAACCAACTGTTGTATTTCAAACTTTGCACCAACTTTCCTTATTGGGCAAAATTTTTTATTATAAAGGGACCGAACCCGGTGTGGGCTGCCTACGTATCCTGCTACTGACAGGAATCAGGTCAAGCGTAGTTCAAAACACATAAAGGGAAAATCTTAAAAACATGTGCCATAAAGCTTGTTTAGAAAGTAAAATAAATGTCTCCAAAGATTATGCAACTTAGAAGCTCTCTTCTTGTATTCGGATGTCTGTCATTAAACTGTTGCCTCTCTGTCCTAGTCATCTGCAATTGCTTCGTCATTAGCATTTTCAATCTTGATTTGCTCAGACTTGATCAACCCTTCAATCTTCTTTTTAAAAGCAAAACATTTCTCAATATCATGCCCCAGCATGCCTGAATGGTAAACACATGACTTTTTCATATCTGCTTTCCATGGTTCCTTGTAAATTTTCCTTTCAATAGGGTGTACTATTCCTGCATCTTTCAACCTTTCGTACAAACTTGCATATGATCCACCAATGGGAGGAAACTTGCGAGAAGCATCGTGAGAGCAATTCTTAGTGTTATTTGTTGGATTCTGATAAGAAACTGGGTTAAATGACTGTGAGGAAACTTCAACTGTTGGCATGAGGTCAGAGGTTGGCACCACATAAGTTGAGGTTTTCCCTTTGGTACTTCGACTACCTCGCCATTTTCCACTAAACTCTGAATCTTTTTCCTCAGAGCGGTGCATTCATTGGTGTCATGACCTGGTATGTTGGAGTGAAATGCACAATGTTTGCTTGAATCGAAGTGAGGTGGTAGTGGGGTAAAGACTTCTCCACGTTGTGGCTGCAACATCCCGATAGACTTAAGTTTCTCAAATTGAACTGCCAGTGATTCATGCAAAGGGATGATGGCTTGGTTATTAAGAGATATTGGGATAGGGCTTGGGGTTTTGGTAACGGTAGCTTTCCCTTTCTTTGTAACGTTCATATCCTTGGATTGTGCTTCAGTCAAATTATTGCTCAATACCTTTTCAGAAATTGGTTCCATAACACTTTTCCTTTTCAACAAGCTGTTGCACGCACGATGGTCGCCATAGGATTTATACCGATTAATAAAGGCTTCGACCAGGTCGCTCCAAGAATTCCATTTGTTTGTGTCTTGCCCTATGTACCAAATCAATGCTGACCCTGTAAGTGTCTTAACAAATAGTTTCCTCTTGAGTTCATCGTCATGCTCCATACTTTCTAGTTGGTGTATATATGCTCTCAAATGTACATAAGGATTTTTAGTTCCGTCATACAATGGAAGTTTCGTCGTCATGCTAATATCTGATTGTTGTGCGTAAACCTTTGCAACATTTGGTAGATTCTCCTCACTTCCCATCTCCTGATTGCCTCCTGCTAACCCTTTGAATGCTCTTTCAACCATGAACGAATATAAATTTGGAAAATACTTTGGATCACACTCATGTATTGCGGGAGGTGCAATAGTGTAGACCGCACTAGAGTGATCCTCCAACATTGGCTTCGGGAATTCTTGTGGTATGTCAGAGGTGCCCTTGAGGCCAACCATCACTCCTCTTACCCTGTCAATTTTCTGCTCCATACGCATAATACTTGCTGCAATAGCTCCCTCTTGTTTTGACAAATCACCAATAAGTGCACTTTGCTTAGCCATGTCTTTTATTTTGGTGTTCAACTTGAGCCAACCTTTTGGAGAGGAAGTCTTTGAGTTAGCAATAGGAAATAATCAGAATGTGTAAAAAGATTTCGAATACCGGGATTTGAGTATTAGCTTGGAAAGACAAAGTAGGGTCATATGCATTGGAGAGATATTGAATTTGGGGAAAAGATTCATTCAGGTAGAGAGAGAGCGCAACAGACGAATTCATGCAATGCACACATATCAAGTAACGAATGCATCCTATAATGCAAAAGACCATTTTACGCACGATGATTTTGAAAAGCACTTTGTGCCACATGTCTCATTTCATTTGCTAACAAAATAGGGAGCCTAAGAGATAATATTGCATTTATTGGATTTTATTACATTGGATGATAATGAAATAGTGTAAAAGGCGGAAAAGACTAAATATTGCTAGGAAATTAGATCATGACCAAGTAAACATCTTTCATGCCGATCCATCCCCAGAAGATTCTTCTTCTTCTTCTTCTTCAGATGAGTCTTCCTCGGCCGAACTTTCCCCTGATGAATCTCCTTGGAAGATGATATTATCTGCATCAGTTAAGAGCCGGGATATGTCAAATGTGAAGTTCTTCAACATTTCCCAAGTCTTTCTTCCTTTCTCTTCTATTCCTTTGTTTGCCACAGAGCTCATTCCTTCGCTAGCCCATACACCTATAGACTCTATGCGTTTTGTCAATAGCTCTGCTTTACTGCGCAATTTGCCTTTTTCTTTATTCTTTGCTTCTACCAAACTCTGCTCTTTCACTATTTTCTCTCGTGCTTTTGCCAGTTTTTTGTGTAGCCTCTTGCACTCAGATTCCAATTCATCGGCATTTCTTTTCCTTTTTCTTATTGCTCTTGGTTGAACTGCCTTTGCTATATCTTTCCTTAGCCAGTCTGGATAATCTTCATCACAACCTGCATCAAACCTGTCTCGTCCAATAGTCTCAAATCCCATTTGTCGTCTTTCTTTCCAAAGTTCTAATATCTTGTCTTTAAATGGTACCACTCCTCCGGAAATATCAGCTTTGAAACTTTTGATGTCCGCAATTTGGGGTACAATCTGCTTTCTCCCCGCTTGTCTAAGTGCCCTTAAAGGAGTGTATGGGTAAACTCCTCTAAAGCCCACTAAGATGAGAAACGAGTCCCTTTCCGACCGTGTGATCACTGTAGTGCTAGGAAAGTAATCAAACATCCATTGTATATTTTCGGATGTCAACTAAGAGAGCTTGTGGTGCCAGCCTTCGGTTGTTGTTGGTTGGTCCCACTTTTCAAGAGCACTGTCCATGCGGGTGATATGTGTCAAGATATAGTTTTCTCTTGGTATGGAGTGGAAGCCTTGGTCTGTGGAGTTCTTCTTGTGCAAATGCTCCATCAACCAAATTTGTAGAAGCAAACTGCAACCTTCGACAAAGCTAGCGCCCTTCTTGCATCTTTCGAAAGCTCGATACATCTCTGCAACAATCATCGATACCAAAGTGTATTTCTTGATAGAGTACTTGAGTAGGGCGTCGGCAATTGAGACCATGCAAACATCAACTCGTCCTTTGTGTTGTGGAAAGACGACGATCCCTAAAAAGCTGGTGACAAAAGCAAGTACCCTTCGCTCTTGCCAATCTGCTTGGTCAATGTTGAAGTATCCTTCAGATTCCTGAAATGCTTCTTCATACCCAAATTTGATGTAGAGGGAAGTCAAAGAAATTCCCGTCTCCCTTATACTGTCTGTACATAACTCGGGCTTAAACCCTACCATTTCGAAGAACTCCTCGGGTGCAATGTTCTTAGGCATCAAGACTTCTTCACTTTCGAATGGTAATTGAGTCAATCCGCCTATTTCTTCCAGCAACGGTGTCAACTCTACACTTCCAAAGTGGAAAACCGCTCGATCCGCATCCCAACAGTGTACTGCTGCTTCTACTATCCCTTTTATTGCCGTATGCTCCTTCAACGAAATAAGGTTCCCCAACACTGCCTTAACTCGGTCTTGTTGATCTATGCTTAAGTTTTCCCACCAATCTCTTAGCAACTAAGGGACTTCAACGACCATGTCAAATGTTCTATTGGCCATGATCTTTTGGAAAAGGTGAAGGAAGGAGAAGAAAAGGAAGGAATATGCCTAAATTTTGGTTGTAAGCAAATGATTAACGTGTGGCACGAGCTTTTGAAAACAATACAGCAGAGGATATGAGGAGATGTGTCGTTGTGAGTTGAGAACCTTTTAGACACTTTAGAAGGAAAATGTTATTGGACTTTTAACAAACCACGGATGACAGGTCTTTATATAATTCTTAAAGGATAAACGTGCCTTATGTGTCATCCCGTCTATCAAACGGTTATTTCTGCTTCAAATTGGGCTTTTAATGCCTTTTCGGTTACCTTTTACGCGTTTGAATAGAATTGAATATAGAATGATTCCAACCGCTTAGAAATAAACAGTCGTTTCTGATTCAATTTCAGCTTTGATGCCTTTTGGGTAACCTTTGTGCCTTCGAAATGGCGTTGAATGCAGAATAACTCCAATAAACGGTCTACATTTGCATGTTCAATCCTTTAAGTAAATGCAAATAAATCATGTCTAACGCTCTTTGGGGGTTAAAAACCCGTCCAGATTGTTTGAACAAGTTGGCCTATCAGACTTGAAAACAAGTCGGCTAAATGATATGTCATGATGCATGATTCCTAGCATTGCTACTAAAGAATGAAGTTGGCTAGACTGAGTTTTATTATTCTCCCAAGCGGACAACTCAGGAGCGGGAACGTCTCGGGCCAAATGGGTTCCAAGTTGTTCCCCTAAAAGGAGATTTTTGTGAGGGAAGAGGTGGTCGTAACCACCGCACGATTTAGAAACTTGCCAGGAGCGGCGGAAGGTATACACGATATGCACAAATTTAAAGGAAATGCATATGTTTTGTAAAATAATGCACACATATTGAAGTATTTCATGAAATAATTTTAAAAGGATAAGAACAAAATGAACGCGTTAGTTTCGAAAGATAGGATTAATATAAACTAGGCAATATTAAAAATCACGAAAAAAGATGCAAATATTTTACCAACTTTTAAAAGAGGGAAAGACGAATAAAACAAGTTAATTTTGAAAAATAGGCTAATAAAGTTAGGCGGTATATTTTCAAAAATGCGAAAAGAATTATGAAGTGAAACCTTTTTTTAAAAAAAAAGATTTAGCAAATTTATGGAAATGGTGCACATATAAATAAATTTTAAAAGAGAGAAACAAACAAGTTAATTCTGGAAAATAGGTTGAAATTTTCGAAAAAAGGCAAAAGAATTATGAAGTGAAAAAGATTTAAGAGATTCGAAAATAACTGAAGTTTAGGATATTATGAGCTAGACAATATATGAACTGAAATTATTTTAAAAGAAAAAGATTAAGAAAATTCATGGAAGATTTGAAAACATTTGAAGTATAGGATGTGATGTAAGAAACTACCAAGAGTGGGTTTACTAGACAAGAACATGGTTCCCCCAGGCGGACAACCAAGGGGTGGGAACGTTTGGAATTGTTGGTTGTACCACGGACCAACTTATCCCAACCGTCCCCCTTACAGGGTTTTTTTTTAGGTGGAACGACCGTGAGATCCACGTAATCGCTCGTGTGTGTGCAAAGTGTCGTTTCCAGAAGTGGAGGAGTATGAGTGAAAATGTCAATAAATATTACAAGGATATTGCATATAAATAATAAAAAAAAACAAACAAAAAAGAAAAAAAAAAAGAAAACAAGTTAGTAAAATAATAGACAAAATAACAAGGAAAAATAAAGCAATTAATTCAATGATATAAATGATAAATATCCCAAAAATAGAACCCGTTGTGGTTAGGACTTTGAAATCCCCAGCGGAGTCACCATTCTGTCGTACCCCTTTTTTCGAGCTCGGGATCGAGTTCGAAGGTCGGGCTTGACTAGGGTGACTCGTTTGGAACGAGTTTGGAGTCACCACCTAATAAATTAATTTAAGGCGTATTAGGTCACCTACGATGTTTAAGTATCTAAATTAAACCCCGGAAAGTTATACTAACAAAGATTCTAAGGTAAGAAGTCCTTGTGACTCGGGAAGAAGGTGTTAGGCACTTCCCGAGTCCCACGAAAAGTGGTTCCCGACCGGATTTATATTTTTTGGGATTAAGGTTAAAACATAAAGCATTGACAGAATCAAAAGTCAAAGATGTAATTTTAATTTATGAGAAAACATATCAAAGTAAAGCTAAATTCCAATAATGTTTCAATTAAAGGATATTTCTAAAAAAATACAAACTTGGCAGATTCCAAAGTTAGTTTGAAAAAAAAAAAAAAAAAAAAAAAAAAAAAAAAAAAAAAACTTAGATATTCCTAAAATACACTAAATTCTCTAAACGTAGGGACAAGGAGAATTTTAGCGATTTTATAAATGTTAGCCACTTTAAGCGGTAGTATGACATTAGTTGTCAAGTATCCTTGCTCGTGTGGCTATTGTTGTGAGGTCGCGTTTCAAAGTGAGTGGACTATATTTAAAATATATAAATACAAATACAAACAAAATATATAAATAGTTAGCACATCACATATTAAAAATATACATATTTAGATATAGTAAGCAAATACATAACAATATACATACGTAATTTGCAATAATTAGCACATGACAATTGAGTAGATATGGCATTTAGAAAATGTTGTAACTTATATTGACAAATATCTTTATAAGAAAATAATATGATTTTTATAAAACTTGACCTCCAAAGTCTTAAATCCCTCACAAACTATTAATTAGCTTGGAGAAACTAAAAGAAACAGGTTTTACTAAAGCAGTGTTACTTTAATCTTTAACGGACAGTCTATTTTTCAACCTAACTTAAATTAATAGCCTCTTTAGCAAACTATATTCTAGTATACTTAAATTGCACATACAGCCTATTATACTATCACTTTTTCAGTTTTAACCTATTGAAATACTACTGTAGTTCTCCAGAACATGGGCTTTGCATAAATAATCTCGTTCTCAGCCTTTATGCGATTTTAACCCTATTGTCTAATTTTCAGCAAAGCAATCTTTACATAATTTAATTAGGAAACGTGTCATTTTACATAATATTTCAGATCTCGCTACACATAATCTAACCATCATTTTCAAATTCAACCTTGCGTAAACAGCCACGTTTTACAATTAGCACTAAAAAATAAAGAAGTAAGATTAGAAATGACTCCTTTTAGCCAAATTAAACTTCATATACTTAGCAGCTGCACCTGCCTTAATAATTCTAATTGCACCCTTTGGTGCTTATATACAAGCCACGACCAGTCCTAATGAATACACAAAATTTGAAAGAAGACACAACATATAATCACAAAGGACAAAATGAAAAGAGGTGAATGATGTGCCCTGAATGCACTGATCAGTGAACAATTATGTTCTCTTTGCCTTCTACAGCATGAGAAAGCCTATAGGACCTTAAGTACAACCTGCATATATGTGAATAATGGTATGACCTTCAAGAGACCATCCAGAAACTGCAAAAAGGGGGTTAGAAAATGGTCTATGACATACCCAAACAGCTCACACAACAGATAATAATGCAGCAATAGACAGCAGCCAGAAACTGATTCATAACAGATATGCAGCATCGATAAGTTCATTCAATCAGTTTTAGAGGTACCTCAGGTGTTTAAAACAAACAGAGAATGGTAGAAGACAACCAAGGATGTAGATCATTCAGGGATGTATCCTTTATGTGTAGTCTGTATCAATCTGTCTGTGAGGTGTAAAGAGTGTCTAAGTGTAGATGATAAATCAAGAAGCTGCCCACTGTTGTGTGTAAGGTTTATGAGTGTGTGTAGTCTAAGTGTAAGTGGTGTATCAGTGCATAGAGGTTCTGTGTGTGTGTCCAGAAATCACAAAAGGAGTCCTGTCCTGTGTAGATGCAAAGCAAGAAACCGGCTCTGTATGTGTAGAGATCTGTGTATGTGTATTCAGGGATGTAAAAGGTTGTATGTGTAGGCTGTGTATTTTTTCAGAACTGTGTAAGATGTGTAAAAGGCCTCTCTGGTTCACAGTTTGTATCCCTGTATTTCAGTGTGTGCCAACTTGGGAAATAAAAGGAGGAGGGGACTGGTATTTATAGGTGTAGGATAGGGCTGTTAGGATTTTAAACCAACAACTAGAAAGGGAAGAAATCAATCACACCTTTACATGGCAAATAGAAACTGATGTTGTCAATTTGTTTAAATTAAAGAATCATACAGCATATAACTTTCCAATAATAAGCCTAATCATTTGAAATCAGGAAATCATGCAATCAATTTACCTTGAAAGAGAAATGATTCTGCCAAACAAATTCATTCCTAGATATCATGAGATCTGGATATTATATATACTCTTGATATACTAGGATCTCGGCAGCCAAGCATCCAAAAAAGGAAATCAGATTTCAAACTAATTGTCTAATGTGAAATTATACTGGTCAATGATATGTGTTCACACTTCTCTTTTGTATTTTACCATATTACTGGAACAATTATACACATAGTGAGGAGAGATTTCAGCTCTATCAGCTCAAAGCATATGCAAATTGTATGCCTTGAGAAAAATCGAAATTCAAGTCACAAGATATTTTCTTTTACCAGAAGTCAATGAACCGACTGTACATGTATAAATCTTTCAAGGATCCGCAAGTTTTCAGAACATAAGGAGATTAAGTTTCCATATGTGCAAGGTCGCAACATCAAATTCACAAAGATAAATATAATCAGTCTCCAAACAAAGCAGACGCTTCATGATTCGACTCGACTCACATACAAATTAGCCACGACTGTCTCTTATAATTAGTGAGGAATTGAAACTTAATTTTAACTAATCAAGTGTAATATGAAGTTTCGTCAAATAAACAACATGATTCTCATGATTTTATCAAGTAAAGAATTGTAAAAGGAAAGGTATTACCCGTGTAATAACCGGGTCGGGTCAGTCCTCAAATCTGCCCGTTTCTGCTCGATTTGTGGATTTCAATCCCAAATCTTCGACTTTCTTGCCTTGTAGGTGTATAACGTTGACAATCTCCGAGATTCGCCCAATTCTCTCTTCTTCCTTTTCGGTTTCCATGGAAATAGGGAGGAGAAGATTTGTTTCCCTTTTTCCGTGAGAAAACGACAAGGGGGAGAGAGAGAAGACGAGCGGAGATGGCGGAGGGGATGACGGAGTCGCGGTGGAGATTTGGGGTGAATCTGGACGGATCTTGAGGAGGTGGGGGAGAGAGAAGTTTGGAGGTGGCGGCTGGTTGAGTTAGGGGGAAGGGGAGAAAGTGATTAGGGTTTAAGGATGAGGGAGTTGTGTGTAATATTAAAAATTCAAGAACACATCTTGGCCGTTGGATACGAAAAATGTAAGGTTCAGATCGTGCCACGTCGGGGAGCGCGTGTGTGTATGTAGATGTTATATGTGTAATTATATATGCTGAAGTATAAGAAAAATGAGGCTTTGATGGGTTGTACTGCGTGCAGAAGTGAGTTGTACGCGTGCTTTGGAGAGTAATACTATGCTTATGATGAGTTGTACATAGGCTAGGAATGTATACAAGTGAGGTGTAGGCTGAGGTGGCGTACACATGGGCAAAAAGGTGATGACGAGGACTAGGTGTAGTGGAAATAAGTTATAAAATAACAAATTGGCCAATATTTAATTAAAATACTTATAAATATAAATAATTAGTATAAAAATAGGAAATTTTTGTAAATAATTATAAATAAATTTAAATGACCAGAAATAATACTAATTGGATATAAATAGCCACAAATAATTATTAAATAATATCGTAATGTGTTAAATTACAAAAATAGCACGCGTATTTTAGAAAATAGCCTAAATGAATACGATTACGTAATTATAATCACAATTAAATAAATATTATATAAATAGGGGACTAGTAATAATTTTACAAATGTAAAATGCATGCCATCTAATGTAGTTTATTTGAAAAATTACTGTTATATATTTTAATTAAATATAGCCAAATTGCGAAAAACGGAGGGACAAAAGTGGGTGTCAACAACAGGAAGTAAAGTTGTTTTACAATCAATTAAGGCGAATGCTATTTATAAGTCTGGTAGGGACCCGTTGGATTCGTAACCGCTGGGCGTAGATCCGTCTGGATAAGTAACTGCTGGGCACATATCCGTTGGAGTCGTAACCGCTGGGTTGTAATGATTGTCTTAATAACCATTAATTGAATGATCTTGGATGATCGTGTTAATAATTGCTCGCTTAGACCGTGCTGACTGTTGAAGTGTTTCATAACTTCTTTAGGTCTACTCGTGATAAAAGTCTGCTCGTGATAAATGTATGTCCGCTGGATGTCTGTCCGTTGAAATGTCTGCTCGTGCCACGTGGTAGACACGTGTCACCTTTTCAAGTCCAGTCAGCTTTTATCCAATACAGATAGTCCCCGCACTTCTCGAGCAGAGTATCTATTCGAGGAGTGGATATGAATTTTGGCGGGAATTTCTTGTAAACTTTTGTCTTCGTGTGATGTAGCTTGATGACGTACGAACCTTATCAGCTAAGTGACAAGCCCTTATGACGTGCGCATTTAATGCGCCGTATAAAAAAGTAACTGCAGCTGGCACACCTGCGGAACTGCAGTCCATTCTGAAGTGACTATTGCGTGCCCCAAGGGTAAAAGTAATTATTCTAACCGCTTCAGTCACGTGCACACGTCGTCTGTTGATCGCGAGGTGACCGCTACTCTTCAGAATAATGATGATACTATAAAGTTTTGATGAACCCTATTCTTTCTTTCAACGGCCAGATCTGATCGTAGTTTTTCTGATGACCTGTACGTGTCTCGAAGGAAGTTGTGGGGCTGAAACTTAACTCCTATAAATAGGGGTTTGCTTGATGAGAAACTTTTTACTTGCCTTTATTTCTTCTCCGCTGTTCTTTAAAAACCTTTGAACTAGCTTTTGAATTCTTCTTGACAACTTCATATTTCTCCTAAAACCATGACTTCAAGATCTAGGAAAAATCAAAGCATTGATATTTCTGGTAGTTCCTCGGCAGCCACTCCCAGGCCCCTGGCTACCCAATCTACTGCTGCAGAGATTATCCCCAAGAAATGGAATGAACTGGAGGCGGATTGTAACATTAAGTCCTTTAATAATAGAGAGGGAGATACGCGCAACTGGCCAGCGTATAGGTTTAAGTCTGGGATCACGAAGGAGGTGATCCCACGAGTGAGGACGGACTGCCACTGGGGCGATGATGTTCCCCTCTTGCCGGTCTCCGAGGAGGAGAATATTACTTCCCATAGGGCTGGGTGGACAGCCATGTGCACCTACCCTTTCACAGTGGGATGTAGGTTACCCCTGCACCCTGTGCTGGGGAGGCTCTGCAGGGAGTACCTTCTCTGTCCGGGGCAACTGAACCCCAGTATATATAGAATAGTTACTCTTTTAGATTGGTTCGCGATAGGAACCGATCAATCTTTTGGCTACGAGCATTTTATTTCTTTGTACAGTATACAAATTTTTAAAGACGGCTATGTAAATGCCAGGATGCGCGGAAGCAAAGGCTTGGTGCGCAGTTCTGAGGATACTGGTGACCGAGGCTGGGTGCACCGGTATCTGTTCGTGCGCTCCTCGGCCTTGACTTTTGACGACAAGGCTCATCTTCCAGAAGTCTGGAATAAGAAGCGTAAGTCCCCGAGTATTTTTGGAATTTTTGTGCTCTTTCTTCTTCTTGTCTGCTAACTCCGTTCAATTTCCTTTGAGTAGCGGCCAAGCAACCCTACGACGGACTCATTTCCATAGAAGATCTGACGGCGTGGGTTGAGCCAATTTTGAAGGAGTTCGCTCCTGAGAGAAGAGAGTGGGCGTATTTTGCCGCTCACAAAAGTTTGATTTTACAAAATCATGGTGAGAATATTTCTGCTTTCATGATCATTCTTCTTCTTCAAAACTTCTTCATGTCTGATCGTTTCACCTTTTTGTAGGTTTGGGCACTTCGGGAGATTTCTTTCCTGCTCCTCCCTAAGACGGGCCTTCCGAGCCTGTTGTTGACCCAGGTGCTGAGGCTGAGGCTATACTAGCTTCGGTGGATGCACTGCGCAGCAGGGAGGGGGGCGAGGAACTCTTGTCTGGTGGACTGGGCTCCCTGAAGATGAAGAAGAGGAGCCAGGGCGAAGGCGGAGCACGGAAGAAGTCTGCTCGTAAGACTTTCGTGGCTGTCGGGCAAACCTCGTCGACTGGTGGTGAGTCTTCTTCTAGGGCCAGTGTACCGGAGCCCGTAGAAGAGAATGCCAATGCTGCTGCTGCTGAAGTCCCCGAGTCTGCACGGGGAGAGGGTGTAGCTAAGGAGGTTATCTATCTTTTGGACACTGAGGCCGAAGTTGATGTTCCTCTTAGGCAAAGGCCTCATCTTTGTAGTGACAGAAGAAGGGCCGAGGAGGAGGCTGTCCGTACTCCGAAGAGGAGTCCCCGAGTTGATGACAGGGTGGAGGCAGGTCCTTCTCGTGTAGACAATGGGAAGAGAAAGGTGGGTGAATAAGAAAAAGAAAAAGAAAAGGTGAAAGAAGAGGTTAGGGAAGAAGTTCCCCAAGAGGGTAGCCGGGGTCCTCGTGTTTTTCGTTTCGAGAACCTAGAGAATGTGGCTACTGAGGGGACGAAGCATGTTGGTCGTCGCGAGTGCGAGACGATAAATCCTGGAGTGGAAGGTGACTCTAACCTTTCATCGTCAAGATTCGTTTGGCGGTCAGTCATTGGTGGCCAGACAGAATTGAAGGATATCAGGGGTGTCCGTTACAAGTTTGGGCAAAATTATCCCTCTGAGCAGGCTTGGGAACCCAAGTTCTGTGAGAGGAAGCACACTTTGAAACTTGCCCCTGATGTTAACTTCATAAATGGGCCACGCGGCTTAGCTAAGGCGGTCTCTTCGCTCATCGGTCCCCGTGAAGAATGGGTGCTGAGGGAGCTGAGCGATGAAGAGTTGGCCTTTCAAATTGCTGCTGACTCTGCCCGGGAAAGTGTTTTCCGCTTTGCTTTGGGAATAACTTTAACCTCGGACTTCTAATCTTGACTTATTTTTCTTTTTCAGTCGAGTATGCTGGCTGCCGAGCTCATGTTTCGCTCCAGGCTTAACAACGTCGATCAAGTGCTCGAGGTAAAGAAAGAGTTGTTGGAAGCTCTGAAGGAGAACAAGACTCTGATAGAGCAGTGTGGTCTCCTTGGTGGTGAGATTAATCGGTTGACTGATGTCAACAATGAACGTGTTGAGCAAATCAATGCACTCACCATGGAGAAGGACCTTCTTCTTGAAGAGAGAGAAGGGTTCGCACGCTCTGCTCAGGGTCTAGAGATATTGCTTGAAGAATGTCGAACTTCATTGAACAGTGCTATTGTGGATCGTGCATCCCTTGAGATGGATCTGCAGAGAGCCAATGAAGGATCTGTCAAAGCCAGGGCTGATCTCCAGGCTGCCAAGGATCAGGTCGCTCAATTAATGAGTGCTCAGACCGCATTAACCAAGGACTTGGCAAACCTGCGCGATCAGTCTGAAATCAAAGCCAAGCTTGCTGCTCTTGAGGCCAAGCGTACATTGCTCGTGCAGATTCAGGCTAGACAAGTTAATGTCGAGGAGATGCTGCAGACAACAAAGAGCGTTGTTCGTAGAATAAGACAAGCATTGAATCTCTCTCATGAGGAGTCTGAAGGCGAAGATGAAGATGAAGACGAAGATGACTGCGAGAATTCAGGGGACGATGGCAGAGCTGACGGAGCTGGTGCGTCGAGTTCTGGTCGTAGCCCTAAATGTTGATGCCCTTTTTCAATCTTTGATTGATGTATTTTTTATTGTCTGGCGAGAGCCGGACTTGTTTGTTGGTGGACAGAAGTCTAGTAAAGACTTTCTGGTCCTTTGTATAGCCGGTTTCGTTTTGCCTTTGAACACTCTGTAAACTTCTGTCAGCCGTTTTTGGCAATTTATCAATTTACAGGATAATGTATATATGCTACTTAGATCTGTTTAGTGAATATATTTAGTTTGAACTCTTGATCTTTTGTTTGCATGTGTTATGGCTTTCGTGCCTTATGATTGGGAGTTTTCTGAAGTTTGAACTTTATTAAGTTCGTATCTCCGAAAGTTTGCCCAAATGCTTTTAACTTAGCCTTTCGTTAGGAAGAGGTCGTAAGTTGTAAGTAGTCTGACCGATTCGTGGTCGTTAGAGTTTTGGCCGAATCATTGCTCTGTGAGTATCACTTTGCTTATCGTTTTGATAGTCGAAAGTTGTTGCACGGCTTTGTAGATTGGCTCTGGCCGAGTCGCTGGCCTTGTGAACGACTTCTCTTATTTTCGTGGAAGCCTTGTCACATAGAGGTTTTTGTTTTGTGAATGACTCCTCTTATTTTCGTGGAAGTCTTGTCACATAAAAGTTTTTGAAAAACTTTTAAAAAAAATTTGCTGCCTTTATGAAGGTCTTATCTGGCCTACAGGGGCCTCTCACCACCCCCCTTGTTTTTATGTTGGAGCACGTAAAGTGATAACATGAAAAGAGTTTTCGGTGAGTTGCATATAGAACACATATAACCAAACGAGGAGTGTGTCCGTTGTGGGATTCGAACCCACAACCGCGAAGTTGAAGAACTTCGAGCTCTACCAGTTGAGCTAAACGGATCTGACCTTGTTTAGGTCGTTAGTACCATTTAGAGAGAAGATATAATAAAAGTAAGAACTTTTGTAAAGATAAAAGGTAAGTGTAAGATAACTAACCGTTTTACCACTTAAAAGTGATACCTTTTGAGGTGAACCACATTCCAACTGTTCGGGACAGTGGAGCCGTCTGGTCGTGCCAAACGATAGGATCCTTTGCCGACTGAGGCAATTACTTTGTAGGGGCCTTCCCAGTTAGGACCGAGCTTCCCTGAATTTGTCTCTTGTGTGCTCTGAGAGAATTTTCTGAGTACGAAGTCTCCCACCTGGAAGCTTCGTACGTGCAGTCCCCGATTGTAGTATTGCTCGATTCGTTCATTTTGAGCGACTACTCGTACAAGAGCTAGCTCTCTGCGTTCTTCGAGGAGGTCCAACTCTTCGGAGAGATTGACTGAGTTTGATTCCTCAGTGGCATGTGCATATCGCAGGCTGGGCTCTCCAATCTCGACTGGGATTAGAGCATCTGCACCATATACCAATGAGTAAGGAGTCTCTCCGGTACTCATTTTTATTGTTGTGCGATAGGCCCATAGTACTCCGGGTAACTCTTCTACCCAACATCCCTTTACCTGCTCGAGGCGCTTTTTAAGGGATTCAACGATGATTTTGTTGGTAGACTCCGCCTGTCCATTAGCAACAGGATGATACAGAGAGGAAGTGATCCTCTTGACGTGCAGATCGTCGAGGAATCTAGTCACTTTTTGGCCGATAAATTGTGGGCCGTTGTCCATGACTACTTCCTTAGGTGCTCCAAAGCGACATACGACAAAACGCCAGAGGAAGTCGACGACTTCCGTTTGTCGTATCCTTGAATATGCTGCCGCTTCGACCCACTTTGTGAAGTAGTCAGTGATGATCAATAAGAAGCGCATCCCCCTTGGTGCTGTGGGAAGAGTACCAACGATGTCCATTCCCCATTTCATGAAGGGCCACGGGGAGATTATTGAATGAAGGGGTTCTGCTGGCTGATGGAGAAGATGGGCGAACCTCTGGCATTTGTCACATTTCTTGACAAATTCGTTCGTATCTTTCTCCATTTTGTCCCAATAGTAACCTACACGAATCAGCTTCCGGGTTAATGCCTTGCCCCCGGAATGATTTCTGCAATAGCCTTCGTGGACTTCTCTCATCACATAATTGATCTGATTTGGTCCAAGACATTTTGCGAGAGGTCCTGCAAACATCCTGCGGTAGAGTTTGCCGTTGAGAATTGTATATCGAGCAGCTTTTACTCGGAGTTTGCGGGAAGCTTTTGTATCTGCGGGTAGAGTTCCATGGATAAGATAATTTGTTATCTCATTCCGCCAGTCCCAAGTAGCGTTGATGGTGTTGACTTCGAACTTTTCTCTGTCCATGGTCGTGTAGAGAAGTTGAACAACAGCTGAAGAGCTGGCTGCCCCTATCTCTGCCAATGATCCCATGTTTGCAAGAGCATCCGCTTCATGGTCTCTTCCCGTGGAATCTGGATTGCTTCCCATTCGTCAAACTGTGCTAGGAGCTCCTTTACTCGGGCGAGGTACACTTGCATCCTGGATTCTCGTGCAATGAAACCTCCATTTATTTGATTGACCACCAGCTGAGAGTTGCTTTTTAGTTTGACGATGGTTGCTCCATAACTTCGGGCTAGTCCTAATCCTGCAATAACGGCCTCATATTCAGCCTCATTGTTAGTAATAAATGGGCACTTGATAGCCTGCCTTACCGTCTCGTCGGATGGAGCAACGAGGACCAATCCAAGCCCGGACCCTTTGATGCTCGAGGAGCCGTCTGCGTGAAGGGTCCATGTGCCAGGAGCCTGCCCTGCATAAAGAATAGCTTCCCTCTCTGCTTCAGCGTATATATTAGTGCTGAAGTCTGCCACGAAGTCTGCTAGAACTTGTGACTTTATTGTTACCTTAGGCTGCTAGGTGATATCAAATTCAGATAATTCAATAGCCCATTTTACCAACCTTCTTGAAAATTTAGGTTTGTGCAGAACATTTCGTAAAGGAAAGGTTGTAACCACAGCTATCGAATGACTTTGAAAATAAGGGCGTAACTTACGAGCAGCAGTTACTAGTGCCAACGCCAACTTTTCTAAAGGTTGATGGTGGGTTTCTGCATCAATTAGAGCTTTGCTAATGTAATAGATAGGAAGTTGTTTACCTTTTTCTTTTCGAACTAGTACAGCGCTTACCTATGACTCTGAGACTGCCAAATAAATTAACAGTTGTTCACCCTCCTGAGGTGTGGAGAGCAGTGGTGAAGTCGATAGATACTTTTTCAAATCCTTCAATGCCTGTTGGCATTCAGGGGTCCATTCAAACTCTTTATTTTGTTTCAAGACATCGAAGAAGCTCTTGCAACGGTCAGATGATCGGGAAATGAATCTGCATAGAGCTGCCACTCTCCCCGTCAGTTTCATGACATCTTTCCTGTTGTGAAGTACATCTGGGATTGATTCAATGGCTTTAATCTGAGCCGAATTGACTTCAATTCCACGCTGAGAAACACTGAATCCCAAAAACTTCCCCGATCCGACTCCGAAAGCACACTTCTCTTGATTCAGCTTCATGTTATACTGATCAAATATTCGGAAAGCTTCATTCAGATGTGCCAGATGGTCTTCTGCTCGTTTGGATTTGATCAGTATGTCATCGATATACACTTCCATATTCTTTCTGATATGGTCATGGAACATCCGATTGACTAGACGCTGATAAGTTGCACCTGCATTTTTCAGTCCAAATGGCATAACTTTACAACAATACGTACCTCGACAGGTTATGAACGCCGTTTTCTCCTGGTCTTCAGGATCCATCAATATTTGGTTATATCCAGAGTACGTGTCAAGGAAGGTGAGCACCTTGTGTCCGGTTGTTGCATCGCTCAGTTGATCTATCTTGGGAAGGGGGTATGAATCCTTCGGACAGGCTTTGTTTAGATCCGTGAAGTCAATGCAAACTCGCCATTTGCCGTTCTTTTTAGGTACGAAAACCACGTTGGCTAGCCAGTCTGGATATTTGACTTCACGCACTGAACCGATTTTCAGTAGCCGATCGACTTCATCATTAATGACCTGGTTCAAAAGGCTTCTTGTTGGCGCGTCTTTTGTTTCACCGGGCGGTGATACGGATCAACGTTCAACCTGTGAGTAATGATGTCAGGAGAAATACATGTCATATCTGCGTGAGACCAGGCGAATGTTGTATCCGCTCCTTGAGGAACTGGAGGATATCTCCTCGTAGGCGTTCGCTCAGTTCAGTCCCTAGATACACCTTCTGCTCTGGCTTGTCGGCGAACAGTTCTTCGGGTTCCAAAGCTTCTACGGTTGGCATGTGGTTTTCTCTTTTGTCTATCTTCGTGATGAATTCCAGGACCTCGTACTTAGCCTCTTCAGGTGGTATGTCTGGCCCCGGTCGCTGTATTTGCTATTTGTTCTCTTCGGGCAACTTGAGAGCCACAGAATAGCAGTCTCGGGCAGAGCGTTGCTCTCCTCGGACCTCACGTACTCCCCATTCGGATGGGAACTTCAATACTTGATGAAAAGTCGAAGGAACAGTTTGCATGTCGTGGATCCACGGTCTACCCAAAATGATGTTGTAGGCTGGATCCGCATCGACAACATGAAAAGTTGTTTCCTTCGCTACCCCTTTAGCAAGAGTCGTCAGGGTAATCTCCCCGAGAGTCTTCTTATTCGGGGTTGTTGATATTTACCCTCGAGGCGTAGCGGTCACAAACATCCGACCAGCTGACTGCTGGGGACTTGCAGAGAGACTCGTATAATCGGAGCGTAGCTATTGAGCATCCAATATCCAGACCATAGGTGAACGCGATTACCGCCCATCTGTCTGGAATCTCGGGAAGTACTGCTTGCTCTTTCTGGAAACGATCCATATACCGGCGAAGAGATTCACCAGGCCTTTGCTTTACTTCGAAAATATTCGCTACGTGAGTATTTCCCTGACTTCCGCCTACGATAGTTCGTTGCGAGTTGCTTTCTGCCATGTTAGTTATAGAGCAAAAGGACTGACGAAAATAGGTATAATATCAAAGATAAATTATTAGCCTACGGAGGCTATTGACTGGCTCCCACTGTGGTCGCCAAATTGTTTAACCTAGATCCGATTTTAGGCCAATTAACAATTAAATTTGTATTTGCGGAGTCACGATCAATAGTTGAGATTAAGAGTTTGAACGGCGAGCTAAGATGATGATAATGTGAGAACGAGATGCAAGTATTAACTGATAAAAGTAAAGCACAAACGGAAACAAGGAGAAATAACCGCGTCGTCTCGCTTATCTTCGGGGAGGGCTCTTCGATACCAGTCGCATTCAGAGGATCAAAGAACTAAAAGTAATAAGTTAAGTATGAGCAAAGGGAGTATCTGGGTAAAAGTGAGAGAGTATTCTTATTGATATTGTAGACAGGAAGTAAAGTTGTTTTACAATCGATTAAGGCAAATGCTATTTATAAGCCTGGTAGGCACCCGTTGGGATTCGTAACCGCTGGGCGTAGATCCGTCTGGATAAGTAACTGCTGGGCACATATCCGTTGGAGTTGTAACCGCTGGGTTGTAATGATTGCCTTAATGACCATTAATTGAATGATCGTGGATGATCGTGTTAATAACTGCTCACTTAGACCGTGTTGACTGTTGAAGTGTTTCATAACTTCTTTAGGTCTGCTCGTGATAAATGTATGTCCGTTGGATGTCTGTCCGTTGAAATGTCTGCTCGTACCACATGGTAGACACATATCATCTTTTCAAGTGCAGTCAGTTTTTATCCAATACAATGCGGAGCTTGATCTTTGCTAAATCAAAATCAGTTAAATTTATATTATGTGTTTTCATCAAAAATACTAGGAGTAATCAGTAAATGCTTCTACGTGTCACAATCTTTGTGATGACGCATGCATCCTCCAAAATGTACATCAATAAATGTTCTTTATTTATGATACGATCTAAACTTGGGAGCTTCAATAAGGAAATTGAGCTGAACCTCGTGATGGTTGTACATGGGGCAAATGGTGTAGTACTTAGCTATTGGACGAGTAACAATGTGTATTAATCATAATCGATTTAATTACTCAGTCACCCTTAAGCTAGCTACAGCTAGTGTTGCTTCTTTATATTATGCTCGACTTGTAACCATTTTGGATTTTTATCAATGAAAGTATATCTTTAGCTTTAGCTTAGTTTCTTAGTTAGTTTAGCTTCTTCTTCTCGCTCAGTTTTTCGAATGTTCTTGTGCTAAGATTTTCATCTTGTATCAATATACCTTCCAATAATTGAATGTGAAAAAGGATTTTTAGATTGAGATAAAAAGTTGGTAAATATTTACTCACTCTCCGTGGCAGTACTAAACTAAATACTAATTTATGTATATTAATTCGGCATTTAAAAGTTAAAGTTAAAAAAACTTATCACAATATCATAATTAAATGTCAAATATGTATTTAAAAGACATATTTTATATTTATTAGTTTAATATAATACCGCGAGGGTGTGAGTTATAAGGTTTTACTTATAAAATCTTACCTAAATGAAAATAGCCTTAAATGCTTAAAACTGAAAAGTCACGCGTGACAGTACAAGTAGTAATTAACGTATCCCAAGACCTTGAACTATCAATAATGAAAATACAGATGGAATTACTATTCCAAGACTAAGGTTAATTGAGGCCGGTGCTTATAAATTGAAATATCCTCAACAGTATAAGCTTGTCCATTCAAAAGTGGCAATTTTCAAACATGGAAACACCACCAGAGGTGAATAAAGAGGGAACACCACCACAACCTGAGGTGAAAGTAGAGCATATAACCTTAAGGATTGTGAGCCAGAGGGAAAGTGACGTCTATTTCAGAATCAGAAGAAATGTTCCCCTAAAAAGGTTGTTGCGTAGTTATTGTGATAGGCTAAATCTCAGGTATGGAGAACAAAGATTTCTTTATGATGGAGTGAGGGTTGATGGCACTAAGACTGCAGATGATTTGAACATGGAAGATGACGATTGCATTGATGTGTTTATTGAGATGGTTGGAGGTTACGTTGCAGCACATTCAAGATTTAAACTTTAAGTTTGATTATAATATATACTAGGAAACGATCCTAAGTCCTAACTTATCGTAGTTTTAACATTATGGTTTTCAATTTAACGTATGTTGAAGTTGTAATGAGTTCTATTACTGTTCCGTTTCAAAAATGTGGTTTAGTGTGAGTGATGCTTATGATGAGTTGCATTCGCCCTTGGGATATATATATGTGCTTACTCAAAAAACAGTAAGTTCATTTTGATTGTTGTTAAAGTCAACAAGCTGTTTGAAAGCTTAATCACTTCGAATTTGAGAACTCTTGTTATTATTATCATTATGTTTTTGGGCAGTCCGAAACATAAACTTGAGAATGTGGAGCTTTTGTTATGAAGCAAAATTTCAACAATATAATGAGATATGATGTGATATGGAGCTTTTGTTAACATATAATTGTCGTTTCACTAATGGTGTGCTTAATGCCTATCATTGCTACAACTCACTTGACCATCTGTTACTAGGTATTTATGAAGAAATCATTGTAGCTGTATTTTCTTTTCTTTCCTTTTTCTTTTCAAAATTCTACCTTCTCCTAAATTGTGAATGTTTTGGCGGTAGCAGTATGACTATGATCTCAACCATATCTTTATCCAAAAGCTTACTAAAAGGCGGGGTTGCACAACTGAGATAATAAGAGATGATATGACATGTTCTCCGTTGTATTTTCGCTTTTGTTTTAGTTCAAAATATTTGTTTCCATATAGCTAGTTGTCGTTTTAAGAATTCAAAATTAAATTTTTTATTTGTTTCTTAATATACTTTTATCATTGAAGAAGTTCTAGTCCTTTTTAATATTGCCCAAGTCTCAAACCATATTTAGTAGGATTAACTTGGTAGAATATACTTTATCCGTTTCATTTTATTTGTCCTAGTTTCTATAAATTTGTATCTTAAATTATTTGTCGCTTTAAGAGTTCCGAGGCAATATTTATTATAGTACATTTTTTCATTTTTTCCTTGGTATTAATTGTTCTTGGAGACCACAAACAACTAAATTTTGAGATAATTCATAATACTATGATTGTGTAAGTACCAATAAGGGTAAATTAAAATAGTCAGAAGACCCTCCTTATTGATTGTTCTTGAGGGGGTGTACAACAAAATTGGATAAATAAAACGAAACACGGGTAGTATAATGTATTTGTTGATTTTGAAGTGACAACTAAAATGGGAGAAGGGGTAGATACTAAACTAGGATTTGCTAGACAAATGACAGAAGTAGCTGAACAAACACCGGAAAATTGAAAGCCTTTGTCATTCCCAGGGCAGCAGAAATGAAGAAGTTCTAGCAATTCTATGAGCCTCTTGCCTTTTGTGAACGGTTTGAATAGAAATTAATCTCTTCTTTGTTGACAATAATCACACAAGCTTAGTCAGTATTTTATCAAAATCAAATAAGAGAACACTAAATTTGATTATGGAGAATATTAATGAAACAGACTAAAATCGTCGATAATGTGTGAAAAAAAGTAGTACGTGCAGCCATATGTGTATCTAGGGCAGACGTAATACTTCTAAATGGAAATACTAGAGTTGTTAATCTAAAAAATAAAGATAATTTTTTTACATCTCAGTGGAATAGCAAAATTTCCAAAAGGTCATTCAGATTAATTAAACTCGGATACCAATCAGTTTCTCAAAATCTCTCAAAACCTGCAAATTATCATTGAATTCAACAGTCTTTACCATCTTTTCTAGAGCAATTCTTTCTGCTTCTCTTTGTTTTTGCAATTTTAACTTTGCCTCTTCAATCCTTGCTTTCTCTTCTTCTGTTGACAAAATTTTCCCGTTCGAAAAATCATGTGAATAATTAGTAGTACAACTCAATTTTGGCTTTTTATTTGCCGAGTTATACGATGCAAAATTTTGCTTAACGTGTTCTGACTTTGATCTTGAATGTTGAGAAACTCGAGCTTTCACCATCTTCTTCCACTTGTGTGGAGTTTGATCATAATATGTATTAAAGTCTTTAAAAATTAATTCTTCCTGAAGACCAATATTTCGAAAAGCCGTTGCAACGTACTTTCGCTTCTTTTGTAAAGGCATTATAGTCGATTTCTTGTCACAAGTGTTCGGGAAGTTCTTTCTTTTTCTATTAGGGGTAGCGAAACCTGTTACAGCCATATTCACCATTTTCTTTTGATGTATAGCCATTGATTTTATGCAGAATTTTAAGTAAACGGTGTCGATCTGTATTATTCACAGTTCGTCTTTGAGAATAAGTGTAATTCCAAGTTGTTGTCTACGACGTATTTCAAAGTGATAATGGTTGTCGTGTGCCTTTCCTTTACTTATATAGATATTGCAGGGCTTGTCCGACTAATTTTAGGAGAAAGGTTTTCGTAAATATATAAGGTTTAGGAACTTACTAGGTGTATGTACTTGCGGTGACTTAAGTTATATTATTTGTTTCCTCATTTGATTTAGTTTTCCGAATTATTTAAGGGCTAAACCGACAAACATTATATTATTCCAAATCCATTACAATTGTATTTCTTCTTGTAGCATAAGGATAATGACCAAAATAGACTAGTTTGCTTACATTTACAGTTTTTTCAAAAGCGCAATTAAGTAATTACTAACTTCACGTATAAAAAAGAAAAATAATAAGTAGGAAATTATTATATGTATTTGTAAGTAAACGCTAAAAATACCATTAACACGCAATGGCCAACAAATGATTGGAACTTCATCTTTGTTTGAAAAAATAATTAAATTAATATTCCAGAACTAAGAAAATCTATTTTCATCCGAAATACTAATCAGTAAATGCTTATACGGTATCTCACCATCTTTGTAGAGGATGCATCCAACCTCCAAAATGTATATGAATGAATTTTCTCTAATATTTACATTCCAGTTATTGAATGTGGAAGAGCCTTTTAAGTACCCAATAGGTTAAGATAAAGAGTTGGTAAATGCTTACTCGCATTCCATGTTAATATTAAATTAAATAATTTATCTTAATGTGGCAGTTAAATTAAATTGGAAAAATATATCATTAAATCATAATTAAATATAAAATACGTAATATAAAAGACACATGTTCTATCTTTATTAGTTTGATATAATATCGGGTGCAAGTTACGAAATTCTACTTAGCTATCAACTAAGATGTCTTAAAAATTACGCCATGATAGATGTCGAGATTCTAAATAATGAAGATAGCCTTGAATATTGAAGACTGCAAAGTCCCGACACTGTATCACTATCATATGGCAAGTCCTTTTTTTTTTTTTTTTTGCTCCATGTCACAAATAATTAGTACTCCCTCCGTCCCAATTTATGTGGCATCATTTGATCGGGCACGAAATTTAAGAAAATAGAGTTTGACCTTGTTAAAGATTAATTTTACTATTGAAAAAGTAGGAGAGAGAAGATTTGAGTAATAAAAAAGTTGTTGGTAGGTTTAAAAGTATGTATGGCCCAACAAGAGTAAAATAGAAATGATGCATTAAATAATTGTCAAATAAGAAAAGGTGTCACTTATTTTGGAACAAACAAAAAAGGAAATGGTGCCACATAAATTGGGACGGGGAAATACTAGCTAGTACTCTCTCCGGTCCATATTATTTGATTTTTTAGTTGTTTGCACAAAGATTAAGAAATTCACCTTTTAATATTAATTAAGGAGGCCTTTACTATATTAACCTTTTTCTCTTTCAAATTTACTCATAGAAATCGGTGAGGACTTTTTAAAAGTGTGTTTAGATCATTTATTAACCAGGGTAAATTTGAGAAGAATCATTTAATTGCTTCTTGATCTTTAAACAAATCAAATATTTTAGACCAAAAAATAAAGGCCAAAAAATTAAATAAAGGGAGTAGTAATATTAATCTTTGCAATATGTTTTAACCATATCTCATGGCCTTGAACTATGCAGATAATATATGAGTTTTGATGATCAATGTGCTCTATGGAGAACTTTTCAATTCCCAAAAAGAAAAACCGATGGAATTTCGAGGTTTAAGTTTCCAAGACTAAGGTTAATCGTACGTGGTGCTTATAAATTATAATACCCTCAAAAAATCCTCAGTAATCATTTGCCTTCAAACTGTAAAAGCTTGTCCATCTGTTGCAACTTGTAAGTGACAATATTCAAACATGGCAACACCACCAGAGGGAAAACAAGAGGGAACACCACCACAACATGAGGTGAAAATAGAGCATATAACCATAAGGGTTGTGAGCCAAAGGGAAAGTGATGTCTTTTTCAGAATCAGAAGAAATGTTCCCCTAGTAAAGTTGATGCTTAGTTATTGTGATAGGTTGAATCTCAGATATGAAGAACTTAAGTTTCTTTGTGATGGGAAGAGGGTTGTCGACACAAACACTGCAGATGATTTGAAGATGGAAGATGGTGATTGCATTGATGCTTTCAAGATTCTAATTTATTAAGTTTATTATTTTTTCACCCCGTGTCCGGTATTCCTATTGGAGTTCCGACCCTATCAAGGATTTTTTCATACCGAGGACTCGAACTCGAAACTTCTAGTTAAGAGAGGAGCAGTCTCATCCACTGCACCACATCATCATTTGGTGGTAAATAACAGTCTGTTATTTCGATTGTTGAAGTCAAAATAGTTGAAACTTATAACTTCGAATTGGAGGACTCTTTTTGTTGATGTCTGAAACAAATACTTGAGATACGTACAGTGCTTTTCTTTTTATGAAACAAAATTTCAAGAATGAAATATGATATTATATGGAGCTTCTGTTCACTTCTAACTATCGTTTTACTAAAGGCGGTGCCTAACTGCCTATCGTTGCTACTAACTCAATGAAGCTACTTTGTTTCATCTTTTTTTTTTTTTTTTTTTGCCATTTTACTGCTTTCCCTAATTAATCTTGCGAATGTTTTGGCAGTAGCATTATAAAAAGCTCATTATTTATGGTCTCTTTTGGAGATATATGGAAGTTGAAACTTATTGAGTATAAGAACATTTGACATATGCACTCGTAAAGTTAAAAAGTCATGAAGCTACTGAATTCTCATGAAATCAACCTTATAAAAGAAACATTGAACAAGTATTGCAGTAACATGGTGCTTTAAAAGATTTGAACTTTAAGCTAAGTATAAAATTACTAGTGTTACATCCTCCATCACATCATCACACTTCCTCTTGTACGTACTTGGATTAAGCCAGAACGATGAATCTTAGACACCACCCATAAAACCTTGGATGATTACTAGTAAAGGAGATTCAATAGTGCTACTTCCTCTGTCCCACTTTATGTAGCATTTTTCGCTTTTTGAAATCAAAATGCATAAATTTTGACCTAACATCTCATGATGTATTTTTTCACCAAAATGATATTAGAAAAAGTTGAGACTTAAAATACGTTTCAAATAATTTTCAAATATATAAATTTTATTATTAAAATATTGAGTTAATCTAATCCAATTTAACTTCAATTTTAGTCAAATTGGCTCTCGAAAATTAAAAAAAATACCACATAAATTAGGACGGAGTATATTTATTTATGTTCAATTCATTTCTTACACTTATAAATGGAATCATTTAACGATTGAAAAAATAATGATGTCAACCATTTTGGTGAAGGCAAAAGAATCTGCTAGTATCCTCCATCTCAAATAACATTAAATCTGCATAAACACTCTGCGAACAATATATGGCATAGATAACTTTATGTAGTTATTTGTTGAATAGAGATTGATAAGTTCAAACGATTAGGATTGTAATTATGAGAAGAATATGCCACAAACGCAATAAAATGATAAAACGAAGGAACATTAGGTTAGGCGGTATACTTGAAAATGGTGAAACACCAGAGACCTTTGACGTGATTTAAATTTTGCTATTATGTCTGGCCCTCAAAGCCATGCACAATACTATCTGGAAAAGTACCCTACAGGTTGTGTAAAAGCTCGGAAGTCAAAAGCGCATCACCCCCAAAATAAAACAAAATTTGCCATCTTTTACGCCCCTGTACAACACTCATCTCTGCAATTGGCAAACACTGCAAAAATTCTCAGAATTTTGTGCTCCTTTTAAACAACAGTACCAAAAACCCAATGCTCGAAGTACCAATTGAAGGAAATCAGTTGCAGCAGCCCACCACCACTTGCATTCTTCACCTTTGCTTCTCTGTCCCAATGTGCCTTTCTATTTCGAGTCCAAACTCCTTGCTTCTGGTAAAATCACCTCTTATTGTTCGACGCACTGTTGAGCCCTGACGTAGATCTTAAAAGAATTCCAGGAACTAATTTCTTCCAAAGCTACGAACAACCAATATCATTGTATCTTGAACAGAGTTTTCAGTTTCACGACAAGTCTCCAGTCCTCAACAGACAGGTCCTTCTGCAGAAGGTTAAATAGGCCGTAAGCAAAACTAGACATTTTGCTCGAACAAAAAAAGGTGCAACGTGAAAGGGAGGCTTCACCCAAAACTCTACATACCCGGAAATTGGTCTTGAGTATGTCAATGGACGTCCTTGAAATCTTGCTGACAAGCTCATCTTCCATTTCAAAATGCCTGCCAAACATCTTCTGTTGCTCCTCAGAGTTAGATCCAACTATCTGCAAAAACATGCAATGAGTGAGACCTCATGGGTATATAAGCAAAGTCAATCAATTGCTTAGCAATCCTTGATAAACTACTACACATCAGTCCTAAATTCTACAACAGGTAATAAAGAAAGATGGTGAATCAAATCCAACAAATCCACGACAATATTTACAGAAAGTGTCAACCACTTCATACCTTAATGGCCACCCTCTGGCCTTTCTTTGCATAGTCAACAGGCTTATGGTTGTTCTCAATGGATGCAAGACGACCAATATCAATAAAGTCCTTCTGAGGAATACATATTGGAGTTCCGATCTGTTCAGATCAAGTTCAGCACAATAAGGAACAAAACATATATCAAACTTTTGCAGTTTATAAATAATGATTATGTAAAAGAGAATTGAAGAGTGTTACTAAGTTTTAGTTTTTGAACAGTAAAAGAGAAAATTAAAAATGCAACTATCGCCAACATGAATAGTGGAAAGCTTAATCAAGGTAAACCCTGCTACAAACAATACAGAACATAATGTTAACACTCATATCAAATTATGCAGGAATATCGACTACAACTAACTAAAGATAATTAAGAACAAGCAAACAAGACTTGTACATGTTAATGCTCATCGATAAAAAGGTCTCAGGGAAGCATGACAGAATCAATGATGGAAGTTACTGGACAAGTACAGAAAGCACAAACTAGAATGAAATCTGCCTGTGAACTTTTAACATGTTTTTTCCAGGCCAATCTCGTAATAAAACTAAAAAACTTACCTTGACCATCATAATCATGGTGTAAAAGAAGAATGTGCTCAAACCTTTTGATAGGAGAGAACTCAGTAATAATAAGCAAGATCATATTAATCCAGATCCTAAACTTCAAGAAAGAATTTTAGAGAGAAAAGATACATGCAAACTTAAATTCTGCAAGTGCTAGCAGTCCAATGAAAAGGAAAAAGATTTGCAAGAGAAACTCCAAGTAATTTAATATAATAGTATTAGTTTTGATCAGAAAGTTAATACAATACTTTCAAATGAACAAAACAAGCAGCAGCACAGGAAACACCGACTTTTGGAATATCAACACAGCATAGTTTTACCAGGCAAATATAAATTGTCTCCTGAGATACTAATATCCATAAAGTTTATTTATGTCAGAACTGCAAGGTCTCAAACATGGTAATATACCAAGAAGTTACACTTTTAACAAGAATTCAATGTGAGCATGCAAGATCCCTTCCCCCAACCCAATGTAAGCATGAAATTAGAGAAAACCTGATAGTATTAGTGACTAGTGTGACCTATAAAATCTTGAGACATCTATTCTCGTTCGTACTACTGACTGTACACAAGCTGGTTTTCCTAAATGCGATATCTTCTTGGTATCCTTTTATTAATAAAAGTTACTTAACCCAAAACAAAACAAAAAAAAAACAAAAAAAAAAAAAAGTGCTTGTAACCCCAAATGAAATGCAGTGATTCCATTGCCTTCTATTAATGTTTCTTCTTTTTAATTTATACTTAAGTTGGTGAATGAGATCAATGAATCATGACACAGTAGACGAGAAAAGTTAACAATACCCTGGCAATGCCCTCAAGAACATCAACACCCAGAACTATTGGATCCTTCTTGTTGAAGACACAATTTGGTACAATCTTCAGCACACAGGGGAAGACTGCTTCTTCAGCTACTTCCTTCTTTCTTTCTTCCTTGATAGTGTCAATGTAGGCCTTAAACTGATCAAATAAGTGATATATGATATCAGCCATAAAAACCTTGACACCAAGTTCATCTGCAAGTTCTCGAGCTTCCGGTGTCACTTTAACATCAAAGGCCAAGATGGTTGCATATTCTTTCTTCTTCTCAAGCATAACACTAGCTTTCATGACATCCTTTTTATGAACAGGGCCTATGCCAATCCCACTGACAGGTATGCTAACATCTGGGGTCTTCAAGAATTCCAGCAAAGCTTCCAATGATCCAAGCGTAGATGCTTGAACATATACCCCCTCGCCACTTTTGTCAATCCTGCTCATCACTGATCTCATATCTTCCATCGCTGATTCTTTGATGTCTTCCACATCATCATCAGGCCCCACAACATATAGACTAGTGCCAGCAATTGCATGCTCGAGACCCTGCATATGAATAAAATACCAAGGGGGCAGAAAGGAGAATTCTCAGTGTCACTTATCATGGAAGATCACCACTGAATTCCAAAATAGTAAATAGTGACTGCATCACACCATCAGTAACAAATTTCTCAATACATACATGCAAGGAACGGGCTTTTTTTAAGGAGGAGAAAGTGCTTCTAGCCTCCAGAAGCTTGGTCAAACGGGCTATAAGTTATAAGTAGGAAAGGCTTGATATTTGTACTGTCTTTTTCAACAGAATGATATGTTCAGGGACATCATTTTTAAAAATAATAAATAATAAAAAATAAAAGGGGGGGGGGGGGGGTGGGGAGGGATCATCTATGCCCAAATTAGGATAACTTTCTCATCCTCAAGCACACATTTCATCATAATTTGTTGAACATGAGACATCAAGTAGATTGGTTAGTTTCTACACGAGAAAAATAGAAAAGGAAAGGAGGTGTACATGCAAAGAGATAGTTCCTCCACTTAACATTTTCAGTACAATTTGGGAGATGCTTCCATCAAATCATCATAAAAAGTTGCTTGACAACAGTTTTCAAGACTCGAGAGTCAAAACCTATATCCAGTAGAACAAACCATCTTCTACCGATCCTAGAAAACCTAATGCTAATTAGTTTTTTTTTTTTTGTTTGTTAAAACGAATAAAGGAGACCCCAAACATAACATGATTTGATTCTAACTACAAAAGGAAACTGACATTCAAAACAACATATGTCCATTTTCTAACAGCAGAACAATCGACATATAATCCACTAATAAGCCTCTGCATCAAGCTTCATATCCAATATACTCTCTAAGCTTTCAAATATGTCAGCAAAAAAATAAGTAAACACAAATATGCTTGATCTTAAAATTGACTGAAAATGAGCTCACAGATTTACAAGTAGATGATAATTACCTGAGCGGTAATCTTTATACCCTGGGCAGCCTTAATTTTCTTATGATGCAAGTACTGTCCCTGATGTTTGTCAAATCAAAAGAAGGCACTCTCTCATCAGTACTTCATAAGAAAAATCATATATCAATAAATCAAAAGTAAACATGACAATTCCTGAGAACAATTTTCATGCTCCATGGGCTACAAGGTCCAAGAGCAGAAAAACGAATTAGGATATTGAACCCGCAAACCTGTACCCCATGATTGAAAATTCAAATTAGAATTTAAGTGGAACTCCTGATTGTGAAAAAATCAAATTTTAGCAGGGGCAGTTAGAATTGGAGAACAAGTCTGGAAGCCTCAGTGAAATTCTGATCTTCTGTTTTTTAAGTTCAAGAGATGACCCAAAGTGCAAACTCCAAATATGTCTTTGTATATCACAAAGTAATGTAGAAGCTCAACAGCACATGTCCATAAAAGCATCCACAAGCTTGAAGAGATTTACATAACTCAAAAGACAAAGGTCCAACAAACCAGCACTGATGCCTATCACCAACTTAAAATGAAGAAAAACACCAAAAAGATTTGATCAATTAAACTTCCCATACAGCCACTCTCTCAGCTAGAGCCTCTGCACTAACTATAAGCCTATTTGTCTTTACCTCTGCCCACCCATCAAGCACCCTCCTTACAAACAGGACAAATAGCTCAACTATTGTTTTTATGATTATATAAGGAGTTGAATGGACAAGTACTCCTCAATCCCAGGCAAGTTGGGGAAAGTAAAAGTTGGTATGAAGTAAATATTTTGTTGATAAGTGGGATAGGAGATAATATTGATGCAAAAAGAATAACTTGGAGAAACTAATGGAGCACATAATTCAATACCTTTACTCGAATTTCCTTCATTGGGTGAGGCGTTAGTAATGCTCGGATTGTGGTAACAATAGGTCCCTACACGCAAAATAGCGAAGAGGAGGAAAACTAGATGTTAGACAATCACACATGGAGCATCTTAACATATCAATGAACTAATGACTCCCTAAGACAAAGAACTCAATAAGAAAGGGGGACTTCCATACCTGCATGCCACAAACTACTATTTGATCTCCCTCATGCAGCACACCATTAACCAAAACAACGTCAATGGTTGTTCCAAGACCTTCAATAACCTTAACCTCTAGAACGGTACACTGCCAAAGAGTAACAACAGTTAATCATCCTTATCAAGAATCTCCATTTAACTGACAATGATACGTGAAAATATACCTGGACTTCATCGCTGAAAGTAAGTCTCTCAACCATCGTCTTTTGTGTCCATTGAACAAGTAACAATAACATGTCAGGAATACCTTCACCACTGTAACATCAAGAGCATAAACACATTAAGCCAGAATAGACATTCTCATGGGTGATAGACAAACACCCAAGAAAAAAAAAAAAAAAAAAAAAGGGGGGGGGGGGGGGGGGGGGGGGGCGGGGGAAGCATACAGAGAAACACACATACCTGATAGCACTTGTTGGAACGATACTGAAAGTATCCTTCCCCATCTCTTTGTTTTTATAGTACAATTCTGTATTTATACCTTGTTCCTTGAACTGGGTAACAATCTGCAAGAATTTACCAAAATTCCTTTGAGATAAGGTCCACCAGTTAAAGGAATGGTTAAATCAAGGAGTTATAAGAACCTGAGTAAGCCTATTATTAAATTCAAACTGAACATCTTTGGACTGTTGCTTCATCGCCTTCACAATGGGGGCATTCTTGCAAACTTTCCATCCGTAAAGCCGATCCACCTGCGCTCAGTAATATCAACGAAACAAAAATAAGAAATGAAAGCATGCAATCAAAATAAACCATGAAAATTTGCATCAATATAAATGATCACCTTATTCAAAGCGACAATAAATTCTGTATCCCTCATTTTCAGAAGATTAAGTGACTCTATGGTCTGTGGTTCTAAGCCATGCATAATGTCAACAACCAAAATTGCAATATCACATAAACCTGAACCTCGAGAACGCAGATTAGTGAACGATTCATGTCCAGGAGTGTCAATGACCAACAAACCAGGGACCTTCAGCTTGGCATCAGCTTTGAGTTCCTTAGTTCTCTCGCGTATATTCTCAGCTGGAAAGTAAGTTGCACCTATCTGCTGGGTAATCCCTCCAGCCTCACCTTCTTGAACATTAGTGCCTCGTATGCAGTCAAGAAGCTTGGTTTTACCAGTATCAACATGACCCATAATACAGCAAATAGGAGACCGGAGATTGTCTTCACTCTGGATAGGAGATTTTTCTGATAGCCGGTCTTCAGGACCTTTTTTCTGCTTATTTTGGTCCGCAACCCTACCCTCAGCCTCACCCTTCCTACTTCCTTCATTCTTAGGTTCATCTGGTACAGTTGCAGCAGCTTTTTGAGTAGGAATAACCAACTTGGTAGCAACAGGAAGAGGCACTGCGTCATGAGTAGCTGAACTTGCAACCTTATTCTCTTTCTTAGTTGTAGGTTGTGGTTCTGAATCTACCTCCTCATCCTCAAAAGCACTCTTACCAGGCAGTTTGAGATCAGCATCATCCCAACTTTTGGCATCCCATTCCTCATCATCATCATCTTCTTCTTCAACTTCTTTTTCTTCCACATCAGCTATTTCTGACTTCTCCTCTGTAATTGTTGAGTCCGCATCCTCAACCTTCTCAGTTTCCATGGAATCAATCTCGGACACGATCTCCTGCTGATGTTCTTTAACCTCCATGCTTTCAACTGACTCTTCCTGGGATTTTCCATTAGCCTGAGCTTGTGGCTTCGACTTCTTTGTTTTATAAATGGGCCGTTTGGTTGTCTCTTTCCTAGTCTCCCCACCGGGGAGTGGCAGTGACCCACCATTTGCAAGAAATTGCTTTCTCATAGCTTCTAATCTTCGAGCTTCTTCCTTTTGCTTTCCTGTAAGCAGTTTTCCCTCTTGTTTCTTTTTCAAGAGCTTTTCCTTCTCTCTCTCCTTTTTCAAACGTTTTTTCTCTTCTGCGAGTCTTTCTAGCTCTTCCAGTCGCAGTCGTTCCTCTTCTTCCTTCCTTAACTTTTCCTCTTCTTCCTTCTTCTTCCTTTCTTCAGCTTCTTTCATCTTCTTAAGTCTCTCCTGCATCTCCCTGACCTGCTTTGACTGTTTTTTATCAGCCAACTTTCCTTTTGTATCTGTTTTTGTTTCTTCCTGTTTTTCCTCCACAGTAGAGGCAGCCGCAGCAGCTGCAGCTGCCTTTTTCTCTTTTTCCTTCTCCTTCTTCTTTTTCTTCTTCTTTGCAGCAGCAGACTCCACGGCTCCTTCCTCAACCGTTTCCTTCTCATCAGCATCATCACCTAGTTGAGACTGCAATTGCCCTTTCTCCTCTTGTGGAAGAGAAGCAGGAGTAGGTGCAGATGCAGCTTGCCCTTCACCAAGCTCTGCCAGAATTTTGTCGATATCATCCTCTTCTTGAGTTGTTTTACCACCCTTCTTCTTCTTAGATTTATCTTTTGACTCAGGCTGCACCTGCACTTTCTCTTCAGATGGCGCAGGAGCAGCAGCTGGTGCTTCCCCAAGCTCAGCTAGAATCTTGTCAATCTCATCCTCATCCTCTTGAACTGTACGCCCTCCCTTTTTCTTCTTGGTTTTATTCTTAGAAGTTTCCGGCACGTCTTTTTCCTGCTTTTTGCTTCTATTATCATCAGCTTCTTCAGGATTGACACCTGTTTGTTCAGGTTCAGCTCCTTCCATTACATTGGCTTCAATCGTGCTGACAGCAATTTTTTTCTTCTTCTTAGAGGACTTCTTTTTACCAGCAAAAATAAGTTCTGGAACATCATCATCTTCTTCAACTGTCTCCGCCTCCAACTTAGTATCTGCCTCTTCTTCTTCATCAAGAAGTGCTGCACTAAATGCATTGCCCCCTGTACCAGCAACCACTGGTTCTTCATCATCTTCCTCCGACTGCTGCCCAGCTTCATCATCGTCGTCATCGCCAATTGCATTGAAAGCTGTAGAAAACACACTTGCACTGCCTTTTCCCTTCTTCGTTTTCGCAGCAATGCCTTCATCCTCTTGGTCACTATCCCTCGTTAAATTCAACCTGTCTTCATCGTCATCATCAAGTACTCCAAAATTTGGGGCATTCGCCCCACCCTTCTTCCCCTTTTTACCTTTTTTCTTTCCACCTACAAACGCAGCTCCTGCTTTTTCCTCCACAGGCTCTTCCGATAACTCTGTCCCAATAGAATACTCATCATCATCAACTACCACATTCTTTTTCTTCGACTTCCCTCCTCCACCACCCTGCTCATCCATTTCATCGTCATCATCCTTGGCGCCCGGCTTCTTTCCCTTCTTACTTTTTTTCTTACCAAAATTAATTACTGTCTCTTCCTGAACTGTCGTTTCTTCCGACAACTCAGTCCCAATCGAATACTCATCATCATCAATCACCCCTCGATTCTTCTTCTTCGACTTCCCTCCTCCACCACCTGCAACCTGCTTAGCAGGTTCAGGATAATCCTCCTCCCTTTCTGCACCCTTCTTTCTCCCCATTAAACTTCACTACTCCGTATTTTCGGCAGATAGACTTATTATATTACTAACTATTCCAATATAAAACACGGAAATCGACACAAAACTTCAAAACCCTACATCCAAAACAAAAATCTCAAATTAATTAAACTAACACAACAAAATGAGTAAATTAGTTCACTAAACTGATTAGAAAAATCTACTCTAAACGATTATAAAACCTAGATCTAAAAAACATGTATATTAATTCAATCTTCATCAACACATGTTAAAAAAAATTAAAAAAAAAAATTAACAAAAAATCATGTTCATATAGACAATTAAAAAACTAAAAACAAAGTAATATACATTTCTATTAGGAAAAAAAAATAATATTAAGAGTAATAAAGTGGGGAAAAGATTAAGTTGTACCTGAAGAGAGAGATTGAGAAGAATCGGCCGATAAGCAATAAGCAGATGGAGAAAAGGTGTGATATGTGTGAAAATGTAAAATATATATATATTAGACCCTAATTTCCAAAACGTTTCAAGTTGTATAAAATAGTAGTAAGAAATTTAGAAGTTTTTTAACTTTCCTTAAACTTTTTTAGTTTTTTATTAATCAATAATGAAAATTTTATGTAGGTTATGTTTTTAGATTACGAGTAATTTTTAATGGTTTAGTATTGTTTTTCTTGAGTCGAGGGTCTATGGAAACATTATATCTACCTCACATAAGGTAGGGTTTAGCCATTAATGTCCACGTTCACATTATCCTTCTCGGACTCTACTTATTGGATCACACAGAATATGTTGGATCACACAGAATATGTTGTTGTTGTTGAGTACTAACTTTTAAGGTTTGATATAATACACTCACGTCTTTCATTTTGGATTTCTAATAAGGAAATGTTAAATGAAAAGGTTTGTAGAATTAATTTATTGAATATTATGTTCTATAAGATAGTCTTTGGCATTACTTCATATGTGATATATTAATTATTGGAAAAATTTTACGTCAGTTGACGCTTTAAACTGCTTAATTACGTGACGTAACGATACTTTTAGGAATTTACGTAATGTAACATACTTTTAAATTAATTACAAAACATGTCATCAGGGGTAAAAAAAAAAAAGTAATATCACAGTTTTTAGCGGTTTTTCCCCAAACTTTTTCTCTCACGCCTTTCTCTGACATTCTCACAGCTCATATACACTTTCCGTTCTCCCATTTGTAAAAACTGCTCTCTTTTTTTTTATTGTCGATTTAAGATTTAAGGTTTCAGTAACAGGCAATTTTCGCCGGAATTGTCACAAATTGTTGCCGAATTTTAACCAATCATGTCACAAAACACCGATAGTTCACCCTCTGCTCATGAAATTCGTTTAAAATCGCGGTATGAGAGAAATTCTCCAACTATAGCCATGCATTCACCAATGCAAAGAGGGCGATCATTACTAGTTAAGAGTCCCGAAGGTTCGCCGGTTGGTAAACCTGGTAAACGGAAGTTGAGAGTGGACGATAAAGGTAAAAGTATTGTAGATAATGATTTTGTCGATGATATTGATGTTGATGTTAAGATGAAAAGGAGTAAATATGACCTGTGTGGAGTTCTCGAACAAAATCAGTCTTATTCACAAGAAAATGTATATATTTCGATGTATTCCCTTTTAATTTTTTTCATGTAGTGTTTTTTAGTGTGTTTTTTTGCTTTACATGTATAAGCTTTCAACTTGAACTGTAACCACATTTTAATGTATAAAGATTTATTTTATTGTATGTGTTGTATTTGATGTGCCATGGCGATGTATTTTATTGTATTTTTGTATGTATATATAAACACATATTAGTGATACATTTCACTAACATCAAAGTGCACATTACATTCCTTCTTTCATTTCCTCTAACTGTTAGACAAAATTCCTCAAAGAATGTTTCTTATAATTGTGGTAAAGATATATGGTCGACAAGAAGCAGTTCACTTTGATGAAATAATAGCTAGGCTTAATAAGTTAAGTCATGGACTTAGTCCTGATCATTGTGATCCGGTCCTCGTCGCACAGAAAGTATATGCTGGTGTTTATAAAAGTTTTTGTGTGTATATTTTAGTATGTGTCTCGCGTATATTTGCGAATTTTCCTGTATGTACATTGAGTATTTTTGTATAAACATGTATTTGGTTATATGTGTGCTTTTGTTGCTTTTAGTGTTTCTGTGGTATTTTAAGTATTTTTTACTTTGCCTTTTTGTGTGTGTGTTGTTAATTTTATTGTAGAAATATGTATGATTTATTTGTTTAGGTATATATGAATGTATATCCCCTTTAATCGACATCGATCAGTTTATATTTTCGGTGTGTAGGAATATATATGTTTAATTTGTTACTTATATTTTCTTTTTTATATAGAGATGTACTCGTTGTTATAGCGTAGAATAATGTAAGTTTTATTGCTTTCTTTTTCCATATCTAGAGTTGCAAATTTTATGTCCCTGCGAATATAGTTACTGTGACTGATCACTAGACTGCGACAACCCGTTATGACATTGTTAGAACCTTAGAAGAGAATTTGTCGTTCGTTCAGTTGGTTTTATTTAGGCAGACCTGCTTTGGGTAATTTTTGGATCTGCCTGAAGTATTTGGTCAATAACAATTAATTCACCATTTGATGCTACGGGAGATTGTATCAAATAGTCCCAATGAGTTTACAATTATGATTGATGGTACGCGTTTGCGCTTCGGTCTACAAGAATATGCAGTTATAACGGGGCTAAATTTCTTTGGCGATGATATTATTGTTGCTGATCCTACTCCAAATAGGATTATTTCAAGCTATTTTCCAATCAGGAAAAGGTGCGTAGAAGTGAGTTAATCAAATGTTTCCTTGGTAAGAGGTAGATTTGCGACGAAGATGCTGTGCAGATTGTTGTTCTGTACTTTCTGCATGTCTTTGTGTTATCAATTGACAGTGGCCAATATATATCCAAGGAGCACTGTGATTTGGTTGAGTTGGGGGCATATATTAGTTATCCATGGGGCAAATATTTATTTACATTATTACTTGAAACGATTAGCCAATTATTACTTGAAACAATTAGCCAAAAGTTATATCCACCTCTAAAATTCTATAGGATTTGTGGGTTGCCGGTTGCACTCCAAGTCTAGTTTTATGAATGTTGTTCTCAAGTTGACTACAAAGTTGCCTTTCGTGTTGGTAACTTTACTCCTAGGATTTTAAATTGAAAAGTTATTGTGAATCAACCGAGGTTTTCCAACTTATCCAAAGGAATGTTTAGTGGGATAAAACCTGAAGTAACATATAATTACACGCAATTGTATATGTAATTTATCATTTTTTTGTATGTATTGTATTAATTTATATGCAAGTTCTCAGTTTTTTTTTTTTTTTTTTTTTTTTTTGTGTGTTTTTATAGTTGATGTTCCGGAATATTGTTCCAACCATGCTGAGATATGCAAGTTCAACTTGCCTTTGGGAACTAAGGTTCCTCTTAGTGCCAGTAGTGCCTCTCACATTTCTGTTCGTGAGTTTGCGAGCACTCCTCCTTAAAAAGTTCAGAATAAGAAAGAACATGCTTGTGTGTCGCAACATGTGAATGAAGTTGATGTTGTGGCTGAGTTAAAGCAATTGACCACTGGATTTAATGATTTCAAGGATCATATATGTGTTGTTTTCATTATTTCAAGCATGTATCTGCCTGCTTTTTTTCCAGCTATCATTAGATTGATAATTCTGTATTGTTTCTTTTTTTCTTCATATTTTAGGTTAACCCCCAATCCGCCAATCTTACTTCCTTTCTTATTGATTCATTTGCGAAGTTATTTGATCGCTTGAAGGTAATTTCACTCACTTAATTTTTTATATGTTTTTTCATTTGGCTATGTACTTACTTTTAAATTCATCAGGTTGAGGAAGTAGCCCTGTTGATGATCAACATGACGAACGAGGTGCTGATTGTCGTTCTAGTAGCCTTGTTGATGTTGGAGATTGTTATATGTCTGCACTTTCGATAATGACCAAAACAGAAATAGATGAAGTGGAAAAGTTCCAAGCCAATAGTCTACACTGCATGTCCTTAAGAAATCTAATCCTCTCACAGTTACCCAAGGTTTGTGGATTAATTTCTCCCAAGATAGAATGGAATTATCCTCACTGTGATAGCGGTAATTCAAATCACAGTGAACAGCGGACTCAAATAATGGTAGCAAATCACACTGACTCAGAACTTACTTTGTTTTGAAAACAAATGCAAAAGTAATGAGAGAGAGAGAGAGTATGAAATTTTTGGATGAACAAAATGAGGCAAAATGCCTATCTATTTATAGCCACAAGATTTGGAGTGAAAAGGCATGAAGGTGTCTTTTCATTTTGCTGAAGTGGTTGTTCATAAAAGGCAGCCTTCAAGGTGGCTGTTCAATGAAAAGGTGTCTTTTCATTTATGCATTCCACTCTTTAATTCCGTTACGAAAACGGCCCCAAATCAAATATTAATATAAAATATTAATATTTAATAAATAATCCCTTCATTTCTCATTCACACCACTTTAGCTTCCTTCCAAACCCAACAATCCCCCACAAGAATGGGGAATGGCTATATGAAGAAAACATGCAGAAAACTATGTGATTTGCAAGTAAGAATTAATTGCATCTGGATAAGTGGGTTTCCCTTTGAACTTTCCGTAGTGAACATATATCAGATATACTCGGTCAATCGGTAGATTTGATATCTTTGAACCGTCGAACTTTGGTGTATACCTAGACAACATATGTCACACAATTAATCTTTGACCATTTTTTGTTCTTATTGTTGTGTTCGTTTCAGCCATGAACGTAACATCGCCTGGTTCATGAGTGCGTAGAGAATTGGCCTTACGGAATTCTCCTTGAAGCGGCTTCCACTTCACACTCACATAGGTGATTTCTAAACGTGTAATCCCGTAGATGTACATTATTTGATAATTCATATATCAAACTTAGATAATCATTAAAAAACGTCTTTAACGTTTTATCCTTGGTACTGAACATTGTCTTATTAAGAGAATGAGTTGAGTTGTTTGACAATGTTGGAGCGGTCGTACATAACTTTGTTTGAGCTCCTTGAACCTAGATCTTGGGATCTCCAGTCTTCTAAGTAGAGTTACCGCCATGACGACTTGTCCTCGGCCATAGTCCCATTCTCTTTGATGATCACGCAATTACCTCTCTAGTTAGGCCTTTTGTAAGTGGATCCGATTATTACTTGACCTTACGAAGTCAATAGTGATAATTCTTCTAGAGAGTAGTTGTCTAACGGTCTTATGTCTTCGTCGTATGTGACGATTTCTATCGTTTTACATAAGGCTCCTAGCCCGTCCTATAGCCAATTGACTATCGCAATGTACGCAAATCGGTATCAACGACTTGGGCCAAAATTGAATATCTTCCAAGAAGTTTTCGGAGCTATTCAGCTTCTTCACCAGCCTTGCCTAGGCTGTGAACTCGGCTTCTTAATGTAGCATCACTTTATCTATAACTTGAAATGGTTGCATCAGTTGTGCGCACAACCTTTTCATATTTCATATGTTTCTCAACCATTTCAGCATGTTCCTAGCATTTGTATGCTATTATTATTTTTCCAACATGGAATACAAATTCAAATGATGCCCAAATTATAGCACACTCACGCATTATACAAATCCAACTCGACTTGGATTTTATAATTTTTTCCATTTCCAATTTGATATGGATTTTATTAATCAATTTTAATAATTGATTTACCATTTTATAGACCAACTTTCCAATACATCCATTCATGAACGGTCAGGTCTATATAAATAGGTAATCTTTCAAGTAACGCTTGTTTTCATGGAAGTCATAATCTTTCCATGAAAGATCATATAACATTTCAAGTGGCACCCTTTCACGAAAAAGCACAGTCAGCTTTTAGTAAAGGTAGGTGTCCACCTTTGAATTGGTTATTTTATCAACTAGTCGTCACAAAGATCGAAGAGCCGTGAATCATTAACTACCACATTAATATCCACCAAGGATTTTGTGGGATAATGTGACATTAAGTCTAACATTGACTTTTGTTATGCATAGGCCAAATACCCCCACATTTCAAAGTATTTCATGTGCCTTATCGATTATTTTAAATCATCGAATATCTAGTTCACGGTGTGCCGATCAATTTTATGTTAGGGCATGGACCTTTCCAAACGCCACATAGCTTTTCAAAAATGGCACAAAGCTAGTTCCTTGTCGTAATTCAAGATAACAAGGACCGAGCAGATTCATCGCTTACTGGCAAAAGTTTCATCTTGTCGTAATCCATGACTTTGTGAATGTAATGTATCACATTAGACATGGACTGTATTTGAATTTGAAGAGAATTGTACTAATAGACTTCTAGTCTTTAAAAATTCTGCATCAACGTGACTATTAGGAATGTCACTTTTCTCGAAGGCAACTTTTGAAAGGCAACTTTCAACTTGCCCAAAAGGTTTCTCCAAACATTAGAATTAAACATTTTTCGTTTATTCCTACACCTCTGGTGGAATCAACTAACAAGATTGAAAAGGTCTATTTAATTTCAACCAATCCTCCATGAAACGTGACTGAACCATGTCTCGTTATTATTTGATAGTTTACCAAATAATTCTCTGATGCTAGAAGAATCGTTGAATTGTGGATCTTCATCATCCGAGTTCCAGGATCTAGATCTTCTTATCCAAATTCTTCATCGTTTTTCTCATACCAGGAATCAAATATAATTTCATTCCAAAATTTCTTTCTTGTCATTGGAATATGAAGCAATCATGTTAATAAATCGGTTAAGTTTTTAATCTTCAAAACCGATTTATTACAACGGCGAAGTTTTTAATCTTCAAAGCCGATACAATACAACGGCGAAGTTTAATCTTTAAAGCCGATTCATTACAATGGTGAAGTTTTTAATCTTCAAACCGAAGTACAAGCAAATTCAGCGAAGAGTTTAACCTTCAAACCGATTTAATGTACAGTGAAGTTTTTATATCTTCAAACTGCAAATAACAATATAAATATTTTAATTATCCGGAAGTTTTTAATCTTCTGAACGGATTAAACACACAATAATTTTAATAATCCATTGAGGTATTTAAATCTTCAAAACGGAATATTAAATTTGGAGTAGAAAATCTTTTTCAGATTTTAGTCTCCACAACAGTTTGGAGTAGAAAATCTTTTTCAGATTTTAGTCTCCACAAACAGTCTATTATCGATTAGCAGACCAAAATACAAATTAGATTTTTAAGATTGTTGGAGATTGTTATATGTCTGCATCGATAATGACCAAAACAGAAATAGATGAAGTGGAAAAGTTCCAAGCCAATAGTCTACACTGCATGTCCTTAAGAAATCTAATCCTCTCACAGTTACCCAAGGTTTGTGGATTAATTTCTCCCAAGATAGAATGGAATTATCCTCACTGTGATAGCGGTAATTCAAATCACAGTGAACAGCGGACTCAAATAATGGTAGCAAATCACACTGACTCAGAACTTACTTTGTTTTGAAAACAAATGCAAAAGTAATGAGAGAGAGAGAGAGTATGAAATTTTTGGATGAACAAAATGAGGCAAAATGCCTATCTATTTATAGCCACAAGATTTGGAGTAAATAGGCATGAAGGTGTCTTTTCATTTTGCTGAAGTGGCTGTTCATGAAAGGCAGCCTTCAAGGTGGTTGTTCCATGAAAAAGGTGTCTTTTCATTTTGGTTAAATGGCTGTTCATGAAAGACAGCCTTCACGGTGGCTGTTCAATGAAAAAGTACCCTTTTATTAACGTTACAGGTTTTGGGAACTTTGGAATATTTGCATAACTATTCCACTCTTTAATTCCGTTACGAAGACGGCCCCAAATCAAATATTAATATAAAATATTAATATTTAATAAATAATCCCTTCATTTCCCATTCACACCACTTTACCTTCCTTTCAGACCCAACAATTGATGCTCAAGATCTTAAGCAAAGTGGTACTTTTGATTATGGTAGCCCTGTTGAAGCTGATCATCATACGCAGCACAAGGAATGCTACGAATTTGTGTGTATGTACTTTTTCTATTCTTTTTCCTTTTTAACGTATTCAAATGTACTTTTGTGTACATCAATTTCCTGATATTGTTTTTGTATTTTTTTCACCAGGGTGTTGGAAGTTCTCATATTCAAGTGGCATCTGCTGGTCGTGGTGCTGCTTTTTTGGATAGAAGTGCTGCTAAAGTTTGTAGTCCAGTGCACTATGATGAGACTCCACTTAGTCATCGTGTATGTGTGTTGTCCATGCTTACACAATTGTCTTGTTGTAGTTTTTTTTTTTTTTTTTTTTGTTGTAGGTCTGTTTTCCTGATGTCTTTTTTTCATTTTTTTCAACAGGGTGTTGGAAGTCCTATTATTATTCAACTTCCATATGCTCGACCTAATAGTAAACTTTGCAATCTATTGCATTATGATGAGATGCCACCTAGTCGTATTGTATGTGTCATTTCTGCGAACGTAATTATCTTTATTGTAATTTTTTATGAAATGTTGACGCATTTATGTTTGTTGCTATAGGTTGTTGAAGCTGGAGTAGGCGGTCACATTGAGCAGTCTGGTAGTCGAGAGATTGCGCCACTTAGTGTGTCCAGAGTTAGTGATCCACAAGTTGTTTCTTTCTTAGTGTATGAAGGACCGAGTTTTTCAATTGGTGATTTTAGTCAAGAATCTGAAGAGGGTGGTAATGTGCAATGTGGAACTGAAGCCCAGGTTGACAGGGTGTAATCACCTAATTTTGGCACAAAATACAAAAAAAATTACGTAAAATAGTTGTGTTAAATATTATGTGAATTTGGCCTGATTTACCGTTTTATTTGGCTAGTTTAGTTAATTAATTAGGAGAAAAAGATATGGAAAATACTAAAAAAATACTTGTTATGTGTTTGATTGTAACTTCATGTTTGATTGCGATGATGTTGTGCTTTTGTAGTTTCTAATCCTAGTTAATAGGGTAGGTTTTAAATAGTTTGGGATTTTCTTTAGTGGCCATTTGTAAAATTAAGAAAAAATGTAGCCCAGTCCACACAAACTTGACCCAGCCCAAGCCCTAGATATATAAACCGATTTTTGCTATTTTGGTATAATTTGCCCAAAAAATCACAGAAAACCAAAAGGATCTGCTAAACATCTCCTCCTCGCCGGGTTCCGCCGCGGCACCACCGTCGACGGGCTCCACTGTCTCCTTCGGCACAAATTTTACACTACCAGCTTCATTTCAACGCCCTCAACCCCGATCCGAGACTATTTTTCACAAATTCATACTCATGGGTTGTAAATAGAGACTTCAAAAAAAGAATTTGAAACTTCTCCGGCGACGGCGAGTCTTCCCGTCAATGATTACATCAATGGAGTCGCCTTAAGCTCCTCTATACATTTCTAAAGGTAATTTCCCTAAAGAAACCCCTACATTTCTCCGTTTTGCCTCGCTGCCCGTTTCTCTCTGTTTGCCGTGTTTTATTGATAATATTCGGAGTTGTTGATGCTGTGATGGTGGTGGGACTGTTATAGTGTCGTAGTAGTGGCGTGGAATGGCATTTTTTGGGCAGCTGTTATGTTGATTCGATGGGGATTTGTGTGTGTATGGTGATGATGGAAATGGGATAGCGAGTCGACAAAAATGGCACGGTGGGGATGTGATTTGCCTTTGCTCTGTTGTTTAGGATCGTATGAGGGGCTGTTATGGTGTCATTTGAATGTTATGGTTTTCGGGCAGCGATGGTGATCCGAGCGCAGCAGTGACGATGCTGGTGTGGTGACGATCAGTTAGTTTGACACGATAGGCAGTGATAGGGGTTGTTTCGATGCTGTTTTGTGTTGTCCATAGGAAGCTAGGGCAGTGGTGGTATTGAATTGTTGTGTTGTTTGTTAGCGGTGGTTCGGCTATGGCAGTGGTGAATGATGTCGAGGTGATATTGGTTGGAGCAGTATGGAGGCAAATTTTGGCCCTGTTTCTCTTTTTTCTACTTGAGACGATCCTATTAAGGGTCGTTCCAGTTAGAAAAGAGAGTCACGGGGTTGGATATGTGCTTGGGATTTTTGGAAAGATGGTGAGGCGATAGCAAGGACTGTTGGTTTGGTTACGACAATGTTGCAAGGGACAATACGAGGCAGTGGCGGGGATGCTGAAACAATGACGATGATGCGGCTGTTATGGTGATGAAACAGGAGGGGCAGCGATGTTGATTTGTTTGGAGTAATGAAACTATTACAGTGGCGTGATGGGGCAGCGATGACAAGGCTGCAATGGTGTCGAGGCAGTGTCAATGGTAGCGTGAAGTTGGTCAGGGTTGTTTTTTGCAGTGCAGCAGTGGTTTGGTTCGTGTTGTTTCGTTTGGTTGCAGAGACGGATGATGCTTCGGCGAGGCAGTGACTCAGCCTTTGTACAGAGGCGCTATGGTGTCGACGATGAGGCCGTAGTATCGTTTCTGGCAGTGGGAGTTACAATGAGTTTGGCAATGTAGTTTGGCTCAACGGGTTAGATGGAACCTTTTTCCCTTTCACCTATGATTCATATTCATTGTCTTGTTGTGTTTTAACTGGTTAATCCTAGAAATTGTTCAAATAATTGAAGTCTAGTATGTAAAATCCAGGAATGAGTACATATATGAACTGGTTTTGTTTATTGTTAAGTGTGAAATTGCATCTTCATGTCTTGATTAGTCAATTGAAAAAAAAAAATGAAATAACTTGTCTTGTTTGTTTAAGCATGGAAAGAGCTTAAATCTGTTCTAAGTTCACTTGTAAGCACGAGAGTTGAGTATTAGTTTGTCTGTGAGGGAGTTCATGTGGTGTAGAGTGATTTGGATAACAGTATGTTCGCTTTAGCCTTATGCTTTGAAAGCTTTTGTCCAGTGTGTTTGAGCTTCTCAATGATCAATCCCGAGTTATCTGAAGCATTGTTTATTTGGAAATGGTTCGAACCTGCCTGTTTGTTCATAACTAAAAAAAAAACTGAAACCACTTCTTTTTGCCATGAAAGATGTCTGCTTCTTCATAAGTAACTGGTGTAGGATTGCTCCATGATTCTAATTGATAATTAGTAGGGTCTTAGTTTACTTTGTTCTTGTCTCAAGTATAGGAGTACTATGAATGAAGTATGAAGAATCTGATAGCTTCAATTTAGTTTGGTTATGATAGTTTGTCTTGGTTCAAGTCTAGATATTTAGATGACATGGGTTTGATGATGTAAATGAGATGATGTCAAATAAGTGTCAAAATTTGAGTCAATGGAAGTACAAGAGTGAAACCTTCACATGGGTTTGTACTTCTTTCCTGATAATTAAAAAGGAAGCATATGAGTGCTGTACTTAGAGACAATTTTGCATTCTATTCTTGGCTATTTAAAGAGGATTTTTCTCTTCATTAGCAGGGATCTGGACACACAGAAAGAACAGAGAATAGCAAAACAAAGAACATAAAAGCAAGAAAGAACAGAGAGAAAAGCTAAAAAAAAAAAAAAAAAAAGAGTGAAGGCAACAGAGAACATAGATTACAAAAACAGAAACAGAGTGAGCAATACTGAAAGAAAGAGTGAGCAGGATTGGGAACAGAGAGTGAGCAGGAGGAGGAAAAACACCTTCAGATAGGAGAAAATACTCTCTCACTCTTCTCTTAAAAAGCATTCTCTAGATCTGAAAAAATAGAAGAAGTAATGCTAGATGAACTTTGAAAGAAAAGAGAAAAATGGCAAGTAAAAAGGGAGTCGTGTCTTGTTCAAAGTTGTCTGGGCTGGGCTGATTTGTTGCTAAGGGGATTGCTGCTGGTTTATTGCTAAGTTGCTCTTGCTCTTGCTGCTTATTACTATGGAAAGGTTGCTTTGCTATTAGGTATTACTCCTTTAACCTCGATTTTTTTTTTAATGAAGTATGTATGAAATCAGGCCTAGGACTTTGCTCAATGTCAATCTTGTATTTCATTTTAAAAACTTGCACCTGAAGCTTATTAGTTGTTCTCTGTTCTCGTTCATAAATGTGTGAGTGAATGAGCTAAAATTGAGGTTACTTGGACAAGTCAAATTTAGATCCGAAGGTGAAACTTGCAAAAAATGTAGTTTCTTTTGGTTTGTTTGCTCTGTTTTTCTTAAACATGTTAGTTAATCAGTTTGAATTTAATGTTCAATTTAGCAAGCCAAGTTTAGGTTCAATAATAGAACTTGTGTAAAAGTGGTTAAAATACAAGCAAATAGTTGGACTAGGACATACTTACAAACTTGCTAACAACAGACCGTTTCAAAATAACGAAAAAAATAGGTTGATTACATTTTAAGTTTGCTCTTTGGAAACCAGCCATAATTGCAAGAGAGGTAAGGCTATTTTTGAAAGGTTTTTTTTTTTTTTTTTAATAAAAGAGCTATTTGGCTATTTTCACGATTTTGCTTGAAGTAACAGTACTCCAATCAAGGCAAAGAGGAGTAGGCGACAAAATAATTTTTCAATGTTAGAGAGAATTTTGATTTAAATAAAGAAGCAACTATAACAAACAATATTTACGAGCAGACATTATTTAGAGATGCTCGATTAGGCAATTTCAAATAGGCTGAATCAAGTTCAATTAAAATTAAATAACTCGTTTTGTTTACTAAAAAACTCATTTAAGTCAAGAGACTTCGAACGGGTGAAGTACCTGCGCGATTTAATTGATTTAAGTCGAAAGATTTCGAACGAGTGAAGTTCTCGCGCGATTATATTCGATTGGAGTTTCAATTGTCAAACGAGAAAATTAACAATAAATCGAAGCGAAACAAATCAAGGCAAAAATAACAAAATAATTTCAAAGAGTCGAAATGCGTCAATAAAAGCAACTGTGCTTGGCACAGGACTCGAGGGTGCCTAACACCTTCCCGAGAGTCAACCGAGATCCTTACCCGGAACTCTGACGCAGACCATTCACGAGTCATAGGTGTTCTAGGTACACCACTTTGGTGACTTGGCACACCTTTAACTTGTCAAGTGGCGACTCCAAAAATCTCTTAATAATTCGTGTACCTATCAACACCGTCACAACCCTTTTAAACTAAAGTTTTTCTTTTTTAAGTTAAAAAAGGGTCGTGACACAGGGTATGTACATTCATGTTGGTTTTATTATTTTCAGTCTCTATATTCCTACAATACACTGGAATGTAGCCCTTCCTCGACTTTAAATCATGTGGGATGTTTCTGCACCAAGCTGCCCTTTGCAGTGTAGTTAATACTTTTGAACGATTTGAGATTTCTGGTGTACTTATGCCTTAGGATGTACTATAAAGCTGTGGCTATTGGTTTATTTTCATTTGATAAAAAAATTTCATGAGTACTGTTGGCCCCTTCTTTGTTTCTCTATGAATTTTGTCACTCTTCTGCTAGGTGATCAATTTATAATAATGGGTGCCTTATGTTTTATGGAGTAGGAGTAATATTTATTTCTAGGTTACCTTTCATTTGCTAAATTAACTTTTGTAACTTTTTATATCTTAACTACAGCGAACTTAAATTCAATGGTAGTATAAAACTTGTTGGATAATTCTACTAGATTGACTTATGTAACTTTTTACATCTGAACTACAGAGAACTTAAATTTTATTGACATGTTTTTTACTCTTTGTTGTGGACTTGAAAATATCCTAATGATATTTTGCAACCACTGTCTTCAGAAAAATTAATTTTAAGATCTCTTTCACATGTTTCATTGACAGAATCTTTTTTTGTGTATTTTTTTTTGTATATTTGTAGATTTTTTTGTATATTTGTGTATTTTTTTGCATCTACGTTAACTATTGTATCATGTATTTAGTATATTTTTGTATTTTGTAGCATCTATGTTAACTATTGTATCATGTATTTAGTATGGGTAGTTTTTCTGTTTGTGTAGGCAACTGTTGGTGAGTAGAGCAAGATGGCTGCTGATAATGACCCCAGTTTTCCCGATTTTCATCCGTCTACCTATGTTGAGATTGATGCTGCTATTGAAAGAGCACTGTCTGCGTGTAAGCCAGTGGTGGTTGCCCCACTTAATAGGGTACCACAAGAAAATGCTGATTCTGAAGATATATGTTTTGGTGGTGTGTCATCTGGTGACAAATTAGAGGATGAATCAAGTCAACCTGATGCAAATCTTGTTGATGGGCATGAGTCCCAGAAAGTTTTGGTTGAGAGTGATGTAGATGATTCTGTTATGGCTTCTCAGTTGATTTCACGCATTAGGCATCCATGGAGGTATGCTAGGGCTCTTTTGGCCAATTCACCAAGACCAAAAATCTTTCACATGAAGCATCCGTTTATTAGTGTTGTGGATGTTGACATTCACCAAGATCTGGAAAATGCATTTGTAGCATGGTTTAAGGATGGGATTGAGCCAAGCAGTCGAAGGTTTTTCCTTATTACTTGTTTGAACATACTTATTTTTACCTTATTGGTCTTTCGTGTCATGATGGCTTTGTTTTTTTTTAAAAAAAAATTACCAGGAAGTTGCTCTATTCGAGAGAAGCTAATAGAATTACGAAGCCTTTTCAGTTAGGAGCTGTCAAAGTTGAAAGGAAGAAATGGTTTTGCAACTTGCTGCACAATGGAGGCATGCTTAATGACCAGGTATATGTTTCACTGTATAACTTTGTATAATGATGTATTCCACTATATATTATTGCTTGATAGTTACGTATCTCATTTTTCCTGATTTTGATGTTTACATTTTTTCAGCATATTGATGTTGTCTTTTATTATTTGCGGAAGAAATGATAGTATGGTCTTGATGTTCCACTTAAGTTCACCACTACGGATTGCTTTTTCAAGAATTTGGTTGAAGACATTTTCAAGGCGTACAAAGCTAGTAACAACAACCCCACAATTGTTTCCAATGATGATCCTATTGCTTAGTATATTATGGGATTTAGGTTGGTTGCAAACACCCAGTGGGTAAATGTTGATTATGTTTTAGTGCCACTGCACATCAAAGATAAATTTAACTGGATGTTGGCTATTGTGGCATTCAAAGAGAGATCTATTTGGTTGTTTGATTCTCTCAATGCAAGGCCTAGTCCTGTTGTGTGTGGTCTATTTCATAAACTCTCTGTTGTGTTGCCTCTTTATCTTTTAGTCACTAGCTTTTATGGTGCGTGGTCTTGCCTTTTTTGGTCTGCCCGGAGTCCTTTTCCATATTGGGAGGTGCACAACTTCATTAGTAATGTATGTATGAATGTTCCAATACTTTCATCTAGAATAGGATTAACAGGCACCTCATATGTCTTCAACAATAATTCTTTGTGCAGTATGGAGAGGCATAGATCTCTTCTTCCATACACTTAGACTTCATTACTACTACTGCATGTACACATGGCAGCTCGTCGATTTGGAACCTTCTACAATAGCATGTTCGATCTCTCAATGACACGAAGAATTTTGTTTACCTATGCCAAAATGAATATGAATGACTTGATGAAGGCTTTACCTGTAGTACACGAACTTTTTGAGTGATAGACGAAACAATTGTTATATACAGTCTAGGTACTTTTCATACGCACTACTACACAACACTACAAAAGTATACAAAATACTGTGTATGCACGTAAATACAAACAACTACAAGACGGAGTAAGAAGCTTAAACGAGTTATTAGCCATATTGTTTTTTTAAGCTACTGAAGCAACAATAATGCAACATTATTCAAATATATACACGAGGCATCCAGAATGCATAAATTTTGTAAATCTGAACAGCAAGATATAATACACTGTAATGTTATTGTCATCTGCAGTGCCTAGATTCGATGTTTATCCAAAATATCATTAAATTTTTTACCCAGCTTTCTGAATGTATTTTCTGCACCTTCTCTGTTGCGATTGTTCCACAATTCAACTTTTGCTTGCATGGACTCCATAAATGCTGACACGGGCATATCTCGTACATCCTTCTTAGCCGCATTTAATGACCCCGTAATATTTGAAGTCATTATCCAGCCACGATGGACAGTTGAATGAGCCCTAGCCCACTTTTGATAGCCAACATTAAACAAGTATGTTTTGATCCGCTTGTCCATATTTACAACCTCCTCCATTTTTTTTTATCAAACTACTTCATTATGTATTCCTTAGCCATTGTAAATAAAATTTCATGCAGTTTTTCTACAGCCCTTTTGAATTTTGATTTCACATTGTTCCACTGATGCCAAATGCATGCATAGCGTGGAACCATGAGATATATAATAGAGGTTGCTTTCAAGATGCTTTCTTTACGATCTGAAACACATATCATCTCTTTGGCCATATGCTCTTCTGAAATTACCGTAAAACCAATGCCATACAGAGTCATTCTCTGAATCAACTATAGCATATGCTAGAGGGAGGATTCTGCCTGTGTGATTGAACATATATATTAAAAAGGAGAATCGGCAGATAATTATACACATTTATACACATTTATAAATATTGCAACTATAAATAGGAATCTCTATGTCTTTTATATCTATCTTTAACTTGTTGAACCTCCCATAGCTTAGTCTTAGCTTCTTTGGAAAGTTTCACCATTTTGAGGAACAAAAACAACATTTTGTAGGAAATTTTTCATATTTATGATTATGCAATTCTTATCTTCATTTATATGTGATTTTTCCTTACATTCCATGAGTAGCTAAATTCTTAGCTAGGCTTATAATCAAATCTTAGTCTAACAACTTAATGGGTCTATTGTATTAAGCTTAAATCTAGTTGAGAATACTCCATTTCACTATCTTCAAGCTAAAATCTTAACAACTTGTGGTGTACAATATAAGTTAAGCCCTAAAGTACTAAATCTACATCGAAAGAGTATTTTTAGTAATGGGTAAGATAGTGACAAGAAATTGGGGGTAGGTGTGTAACAGTTACCCAGGGTTAACGAGTTTGAACACCGAAAGGGGGATAGCCTTACTTAGGGATATTCACTTGTACTTCAAGCAACGCCTCTTTACCCTGAAAGGGTGAAGAGGTGTTATTCTCGCTCACCACCGAAAGAGGTGAGTTGGGTGATGTTGTGTGAGTCCCATTGGATGACTCAACGCTATATTTAGATTAACCAATAGCACCCATTAGGTTGTTGAACTAAATAAGGATTATAACCCTAGTCCATTAAACTCATTAGAAAACAACAATTAGAAGTCACTTGTTATTTAAATTCGTAGCTATACATACAATTTTCTCTATTTTAGGATACAATAGACTAAATCAATGAAAACAACCTACTTAACTACTTTGTGTCAAGCGTGCTAGTTCCTTGTGTTCGATCCCTACTCAACGAGGAGGGTATTTGTGACCCCCGCTTAAATTGGGCATGTTATAAATTGGCGCTGTTGCCGAGGAACTTCGGTTTGACCAATTAGTTTAAGTAGTTTTGTTTCTTGATCCTTAGCCTTTCACTTTTAGTTTGTTTTTCTTGGAATTTGTAGGTATTTGACGAGATGCCACCAAGAGTGGCAATTCCGAATGTAGGAGGTGTACAACTACCCGGAGGTATTCCACAACCACCACCACCTCCTCCTCTTCCTCCAAACAATGACTAAGAGGAGGAAGTTGGTGTTGATGATAATGTTGAGATAGTTGACCTACCAGGGGATTAAGTAAATGGAGTTCCTAATGCACAACCAAATGCCCAAGCTCAAGGGGCGAGAGCAAGAAGAAATGCAAGAAGGGAGCAAGTAAATGATGATGGTTTTTGTGGAGCCATTGTGCCTCCTCCAATTATGGCCACAACTAACTTTGGCCGCTATGAATTCACTTGACAATCGAGGGTTGTTTGGAGGAAATGAAGATGAGAATCCTAACAAGCATCTCCAAAGCTTCCTTGAGATTTGCACTCTTAATAGACATGCCGGGGTGACCGGTGGTGCTTTCCGCCTTAGACTTTTCGCAGTCCCACTCAAAGGGAAAGCTAGGGCATGGTTGGATAGTTTTATAAAGAGGAGTATCTTCAATTGGGATCAATTGGCGAAGGTTTTTCTTGATGAGTACTTTCCACCGGGCAAGTTTTTAGATTTAAGAGATGACATCTACTACTTTCAACAAATACTGGTAAGCCTTTGCAGAAAGCTTGGGAAAGATTTCTTAACCTTATCAACTCCTGTCCCGGTCATAGTTTTCTGGATAGTGTGCTTTTGGAGACTTTTTATAGAGGTCTCGATGACAACAATGAAACAACTATCAACCATGTTGCTCAAGGAGGTCCAATGGAGGACACTTTTCAACAAGCAAACGATCTTATCAACAAAGTCACAAAGCAATCAAGAGCATGGAAATCAAGAGTGAGAAGGTCAGGTGTCAATGATCCTAATAATGATGTCATGGCTAGAGCTAGAGAATCTCAAGAGGAAAGAATGGCTCAACTTGTTACAATGGTTGAGTTACTTGCCAAGAACCAATTGAAGCAAACCCAAGAGGCCACAACCAAGAATGTTAATGCAATTGACATGCCTCCTAAAGAGGTTCACCATGGGCCTAACTATTCCTATCAACCCTATCCTATGGGTTATGCTCCAACGGGTTATGCTCCAATCGAATTTATGCCTCAAGGCCAAGATGGCCAAATTATGAACCAAGAGTACCAAGAGCATGATGAGGAAGCTAAATATGTCAATGCCTACCATGGGGAAAGACCAGCTTACCAATAAGGGTACCAACAACAAGCTCAAGGGCAATGGAGGCAACAACCACCACAAGGAAATCAATGGGGTAACACCCATAGATGGAAAGGTACTAATCAAGGGATAGATCAACATGACAATCAAAGTGGTCCCAATGGGTCCCAACAAAGCTCAAGCAATTCTAAGGACACAAGATTGGAAGATATGATGGAGCGGATGTTGAAGCTCCAAGAAGGCAATTCGGGTGATATAAGGGAGATGAAGCAAACCTTGAATTCTCATTCAACTTCTATCAAGGCGCTTGAGACTTAATATAGTCAATTGTCGCACCAAGTTAACCAAAGGCCTCAAGGGGCACTACCAAGTGATATGGTAGTCATCCCTAAGAGAAATGGCAAAGAGCAAGTTATGGATATAACAACAAGAAGTAGAAAAACTTGGGAAGATCAAAAGATTGTTTGGGGAGAGAATGAAGAGTTGTCAAATAAGTTTGATGATAGTGAGGAGGTCTATGTTAATGTGGAACCACAATGCACCAATGAAAATCAAGCACCCATTACAAAACCCACTCATACTAAAAAAGCCACCAAACAAATTCCACTATCCAAAAAAGTCGTTCCTACCCAATCCACCATCCCGAAGCCGACTCCTCTATTCCCCCAAAGAAATGCAAGGTTGAGACAAGCCAACCATGCCAAGAAAGTGTGGGAGAAGATTGCCACCATATCTATTAACCTCCACTTAGTTGATGTCTTGAGACAAATGCCAAATGTAGCAAAGTGCATGAAGGACTTAGTCACAAAGAAGAAAGCTTCCGATTGTGAAACGATCAAAGTTACCCATTAATATAGTGCGATTATGTCCACTACCATGGCTCAAAAGGTGGAGGACCCCGGTGCATTCACAATCCCATGTGCGATTGGTGGAAGGAGTTTTGACGAAGCTTTATGTGATCTTGGGGCGAGTATAAACTTGATGCCTTATTCGGTGTTCAAAACCTTGGGATTAGAGAATCCAAGGTCGACAAATATGAAGTCACAAATGGCGGGTCATTCTATAAAGAAGCCATTGGAATCATTGATAATATCTTGGTGAAAGTTAACAAGTTTATCTTCTCGGCGGACTTTGTAATTCTTGATTGCCCCGCGGACCTTGAAGTCCCGATTATTCTTGGGCGTCTATTTCTAGCCACTGGGAGGGCTCTTTGTGATGTTGAGAGGGGAGAGTTGACTTTTCGATTTAATGGAGAGAAAGTAGTCTTCCACATTTACCAGTCATTACGACAACCGATGGAGAATGAAGCCAATTGTCTGTGTGTCATTGGGGTTTTGGATGCCACAATTGAGAAGAAGAGTCTTATGGTCACTCAAGAAGATGCTCTAGCTTCGGAGATATGGAACATGGACATCAATGACGAAGTGAGTATCAATGCATGTGTCCTAGCATTGGAGGGATTGGGTACTTGTTCATATGATCCTAAGGAGCTCTCCCAAGACCTTGCCAAATGGCAATCACCCTCCACAATACCTTCAATTGAAGAAACTCCAAGGCTTGAATTGAAAATAATGCCACACTTAATAAAGCAACCAATAGAGGAAGCGACTTCCTTATATGTGTTGACACCCAATTTCGTCCTAAGATTTAATTAGCGGCTAAATTATTTAAATGAAAATCAATTATGAAAATAAAATTAAAATTAGAATTAGATAATTAAAATTATTTGAATTGAGTTTAAATTAATCAAATTCAATTAAAGTAAATTAACTAATTTATCTAAAAGAGGCTAAAATCGCTCCTAACCTAAATGCTGGCTTATTTCTGCAACCAATACATGTACAATACACACACAAACACTCCTCAAAATCAGAAACCGGATAAGCAATCCTGCGACCTAATTCCCTTTCACCCGCGACCCGTTTCCTTCAAAGTCGACCCGTGATTGATTTCTAGTCACTCCAAAATCGATCCGAATCCGTCCAAGAACAGCTCGTTGGTCCCCTCCCCGCGACCCCACTTGAATCCAGCTGTGGTGGTAGTACAAACAATGAATCGCAGTCGTCTATTTCAAAAGCGAGAGTTCATCCGAGCCATTGATTAATCCCAACGGATATTTTCCTTGGGGATAAGGATGTGAATTGTACTATTTTGGTGGGATAGACAATTCTCACCCTTATTCAATAAGGAATATCGATTTTCGGATAAAATGAGGGGGTTGTTTTTGGAATTCAACACCAGCGGAAGCCCTAAATTTTCAGGTATTTAAGATCGTTTTCAGTTCAATTTTAGAGGAGAAGAGGGAAAAGGGCAGCATTACATATAATTTTACTCTCTTAGTTTTTTTTTAAAAGATACACACATAGCTCTACTGTTTTCCGGTTTGGAATCAAGAATATCGTTTTAGATTTTATGTCGCATATTGCTTTCTGTGTACGAGTCGTTGACATCGCTCGAGTCGACTAGTCGAGTCGTCGACTTTGTTCAACTCGTCGCATTTGTGTCGAGTCGCTTTCTTCGAATCCGCGCCTTAGCTCACTGCCCCGCACTAGGTAATAATCCTTTCTTCTTGTTATTTTCATTCTTTTCACCCTTTATCTCAGTTATGTTCTTGTTAACTTGTTAAAATCCTTATGAGCTCAATACCGGTATGCTTATGAATAAAGGTCGCAGATTTATAGTTTTAACCTGGAATTCTGTTGCTTAAGTTGGCAAGTTTGTCATTATAGTTGATAATAAAGATTGATTCTTTAAGTTGTTTAGATGATTAAAGCTTGAACTTTAGGTAGTTTTTGTCTCTGAATTTGACCTGGTGTTTAAGGATGTCTTCTTGTGGTCTTTGTTCTGGTTTGTAGAAAGTCTTGTTAGTTGGTAGGAAGTCTGGATGCTGTTTTTAGTTTGTAGAAGATTCAGGCAGTGTAGTTGTGTGTGTGGGTTCCTGTAGGCCTGTGTCATTGAGTGTGAGGATGTCCAGGGGTGTATCTAGTAGTTGAGAGGGATCAGGGAGCTTGTTTTCTCTGGTTTGTTTCAGTGTAAGGATGTTGGATCTGAAGCAGGGTCGTTCCCGGTTTCTGGTTCAGTTTGGGAGTGGTGTAATGGGTGAATGAAGGAGTGTGTCTGTGCTGAAGTTTAGTGAAGGCAGTCTGCTATCTGCTTGAGTTTTCAAGTTTGTTCAGGGGTGTTATGTGATGTTGTTGCAGGGAGTTTAAAAGGGGATGCTTTGGGTAATTGTTTTAGTGTATTTTTTAGGTTGAGAAGCAAGGTGTTCAGGAAGGGAGGTTTAGGTGTAAAAATTATTCACTAAATAAATTTGAATAGAGTTGGCATGCTAAGTAACCTGTTAAGACTAAAAGACCTCAAGATAAGATGTCTTTACTTTGTTTTAAAATTCATTGTAAGCCAAATTAATCCTGCTATGAGTTATCCTATGAAGTCTGGCAGAAGCATATAGGATTAGGACTGATGTATATCTTTGATTTGTTGGTGCCTGATATATCTATTGAATGATTGATAAGTTTGTAAATTGAGCAGGGATGTGTTATTCTGGGTCTTTTTATCTCTATATGCTGTAAAATTGCTGCTTCCTGTTTTATTTTTTGTGTGATCACATATTGTCTCTTATTCTCTTCCTGATTGAACAAGATCTTTCCTTTGAGATGTTTCAGTTTTGTTATACAGAGATGAATCGTGGTTTTTTTTTTAATAAGTCAAAGCCCAGGCAACGTCTAATTATTAGCGCGTTAGGCACAACCCATTTGAATACGGCCTCTTGTTATGTAATCACTGTATTAAGTCTTCTATTTTCTTATTGAAACTATTGATGTTTAGTCTATAATTATTAGTTCACTTCTTGATTTGAATTAACCTTGTTAACTACATATACAGTGTGTTCTTTAAGAAGGAATGTTGATATTTGTTTGTTGAGAAAAGGTATCCAAGGACCTGACTAGTGTGGATATTTTACTTAGTGTGGCTTAAGAGAATAAATCTGCTCTCTCAAACTATGGTTACTTCGTTGTGCGTATCCCAAACTCAAGTAAATGCTAGCATTGCCACGAGAAACTAAAGTAGTTTGTTCAATTAGACAAGGCCTAACATCAGGATACAATTTTGTTTTGGTCTGGTCAAACTTGATGATACTTCACAATAGGAACTAACAATGAGCCACCTATATGTCAATTACGAGCTTGCTACAGGAAAATGAGATATTTTGTAAACGAGAGCATAGACTGGAGTTCAATCATTTGGGAATAAGCTGATTTAAAAAAAATAAGAATGTGTTAATCTAGCAAGTTTTTGGCTGAAGTGCAGTAAGTTGGAATGAAATATGGTTGTGTTTCTCATTTTGTTTGGCAAGTAACATTGTTGTTTATTTGAATGCATTTTTTTTTCCTTTTGAATGCATTTTTAATCTTTTTCCTTTTCTATTTCTTCTTGGCATGAAATCACTCTTGGGAACGAGTTGAGTAAAAACTCACATGTTGGGATGGCGTGCATTGGGAAGTCATTTGATCCGCTCCACATTTTCGGGACTTGATATCCCCGAAAATGTAAAAGAAAAAATGAAAATCATAAAGTCCAAGGCTCAATGATTGAGTTTGCGCTTCCGGGTTCTATCTTCTAAACTCCATCCTTCCCCGCTCCCTTAGAAAATGCATGTTGTATAGGATTTCCCCATAGACCGAATTAGTAGCCCGGTAGGATAGAAATGATATTTGAATTGTGAATAATTATTGTAAATTACTTAAATTATTTTATATGAATGATTTGTATCATTTCTTTGCGAATTGCCAACTAATTTATGGATGTTTAGAATCATTTGTCAATTAATGAGTGCAAATAAAATTTGATTAAAATCGTACCTTCGTCATAACTTACATTTGAATTACTTATTTATTGATTATATTAATATTCAATTATTTATTTATTTGATCTAATTATTTAGTTAATTAATTAAATTTTAATCCTTTATTTATTTATTTACTTAATCTAATTTATTTAAATTCCATTAATTATTTATTTAATTAATTAAATATTTATTCATTTAATTAATCGATCATTATCCATTTACTCCTTTATTTAATTAAAATTGATAAGTATTCATTTATTTAATTAAGTTATTTATTTGCTTATTTATTTAATCAATTAATTAATCCTTTATTATTATCCAATCATTTATTTAGTTTGTTTTTTATTTAATTATCTAACTTCATTTAACCTTTACTTATTCTATTAATTAATTAATTGATTATTATTTCATTACTTATTTAATTAGTCTTAAATTGGATCATTTATTTATCTAAGTATCGGCGTAATTAAAATCTTGTCTTATTTATATTATATTATTCATTATCTATTTATTTTATTTGAAATTTATCCTAAATTGATTATCATTAAGTAAAATTCGTGAAAATCGTCGGATTAACCGCTTTTAGCGAATTTTCGAAAGTGCTCCCGTAATAAGGACCTTCTTTCGAATTTAATAGAACCACTTACCTAGAATCTCTGATTTTTAATTTAATTTCATTTAATTAAAGAATAAATTGCACTCATTAGTTAACTTAGGTTCCTAATAATCCTTAAATTAGGTGGCGACTCCAAAGAAAGCCCTTTGGAGTCCCATTTTGTTGAAATATACCTGAAACTTATCTTTTCTTAAAGAAAGGGTAATTTTTGGGGTTCAACAATATGTAGATGTGGTTCTTGATCCTATTGTTGAGAAGGAAAGTGAGATGATGACCCAAGTTGATACTTTGGCAACTATGATTTGGAATTTAGATATTGATGATGAGGAGAACATCAAGAATTGTGTGGTTGCTTTAGAGGGGCTTGGAACTCACCCCTATGCTCCTGACATACTCTCAAGCGACTTGGACAACCAGAAAACTCCACAATCAAAGTCATCCATTGAGGAGGAGCCGCTGATGTTGAACTTGTAAGTGATTCCATTGACCATGAAGCATGTGGATTTGGCCAACTATGTAGCATATGGTGAAGCCCTGGGAGAGTTTATTAATTATCAAGGAAAGACACTCGTTGAAGATGATCATCAATACTTTTGAGATAAGTCTTTCACACTTTGGAGTAGTGTGGATGGAATAATCAAAAGAGGTGTGACCAATGGCGAAAAAGTGGAGATCTTAAAAGGAAGTCATTTCTCTCAATTCGAGGAACATCATGGGGGAATGAAGTTGGTTTACAAGAAGAGATAGAATCGGGAGTTCAAGCAAGATGATATAATTCCTTTATTCAATTCTCGAATCCAATGATTTCCCGAAAAGTTGAGGTCGAAATGGTGTGGTCCGTTCAAAGTTGTTGGTGTAATGTCATATGGTGCTCTTGATCTTAAGGATGTGAATGTGGAAGGATTTCGTTTGAATAGGCATCGGACGAAGCATTACTTGGGAATGATGGAAGGCACCAAAGTGGTGGCCTTCATGGTTTTGATCAATCCTTAAAGAAATGGGTTGACGTCATGCCACGACGTTAACTAAGGCGCTTCTTGGGAGGCAACCCAAGTTTTTAGCTAATTAGTTTGTTTCATGTGTAGGTTCCTTGATTGAAAGTGAGTGATGGAAGAAAGCATCAAGTTTGGAAAAATTGTGAAAAAGGGTGGAGCACTTCAGCTATAGGGTGGCCACCACTTGTGCAAAGGGCAACCACTCCTACACTGAGGTGGGGCGCCTTTTACGAACAAGTGGGACAGAATGCGAAAAATATTGCAAAGGGCGACCACCCCCGAAAAAAAGGAAGCCACCCCTTATAAAATGAAAGCTGGGACAGAATGTTAAAAATATTGCAAAGGGCGACCACCTCAGCAAAAATGGCAGCCGCTTTTTACAATTGATCTCGGGAAGAACCTTCAGTTAGCATGTAAAGGGAGACCACCCCTCTAGGGAGGTGGGGAACCCCAGGTAAACTTAACCCGACCTAGATCCATTTGGTATAAGGGAAAATCAACCCCCTTTCTCTTATTTCACTCTTTACATCATCATCTAACAAGTAGATCAGGTAACTTTCTTATTTTTCTTAGTTTCTTTTTACTTTATCTTAACTTTCTTGCTTAAATTAGTACAACATATCCTTGTAGTTAATATATTAGATTAGTTAGATAAATATATTGGTACCTATGAAATCAAAGATTAACATGAAATTGGGGATGAATGATAGGTTGGGAAAAATTAAGGGTAAAGTTGGTACCTTTATGATGAATTGCTTGAGAAATCTTGATTCCATGTGAGTGAAATGGTGAGACTTTAGAGAAAAATATGTGCTTGAAAGTGAAAGAATGGTGTTTGGTAAGAAACCCATGTGATTTGTATATGTTTTTCTTGATTTCCATGCTATGAGACCCGTTTTTGGGTAAAAGAGTGGCCACCCTTTTCAAGAAGGGTGGATGCTCTTTGCACTCTTAACTCAAATTTTCTACAATGATTGGTTTCATAAGTCCATCGCTTTGGGCTTCATCTAACATGAGTTTTGACTTGTTTTGTAGACCAAATGATTAAAACCAAAGAAGGAATCGTCAAGATGAGGAAGGGGGAAAAGCATACCACCTAATGCCACCGCAGTTAGAGTCGGTCCCTTCTACCCCCTTTTGTGCTTATTCTTGTTTAACTTAACGTTAGGGGACGATGCTAGAGTCTTAAGTTAGGGGAGGGGGTTCAAATTATAGTTTTTGAGCTTAAGAGTTGATGATTTTTGAGAGCTTATTGTTATAAGAATTTGAACCATTTAAATGCTTTCTAGTGTAGTATTTAATGCTTTCTAGTTGGTTTTTCTTTTGGGAATAAGCTTTCGGTTTTCTTTTTTGGTTCTTTATGGAAGTAGAACTTGGAACCAAGTTGAATCAATGAATGAATTGCTTTGAAAATTGATGGCTTGTGTTTCACTTAGTACAATAAATTTTAATCTTGATTGCATGGTGTGAGACAAGCATGATTGTGAGTGACTGAGTGAGTTATGAACTTGTTTGTGACTTCTAGGCTCGCTAGTTACCTTTTTGAGTAATTGACGTGGTTGTGAACCATTATACCTTAATTGCACTTAATTGTGAGTTGGAATTCATTTCCTTGATCTTTCACTTGCTTATGTGTGGTGAGTTTTAGTTATATTATTCACAAGTGTACCTTTTTGGTCTAGAACTTGCCCGATTTGTGTTTGAGGCGAAATAGTGTGTAGTGTTGGACTTGAAAATGATCTAGGCTTTCTTTGGAAGTCATTCTTTAACCTCTTCATATACCTTTCACTTTAAAAAGAAAAATTACTAGTTATCTCTTTTGAGCCTTAGACTTTCATTTGGTAACCTTGCACGATAATTCCATTGGTGGTTGAGTATAGATTCCCTTGATTGATTGATCAAATTTCTAAATTGAGGCAAAAAACCTAAGTTTGGAGGAGTGTGTGGAAAAGTTATGCCTAGGAAGCCTTGTGATAATGTTATTTCTTTTAAAAAAAAAAAAGAGAGAGAAAAGAAGAAAAAATTGCAAAAAGAAAAAGAAAAAATGGGTGAAATTATGAACTAGAGATGCATTTAGTTTTATGTTTGGTTCACCTTGTATGATGCGTAGGCAACCCGAGGGTGGGCCTAATCCATTCTACCATCTCATTGAATATATCATTGGTAGAGCTAAAGAAATAAATGATCATTAGGCTTCCGATGGTGGCAATTGAGGACAAGAATGAAAGAAAAAGAAAATACAAAAAGGAAGAAGGAAGAATAAAAAGGGATTGAAGTTGAAGGGTGAAAGGAAGTGAAGGATGAACAAAGAAGTGAGGTGAGTGTGTGGTGTGAAAGAAGGTAGTCACTATTTTTTCCAAATTTTATCCCACCTAGCTCATAGCCTACATTACAAGCCTAATCAAGTCCTAGTGATCCAATATTTGGCACTATTTCATTAGTGGAGAATCACAATATGGGCAAGCTTATGGTATTTTTGTGACACTTGTGAACATTCCTTGTGAGAGCAAGAGTTTTTACTTGTTGAGTCTTTGTGGTTTATGTTGATATGTCCATCTTCTACGGAAACAGACTCAATTTCTTTCGTGAGGTTGTGCAAGTGAATTGAAGAAAGGGATGAGTTTAAACTTACAATGAGGATGCATGAGAGAGTGATGTTGGTTGATGAGCGAAGTTAACTATTGAGGCTCTTATGTCATGACTTGGTTGTGTAATTCTCTACTTGAGATACCTTGCCTTGTAGTTTGTCAAGCATGCATGTGAGAAAAGATTGAATAGTTGGTACCAATTGAGCCATTAGTCATGCTTTGTGTTTAAAAATGTGTTTGAAGATTGACTTCTACCTTGAGTTGATTTGAAAATATCCTTCTTGTTCGTGTTTGAATTTGATTTGCTTGAGGACAAGCAAAAACTTAAGTTTGGGGGAGTTGATAAGTTGACAATATGTCAACTTTATTCTCCTTTACACTTTTGTTTTTGAGTCTACAAGTGAACAAATAAGAATCAAATTAATACACATTTGTTTGGTTTTCAGGTTTGGATACAAATGAACAACAAAGGAATTAAAAGAGCAAAATACAAGTCAAGATGGAAAATTGGTGAAGTGCAGGAAAGGGCAGCCACCCCAAGTATAAAGGGCGACCGCCCTTTACCAATTGGCTAGGCAGAATGCTGAAAAATGTTGCAAAGGGCCGCCACCCTCTGCCAGGGCGCACCACTCTCCAATGAACAGGCGGCCACCCCCTATGAAAGGGCGACCACCTTTTTCTGGGCAGCAAGAAAAGGCAACCACCTCCCTGAGAAGGTGCTCCACGTCACTTTCAAGAAGATAAAAGAAGTTAGTCAACAACAAGAAAGGACGCTCTACCCCTCAATTGAGGTGGCCACCCTTTACAAAAAAAGGCAATTCCGAAATTTATAAATATCGCAACTATAAATAGGAACCTCTATGTCTTTTATATCTATCTTTAACTTGTTGAACCTCCCATAGCTTAGTCTTAGCTTCTTTGGAATGTTTCACCATTTTGAGGAACAAAAAAAACAATTTGTAAGGAATCTTTCATATTTATGATTATGCAATTCTTATCTTCATTTATATGTGATTATTCCTTACATTCCATGAGTAGCTAAATTCTTAGCTAGGGTTATAATCAAATCTTAGTCTAACAACTTAATGGGTCTATTGTGTTAACCTTAAATCTAGTTGGGAATACTCTATTTCACTATCTTCAAGCTAAAATCTTAACAACTTGTGGTGTACAACATAAGTTAAGCCCTAAAGTACTAAATCTACATCGAAAGAGTATTTTTAGGAATAGATAAGATAGCGGTTACCCCGGAATAACGGGTTTGAACACCGAAAGGAGGATAGCCTTACTTGGGGATATTCACTTGTACTTCAAGCAGCACCTCTTTACACTGAAAGGGTGAAGAGGTGTTATTCTCGCTCACCACCGAAAGAGGTGAGTTGGGTGATGTTGTGTGAGTCCCATTGGATGACTCAACGCTATATTTAGCTTAACCAATAGCACCCATTAGGTTGTTGAACTAAATAAGGATTATAACCTTAGTCCATTAAACTCATTAGAAAAACAACAATTAGAAGTCACTTGTTATTTAAATTCATAGCTATACATACAATTTCCTCTATTTTAGGATACAATAGACTAAATTAATTAAAACAACCTACTTAACTACTTTGTGTCAAGCGTGCTAGTTTCTTGTGTTCGATCCCTACTCAACGAGGTGGGTATTTGTGACCCCCGCTCAAATTGGGCACGTCAAATACTCACATCCTTTTATTGATACATTAAGTGCCACAAAGGCATATAAGAAGCAGTCATCCTCAGTTTGTCCAAAATTGACCCTGGGTTGGTTTTCTCTAAAATGTATAAGTAGCTTGGCAACTTGTTGTATGAATCTATTGGATCACCTCTCAATGTTTCCAACGCTTTTTCCTTCGATCGCCATGCCTTCATATAAGAAAACTCCATACCAAATGGTTTGTTAATGTCTTCAATTATATCTTTTGGTTTGTAAGTTGCGTTGGGATCTTTATATTTATACTGGATAACACTTCCAATAATTGTTGCTGTTGCTTGTTTATGGTTGAAAATTATTTTCTTCAGTGGGCATGAGTACTCATTGAAAAATTTCCTAATTTGAACAATCCAGATACGTTCAAGCTTGAAGACTTAAACTGCCATGCACAATTCTCCCCAGTGCATATCAGGCAATAGCTACACATACATAGATGTCACAGGGTACAGTTTACATACATTATTATACATATTTTTGACAACATACAGTATTATTCAATATTATTCGTTTTTTTCTCCCAATTTCCCACTCTTTCTATGAGGCAAAACCTAGCAAACTCATAATATACAGATTTTTTTACAAGGTGTTCGTGGAAAAAAATAGATATATACAAAACTTCGACTACTAAGTATAGAGACGTAAGTATAAACACATAGTGGCAAAAAAAAAATAGTATATGCATATATTTGAAGTCATGCATAATTAACATAGACATATATAAACATACAACTTCACACAGAAGTTAGGCAACATTTTTTGAAGTTCCGTACCATTTTGAGCTTGATCTTTTCACCTTAAAGTGGAATTTTCCCTTAATGTATAGTGCTTCATTGCTTTGATAATTTTATCCTTATCTTGGAAAATCTGCCCTTCGATAATATATTTTTGCATAGGATCTGCAATTATAAGCGCAATACTATCTTCAAAGTCTCCAAAGTCTGGGATAGCTATCAATTCTTGTGTATGTTCATCGACTGTATGTTATTACTCTCTAGACATTCTGGTGAATTAACTATCCAACTCTCAGTATAATCAGTTTTATCAAATGAGTTTTTATTCATTGTAATACACAGTGGATATCCTTCTAATTCCTTGTTATCTTTTTTTATCTCAACAAACACTTTGACCCCCATGTCATTGTGTATTTCAATTGGAGGTCTAGTTGCATCTCCTTTGTACCTTATTTCCATTCGGTTCCCAGTGGTATCCACACGGATTTATTTTGCAATTGTAGAGATTAGCTCCTCAAAAGTACAGTCAGATGTTATTACTACTGCGTCAACACCATAATCAACATAGTTTTCGGTTGCCTCCCATCGCCCTTTGTGTTGGACAAGTACCGTTACTGATGCCATTTTTGAAACGACCTCGGTCAGTCGTTTCGGAAGTCAGGACACTGATTGGCGTGCTGATAATTTTAAAATATTCGTAATGACCATTAGGACCTGTCTGTAAAATTTGAGATAAATCAGACCTCGTTTGGTAGGCATCGGAAGAAGGTTTTGGTTTTATTATCGATAAATATTAGAAAGAGATTTTCGAGCTAGGTTTTGGCGAATGATCTCCGATTCGAAATTTGAAAGCGCCGTTAGGTTCGTATGATTATTTGTGACTTTTGCGAACTTTCGAAAGTGAATTTCGATGTTGTTCGGCTAGTTTCCGCTAAAATGCCGCAAGTTAAATAATTTGACCTTTTTCATTTAAATTCGCATCTTGAGTTTCGGGAGTCCAATTTGAGATCCGCCTTCGCGAGTATGTTACATATATTTTGTATAACTTGTATGCAAAAGTTGGAATTATTTTTGAATATCGTAGGGTACCGTTTTAATTTTTACCGTAGCAGCGAATTTTAAAAGAAAAAAACAAGAGAAAAAGACAAAAACTTAAAAAGTTAGGCGGTGGGCATATACGCACTAAGTTCTTAGCATATATGCTAAGCTAAGTTCTTAGCAGGAGCAGTAACTACAAATGATTCAGAAGCAGAGAAAAATAAAATGGCGCAGAAATGGAAAAAAATGCCAGAAAATGAGAAAAGGGGCCGGAAAAAAGTAGAATTTTCACCCTGAAACATTCAGGTAATGATCTTAATGCATTATTTGAGTTTATTACGTGTGTTTGAATATGTTTTAACGGTAAAACTTGGAATATTATACATCGTTTTAATAAGTTCAATTAATAGTTTAAAGGGTCAAATGGACCCCGATAATGAAATTGATTATATATTCGTACTCAGTGAGTTATGGGCAACATATAAATCTAATATATTTAGGGTTTGGTTATGTGACCTTAAACCCTGTACATACGCCTGCCCTGCGTATTGCGTATGCGAATAGGGTATCAGGATCCTAACCGGATTGCCCTAAAATGTGAGGAATGAAGCCTTTAGCATAATTTGATATATTTTTCTGCTTATTGAATAGAGTGGGATCGTTTGGCAATGAACCAAAGGACAAGCAGTTATTGAATGGATGTACTAACTTTGTAACAAGGTAAGTGTTTATATTCATTTCTTTGGAGGCACCTGGCCTCGTGGATTTTCTATCACGTGTTCCTTACGTGTGCAGCTGCCGATAGGCGTACTCATTACGCCTTAGCTTCGAATTTACATTACATATTATATGTTATGTCCTGTTGTTGGTATTGCATTGAGGATTTGAGCATTGTGATCTGGCTGTGAGTCGGCATCTACTTCCCGGCTGTTGGTGAGAGTCCCGCGCCGGTGAAGGGTTATTATTGCATCACATTACATCATATTGAGGGTAGGAGGATTCCGCCCTCGGAGCAGGAGGATTCCGCTCCATTGCATCATATTGAGGGTAGGAGGATTCTGCCCTCGGAGCAGGAGGATTCCGCTCCATTGCATCATATTGAGGGTAGGAGGATTCTGCCTTCGGAGCAGGAGGATTCCGCTCCATTGCATCATATTGAGGGTAGGAGGATTCCACCCTCGGATCAGGAGGATTCCGCTCCATTGCATTATATTGAGGGTAAGAGGGTTCCGCCCTCGGAGCAGGAGGATTCCGCTCCATTTATTTGGCACATGTGACCCTTTGCATCATATTTCATTTCATCTTATTCCATTTCATCTCATACCATTGTGTAGACTTGTGATACATAACTACTGTTCTACTTATACGTGCATTGGTTATTATTGATATGTTTTCGGCTCGTATTCTTGGTTGAGTTTAGAAGTTTCTTACGTGTTTTCGGTTGTTATCTGGCTCTGCCTTATTATTATATAAATAAAAGGAATTTTGTTTATCTGTTTCTTCTCCCTGGCTAGCTATCCTATTCTTTGAGACGGCTGGTCTGCCCTACTTATTGAGTCCTTTTGACGAAAAATTCTATAAGATGCCAGGCATAACCAACAAAACTTGTGCGAGGGACCACTGACTCTTTGACAAGTGTTTTTTGTGGGGACCAATGACTGATATTGGAGTAATTTTAAATAAACAAATCAGGAAAAAAGAATTAGTTTAAAGTGGGCCAATTTTTACTATTAAATATTGAAAAAGTAAAGTTAATGGATGATGGGTCCCACCCACTTTTCAATGTTACCTAGAATAATCCGTTAAGAAAAACATCTTCAACGTAAATTCTTTCTGCAACCTAATCAACCCTTCATCTTCATTTCTTGTTTCTTTCGCCTAGAACAATTTTTTCATCTTTGAAATGTTAAAACCCATCTAATTTATTGATTCTTCAAGCTAAATAAATATTTCAGTCACTTTCATATCTCCACTCAAAATATATTTTTGTTTATCCATACTTAATTAGACATGCAATTACTTGGGATGCAATTAGGGGAAATCAATGGTAGATCGGGGAGTTTTGGAGCAGAAATTGGTCCGGTTGATCTTCTTATGACACTTATTCATCCATGGATTTAAGGTATTAATTTTTCTCTATTTCTCATGACTTCTATGTATGCATTGCTAACAAACGAGAAAAAAAAACAGAAAAAGGATTAAGTGGCACATTTCAGATGACTAGATTCATAAGACTCTTTTTCAGTTGTCATTTGTAGTACTAAAATATATAACCTTTGTGAATTATGAAACTTGGAAGTGGCAAAACTTTGATCTTCTTTTTATCCAATATTTTGTGCTCTTTTGAACTCTAATGAGATAAATTAGTAAAGGAGAGGAATTTACATACATACAAAAGAGCAAAAAGACGAAATAAGGAAAGAAATTCAAAGTGACCAGGGGAGGCGGTGTGCTTAGCATGATATGCTAAGCTCGCTCCTAGCAAAACCAAAAACAGAACACGAACAGTGGAATGAAACAGAAAATGCGGACAAGGAAAAAAATGCCAGAAAATAAGAAAAGGGGGCGGAGAAAAGTAGAATTTTCACCCTGAAACATTCAGGTAATGATCTTAATATATTATTTGAGTGTATTACGTGTGTTTGAATCTGTTTTAACGGTAAAATTTGGAATATTAGACACTGTTTTAATAAGTTCAATTAATAGTTAAAGGGTCAAATGGACCCCGATAACGAAATTGATTATATATTCGTACTCAGTGAATTATGGGCAACTTATAAATGTAATTTATTTGGGGTTTGGTTATGTGGCCTTAAACCCTGTATATAGGCCTGGCCTGCGTATTGCGTATGCGAATAGGGTATCAGGTTCCTACCTGGATTACCCTAAGATGTGAGGAATGAAGCCTTTAGCCTAATGTGATATATTTTTCTGCTTATTGAATACAGTGGGATCGTTTGGCAATGGAACCAAAGGATAAAAGCGGTTATTGATTAGCAATGCTAACTTTTGGAAGAGGTAAGTGTTTATATCCATTTCTTTGGAGGCCCTTGGCCTCGTGGATTTTCTACCACGTGTTTCCTTACGTGTGTAGCTGCCGATAGGCGTACTCATTACGCCTTAGCTTTGAATTTACATTGTATATTATATGTTATGCCCTGTAGTTGGTATTGTATTGAACATATGAGCATTGCACTCTGGTTTTGAGCATTGCATATACTTCCCGGTTGGCGATGAGAGTCCCGCACCGGCGAAGGGTCATTATTGCATATACTTCCCGGTTGGCGATGAGAGTCCCGCACCGGCGAAGGGTCATTATTGCATATACTTCCCGGTTGGCGATGAGAGTCCCGCACCGGCGAAGGGTCATTATTGCATATACTTCCCGGTTGGCGATGAGAGTCCCGCACCGGCGAAGGGTCATTATTGCATATACTTCCCGGTTGGCGATGAGAGTCCCGCACCGGTGAAGGGTCATCATTACATATACTTCCCGGTAATCGATGAGAGTCCCGAGCCGGTGAAGGGTCATTATTGCATATATCTCCTGGTAGACGATGAGAGTCCCGCGCCGGAGATAGGTATCAGACATATGTGACTGCATTGCATCATACCGCATTCATCCCATCTCATTGCACCGCGTGCGGACTATTGTGTGTATTGTGTTGTGTTTTATATATGCGGTATGTATACCATGTTGTGAACGTATCTCAGTTTCTATATATTTTTGGCTCGTATCCCGGGTTGCACGTCGCGACAATATAAATACATGGATCGGATCGGGTTGCACGCCGCAACAGTATAAATATATGGATCGGGTTGCACGCCGCAACAGTATGAATATATGGATCGGGTTGCACGCCGCAACAGGATGTATTTCTGATTGTCGACATGTTCAAGATATCTATATGTTCTGTCTACCTTTTGTCCCTGGCTGTTTATGATTCCATACGTGTTTTCAGTTATTATTTGGCTTTGCCTGTTTATAGTTCAAATAAGATGGATTTAGTTTATCTGTTTTTTTCTTCTCCCTGACTAGCTATCCTATTCTTTGAGGTGGCTAGTCTGCCCCACTTATTGAGTCCTTTTGACTCACCCTCGTTTGTTGTTTGTTTCTTGTCTATCTATTTCGTTTCGGCAGGTTCGCTCAAGGATCGAGTTCGCCACGTACTGAAGGAGCGAAGACGACTTCAGCTGTCAGGGTGAGCCAGCTTTATTCCGGATGGCCACCAGTTTATTGTTTATTATTTCAGTTGCATTCTGCTCCATTCAGGAGGTATCTGTCTTTTTTGTACTCTTAGATGTCTAGTCTGGATAACCCTAAACCTAGTATGTTGGGTAGTCAGCTGTAATTTCTTTTGTGCAGCTTAGAGGTATCAGCATGTCAGTATTTTTTTTAAGTCTTGTTCTTATTTATGAATTGAATTATATTTATTTTCCTAATTTAATTGGTAAGGGTTCGCCCGACGGGTCTAGGGGAGGATGTCGGGTGCCCGCACGGCCTAGCCGGATTTCGGGTCGTGTCAGTTGGTATCAGAGCCCAGTTTAGAGTCTATCCAGACTAAGACAGTGTCTAGTAGAGTCTCGTTGATGGGTACGTAGACGTCCGTACTTATCTACGAGAGGCTATGATGGCATTTAGGAAGTTTCACTTCCTTCATTTCTGATCGTGCGTCGGTCTAGGATTCGAAAGTATTTTCGTTCATTCGTTAATTCCTTCGTGGTAATTGTGAAACCCTCGTGCGACAAATCAGCAAACGGTATGAGTTCAAGACGAAGCAGTCTGGCCTGGGGTTAGCACTGACGAAACCCCGAGAGTTTTGATCGTGCCGACGATCTAGTTACGGAGGTCCCAGCTGTACGAGCTTGCAATGGGCAAGGGAGTAGGGCCTTGCGGTTCCCTTGGCTCTCTACGATGAATTTACGAGAATCTTGGCGACCCACATACTGCAAGAACCTATCATTCGCCAGGCAGCTTATCAGGTTGCCGCAGATGCAGACGTTCGATCTCAGGGAGCTCCTTTTCTGGTTCTTAATATTGCTGCAGTAAATTATATTCCGGAGGTAGTATGTGTTATACCTCTAATTGTTCTGGCTGGTTAGCCAGCCAAGGTATCAGTTGGGTCTGAGTGCTCAAGGAGGTTTCATTATTTTACGCGGTTGAACCTTCCGATATTCTTAAGAAATGCATCAGATAAACCTTGTAATTCTTTGTAAAATAAAATGATGTCAGCGTATCCTTCAGGCTTTTGATTATATCAAGCGGTATGGTGTTAATTATTCTTCTTTCCAGTTTATAGGTAGAACCCTGGATTGGTGGACTGCTTTCTTATTAACTAACTTGGTTCGGTTTTCTTCTAGATTTGTGGAAAAAAAATTCCTTTCGAGTAGCGAGCGAAATGGAAAGTGCTGCCAGTTTGAGTGGATTAGACAGAGTAGCCTGTCGGTTAGCCTGTTAGTGTTTCAAAATATGAAATGGAATTCTATAGGATGGCTGGATATGCATTAGAACTAGTTCATGAGCCTTTCGAGAAATTCAGAGATTTATTAATGACCTTTATTTTTCCTTGAAATCCCAGATGGCTTGAGAAATTGAGATCTGGATTTTATTTGATGTTGTTGTGAATATTGCCTGAAGGTTCGAGGCATACCATAAGTTAGAGCGGGAAAGTAAGAGATCCCACGGCCCTGGTGGGCAACCATGTTACCTCATTTGGAGGTAAGAGTTCTGATTATTTTGGGAGGTCACCTTCCAGGTTATCTCAGCGTGTGTCACGTGATTCTTAGAATGCGCCAGTAGTTCGTCAATATCAGACCCAATTTTTCTCTTTGTGGCTTTCAATAATCTGTCCAGTTTCCATTTTTAGCAAAAAGGTGTTATCATTATCGCGAGTCTGATCATCCTTTGAGGAGTTCTCCTGTTATCATTGTCATGAGTCTGGATATCCTTTGAGAAGTTTTTCCTTACTCCGGCAAGCAGGCAGTCGTCTTTTCTCTCGTCATCAGGCACCTGCATAGTCGCAAGAAATTTCATATAGATCTTAATCAACCAGAGATATGCCCTCATTCGATAGAGGTCGAGAGCGTGGTGGTAGTGGTTCTTCTAGAAGTAAGTATCAGGGTAGCGGCTCGGCTCAGATGCAGAGACAGTTCTATGAACTGCTTGTTTGGTAGGATGCTGAGGAATCCGATATAGTAGACCCTGGGATTTCTTCTCCTCTTAAATGTGAGTAAGATTTGATTTTTCAATCGATCTGGAAATGGTGTGTCTTATCATTTTTCGATAGTTTCCTTGGATGTCGTTTTTATTAAGAATCGGTTGCGGTGGAGGGGTGAGTTTCTGATACGATTTACTCCTGGCATTTATGAGACCCTACTAGTTTATTTGATCTAAATACGAGAGATTTGACGGTGAGTATTGCTATTGCCTGCTTGGCATCCTGTTATGCCACCTTGTGTTATTATGTCAAGTCATTTTACCTCTCTTCTCGGAATTTCATGTTGGTAGGATGATGGGATTCTTATTCATCACCATCAGGAAGTGTCGTTGTTTCTTCCGGTGTAAAGTGGCTGGTAAGTAATGCTCGATCTATGTGTCTCCTCTTGGTTTGAGATTCTAGTAGAGTCATGTTATTCTATGAGCTTGTCTTTGCTATAAAAGGGTTTTCTGGTAAATTGTCAGAGTTTCCTTCTTATTGGGAGGTTAAAATGGGTATGGATGTTTTTCCATAAACCTTATTTAATGTCTATCTCTTCAATTGCGATTTTTTTGGCTCGCCTGACGCGGAAGTAGTCTAGCTTTGGTAGTCAAGCAAATAAGAAGATGAACTTCCTGAAGCTCTAATTATTTCTATCCTCGATCTATTTCCATTTCTTCTTCGTCCGGCACTAGTGAACTTGGGCGATTGGTAGCCGCTTGTGACGTTCCCTGTGTTGAGCCAGAGTACATGTTATTGTGGCCGGGTAAGCATATTATTGTTTTGGAAGCATATTATTGTTTTGGTCCAGTTGTCTCATCTTGTTATCCGTTTAACATGTTTATGTTATCAGTTCATCCGGGTATCCATTCCCATGTATAGTATAGTGCTGGTTCTGTTTTTGCGGATCATCCAGTTTCAGGGGAAACTCTGCCGAAATTTTTATATAGAAATACCATCCATCAGGCGGTGATGTTTACGGCAAAGGTATGGAGTTGTGAACTCGAGAGTTGCAGCTGTTTGGCAACTCAAAAGGGTAGTTGGTAGCTTAGGTCTGCCTACGTTCAGCTTTTAGCTAAATCTTCTTTACTCCAGCAGACTGTGCGAGGATGGTTATTCCTATTCAAATGGCTGCATGAGTTTGTGCTTTAAGTGGAGGAGTCTTCCTCCAAATACTGAATGGTAATACTAAATCAACTGAGATGTTGTATAGTGCGTTCGTAAAAATAATATAGCTTGCATCAAATCTTCTATAGTGAGTAGTGACAAAGTACTTCAAAAGCTTCCCTTATTGTATCAAGCGTGAGCTAATTTTTAGTTCCATCGACCTGTTCTATATCAAAAGTATATCGAAGGGGTGATTATCGGCTGAATCATGTTAACCCATTCAAAGTTCGTATATCTTTGCTTCGAAAATATAGAACTCACTTTTCGTGATCGAGAAAAAATCAGCTTAGTCAGAATAAGCTGTGTGATGGTATTATCATATTGTCCAGATATATTTTATTCCAAAAGTTCGATATGCGTGTTATAATTCTGATCCAGTAATCAGGAAATAATACCCGTGGAGTAACTTATGAAGGTCGTACAAGTGCTTTTGCTATCTCTGCGAATTTTTCTTTAGATTTAGGCTCGTTCGAGGACGAACGAGAGTTTAAGTGGAGGAGAATGAAACGACCTCGGTCAGTCGTTTCGGAAGTTAGGACTCCGATTGGCGTGTCGATAATTTTAAAATATTCGTAATGTCCATTAGGACCTGTCTGTAAAATTTGAGCTAAATCAGACCTCGTTTGGTAGGCATCGGAAGAAGGTTTCAGTTTTTATTGGCGATAAATATTAAAAAGAGATTTTCGAGCTCGGTTTTGCCGAATGAGCTCCGATTCAAAATCTGAAAGCGCCGTTGGGTTCGTATGATTATTTATTACCTTTGTAAACTTTCAAAAGTGAATTTCGATGTTGTTCGGCTAGTTTCCGCTAAAATGCCGAAAGTTAAATAATTTGATTTTTTTCATATAAATTTGCATCTTTAGTTTCGGGAGTCCAATTTGAGATCCGCCTTCGCGAGTATGTTACATATATTTTTTATAACTGGTATGCAAAAGTTGGAATTATTTCGAATATTGTAGGGCACCGTTTTAATTTTTACCGTATCAGCGAATTTTTAAAAAAAAAACAAAAAAAAAAAAAGGAGAAAAGACAAAAGAGCAAAAAGACGAAATAAGGAAAGAAATTCAAAGTGACCAGGGGAGGCGGTGTGCTTAGCATGATATGCTAAGCTCGCTCCTAGCAAAACCAAAAACAGAACACGAACAGTGGAATGAAACAGAAAATGCGGACAAGGAAAAAAATGCCAGAAAATAAGAAAAGGGGGCGGAGAAAAGTAGAATTTTCACCCTGAAACATTCAGGTAATGATCTTAATATATTATTTGAGTGTATTACGTGTGTTTGAATCTGTTTTAACGGTAAAATTTGGAATATTAGACACTGTTTTAATAAGTTCAATTAATAGTTAAAGGGTCAAATGGACCCCGATAACGAAATTGATTATATATTCGTACTCAGTGAATTATGGGCAACTTATAAATGTAATTTATTTGGGGTTTGGTTATGTGGCCTTAAACCCTGTATATAGGCCTGGCCTGCGTATTGCGTATGCGAATAGGGTATCAGGTTCCTACCTGGATTACCCTAAGATGTGAGGAATGAAGCCTTTAGCCTAATGTGATATATTTTTCTGCTTATTGAACACAGTGGGATCGTTTGGCAATGGAACCAAAGGATAAAAGCGGTTATTGATTAGCAATGCTAACTTTTGGAAGAGGTAAGTGTTTATATCCATTTCTTTGGAGGCCCTTGGCCTCGTGGATTTTCTACCACGTGTTTCCTAACGTGTGTAGCTGCCGATAGGCGTACTCATTACGCCTTAGCTTTGAATTTACATTGTATATTATATGTTATGCCCTGTAGTTGGTATTGTATTGAACATATGAGCATTGCACTCTGGTTTTGAGCATTGCATATACTTCCCGGTTGGCGATGAGAGTCCCGCACCGGCGAAGGGTCATTATTGCATATACTTCCCGGTTGGCGATGAGAGTCCCGCACCGGCGAAGGGTCATTATTGCATATACTTCCCGGTTGGCGATGAGAGTCCCGCACCGGCGAAGGGTCATTATTGCATATACTTCCCGGTTGGCGATGAGAGTCCCGCACCGGCGAAGGGTCATTATTGCATATACTTCCCGGTTGGCGATGAGAGTCCCGCACCGGCGAAGGGTCATTATTGCATAAACTTTCCGGTTGGCGATGAGAGTCCCGCACCGGTGAAGGGTCATCATTACATATACTTCCCGGTAATCGATGAGAGTCCCGAGCCGGTGAAGGGTCATTATTGCATATATCTCCTGGTAGACGATGAGAGTCCCGCGCCGGAGATAGGTATCAGACATATGTGACTGCATTGCATCATACCGCATTCATCCCATCTCATTGCACCGCGTGCGGACTATTGTGTGTATTGTGTTGTGTTTTATATATGCGGTATGTATACCATGTTGTGAACGTATCTCAGTTTCTATATATTTTTGGCTCGTATCCCGGGTTGCACGCCGCGACAATATAAATACATGGATCGGATCGGGTTGCACGCCGCAACAGTATAAATATACGGATCGGGTTGCACGCCGCAACAGTATGAATATATGGATCGGGTTGCACGCCGCAACAGGATGTATTTCTGATTGTCGACATGTTCAAGATATCTATATGTTCTGTCTACCTTTTGTCCCTGGCTGTTTATGATTCCATACGTGTTTTCCGTTATTATTTGGCTTTGCCTGTTTATAGTTCAAATAAGATGGATTTAGTTTATCTGTTTTTTCTTCTCCCTGACTAGCTATCCTATTCTTTGAGGTGGCTAGTCTGCCCCACTTATTGAGTCCTTTTGACTCACCCTCGTTTGTTGTTTGTTTCTTGTCTATCTATTTCGTTTCGGCAGGTTCGCTCAAGGATCGAGTTCGCCACGTACTGAAGGAGCGAAGACGACTTCAGCTGTCAGGGTGAGCCAGCTTTATTCCGGATGGCCACCAGTTTATTGTTTATTATTTCAGTTGCATTCTGCTCCATTCAGGAGGTATCTGTCTTTTTTGTACTCTTAGATGTCTAGTCTGGATAACCCTAAACCTAGTATGTTGGGTAGTCAGCTGTAATTTCTTTTGTGCAGCTTAGAGGTATCAGCATGTCAGTATTTTTTTTAAGTCTTGTTCTTATTTATGAATTGAATTATATTTATTTTCCTAATTTAATTGGTAAGGGTTCGCCCGACGGGTCTAGGGGAGGATGTCGGGTGCCCGCACGGCCTAGCCGGATTTCGGGTCGTGTCAGTTTTCGACCAGATTGTATAAAATGCCTTAAATTTTCTTCTACCATCGGATGGCTATGCACATCATTGAATTCACATACTTCCCATGTCCCATTTGAAATTTTGAATTTTATACGAGCCATACAACCACATCTATATTCTAATCTTTGTCGCTTCCTTTCTTCGAAAGTGAGAATTTTAGCAGATTGTCCTTCACATGAATAGAGAAATAAACACCTTGTCATCTCATTGTTTCTATTATGAGTTTTTGCTCCTTTCCGAATACCAAAGCCTTTTGCCACCGCATAGGAATTGTATGCGTTGTATGATTCCTCTTCACCATCAAATTTCATACCAATTTCAAAAACAAAGTTCCTGTTGATGGTACAAGCATTATACGCTCTTGTGGAACAATCTTTATCATTAACATTGTGATCTACAACAATAATTTCAGATCAGAAGTATCAAAACATAAGAAATAGATTAACATAAACAAAGTTTATTTAATATAGGACTTCCACACTTGATTAAAAAATTGCATAAAAGTGAATTACCTTGATCTTAATTAGAAAGCTCATTGTCTGCATTTAAATCCTCCATCTTTGATTTGAAGCATAAAGAACCTGTATAAAAAAAAATTGCAGCATTAAGAAATGCCTACTGTGAAAAGGTAATATGTATTAACATATTTTTCTTTTTCCATGCAGGTCATGAAGGTTATATATTGGTGCCAAAATAAGTTTTCATTGATAAAAGTGATCACACTAATACAAAGCAACAATGATAGGAGAAAGAAATATAATTATTAAGTTATAAGTTTATTACATTTAAAGAGAGTTTCCTATTTCCTTGAAAAAGATTTGAAATGTCTTTTGAGATGAAGTTGATAAGCAGTGGCTACTGTTTAAACAATAAGAAGAAGAAGATTGTAAATGTATTGAGAATATAGAGAAAATGTACTTATTTAGGAGGGAAAGTGGACTTCACGTTTTCTTTCCCTCCATTTCTTGTATAATCATGACTTTTTTCTTCTATTTTATTCAATTATTCTCTCTCCTATGTAGAAGTGGGCAGGTGGCCCCACAAAAAACACTTGTCAAAGAGTTAGTGGCCCCTCGCACAAGTTTTGTTGGTTATGCCTGGCATCTTATAGAATTTTTCCCTTTTGACTCACCCTTGTTTGTTTTTTATTTTTTGTCTATCTATTTCGTTTCGGCAGGTTCGCTCCAGGATTAAGTTCGCCACGTTGTGAAGGAGCGAAGACGACTTCAGCTGTCAGGGTGAGCCAGCTTTTATTCCGGATGGCCACCAGTTTATTGGTTATTATTTCAGTTGCATTCTACTCCCTTCAGGAGGTATCTGTCTTCTTTTGTACTCTTAGATGTCTAGTCTGGATAGCCCTAAACCTAGTATGTGAGTAGTCAGCTGTAATTTCTTTTTTTTTTTTACACCTTAGAGATATCATTATGTTTGTACTTTTTCTTAGTCTTGTTATTATTTATAAATTGAATTATATTTATTTTCCTAACTTAATTGATAAGTGTTCGCCCGACGGGTCTAGGAAAGGATGTCGGGTGCCCGCACGGCCTAACTGGATTCCGGGTCGTGTCAGTTGGTATCAGAGCCTGGTTTAGAGTCTATCCAGACTAAGACAGTGTCTAGTAGAGTCTCGCTGATGGGTACGTAGACGTCCTTACTTATCTACGAGGGGCTATGATGGCATTTAGGAAGTTTCACTTCCTTTTTTCCTGATCGTGCGTCGGTCTAGGATGCAAAACTATTTTTGTTAATTCCTTCGTGGTAATTGTGAACCCTCGTGCGACAAATCAGCAAACAGTATGAGTTCAAGACGAAGCATTCTAGCATGGGGCTAGCACTGACGAAGCCCCAAGAGTTTTTTTATCGTGCTGACGACCTAGTTAGGGAGGCCCCAGTTGTACGAGCTCGCGATGGGTAAGGGAGCAGGGCCTTGTGGTTCCCTTGGCTCTCTATGATGCTTTTACAAGAATTTTGGCGACGCAGATACCGCAAGAATCTATTATTCGCTAGGCAGCTTAACAGGTTGCCGCAGATGGAGACGTTCGGTGTCAGGGAGCTTCTATTCCAGTTCTTAATATTGCCACAGTAAAGTATGTTCTAGAAGCAGCATGTGTTGCGCCACCAATTGTTCTGGCTGGTTAGCCAGCCGAGGTAACGGTTAGATCTGAGTGCTCGAAGAGGTTGCATTATTTTACGCGGTTGAACCTTCCGATATTCTCAAGCCATGCATCAGGTAATTCCTGTGTAAGTTTTTTTTTTAAAATAAAATGATATCAGCGTATCCTTCAGGTTCTTGATTATATCGAGTGGTATGGTGTTGATTATTCTTCTTTCCAGTTTCAAGATCCAGCCCTGCATTGGTGGACTACTCTCTTATTAGTTAACTTGGTTTGATTTTTCTTCTATATTCGTGGAAAAGTTCATTTCGAGTAGTGAGCGAGATGAAAAGTGTTGCCAGTTTGAGTGGATTGGACAGGGTAGCCTGTCGAATAGCCTATTGGTGTTTAAGAATATGAGATTGAATTCTATAGAATGGCTGAATATGCATTAGAACTAGTCCATAAGCCTTTCGAGAGATTCAAAGATTTATTGATGACCTTTCTCCTTTCTTGAGATCCTAGATGGCTCGAGAAATTGAGGTCGGGATTTCATTTGATATCGTTATTGATATTGCTCAAAGGTATCAGGCATACCATAAGTTAGAGCAGGAAGAGTTAGAGTGGGAGAGCAAGAGATCCCGTGGCCCTAGTGGGTAACCATGGTACCTCATTTGGAGGTAAGAGTTCTGATTATTTGGGAGGTTACCTTCCAGGTTATCTCAGCTTGTGTCACGTGATTCTCAGAGTGCGTCAGTAGTTCGTCAAGATCATACCCAGTTTTCTCTTTATAGCTATCAATAATCTGTACATCTTTCATTTTATGAAAAGGTGTTATCATTGTCGTGACCTTGATTATCCTTTGGGGAGTTTTCCCTTACTCCAGCAAGTAGACAGTCGTCCTTCTTCTTGCCCTCAGGCACCTGCCCAGTCGCAGGGATTTCATTTAAATCTTAATCAACCAGAGATATGCCCCATTTGATAAACGTTGAGAGTGTGGTGGTAGTGGTTCCTCTAGAAGTAATTATCAGGGCAGCGGCTCGACTCAGCCGCAAAGACAGTTTTATGAAGTGCCAGTCTGGCAGGATGCTGAGGCATCCGATGTAGTAGACCCGAGTATTTCTTCTTCTCTTAAATGTGAGTAAAATTTGATTCTTTCGATAGATCTGGAAATGGTGTGTCTTATCATGTTTTAATGATTTCCTTGGATTTCGTTTCTATTAAGAATTGATTGCGGTAGAGGGGTGAGCTTCTGATATGATTTATTCCTGGCATTTATGATGACCCTACTAGTTTATCTGGTTTAAATGTGGGATATTTGTGAGTGAGTATCAGTATTTTTCTGCTTGGCATCTTGTTACGCCACCTTCTGTTATTATGTCAATTTAGTTACCTCTTACCTCGAAATTCAATGTTGGTAGGATGATGGGATCCTAATTCGTCACCATCCGAAAGTGTTATCGTTTCTTCCGGTGCAAATTGATTAGTAAGTAATATTCAATCTACGTATCTCATCTTGGTCAAAATGCTAGTAAAGTCATGTTATCCTATGAGCTTATCTGGGTTATAAAAGGGTTTCTGGTAAATTGTCAGAGTTCCTTCTTATTGGGAGGTTAAATTGGCATGGATGTTGTTCCATAGAGCTAATTTAATATCTATTTTTTCAATTGCAATTCTTTGGCTAGCTTGACTCGTAAGTAGTCTAGCTCTAGTAGCCAAATAAATAAGACGATGAGCTTCATAAAGATCTAATTATTTCTATCCTCAGTTTATTGCCATCTCTTCTTCTTTCGACACTGGTAAGCCTAGGCGATCAGTAACCTATTGTGATGTTCCCTGTGTTGAGCCAGAGTGCATGTCCAGGTAACCGGGTAAGCATATTATTGTTTTGGATACAAACACTTATCTCTTCCAAAAGATAGCACTGCTAAGAACCACGGTAAAAGATGTCCAAAATAGTAGCACAAAATGTTTCAAAATCTGGAAAATTGTTTTTAACTTCGGACAGCTGTTAATAGTTTGCGCATAACTCCTTGTACAAAATTGATATTAAGATGCTTCAAGATTCCCTGGAACCCTAAGACATATATTTAAAACTTTTATGAAAACTATGAAGTCTATAACTTTGATCTACACTCTGAAAATTAGGTTGAAAATCAGAACAGTGGTGCTGTCCAAACATTCTATCTGCGGATTTGTTATATCATTCAGTTGTCTCATCTTGTTATCTGTTTAACATGTTTATGTTATCAGTTTATCCGAGTATCCATTCCCATGTATAGTATAGTGATGGTTCTGTTTTTTCGGATCATCCAGTTTTAGGGGAAACTCTGTCGAAATTTTTATATAGAAGTACCATCCATTAGGCGGTGGTATTTACGGCAAAGGTATGGAGTTGTGAACTCGAGAGTTGCAGCTGGTTGGCAACTCGAAAGGGTAGTTGGTAGATTAGGTCTGCCTACGTTCGGCTTTTAGCTAAATCTTCTTTAGTCCAGCAGACTGTGCGAGGATGGTTATTCCTATTCAAATAGCTGCATGAGTTTGTGCTTTAAGTGGATGAGTCTTCCTCTAAATACTGAATGGTAATACTTGTAATCACCTAATTTTGACACAAAATATCAAAATGCATAAAATATGGTTTGCTAATTGGTCTATAATTTTGCCTATTTTCCCCAGATTTTTATCCTTTATTTTAGTTTGTTTTCAGTATTTAACTAAGGAAATTACCAATAATGATTATGTTTGGTCAATGTGATTTTACTGTTTATCATGACCTTTAATAATTTATTGTTGATTATTATTATTATTTTGTGTTAATTAAGTATGCATAGGAGGATTAGTTCACTTGATAATTTGGGCTAAAATATAAATCACAGCAAGGGAAAAGGCATCCCATAACAATTGTCTAGCCCACCCCATTTAGCCCAATCTCCATGTTTGACCCGCCGGCCCAAGATATACCCTTTATCCCCATTTTCTTTCCCCAATTGGAAGATTGCAAGAAAACCAGAAAAAAACAAATACTCTCAAACCTCCGAGCGGCAATTTCAAGTTTCAAGTTAAAGCCCGTCCGAGCGGCAATTTCAAGTTTCAAGTTAAAGCCCGCCCGAGCGGCAATTTCAAGTTTCAAGTTAAAGCCCGCCCGAGCGGCAATTTTAAGTTCCAGCAATTTCAATATTCAAGTTAAAGCCCGTCCGAGCGGCAATTTTAAGTTTCAAGTTAAAGCCCGCCGGAGCGGCAATTTCAAGTTTCAAGTTAAAGCCCGCCCGAGCGGCAATTTTAAGTTCCAGCAATTTCAACATTCAAGTTAAAGCCCGCCCGAGCGGCAATCTCAAGTTTCAGCAGTTTCAACTTTAGAGGCAAAGCCCGCCTGAGCGGCAATTTCAAGTTTTCAAGACCACTTTGGTAGTGGGAGCTTCGGACCAGTTTATCAGCTTAGGAAGCATGAAGAAGTTAGTCTAGGAATTGTAATTTTACATTTCAATGTTGTAATTTCATTTTTCTTTGTAAAGCAATGATCAGCTAGCCAGCAACCAGCAACAAGTGACCAGCAGCAATAGTTCTAGTATGTCAAAAGTGTCTCAAGTCAGTCCGGGTATGTCTAGAAATGTCGAGTCAGTCCTGGTATGTCTCAAAGCGTCTAGAGTTAGTCCCGTTATGCATAGAAGCGTCTAGAGAGTGCTTAGTGTTAGTCTAGAAGAGTTTGGTGTCTAGTTGAATGCGGTAGTCCCAGCTGCCGCACGTGAAGAACTACACTGATCTGATTCCTTAGTTCGGGGATATGTAGGTAGCCTTGTTCTTGGTTAGAATCGAAAGGTCAAGGTACGGTCATAATTTTGAAAGTGTTCTCTCGGCTAGAACCGAAAAAGCCAAAATTAGTTTTCGATTACGTCTTTGTCCGAAAACTCTTCATGTTCTCGAACAAAGAGGGGCAGCTGTAATCACCTAATTTTGACACAAAATATCAAAATGCATAAAATATGGTTTGCTAATTGGTCTATAATTTTGCCTATATTCCCCAGATTTTTATCCTTTATTTTAGTTTGTTTTCAGTATTTAACTAAGGAAATTACCAAAAATGCTTATGTTTGGTCAATGTGATTTTACTGTTTATCATGACCTTTAATAATTGATTGTTGATTATTATTATTATTATTTTGTGTTAATTAAGTATGCATAAGAGGATTAGTTCACTTGACAATTTGGGCTAAAATATAAATCACAGCAAGGGAAAAGGCAGCCCATAACAATTGTCTAGCCCACCCCATTTAGCCCAATCTCCATGTGTGACCCGCCGGCCCAAGATATACCCTTTATCCCCATTTTCTTACCCCAATTGGTAGATTGCAAGAAAACAAAAAAAAAAAACAAATACTCTCAAACCTCCGCCACGATCCGTCGTCTGCCACCGCCATCGGTGGCGATTTTTCCTCTTCCGGCCAAACATATATGCATATCCGAACTCTCCAAGACCCCCTCTCGCCATTTCCACCATTAAATCTCCCATATTCTTAGCCGTTTAGCATGGATCGAAGCTTAAAGATCCGGTCAAAATCCCTAGCTCCGACGAAGGTTAGTTTTTCCGGCCAAGTTTTTACATCAATGGTTCCGTCTCCTCTACACGTTTCCTAAGGTAACTTTCCTTGAAATCACTCTCTTCTTCTTCGTAAATCCTCGCTGCCCCTCTTCGTTTTGCTTTCAAACTTCTGTCGTGGTGGTGTGAAGTAATAGCAGTGAGGGTATGGGACCGTGTTGGTGAATGTGGTGATGCAACGAGCTTAAGGGCTGTGTGAAGATGGAAATTAAAGCCGGGGTGAATTTAGTGTTTTTGTGTGTTCTTTGTGTTATGATATCGTGGTGGTAGATACAATGGTGGCAATGGTTTCGAGCCAGTAGCAGCTATGGCAGCGATTGGGTGTGTGTATGCGTGCAGCTGCGATGATGATTTTGTATAGGCGAGGCATTAACAATGGTTTTGAAATAGAAAAATCAGTGGTTCAACGGGGTTGGCGACAATGCTGTAGCGACGATTGGATGTGTGTCGATTGCTAGGCTGCTGCGATAGTGTTTGTGATGATAATTTTGATTTGGCGTTTGTTTCGTTGAACCAATGGTGGTGATGGTGATTTAACAGTAGCGAGGCAGTGGGGAGTTTGATTTTGAGGTAACGGTGTGATGACGAGTCGAGCTGTGGTGGTGCCGCGATCGTAACGAGGGCAGTGTTAATGATGGTGATAGCAGTGGTTATGCCATGGCAAGGCAGCATTTTGTTAACTGTGACAATGGTGATCGATGTTGGCTGATTAGATGGCGATACATGTTTGGGTGGATTGGTTAGTGGTGGTACGGTGGTAGTGACGGTGTGAAGGGCTGTTTCAAATTATTTTGTGTCGTGATGAAGCTACTGTGCTGCGTCGACGATGGAGTGTGAGGTGATTGGATACCCGATACTTTGTTTCAATGATTGTTTCAGGACTGTTTTACGGATATGGGCTGTGCTGAACTTGACATAACAGTGGTGACGTTTGGTTTGTGGTGAAGCTGATGTTGTTTTTAATTGGCTGCTTGTCGATGGCAAAGGCGATGCAGCGGTGATGGTGCAGATGTGAATGATGATCCGAGGCGAGGCAGCCTTGGTTCGATGGCGACGCAGTCGTATTTGGTGATGTTTTAGCTTAGCCGGTTAGATAGAAAACCTTTTGTTTCTCCTTTCCCTTTTCCCTGGTTCATTGTTTTGTTTCTTTACTGGTTAAGCCTAGAAAATTGTTTCCAATTGATTGAAGTTTTGGTATTGTGAACCTGCCTTATCATATGAAGTTGAAAATTATAAATAAATAATATAGCTTTTGTGTCTGAATCTTCAAGCATGTTTCTAGCCTAATAAAAGTTGTTAACAGTATTCAATAGTAGAGTTTTGCCTAAAGCTTGTCCATTTGCAAGAACTGGTATGTTTTAGCATGTGTAAGTGTGTGTGTGAATAGCATGGATGGTTTTAGAAGATTGTATCCCGTTAGCTTTGTCCAAAATGTGAAAAGTAGGATCTTTGAACTAATTTGACTGCTTTCTTTAAGTTCTTTTGTCATGGTTGTGGTCTGCTAGGAATGAATCATGTTAGAAGCTTGAATTTTAGTTGTAGGTGACATCAAGATTGATTTTGGCTGTTGGTTAGATTTTGGACTCTTGGGAAGGGACTGATGTGTATTTCAAAGAGGCTGTGGGCTCAAGTCCGTTTAATCTAAGTCTTAAATTAGTTTGGGGTCTAAGAGTTAGTTTGATTTAGGAAAAGTAAGTCTAGGGGACATTTGAAAATCTGAAATTTTGAAAGGGTAAAAAGTTAGTCAAATGGTAAAAGAAAAAAGACAAATATGGCAGAAAGCAAAAGGATTCCCCTGCCACTTTTGTAACTTAGTGCAAGCATGCTAGCAAAGTCTCTTTTGCATTTATAGCTTTGTACTTTTACCTAGCTTGAGACTCCTCCTTTGTCTTATTTAATAGGGAGACATTCACAACACAGACACACGGGAATCTGAGAGAAGAAGATCTGAATTTTTTACTCCTTTAAAAACACAACTTCACTCTATAGAAACTCTTTTTTTTAGATCTGAAAACTGGAGAAAGAAAAAGGCTAGAGAGTTGAGAGAAAAATGGAGATAGAAAGAAAAATGAGAAAAAGAGTCTTTGCAATATAAACTATAGAGTTTAAGGTTAGAGCTAGAGGAGGTTTGGTTCAGTAGAGGGTCTAGGAGGCTATTTTGTGACTGGTTTGGCATTAAGTGGCTGTTGTTCCTGTCTGCGAGGCTTGGTGTATGATTTTTGCTGTTTGGATCCCTCTGTAAGCTTTAGTGATCTCATTCAAATAGGTAACTTTTTGCACAACCTCTTTCTTGTATGTATTTTGAATTGTTGGCTGTTAAGCATTAGAAACTGGAATGTGTGGTATTTTTTCACAACTCACTTCTAGCTTGTATGCATTTTGATGTGTCATTTACTGCCATGAGTTAAAAATAATTTTTTTTTAAATACATGTGGTTTGAATCAAATTTGTTTATGGCTTTAACATGCCATAGATGGAGTAGTAATCAGGAAACCATTTTATTTAAATTTTGATGTGTGCAAAAGCAATAGGCAAATTAATGACTTGAATGCAAACTGGCCCACTTGAAAAAATAAATCTTAAATGGAACAAGAGACTCTGAAGTTTAGAATTTGTAAAGTTGAATGGACGAATTTGAAATGAGTAGGCAACATAGGACATTGAATGCAAAACTCAAAGTTGCAAATGTACACTTTAACTTGAAAGTCTGATCCACTATATTTAACAAACTTGGGAGATGCATGATAAGAAATAGACAGAATTGTGCAAAGTAAAAATACACAAGTATGTTAGGAGACAAGTTCAAGAACGAAGGAAATAAACGAATTGGCAAGCTAATAGGCCGAATCAAGTTCAATTAAAATTAAATAATTATTCGATCACATTAGAACTCATATTAAGTCAAGAGATTTTGAACGGGTGAAGTACCTGCGCGATTTAATTGATTTAAGTCGAAAGATTTCGAACGAGTGAAGTTCTCGCGCGATTATATTCGATTGGAGTTCAATTGTCAAACGATAAAAGAAAATTGAAGCGTAACAAGATCAAGGCAAAATATAAGAAACAAATTCAAAGAGTCGAAATGCGTCAATAAAAGCAACTGTGCTTGGCACAAGACTCGAGGGTGCCTACCACCTTCCCGCGAATCAACCAAGATCCTTACTCGGAACTCTGACGCAGACCATTTACGAGTCATAGGTGTTCTAGGTACACCACTTTGGTGACTTGGCACACCTTTAACTTGTCAAGTGGTGACTCCGAAAATCTCTTAATAATAGTGTACCTTTGTAACACAGTCATAGACCTTTTAACTATAATAAATTTTTCTTTTTTAAGTTTAAAAGGGGTCGTGACAGCTTGGCGACTCCGCTGGGGAAAAAATTGAAAACTAAGAGTCTCAGGCTTTAAAATTTGTCGCTTTCGGCTTTAAATATTGTTTGTATATATTGCCTTGAATGTTTTTGCTTTGATATGTTTGAACTGTATATACACAACTGTCTTCTCTTGTACACCTCTGAGTCTTCTGGAACACTGCACACATGCACGCCAGTTTTGCTTCGGCGTCTGGAATTTCTGTCGTGTCTCAGGACACAAAAAGTTAACCCTTCTTTAGGAGGAGGTGCGTTGGGTTAGGCCGTTAGACGTTGTCGCCCGGTACCCCCAAGGCACTTCCAAATTGCCAGAAACTATAGAACATGAACCCATTGAGTCACCTAGAGTTGAACCTGTGCTTTTATCTAGGCCGATTTATTTGCATGTCATTAGACTTAGTGAGGTGCGGTACACCGATACCGCACTTGTCTAGGCTGACTCCCTCGTGTCATAATGGGGTCCACATCCCCAAAAGACACATCCTGAGCATATAATGTGTTGCATTTGTTCTAGTCTAAGGGTTGTTATGCTGACCGATCACCGAGGGGCGAGAGCCAAATTTTGAAAAAAAAAAGTGAAAATGATAGAAAAATTGGGTTTAGTCCCGTGTCTCGAAATATTTTTGTTTAGTTGTCCTTTTATGCCATTTTAATGGCGAAATTTTTTTTCAAATTTTTCTTTTTGGTCTCATTTTACGTCCGGGCTTGGTCCCAAGTGTTAGAAAATAATGTGTCATAGTTTTGTGCCGTCGAATTGGCAAAAATTTTGGAACCAATTGTGTGATTAATTAGTATAACGTTGTGTCGAAGTAGTTATCGTGTCGTCATAATGGTCAGATTTTTTAAATACTCTAAGATTCATTTTCAAACTAGATCTAAGAGTTTGTTTCAAAAATCATTTGTACCCAATCTTTACGATGTCGTAATGTCCGATTTTGGGATTGAAAAAATTTTTTTTAAAAAAAAAGAAGAGAAGGTTTTGTTTTCATAATTCGTTCTTAAGTTCAGTCTGAATCTCGGGTTGAGTTTTAATTTTTCATTAAAAAAATAAAATAAAACTTTTTGGAAACCCACTTTATTTTATTTTGTTAAGGTCAACTTAGGGTAAGGACAATCAATTACGATTACTTGAACTGTATTTTGCTTTGTTCCTCGTGTAATAGTCTGACTCTACTCAAATGTCGAGTCTCGTTATTTTCACAGTCCGGGTGGACTCGCCCATTATCATGTCTGTCAGCTTATGTCTTTTGGCTCGTGGGTCGCGTTAAATATTATTTTGAGTCGGTCTAGTATCGTTGTTAAAATCATGTTTGTTGAGTCAGAAAGGAATTTTTGAAAAAATCAAACAAATGAAAGAAAATTGAAAAAAAAACTTGTCTATTGAGTTGGTCTAGTGTCGTAGTTTAAATTTGTCTATTACTTTGATGTAAGGGATATTCGAAAAAAAAGAAGAGAAAATCCAAGCTCGCCTTCGTTTGGGATTACGTGCCAGTTACAATTTTGTTCTAATTTTGATCAAGGCACATAAGCAATCTTTAGGGGATACAATCGGTACACTCGGCTTACACAGTTAACTGTTTCGGGATGACGCATAACAACCTTATGCTGCAATCTGTGGTTCTTTTTGTGCTAACCTGATTTGTTTGAATAATTTGGAGTTGGAGATTTGGTACGGAATTCTGGCATCGACCCATCCGTACAGAACTAAATCAAAGGGACATGTGACTTCACCCGTAGCCATGCCATCTGATGGAGAGAGATCCGAGACCGGTGCCCAGGAACTCTTGGCACTGGAAAATGAGAGATTGACTGGGGAGGTTAATACCTTGAAACAACTCGCCACAGGACGGGCACCTCCTCCTATTCCAACCAACCTAGATGGAGTTGTGCCGACAGTGGTACAACGAGCACCGGGCACATCTACGGCAGTTGAGGATCCCACTTATCTTGATGGTCTTGCCTCTGTCCGTGGCGTAACAAATGAAACTGAAGTGCGTCCTCATGCACCACCTCAACCAGAGGGACAATATGGCCCACCTCCAGCACAAGTTCCAGTTTTTCAGGGCCCAGCTAGGCCAGTCACGGCCAGGTGCAACAGTGACCCACATCTTCAGGTTGGGGACCAACAGTATGATCCGCCCCATGACTCCAATTTCCGGCAAAATGGTCCATATAATCAGGGTTTCATCACGAGTCCCAATTTGAGCTCGATCGGTTGGGAAAACTAGACGAGAGCGAGGTTTTGCGCAAAGTGAAGGATTTAGAACAAGCTGTGAGAATTATGCAGGGATATGGAGATCATTTCAACACTTCTTTCAAGGATCTTTGCTCTTTCCCTGAATTGCAATTGCCAGACGGGTTCATAGTTCCCAAGTTCGAGCCATACATCGGACAGGGAGATCCAAGAGTTCATATGAAGACCTACTGCAACAAAATGAGAGGGGTCAAGAAAGACAAGTTGTTGATAGCATACTTTTCCGAAAGCTTGGGGGGTGCAGCTGCCGAATGGTTCATGAGGCAGGATGTAACTAAATGGTTGGCATTTGATGACATAGCGCAGGCATTCTATGACCAATACAAGTACCACATCGAAGTTTTGCCAGATCGATCCTCTCTGGATGCGATAAAAAAGAAAACAAGTGAAAGCTTTCGGGAGTATGCCCTCAGATGGTGCGAGCAGGCCGCTCGAGTGAGCCCTGCAATCCCTGATGAAGACATGGTTCGTTTATTCATCGAAGCTCAAGATGAGGAGTTTTATGGTGCATTGATCCCTGCCTGAGGAAAGCCGTTTAACGAGGTTGTCAAAATAGGCGAAATGATTGAGAAAGGAGTTAAAACTGGAAAGATTGTGAGCCAGACAACATTAAGGGGAACCACCCAAGTGGTACAGGCCCAGTCAGGAGCCTTGGGGAGGAAGAATCAAGATGATGTAGCTATGGTAGGTTCGGGTTCACAAAAAGGGAGCGAGAAAAGATACTATCAAACCCACTCATACCAAGCTCCACATATACGTCCTCCACAACTCTACCACCCTCCAAAAAATCCATAATACTCCACTCTTCCACCACAATACTCAGTCCATCTAGCACAGCCATATGCTCCAGCACCTTTCTATCTGTAATGGCGTGCTCCTTCCCCCACAACCTACATATCCCACTCACCAAGCTCCGCATAATCATTTTCAAGCTCCATCAAATCTTTCTTACCGGCCAGAGGGGCCTCCTGTTTTCCGCCCAAGTGCTTATCATCAGAAGCTGCGTAAGAAAGAAAGGAGCAGGTTCACGCCAATTGGAGAATCTTACTCCAGCCTTTTCCAAAAGCTAAAGAACTTGAATATGCTGAAGCCAATTGCTAGAAATGTCCTCCCAATGGCGAAGGTAGACCATACTCGTCGATGTGCTTACCACTCAGACATGTCAGGGCACGACACAGATGATTGTCGTAGTCTCAAGAAGGCGATCCAAGCTATGATAGATAATGGTCAGATCCAAGTCGAGGGCGCAGATCTGCTAGATTTCAACCAGAACTCATTGCCCATTCATGATGACGTGTATATGGTGGGAATGGTATGTGGAGATGATTTGAGAGATGAATCTGCAATGCCAATAGTCCCTGTTGGTGATGTGTCAGTTTGGGCCAACAATATATTTGTGACAGTGAACTGTGTTCTCGAAATTGTGCCAGGGGTGGCAGACAGACTAAGTGGTGAAGAAATGAAGAAGACGAACATGTCTCTTGAGAAGCCAATTCCAATGCTTACTCGGTCATTCATCAGTCCCAAAGAAGTGAAGTCTACCCTGATGGGACTTGGAGAAAATAAGGAAAAGAAGAAGAAAATGCCAGATTCAGAGAGTTTCTTTGGTACCAGCATAGTGCATCTTGGTGAAGGGCTCAACAATGCATGAAAAGCAGGAAACTGGCCCTGACTTGCAATTGAGTGACTGTGAAATGTTGTAGCTTGTTTTGCTAATCTTTCTGTGTACTTGGTTATTCAAGGGTTGTAACCCAAGTGCATTATTTTGCTTGTTTTGTTTGTTCAAACCCTTATATATCTAATTCAATGAAAGAGAGATCCATCTCGTTCTAACATTCGGTCTTTTATGTTTCCTGTTCTTAGTTTTCTGTTTTATGTTTTATGTTTTGTCGGCCTTAATAACATGACATGCGTGCGGAACTTACGTTTTGATCTAAAAATGCGGTCTTGACATTGTGAGCTATCTGAGTAGTGAGGGATAAAAGAGGGAGTGAATTAAGTTGAGAATTAATCAATAGTCATCTGATAAGGGAGATCGGTGAGAAGTTCAAAATCGTGCACGGTCGCTTCAACCGAATTTGAAATACCAGTTTTGAGAACCATCATTCAAGCAGAAGTCGAGGACACGTGTGGATCAGTCCAGCTCAATTGATTGAATCATTATTTGTGCGAGGCATTCTCAGGTCGGGATGACGAACGGCTTTCATTTCTTCTACCCAAACACTATATCCTTTGTCGTTTTCTTTGACCTACCCTCCCTTGGAATCAATTTGATGTGATTAAAGAAAAGAAAAAAAAAAGAAAAAAAAAGAGACAGAATACAAAACAAAATCTACCTCAGCGGTAGAGCTATGTCTGACCTGATTCCTCTATCTCATATCGACGCAAAAGCTTGCCTCCAAGTTTGCGGCCAATGTCAAAAGAATTCAGTTCCCCATTTAGTGCTAAACTGGGGCAGAAGTTTGTTTTTATTTTATTTTATAAAAATAAAAATAAAATAAAAACAAACTTCTATGTTGTTGTACCATCTATTCATATGTCTCATGAGATATCAGTCTCGAAATCGAGGAAGAAACTCAAAGCGCCCAGTTTATCCTAAACTGGGCAGAAGTTTAGTTTTCTAAAAAGAAAAGGAGAAAGTCAATTCCTTTTGCTTTATTGGTGTTCATCTCGGGAGGAAAGTCTCAATATCCCTTATGTTTGCATATCAGAAAATTCAAAAGATAATTCCTCGGGTTTTCAATAAATTGGGGCCTCAGTTAGTTATTATTTTAAAAGAAATGATTCCAAGGGTTGTAATATTTTACCAAGTCGTTTCATAAAATGCTTTCATACCGCTCTTCAAAAACAAAAAAACAAAAACAAAAAACAAAAAAAAAAGAAAAGAAAAAAAGGAATCCCCAATTTGCCTAAACTGGGGAAAAGTTTGGTTTATTTTTCAAAAACGGTAACCTCAAATATTGTAATGCTCATTCTAGTTGTCTCATGAGATGTTTTGAGCTTTTTTGCTGAATCATTTTCTTCATAGCCTAACCAAATCCAATGTTACAGTCCAAATAAAGACCCTTCTGACCGATCATTGAGAATGTCAAGCCGAGTAGGGTATCAAGGGACAAATTTCACATTATAAAGTCGCATTTGTTGCCATAAATCACAATAGGGAGCTAGGAGCACCAAGGTCATTAAAGGAGAAATTCTCTAAGGAACAAAGATAAAGGCCGAAAATTGAAGAAAGAAAGAAAAAATGGGGTCGATCAGGAAGGAAAGATAGGAGATCGATGAGGAAAGAGCGAAAAATGACAGAAATGAAAAGAAAAAAAAAGAAAAAAAAGTGAAGTCTTGTCGGTGAAAACCTGAAAGGGCGCTGCAAAACAACGGTGAGTTAAAAGAACAAAGAGAGAGACTAGTCGGTGAAAACCCAAAAGAGCACTACTAGTCGAATGAGGGTCGTTAGATTTACCATCAAGCAAGATTGGAAAAATGGGAGCAAAATCAGGGATAGACTATGTGAGCAGGTTAATAGTTGATTCCAAAATACATGTCATGTTAATAAGGTCGTCGTCTTTTCAGTCCTTTACCTCTCCTGTAAGGGATGTCATTTTTTCATCTTTTGGTTGGAAGCTTTTTCGTTTACATCATTTTTTCTTACTTCAGTTCGTTTCATTTTCTCCAACATCAAACGAGCAAAGAAAGTCTTGCAAAACTTGTTACAGTTTCATAGTTGTACTAGAGCAAGTCAGGACCAACCTTGATAATTGGAGCCCAATGTTTCACATCGGCGCAAAGTATGCCACACCAAGGAGTGTACCATGAAAGAGATCATCAAAGGATATGCAGATTTCAAGATGCAGTTAAATTTCAAATCAAAGCCCGTCAAAGCGGCAATTTTATTTTTCAAGTGAAGCCCGTCAAAGCGGCAATTCCAACTTCCAAGTCAAAGCCCGTCAAAGCGGAAATTTCAGCATTAAAGTCAAAGCCCGTCAAAGCGGCAATTTTACTTTCAAGTCAAAGCCCGTCAAAGCGGCAACTTTACATTAAAGTCAAAGCCCGTCAAAGCGGCAATTTAACCTTTCAAGTCAAAGCCCGTCAAAGCGGCAATTTCAATTTTCAAGTCAAAGCCCGTTAAAGCGGCAATTTCAGCTTTCAAGACAAAGCCCGTCAAAGCGGCAATTTTACATTCAAGTCAAAGTCCGTCAAAGCGGCAATTTCAACTTTAAGTCAAAGCCCGTCAAAGCGGCAATTTCAATTTTCAAGTCAAAGCCCGTCAAAACGGCAATTTCAGCTTACAAGACAAAGCCCGTCACAGCGGCAATTTTACATTCAAGTCAAAGCCCGTCAAAGCGGCAATTTCAACTTTCAAGTCAAAGCCCGTCAAAGCGGCAATTTCAATTTTCAAGTCAAAGCCCGTCAAAGCGGGAATTTCAGCTTTCAAGACAAAGCCCGTCAAAGCGGCAATTTCAACTTTCAAGTTAAAGCCGGCCCGAGCGGCAATTTCAACTTTCAAGTCAAAGCCCGTCAAAGCGGCAATTTCAACATTCAAGGCAAAGCCCGTCAAAGCGGCAATTTCAATATTCAAGTTAAAGCCCGTCCGAGCGGCAATTTCAAGTTTCAAGTTAAAGCCCGCCCGAGCGGCAATTTCAAGTTTCAATTTAAAGCCCGCCCGAGCGGCAATTTTAAGTTCCAGCAATTTCAACATTCAAGTTAAAGCCCGCCCGAGCAGCAATCTCAAGTTTCAGCAGTTTCAACTTTAGAGGCAAAGCCCGCCTGAGCGGCAATTTCAAGTTTTCAAGACCACTTTGGTAGTGGGAGCTCAGACCAGTTTATCAGCTTAGGAAGCATGAAGAAGTTAGTCTAGGAATTGTAATTTTACATTTCAATGTTGTAATTTCATTTTTCTTTGTAAAGCAATGATCAGCTAGCCAGCAACCAGCAACAAGTGACCAGCAGCAATAGTTCTAGTATGTCAAAAGTGTCTCAAGTCAGTCCGGGTAAGTCTAGAAATGTCGAGTCAGTCCTGGTATGTCTCAAAGCGTCTAGAGTTAGTCCCGTTATGCATAGAAGCGTCTAGAGAGTGCTTAGTGTTAGTCTAGAAGAGTTTGGTGTCTGTTTGAATGCGGTAGTCCCATCTGCCGCACGTAAGGAACTACACTGATCTGATTCCTTAGTTCGGGGATATGTAGGTAGCCTTGTTCTTGGTTAGAATCAAAAGGTCAAGGTACGGTCATAATTTTGAAAGTGTTCTCTCGGCTAGAACCGAAAAAGCCAAAATTAGTTGTCGATTACGTCTTTGTCCGAAAACTCTTCATGTTCTCAAACAAAGAGGGGCAGCTGTAATCACCTAATTTTGACACAAAATATCAAAATGCATAAAATATGGTTTGCTAATTGGTCTATAATTTTGCCTATATTCCCCAGATTTTTATCCTTTATTTTAGTTTGTTTTCAGTATTTAACTAAGGGAATTACCAAAAATGCTTATGTTTGATCAATGTGATTTTACTGTTTATCATGACCTTTAATAATTGATTGTTGATTATTATTATTATTTTGTGTTAATTAAGTATGCATAGGAGGATTAGTTCACTTGACAATTTGGGCTAAAATATAAATCACAGCAAGGGAAAAGGCAGCCCATAACAATTGTCTAGCCCACCCCATTTAGCCCAATCTCCATGTGTGACCCGCCGGCCCAAGATATACCCTTTATCCCCATTTTCTTTCCCCAATTGGTAGATTGCAAGAAAACAAAAAAAAAACAAATACTCTCAAACCTCCGCCACGATCCGCCGTCTGCCACCGCATCGGTGGCGATTTTTCCTCTTCCGGCCAAACATATATGCATATACGGACTCTCCAAGACCCCCTCTCGCCATTTCCACCATTAAATCTCCCAGATTCTTAGCCATTTAGCATGGATTGAAGCTTAAAGATCCGTCAAAATCCCTAGCTCCGGCAAAGGTTAGTTTTTCCGGCCAAGTTTTTACATCAATGGTTCCGTCTCCTCTACACGTTTCCTAAGGTAACTTTCCTTGAAATCACTCTCTTCTTCTCCGTAAATCCTCGCTGCCCCTCTTCGTTTTGCTTTCGAACTTCTGTCGTGGTGGTGTGAAGTAATAGCAGTGAGGGTATGGGACCGTGTTGGTGAATGTGGTGATGCTACGAGCTTAAGGGCTGTGTGATGATGGAAATTAAAGCCGGGGTGGTTTTCATGTTTTTGTGTGTTCTTTGTGTTATGATGTCGTGGTAGTAGATACAATGGTGGCCATGGTTTCGAGCCAGTAGCAGCTATGGCAGCGATTGGGTATGTGTATATGTGCAGTTGCGATGATGATTTTGTATAGGCGAGGCATTAACAATGGTGTTGAAATAGAAATATCAGTGATTCAACGGGGTTGGCGACAATGCTGTAGCGACGATTGGATGTGTGTCGATTGCTAGGCTGCTGCGATAGTGTTTGTGATGATAATTTTGATTTCGCGTTTGTTTCGTTGAACCAATGGTGGTGATGGTGATTTAACAGTAGCGAGGCAGTGGGGAGTTTGATTTTGAGGTAACGGTGTGATGACGAGTCGAGCTGTGGTGGTGCCGCGATCGTAACGAGGGCAGTGTTAATGATGGTGATAGCAGTGGTTATGCCATGGCAAGGCAGCATTTTGTTAACTGTGACAATGTGATCGATGTTGGCTGATTAGATGGCGATACAGGTTTGGGTGGATTGGTTAGTGGTGGTACGGTGGTAGTGACGGTGTGAAGGGCTGTTTCAAATTATTTTGTGTCGTGATGAAGCTACTGTGCTGCGTCGACGATGGAGTGTGAGGTGATTGGATACCCGATACTTTGTTTCAATGATTGTTTCGGGACTGTTTTACGGATAGGGGCTGTGCTGAACTTGACAGAACAGTGGTGACGTTTGGTTTGTGGTGAAGCTGAATGTTGTTTTTGATTGGCTGCTTGTCGATGGCAAAGGCGATGCAGCGGTGATGGTGCAGCTGTGAATGATGATCCGAGGCGAGGCAGCCTTGGTTCGATGGCGACGCAGTCGTATTTGGTGATGTTTTAGCTTAGCCGGTTAGATAGAAAACCTTTTGTTTCTCCTTTCCCTTTTCCCTGGTTCATTGTTTTGTTTCTTTACTGGTTAAGCCTAGAAAATTATTTCCAATTGATTGAAGTTTTGGTATTGTGAACCTGCCTTATCATATGAAGTTGAAAATTATAAATAAATAATATAGCTTTTGTGTCTGAATCCTCAAGCATGTTTCTAGCCTAATAAAAGTTGTTAACAGTATTCAATAGTAGAGTTTTGCCTAAAGCTTGTCCATTTGCAAGAACTGGTATGTTTTAGCATGTGTAAGTGTGTGTGTGAATAGCATGGATGGTTTTAGAAGATTGTATCCCGTTAGCTTTGTCCAAAATGTGAAAAGTAGGATCTTTGAACTAATTTGACTGCTTTCTTTAAGTTCTTTTGTCATGGTTGTGGTCTGCTAGGAATGAATCATGTTAGAAGCTTGAATTTTAGTTGTAGGTGACATCAAGATTGATTTTGGCTGTTGGTTAGATTTTGGACTCTTGGGAAGGGACTGATGTGTATTTCAAAGGGGCTGTGGGCTCAAGTCCATTTAATCTAAGTCTTAAATTAGTTTGGGGTCTAAGAGTTAGTTTGGTCTAGGGGGCATTTGAGAATCTGAAATTTTGAAAGGGTAAAAAGTTAGTCAAATGGTAAAAGAAAAAAGACAAATATGGCAGAAAGCAAAAGGATTCCCCTGCCACTTTTGTAACTTAGTGCAAGCATGCTTGCAAAGTCTCTTTTGCATTTATAGCTTTGTACTTTTACCTAGCTTGAGACTCCTCCTTTGTCTTATTTAATAGGGAGACATTCACAACACAGACACACGGGAATCTGAGAGAAGAAGATCTGAATTTTTTACTCCTTTAAAAACACAACTTCACTCTATAAAAACCCTTTTTTTTAGATCTGAAAACTGGAGAAAGAAAAAGGCTAGAGAGTTGAGATAAAAATGGAGATAGAAAGAAAAATGAGATAAAGAGTCTTTGCAATATAAACTATAGAGTTTAAGGTTAGAGCTAGAGGAGGTTTGGTTCAGTAGAGGGTCAAGGAGGCTATTTTGTGACTGGTTTGGCATTAAGTGGCCGTTGTTCCTGTTTGCGAGGCTTGGTGTATGATTTTTGCTGTTTGGATCCCTCTGTAAGCTTTAGTGATCTCATTCAAATAGGTAACTTTTTGCACAACCTCTTTCTTGTATGTATTTTGAATTGTTGGCTGTTAAGCATTAGAAACTGGAATGTGTGGTATTTTTTCACAACTCTCTTCTAGCTTGTATGCATTTTGATGTGTCATTTACTGCCATGAGTTAAAAATAATTTTTTTTAAATACATGTGGTTTGAATCAAATTTGTTTATGGCTTTAACATGCCATAGATGGAGTAGTAATCAGGAAACCATTTTATTTAAATTTTGATGTGTGCAAAAGCAATAGGCAAATTAATGACTTGAATGCAAACTGGCCCACTTGGAAAAATAAATCTTAAACGGAACAAGAGACTCTGAAGTTTAGAATTTGTAAAGTTGAATGGACGAATTTGAAATGAGTAGGCAACATAGGACATTGAATGCAAAACTCAAAGTTGCAAATGTACACTTTAACTTGAAAATCTGATCCACTGTATTTAACAAACTTGGGAGATGCATGATAAGGAAATAGACAGAATTGTGCAAAGTAAAAATACACAAGTATGTTAGGAGACAAGTTCAAGAACGAAGGAAATAAACGAGTTGGCAAGCTAATAGGCCGAATCAAGTTCAATTAAAATTAAATAATTATTCGATCACATTAGAACTCATATTAAGTAAAGAGATTTCGAACGGGTGAAGTACCTGCGCGATTTAATTGATTTAAGTCGAAAGATTTCGAACGAGTGAAGTTCTCGCGCGATTATATTCGATTGGAGTTCAATTGTCAAACGATAAAAGTAAGAATAAATTGAAGCGTAACAAGATCAAGGCAAAATATAAGAAACAAATTCAAAGTGTCAAAATGCGTCAATAAAAGCAACTGTGCTTGGCACAAGACTCGAGGGTGCCTACCACCTTCCCGCGAGTCAACCAAGATCCTTACCCGGAACTCTGAGGCAGACCATTTACGAGTCATAGGTGTTCTAGGTACACCACTTTGGTGACTTGGCACACCTTTAACTTGTCAAGTGGTGACTCCGAAAATCTCTTAATAATAGTGTACCTTTGTAACACAGTCACATACCTTTTAACTATAATAAATTTTTCTTTTTTAAGTTTAAAAGGGGTCGTGACAATACTAAATCTCTGAGGTGTTGATACCACTTTTCTCACGACCCAACCTAAGGCCACGACAGAAACCTACAACGAGTGTCGATCATTGCTAAACCCACTAATAATCTATTAATGCTAAAGATAAGCTGGCAACCGGATCATATATACGCACCTATCTGCTGAAAGTAAAAAATCTGGAAAGATGACACAACTTTAACTTGCTGGCAGTTAGAGCACTGAGCCATAAATTCTGCTATGTTACACTTCATTCCGTCCCACCAATAAATCTTCTTAAGATCATGGTACATCTTAGTCGAACCTAAATGAACTGTGTATTCGGATTAATGTGCCTCTATCATAATCTGTCCACGTACATCTGCAACATCAGGAACTCCAAAGTCTATCTTTATACATGAGGACACCGTCAGTAGTAACTATGTATGGTGACTCCGGTTTTCTTTTGGCTATTTGTCTGTATTTAACTAGAACTGGATCCTTATATTGATGCAGTTTTATTTCATGAAAATTTAGAGTTAAAGGTCTAGTACAGCTTGTCGACAATCCATCATTGGTATGTATATCTCCTTCACACCTAAACTCTTTGAGAAGTTACTTTAGCGTTATAAGTGCACATGTAATCAACTTTGTTGCTGGTATTCTGCCTCAGCTCATGGTCCAACTACATGTCTCTTTTATTTTCACTTTTTCAAGTCATAATATATCCAATCTAAAAACAATACCCTGAGGTAGATGTTCAGTCTGAAGATCATTCTTGGTCTACATCATACTATCCAGTAGTAGTTATTATCCTTATCCTTATATGATAGATCCTGTTCAGAGGAACCTTTGACATACATTGGGATATGAGTAACTACATTCCCACAAAGAGCTTGCGGAACAACACTAACATCAACTGAGATGTTGCATAGTGTGTTCGTTAAAATAATATAGCTTTCATCAAATCTTCTATAGTGTGTAGTGACAAGGTACTTCAAAAGCTCCCATATTGCATCAAGCGTGAGCTAATTCTTTGTTCCATCGACATGTTCTATATTGAAAGGTATATCGAAGAGGTAATTATCGGCTGAATCATGTTAACCCATTCAAAGTTTCGTGTATCTTTGTTTCGAAAATGTAGAACTCTCCTCTCGTGATCGAGGAAGGATCAGTGTAGCCAGAATAAGCTGGGCAATGGCGTTATGATATTATCCAGCTATGTTTTATCCAAGAGTTCGATATGCGTGTTATAATTCTGATCCTGTAATCAGGAAATAATGCCCGTGGAGTAGCTCATGAAGGTCGTGCAAGTTCTCTTGTTATCTGCGTGAATATTGCTTTAGACTTAGGCTCGTTCGAGGAAGAACGAGAGTTTAAGTGGAGGAGAATGAAACGACCTCGATCAGTCGTTTCGAAAGTTAGGACTCCGATTGGCGTGCTGATAATTTTAAAATATTCGTAATGTTCATTAGGACCTGTCTGTTAAATTTGAGCTAAATCAGACCTCGTTTGGTAGGCATCGGAAGAAGGTTTCGGTTTTATTATCGATAAATATTAGAAAGAGATTTTCGAGCTAGGTTTTGGCGAATGAGCTCCGATTTGAAATTTGAAAGCGCCGTTAGGTTCGTATGATTATTTGTGACTTTCGCGAACTTTCGAAAGTGAATTTCGATGTTGTTCGGCTCGTTTCCGCTAAAATGCCGAAAGTTAAATAATTTGACCTTTTTCATTTAAATTCGCATCTTGAGTTTCGGAAGTCCAATTTGAGATCCGCCTTCGCGAGTATGTTACATATATTTTGTATAACTTGTATGCAAAAATTGGAATTATTTTTGAATATCGTAGGGTACCGTTTTAATTTTTACCGTAACAGCGAATTTTAAAAAAAAAAAAAAAAAAAGAGAAAAAGACAAAAACTTAAAAAGTTAGGCGGTGGGCATATATGCACTTAACATATATGCTAAGCTAAGTTCTTAGCAGGAGCAGTAACTAAAAACGATTCAGAAGCAGAGAAAAATAAAATGGCGTAGAAATGGAAAAAAAATGCCAGAAAATGAGAAAAGGGGTCGGAAAAAAGTAGAATTTTCACCCTGAAACATTCAGGTAATGATCTTAATGCATTATTTGAGTTTATTACGTGTGTTTGAATATGTTTTAACGGTAAAACTTGAAATATTATACATCGTTTTAATAAGTTCAATTAATAGTTTAAAGGGTCAAATGGACCCCGATAATTGATTATATATTCGTACTCAGTGAGTTATGGGCAACATATAAATATAATTTATTTAGGGTTTGGTTATGTGACCTTAAACCCTGTACATAGGCCTGGCCTGCGTATTGCGTATGCGAATAGGGTATTAGGATCCTAACCGGATTGCCCTAAAATGTGAGGAATGAAGCCTTTAGCCTAATTTGATATATTTTTCTGCTTATTGAATAGAGTGGGATCGTTTGGCAATGAAACCAAAGGACAAGCAGTTATTGAATGGATGTACTAACTTTGTAACAAGGTAAGTGTTTATATCCATTTCTTTGGAGGCACCTGGCCTCGTGGATTTTCTACCACGTGTTCCTTACGTGTGTAGCTGCCGATAGGCGTACTCATTACGCCTTAGCTTCGGATTTACATTATATATTATATGTTATGTCCTGTTGTTGGTATTGCATTGAGGATTTGAGCATTGTGCTCTGGCTGTGAGTCGGCATCTACTTCCCGGCTGTTGGTGAGAGTCCCGCGCCGGTGAAGGGTTATTATTGCATCACATTACATCATATTGAGGGTAGGAGGATTCCGCCCTCGGAGCAGGAGGATTCCGCTCCATTGCATCATATTGAGGGTAGGAGGATTCCGCCCTCGGAGCAGGAGGATTCCGCTCCATTGCATCATATTGAGGGTAGGAGGATTCCGCCCTCGGAGCAGAAGGATTCCGCTCAATTGCATTATATTGAGGTAGGAGGATTCCGCCCTCGGAGCAGGAGGATTCCGCTCCATTGCATTATACTGAGGGTAGGAGGATTCCGCCCTCGGAGCAGGAGGATTCCGCTCCATTGCATTATATTGAGGGTAGGAGGATTCCGCCCTCAGAGCAGGAGGATTCCGCTCCATTTATTTGGCATATGTGACCCTTTGCATCATATTTCATTTCATTCCATACCATTGTGTAGACTTGTGGTACATAACTACTATTCTACTTATACGTGCATTGCTTATTATTGATATGTTTTCGGCTCGTATTCTTAGTTGAGTTTAGAAGTTTCTTACATATTTTCGATTGTTATCTGGCTCTGCCTTTTTATAATTTAAATAAAAGGAATTTGGTTTATCTGTTTCTTCTCCCTGGCTAGCTATCTTATTCTTTGAGGTGGCTGGTCTGCCCCACTTATTGAGTCCTTTTGACTCACTCTTGTTTGTTGTTTGTTTCTTGTCTATCTATTTCGTTTCGGCAGGTTCGCTCCAGGATTGAGTTCGCCACGTTGTGAAGGAGCGAAGACGACTTCAGCTGTCAGGGTGAGCCAGCTTTTATTCCGGATGGCCACCAGTTTATTAGTTATTATTTCAGTTGCATTCTGCTCCCTTCAGGAGGTATCTGTCTTCTTTTGTACTCTTAGATGTCTAGTCTGGATAGTCCTAAACCTAGTATGTGGGTAGTCAGCTGTAATTTTTTTTTTTTTACAGCTTAGAGATATCATTATGTTTGTACTTTTTCTAAGTCTTGTTATTATTTATAAATTGAATTATATTTATTTTCCTAACTTAATTGATAAGGATTCACCCGACGGGTCTAGGGAAGGATGTAGGGTGCCCGCGCGGCCTAACCGGATTCCGGGTCGTGTCAATTTTAGACCTGTCAACAATGTCATACAGGGACGAAGCAAATTATACAGTGATAAAGCGAATTTATCATTGTTACAGAACTTCAAATAGTAAATGATGCTACAGAATTTTGGACACAAATTTAGAAAATCAACAATTGCAATTTGTTACAGACTTGCTAATAGAAAATTAAAACATCAATACAATTTCAACAACTGAAGCACCCAAAACAGATGAAATATATGTGTAAAACTGTATGTTAAACCACAGCTTGTATAAAAATGTATGTCGACACATACTTGTATAAAAATATATGTCGACACAACGTATCGATGAAGTGATTACGTAATTACTACAGAACTGCAAATATAAAAGCGACTACGCAATTTGTTACAGAACTATTTTAGACGAGTTACAACACCGATATAATTTCAACAACTGAAACATAAATACCTTATGATACTATGAATTTACAGTACTAGTAATACAACATCTCATAATCTAATTTTGGAACTTTAGTGAATAAAAATATATTACTATGAATACTGAATTACAACATTCAATAAATCTGCAATGTGTTTACAGAACTTTGAGTATTCAATATCAAAACTCTAAATACAAAATCAGAATCGCAAAATTAAAATCAGAATAAAAATTCAAAACTTCGAATACAAAATCACATAATTGCAAATTCAAAACTTCGAATACAAAGTCATACAATTACGAATTGAAAACTTCGATTACTTACCTGAAAATTTATGAATCAAGGACAAATATCGCAAAATCGAGTTTGATTTTTTCAATTTGATTGAATCAGAGCAGAAAATTATGGAACAATAACAATTCTACTCTGATCTAGAATTATTTTTGAAGCTAAATCTGACATTGTAAAACTGGAATAAACCCTAGATTTGGAGTGTAATTGAAGGAGATTTGAGATACATTTGAGTTCTGTAGGAAGGAAAGAGAAGGCGCGTAAGAAAAGAATGGCAAATTTTTTGAAATTGTGGGTATTTATATGTTGGTATTTTGTATGTATTGTGTAAAAAAAACTATCACTATTTTTTGTAAAATGTAATAGTGTAGGTGTTTTACGTAATTTTGGGCGTAAGATGGTATATTTATGTAATTCTCTCTTAATTATTATAGTATATTTTCTAATTCCCCTTTTATTAAAGATTTGGTTGATAAATATAGATTGAATTTAGTTTTTGAAAGCCTCATGTGCTATTAGTTTTCAATCAAGTAAGTATGTTTTGCAACCTAAACACATAAGAGTGGAATATACTAGTAATAATAATACATCAAAAATATGACATGTACGGAGAATTTGGTTTTTAAGTGCATTTGGTAAGCCTGACAAAAGTTCTAATTTTGCTAGGGTTGGAAGTGACCATACATACCTTACTATGGACATGAGTCAAATCAGTTTATTTATTTTGTTAATTTAGTTCTTTATTATACAATCTGAATTTTCAACTGCTTCCATGCCATCCCAAGATCGGTTAGCCAGAATATATTTGCAAGTTGCAACATAGTTAATTTTTTATTAGTGCAATAGGTTCTCAACTACTCTAACGTAGCATGAAAAGTCACACAAATACTTAAGCTATGCCGTGTACTTATTTGCTACTTTTTTTTTTTTTTTTTTTTTTGTTAACCGTGGTTTCCGAATATCGCTTAGCGTTACCCGACTAGCTGTACCCACCAGGTCCCGCTGTTTCAATGCGATTACCCAGTTAGTTCCACGGGGCCCTGGAGACAAGGCCGGTTTGTAATGCCCCCAGTGGCCCTGAGGGGGCTCGAACTGGCGACCCAAAGGACTTTGTCCTCAGGCCTTTACCAAGTGAGCTACCCCTCAGGGTTTACTTATTTGCTACCTGATTCAAGCTAAAGTATATCATCTGACAATTTCTCACAAAAGTATAGTGCCCGACCCTCAAATGTGGTGACGTGGCAAAGATGACAAACTAGAAATCAACATGTGAAAAATTAAAATAAAATAAAAAATCTCCTTACTTAAATTTTTTCCCTAGAATCTCCGCAGTCTTCCTTCCAATTGTCTTCCTGAACCCACTCCCTCGCCCCTTCCTGCTGACTATTATCCATTACCAACCGCGTTTCTTCAACCCAACGCCTCTCAAACCCTTTTGGCGTTGCTTTCCCTCTCTATTATTTTATCTTTATTTTCACCATAAATTCACCATCATTCAATATTACTCCGCGACAAAATTGTCGGAGTCCATAATCTCTATAGACACCATCCTCCACTACTTTCAACCTACTTAGATCCCATTACTACAACTTGGAAAGACTTTCACATCCACGTTACTACAGCTTGGAAAGACTTTCACATCCACGACAGTTACCTAATTTTATGGTTAATAAAAAGGAAAAAAATTTGTCACCAGGTTAATACCCATTTTGATGTGGAAATGGTTACGTACGCCGTCATTCATCGCTGCTGTTATGTTGACGGAAGAGAGAAGTTATGGTAAATTTCATGAGGAATTAAAGCAATGGAAATAGCTACGCCACCATCCATCACCGTTGTTTACGCCACACATTAGGAATTAAAATATTGCTTGCTGCTAAGTGTATGTACAGGCTATTAGTCGATCAACATCTATAAATCAATAAATTTCACTATATGTACCTCCTTATACTTATATATGATTTTTTATCCCCACTTAAAAATGGTTTAGCAAAATAGCCTTGGTAAGCAACACTTCACGTTATAAATTTACAAGTGTTCCCTTGGGGGAAACACTTAATTGCAAGTGCTGCCTGCAAGGCGGCACTTCAAATTATCTGGGGGGAATATTGACAGAGATAAAAGGTCAAGTGCTGCCCCCGTGGGTGCACTTGTCAAGTTAGTGAGACCATTCTTTTAAAACAACTTTAAGCAAGGTCAATAAGGGAAACTATTACCTAAGGTGTCATAGTTTTGTAAAGACCCCCAATAAATGACTATTTGGTCCAAACATAAAGTTTTGTGTTCATTTACAAAAAATTGCACTACATGTACCCTTATTCTTGGTTATGGTTTTTTATCCCCACTTAAGAATGGTTTAGCAAAATGGCCTCGGTAGGCAATACTTCAGGTTATAAATTTACAAGTGTTCCCTCGGGGGAAACACTTCAAGTATAAATTACAAGTACTGCCTGCAAGGCAGCACTTCAAGTTATCTGGGGAGAATGTTGACAGTGATAAAAGGTCAAGTGCTGCCACGGGGGCAGCACTTGTCATTTTATACTTGAAGTGCTGCCCCCGTGAGAGCACTCAAGTTTATACTTGAAGTGTTTCCCCCAAAGAAGCACTTACTTAAAATTAGTGAGACTCTTGTAAAACTACTTTAAGCGAGGTCAATAAGGCAAAACATTGCCTAAGATGTTATAGTTTTGTAAATTGCCCGTTCATTTGTCTGGAATGACTATCCAGTCCAAAGTTTAAGTTCTGTTTTCATTTAGGTCTGGATTGTTTCAGTTAGGCCCAAAATCTAATAGAATGAATAATGAGCTTTTTACATAAATATACCACTTTAACTATAGAAATTACAAAAAACATCAATATTATGCACTTTACAAAGTATATCAATATGTTTTTACATATTATATATAAGTACCAACAAAACTAATAAATTATAAAAAATTTCGTCCTTCTCGCTGCCGCCCACTATTGCCACCCCAGTCGCCACCGCCAAATTTATTTTTTATTTTTTTGAATCTAAAAAATGACATACACATATACACATTGATTTTTTTTTTAAAAAAAAAAATTACAGATGCACAATACATTTAAACAAAATAAATATGTTACACATACACTAGGCACTCACATACAAATAGGGATCTACAGATCTACAAATTAAACATACAAATTTATGTGTGCCACACTTACACTTGACATACACACAAAATACATACAATATATACCTATACATACAATAATACTCACATACATACACTTGTATATTTGTAAGGATATTAATGTACAAACACAAATATACAGATTCATATACTTGTATAAACCTAGACATACACTTTGTTCAACCTTCAAAAAATCACCACTAACCACCAAAACATATACATACACGAGTATACAAATGTATATACATATATACACATACACTTTTTTTTAAAAAAAAAGAAAGAAGATAAGAAGTAGATTGGAGGTCCAGCAAACTCTGTCGGAGCATTCCTGTAGCAACAACAAAAATGGACCCGCAGTAAAGTAAATCTGAGCAGCCAGATCGGAAGCAACAAAAAGAAAAAAAAAAGGACCCAAAGCAGAACAGATTAGAAAATGCAGCAACAACAATGAAAACGGAGCAATAAAACAATGGTGGAGCAGCAGATTGGTGCCAGGGAGGTTGTGTTCTAGCGCAGTGGCGAGTTGGTGGAGGAAGGGGAGAGAAAGAGAGAGAAAAAAGTTAGGGTTAGGTGTTAGAAAGAGGAAAAAATGTGAAAATTGTATGTTTTGTAATAAAAATACAAATATCGCTATATTTTGTAATTTCTCAATAATGTCAATATATTTTTTAATTTAGATGCTTAGTGCGTCAATTAGCAAAATTTCTCATGAATCATACCATAATTTTATGGTATAAGAATAATGTAAAATTTTCAAAAATAGGTAGCTCACTATCCAAATTTACAACCAGGAGGCCATATTTTTTTCTCACATTCATAGTACACTCCCTAAATTACAAATTTAGACACTCCTTCAAAATAAAAAATAAAACCTAGATAGAAATTTCCCCCCCTCCCCTACCACTGAGCTGCCGGGAGACACCCTCCCCCACCGGCGGCGTTGTTACTTTTTTGTATTTCACTGAAGTTATGCTGTTGGTTTTGTCTATATCATTGCTTTGGACAAATTTATACATTCAAATTTCCAAAAAAAAAAAAAAATTACAAGAATAAACATAGACAAATACGTAGGCAAATAAATAAATAAAAAAATATACACAAAAAAATTTAAAATTTATATAAACATCCATAATATTGGAGAAATCTGTAAATTTATACAGATTTATTTATTTGCACATACACACTTATATACATGTCTACAAAAGTGTATTAACTTGTATAAACTTGTGGGGAGCTGTTATTTCGCATATAGAGTGACATTTCAGGTAAAATTCAAAAATAGTGACGGTTTTTAGTAATTTTCGTATGTTGCTTATCTTTAGTGTAATAATCCCAAGAGTAATCCAATACTAACACTTTGCCCCCCCTCCCTCTAGTTACAATTTCCATTTACACCTCCATAGTTGATACATTTTTCTACGGACGTGTATAAGTGGTGTTCATACATTCTTAAGTATTGTTTTACAGTACCTATATATACACTTATATATACTATGTATCTATCTTGTATAACAGTGAATAAAGTATAACAATCATATCTAGCTTGTGTAAAAGTGTATAAACTATGGATTCCACATATATTAGTGATGTGGCTACATGGAGAAGGATAAATTATAAAATTTTCAAATAGGTTGTTTCAATATTAGTGAAAAATTAGACCAAAAATGATTTTCTGAGTATTGGATTGGCATGGAGGGTGAAGTTTCCTTCGGAAATAGGCCAACAGTTGTCTACATTCCAATTATGATATGACCCTAAACACTATGAAATTGAAATAATAAAAAAATGAGATAAAAAGAAAGCAAGACACAGTTTGATTAAAGTTGGAAAAGAGAACAAATTAGGAGGTGAGGCCTAATCACTCTATTAAGCAATCAACCAAAAATCACTTACATTAATTAACCCTCAATTGAATTGAAATTCAATTGCAAGTCAAGAAAATCAAAGTGCTTAAGCAACAAGCTTTAGCCATATTCTTACAATTCATCAATAATCAACAAAGTCTAACCCTAAATAATGACTTTAAGGAAGTTTAAACAGTAGTCTCAAAAAATGGCATGAAATGCCTTAATTACCCCTGAAGTGGGCTGAAATACAAAGTGATTAAACCTAAAATATAGATTGCTCGTTTTCTCAGCGCTATCGCATCTCCAGTGACGCGGTCGGGCTGCATTGACAACCAGAGCTTCACGAACGTGGCCTAGGTCGCGCGTTCACGAAGAGTACTTCCATCAGCCACCATTCCCTGACGTCTTCGCGATCGTGTCTGAGCCCTCGCGATCGCGAAGAACTATTTCTGACCCCTGCGCGATCGCACCAACATCCTCGTGGTTGCGTAGAACAATTTCAAGTTCAGAAACAACGAGCTTGCAAATTGGTCCTGCATCACCCAATATTTGCCCCAACAGCTCCAGTTTTGAGAACATGCCCCATAGCTCTTGCAACTCCTTCGCTTGACTCCTTGTAAAGGGTCTAGTCATGATCCGGGTTGCATCAAAGTAGCTACATTAAAAGTATTGGTATTTGGCTAAACTTATAAGTTTGTCAACCTAGTTCATAAATATTTTTTAAATTCTCTACCCGTTTGATTACTATACAAAATATTTTAAGTCAAGTAATTATAAGCCAAGATCATCCCATAGTCATGTTGGTCATTCTCATCTTATGGGCTTATGGGCTTTTGACGTATCAGCATTGAGCCGTACAAACATTCACTTAAAAAAAAAAATCGGTGGATGTATAATTTATGTATTAAATATGTATAGTCGTGTATAATCAATATGTAATTTATGTACACTAGCTATGATCTGTAGAGGATGAATTCGATATACTATTTGTGTGAAAAACTCTATTTTACTATTTTATGCCGAGAATATATTGCACTTTCTTAAATATTATTCTCAAAAGTTTCCAATTCCCTATTTGTTCTATATTTGCATCTAATTTTTTCATGTAAAATACTTTTAGATTTATATATATTTATAATTAATATGAAGGACATTTTAGCCTGTTGAACCCAAGAAATACTTCGCAACACCATTTCACGAACACACTAACTACTTATTATCAATTGCAACACTTCTGTCAAAAAATATAATTATTTATTTATAAAATCAGCTTAAACACTCTATTTATTTTAATCAACTTACCTTAATTAATGAGCTCTTACTCTAATAAATTATCTTCAATTTATGAGGCAGTATTAATTGGACTTTGTATTGCCATTGTCAAACGAACTGTTTTGACTTGATGAGTTTAATATTTTTAGAAAATTATTTGGAGTTAAATTGGAAGATCGAATTTCAATTGCAATCTTCAATCTATCCAAGTTTCGTTTTCAAGATGCCAGTAGCTCATAATTTCGTCCAAAAACGTCGAACAATCATTTAAGATGATTTGTCTGCTTAACTAGTCATTCTGTTGATGTCCAACATTTCCATTGTCAATATTTCACCCTCTTCTCTCATATTTCTGATATATCTACATGATATTTCTAATATGAATATTTATATAGAACATTTGCAAGGTGTATATCGGTGTACATATTGTTTGTTAAAAGAAGAATCTAAATTGATTGAAGTAGGGAAGCAACGTTCTTACTACCTACTAAATAATTTTGGGTTGAATGTTTAAATTTATTTTACATTATAAACCTTATATACCTTATTTTACATGTTAATCAACTTGCTATGAGTAGCTTAAATTCCATTCTTGTGATAGAACCCTTCACTTGAGCTATTGGCTGATAAAAGGACATTAACTTAAGATTAGGTTAGCTGTATAAATAATTTAATGTAATATAATTAAGGAATATATTATGGAATAGAAAATCGTTTGACGATTACTCACATGTTTAAGTCCTTTTCTGGCATAAACAATTTGTTAAATGTTCCTTAAAAGCAACATAATTCTTATTATATTCCACAACAATTAAGTAAATTTCTTTGTTTCGGGAATGTGACTCTTCCATTTTTATAGCCGTTCTATATTTTCATACCCCGTATGAAAACACGATAGTAGTTCAATAAAATTACAGTCGGCGTCCCGCCTAAACCACTATCGTATTGGTCCCCAAGGCTCCAATATTGAAAAATATAAAGTTAATACCCAATAATCACATAAGAACAAAGATTACCACAACCTTTTTCTCTTTTAGATGTTATAAAATTTGTGGTCCAAACACAATAACACGTGAAAAGAGCTCTAACGAACTGATTATCGTCATGAAAGGTATCTTAGGTACATAAATAATGACTAGGTAGTAATATTTTTTCCTCAAGGTCACAGTCGAATCATTTTGTATAAACCTTTATCACGCTTTAAAAAGTGTTTTCGAGGAAGTTGGTGTGCTTCAACTGTTTTACATGGTAACGTGAATAATGTGGTTATGCTTTTTCTACAACTAGCAATTTAGGTCTAGCTTTAGCATCATAATGTCAAAATATAGCTGTCTCTCTAGGAACTTTAATTAAGCTTTGTTAAGTTCTTAAATCTATATCAGTAATTTATATGAAAGTATGCAGTTTAACGCTGAAGAAAGTAAAGGTGACTGATAGCCTGTTTGGCATTGCTTCTCCAAAATTAAAAGTACTTTTTTTTCAACAAAAGTACTTTTTTTTAGAATTTTGAGGTGTTTGGCAACTAAAAAAAAATATTTTTAGGTAGAAGCAGAAATAGTTTTTCTGCTGTTGGGGAGAAGCTATAAATATCTGCGAAGCAGAAGCAGTTTATTAATTTTCTTAAGACAGAAGTATCCTTATCAAGATTTCATATGTACCATATTATTCCTTATAAATTAACCATATCTCTCTCAAAATACAATTATATTTTTCTTTTTTCTATTTTTTTCTACTACGTACTTTTACAAATCTTCTTCCTCTAGGACTAATTTTTATTTCTAGGCATTACTATCAACCGTATATAGGATGTCCTACTCTTTAAATCATCTTTTAAAAGCAAGTGATTACTAGAAATTTCTAATTTTGTTATCACTTTGATTTAACTATATTTGATGTTGTTCAATAGCTTAAATTTATATATTTTACGTTATGTTTTACATTTAACTAAATAAATTTTCTAATTAAAGTCTTTTATGATAAATATTCAAAATTATTTTTTTATTTTTATTAATCCAAATGTAAAATGAACTTGGATGTCCTTTTCGTAATTTGACATTGAAAAGTACTTTTCGTAACGATTAACCAAACACAAATTATTTATCAAAAGTACTTCTCTAATGAGTTGTTCAAACACAAACTACTTATTATCCAAAAGTACTTATTTAAAAAGTACTTCTGCCAAAAGTACTTCTCAAAATAAGTAGTTTTTGGCAGCAATCCCAAACAGGCTACCAGACGTGTATTAAAAAAAAGTTAGAGCTTTTGATATTTTCTATGCCTACTCGTTTTTTCTTTTCTTCTTTTTTTTTTTATAAAAAATTATTAAATAAAAAAATGTTTTACTTATAAGTAATAAGCTGTTGTCAACCGGACCTAACCTTTAACTGCTTTATAGAGTATAAGGTTTTGATGTAACTTTTTAGGAAAATTTACGTTAGTTGACAAAATAAGCATACAAATTATAAAATATACCGATATTATTGAGAATTTACAAAACATAACGATAGTTGTATAGTTTATTACATAAAACATACCATTTCATATTTTTCCTTATCTCTAACACATAATCCTAACTTTTACTCTCTCTTTCTCTCCCCCTCCTCCACCCACTCGCCGGCGCCGGAACAGTACCTCCCTGGCACCAATCAGCTGCTACTCCGCCGCCATTTTGCTTCTCCTCTTCGTTGCTGCTGCCACTTTTCCGATCAGTAGTTGCCCTAATCTGCTCTGATCTGCTCCGTTGCTGGTCCGATTTTGTTGATGCTACGTGGATTCTCCGGTGGCGGTTGCCGGAGATCTAATCTGCTTATTCTCCTTTTTAAAAAAAAGATTTTGTACGTATATATCCGTGTATACACATGTATACCTTTGTATTCCCATGTATATGCATGTTTTAGTGGTTATGGTTGTTGGTGGTTATTGAAGGTGGAAGTAAGTGTATGTCTAGTTTTATACATGTGTATGTACATGAATACCTTTACAAGTATACAAGTGTATGTATGTGTAAATCATTATACGAATGTGTATGTCTGAATATATATTGTATATTTTTGTATGTGTTTATGTGTGTGTGTGTCAAGTCTAAGCGTGACAGATTTAATTTGTATATTCGTAGATCCTTGTATGTATGTGTGTGTCTAGTGTATGTATAACATATATTTTGTACATGTACATGTATTTTTTATTTATGTGTATTTTTCAACTGTAATTTCAAATTTTTTTAATATGTATATGTGTTTTTTTGTGTATTTTATAAAAAAAAAAAAAAAAAATCCAGCAGGCGCCGGCGGTGACTGGGTTGCAGCAGCGGGAGGTGATAGTAGGAAGAAGGAGAAGAAAACCCTAATTTGTTAGATTTGTTGATATTTGTATATAGTATGTAAAAAATATTGATATATTTTGCATAGTATATAAAATCAGCAATTTTTATAATTTTTAAAGTTAGGGTGGTATATTTATGTAAAAAGTCCTAACTTTTTTAAAATAACTAGATTTTGAGCGTAAGAGAGCACAAAGATGGTGTGCAAACATATGGGGCCTAATATAGATGAAATATGCAATTTTTACTTTCTTACATCAAAGTTATTGAATTACTTAAATTATAGAAAAAGCACTCAACTCTACCCAAGTTTCATAGAATTAACTCATTAAACTATTTTTGTGTAACAAATAAGTCACTCGATTTTGCCGAAGTATCATAGAAAATCATTATTAGTGATTGAAACTCGTTCTGTGTGATTGAAATTAGTGAGTTAATGTGATACTTGGTCTAAGTCGAGCGGGTTTTTGTTGTTACAAATTAGTTTAATGACTTCATGTGATACTAAATAAAAATCAATGTTTTTCTTTGGTTTTAATCTTATACTAGTGCTCCCCTTATAAGTATGATCTCAAGAGTGATAAACAAGACCAAAAGCTAGTTAAAAAATAATAATGTCCCACCTGGTCTAAGCAAACTCAACGAAAATGGGATTGGTAATAAGAAAGCATGATTTCTTGATAGAGAGCATCTTACTCTTTGGTGAATTTAGTCGGTATAAAATTGAAAAATATTACATTGCCTCTCAAATTGGGATAAGGAAAGATGGAATGTAGGACACATTACGACCTCCAAGTGGATAAGGGGTCTAATTGTTGAAAGGTTATTTGCATGGGCAGTGTGCAAGCAATTTGCCAGGTTGGGATGAAAGAAAATTCAAAGCAAACGAGTAAAATGTGGTTAGCTTTTATGATAGGACCCAATAGACGACGAACAATTTCCAAAAAATATTCCACATATTGCCTGTTGGTCCCATAACGTTGATCCATGTCCTGCTTTATATAGTTGTACTTTTGATGTCTAAACATAAGAATGGTGATTCTATATCCACCTCGGATTGACGTAAGACCTACCAAGTTTTCGGAAACAAAAAAACATAAGATTGGTGATTCTATATTTTGTGTTGCACTTTTGTTAGAGTGCGTGTTTAGAGAGCAATAGTAAATGGTACCCTAATAGTGTCTAATTATTAGAGTACTTATTGCACATTATTATTATGAAGTCAAGAATTTGTTCTGTTGTTTGTTTTTTTTTCTTTTTTTTTTTTTTTGCAAAAGATTTGTTTATCTTACAAAATTACTTTCTGCATCATTTTTAGTTTGTTGGTGTTCAAGCATATCACCTCTTGTTCATGGTTGTATAAAGGGGTTTAAATTTGTTTGAATAATAATAATAATAATAATAATAATAATAATAATAAGTAGCATCAGTAGTAGAAGAGTAGTAGTAGTTCTGAAATACTTAGATGTCTTTATCGATTGAGTATAAATAGATGACATACGCTGATCATACTTAAATTCTAATTGTAAAAGATGTTCTCATACATTATATTCTTATGAGAAATCTTTCACTAAGTTTTTGAGTTGAAGAAAAGAGTTTGCGTTCAATTCTTTTGTTGATAGGAACAAAAATAATACAAATGAGAGAGAAGGAAAAGTAACTTATAAACGAGACTTCTTGAGTTGACTCAGAATGGTAAAACCTGAGTCAACTCATACTTCCTTTGGACAACAAGTGAAAAGATCTTTTTCTATCAACAATATATTACGCATGTACCTCAGGACTATTGCCGTAAAATCTTCTCTCCACTACACTTCATTTCTCTACTTCTATCTTAATTATTTCTACTTTTCTTTTTCTTCTAAAGGGGTTTCTTAACAATAACATTAATTCACTTTGAATTTCATTCTTTTATATGTGAACTGAATAATTAAAAGCTCATTTTAATGGACATATGCTTTTATGTCGAGTAATTCGCAGTTACTTACATTATTATTATAATTGGATTATTCAAGAAAAATTAGTGACATACGTAAATGAAAGAAATTGTCCACTTCTAACTCCTTTCTTTTATTTAACCATTTCAAGCTCCTGATATTTAAGATGAAAAAAGGAGTTGCTATCAAATCGTTATACTTTTTGTAAATATATTAATAACTCTACAATTATAAAGTGACACTCTAGGTTGCAATTCCAAATCCTAGATTAGTCTAAATTGTTTGCATTACCTAAAAAGAACGACTTTTGTTTTAGTACGACACGACCACTTTGATTGTTTTACTTTCTCACAATCACTAATATTCTTGTACTAAAATATTTGTAGTAGTTATCCGATTCTGTCTTCATGTTATATATTAGTACTCCTATAATCTTTTATTTAAGCTAAATTGTTTAACCAAAATACTGTATGATACTACTATGTTCTAGCATTAATCTATTAAAAATATAGGATAGATTATTGATGATCTATACCTAACACGGCTACATGTATTTAACCTTTAGATACCAAGAGACGGTTTGTTAATTGTTACTATAACATATCATCATATTTACTCAAGCTTTCATAAACTACTCCAAGATTAACTTGAGAGAGTCGAATTTACAAACACGCATGCAGACATATGTCGGAAAAAATACCCCGTAAGTTTATGTCAAACTAAATATCTCAGCGTAATCAATTTAAAGTGACAATAAATCAAACAATGCTTAAATATTGAACAACTCGTTTATATGTAAAACTAGATTAGGTAAGCCCGTGCACAGCACGGGCCCAACATTGTTAACTTTTCTTCCTACGGGTGTTTTGAAACTATCATGTGATCTCGGTAAGTAAGAAACAAATTTCTTGTCTAACCAACTTGTAAGAACGTAACATGCAAAGACAATTAGATCATATGTCCTCGACAGTTCTCCCAAAATTGACCACCCTCAATTTTCTGCAATCAACACAAGGAAGTTCGTTAATTTAAATTGCAACTCCAAATTGGATATCTCATTTAAAATGAATTCTCATGAATGAGTAATAAGTTCGACCCAATCACGCATCGAATTTTCAAAAATATATATGTACACTGAGAAGAATATGTATTACTAAGCCATGAACCAAAAGAAAGAGCTTTGGAATTTTGGAATTTAAATTGTACTTTGTATATTTTCATTTGGCATCAGATATGTTACAGTACCATATAGGCCAATCCCAATGAAAATGGGACAGTATTCCTCTATTTTTGCAGAACATATGCAATAAAATAGTTCCATTATAAATGGCAAAAATAGAACAAAATAAACCAAGGAGACATGGTTCCTTTAAGGAATAAGGCATATGAGCTTTTAGTTTGCGATCATGAAATAACTGTAAAATTCAGGAGTCAGGACTACACATGAAAGCTACAATACAAATACTGTAATGTGTGATTCACTTTGAAAGATAAGTAAATACGCAACATTGTGAGTAAAAGATGTGTAACTGTGCAAGCATGAGAAATACGACTCATATTAACAAAGTTGCCATGAGGCAATGGAATTTGTCAGGCACAAAGCAATGCTCTCGACGCTCTCATATTAGATACTGCTTTGGTGCTCTCAATGATTTTTTATTTGCCAGTAATATAAAGGTTTCACCAATCCATTTTATTTTCTTTCCTCTATTTTGAGGTTTTGACTACTTTTATTGCACAAACTTGATCAGTATTTCAGCTGTATATAGGACCACCAACTCTGGAGACTTTTAAATAGCATATAAATCATTACCTAATGACATGGTCATACTCAACAATATAGTTCCTTTCAGCTACAGTACAAGATAAACATGTCTAGAAATCTTAGGTTGGAGGACTTAAGAAGTTAAAATACAACTATAACACATTGCAATAAAGTTCATGTCAATTTCATAATAAGATACATATGTTTAGATATCGTAGATTGCACATTTTAAGAACTGAAAATTGAACTACATAGATCATTGTAAATTATATTTGTAATTGATATACCTTTTTCCAACATTGATCGTACCACATAGGGTTTTAACTGTGTGCCTATAATAAACACTTGTCTAATTAAGAGAAAAGTTCAATCAACAAATATTAAATAATATAGATGTAATAACTATGCCAAAGAGGCCAGCCAGTTGCGAAAAATTATAAAGGAGCAATTAAAAGTTTATCTTATGTAATAAAGGGGGTTTGATAATCAAAATTTCAGATGTCGTCCTAGAAGATCATTTAGGAGGTATTATAAGATTTCAACAGCTAAATCATCTTCTCCTCTCATCATCTTGTGGCTCTTCATTAGATTCAAGCTCAAACAGTTCAAATGAATTTAAATAGAAGAAAAACAGCAGCTAATATTTAGAGATGAAGCACTTAATTCAGGCAACAATTGCTCAATGTAAAACTTATTAGTACCATTCAAGAAAGACATTAGACATCTGCTAATAGTTAGCTTCCAGATTGATAAGCGAAGAAAAGGAATCTGGACTTCCAAATTTGTGACAAATACTCTAACTAATAAGAAAGCTTTTTGAACACAGTCAAGAGCAAAATACAATATTCTTGTTGCATCGATGAATTTATCTAAAGACTTTCAATTCTAAGTACTAAATTGCAAAGTGCTATTAGTTTTACTGTGAATTATTAGAGCTAGTGATTCTACGAAAAAAAATACGGAAAGCATGTTTAACTCATTGAAAAAAGGTCTAAGAGAAACCATTTGCAGGAAAAGAAAATTCAGTATTACTTACTTGACACTGGCTTTAAAAACAATGGATCATTAACCATTCTAACTTAAATGAAGCACTTAATTCAGGCAACAATTGCTCATTGTAAAACTTATTAGTACCATTCAAGAAAGACATTAGACATCTGCTAATAGATAGCTTCCAGATTGATAAGCGAAGAAAAGGAATCTGGACTTCCAAATTTGTGACAAATACTCTAACTAATAAGAAAGCTTTTTGAACACAGTCAAGAGCAAAATACAATATTCTTGTTGCATCGATGAATTTATCTAAAGACTTTCAATTCTAAGTACTAAATTGCAAAGTGCTATTAGTTTTACTGTGAATTATTAGAGCTAGTGATTCTACGAAAAAAAATACGGAAAGCATGTTTAACTCATTGAAAAAAGGTCTAAGAGAAACCATTTGCAGGAAAAGAAAATTCAGTATTACTTACTTGACACTGGCTTTAAAAACAATGGATCATTAACCATTCTAACTTAAATGTTATCAGCATCACCTTGTCCTTAACCTCATTCAGCTGCGGAAACCTAATACACAGTAAAAAAGGAAAAAACTATCACAACTTACTGCCACATTTAGAAAGAGTTCAAATTTTGAAAGTTTAAGAAAAGATGAACTTTAACCAATCACCAAATCAAGCCAGAGTATCTGCTAAATAAATAGACATGAGAGAAATGTAATCTTCTTCTTGTTGCTCAATATTTTGGAGTAACTGATGCTATAATTTACTAAATAAGAAAACAAAACAAAAGTCTCATTTGTTATTTAGAGAAGTAAGGCAAATTAAATAGAATTTCCTACTCCAACGAATTATCAGAACCATGGAAAATTAGCTTCAACCATCAGAACCACATTGAAAAAATAGAGTCAAAATGGTAAAATCCTCAATTTCAAAATCTTAGGTCAAAAACACAAAAACATATAGAATCACATATTGTTAAAGGAAAAAAAACATACATGTGCAAATAATGAGAAAAGTAAGCACGCACAGCAATACAACTCCAATGATCATAAAGGACATACAAGGAAAAAAACATGAGAGAACTAACCTGAACACTATGGAAGAGGACGAATTAAGAAACAACAATTCATATAAGAAAAACAATTAACCAAGCTTTACTGGAAATAATCCAACTTTGAATGAGCAGAGATTAATTTGCAGATACACCCAAAAGCTGCACCAAAGAAAGAAAAGATGTGAATATTAAATTCACAAAAACTGAAGCAAAGCGAATTCTGAAAACGTTAGGAAGGAATTATTTTTCTCAATTTTTGTTGGAGTGAGAGAGATGAAAGAAGGAAAAGTGCTTCTAGAACCCTCGGGAGTGAGTGTGGAGTTCTTGACTGATCTAAATGATTTTTCCTTTGTAGCAAAAATAATTATGGCAAAATGACCAGTTTGCCCCTGGTCGACCGCTTTCACCTTTCTATATAATAGAAATAAATAGAATAACTATGCCAAAGAGGCCAGCCAGTTGCGAAAAATTATAAAGGAGCAATTAAAAGTTTATCTTATGTAATAAAGGGGGTTTGATAATCAAAATTTCAGATGTCGTCCTAGAAGATCATTTAGGAGGTATTATAAGATTTCAACAGCTAAATCATCTTCTCCTCTCATCATCTTGTGGCTCTTCATTAGATTCAAGCTCAAACAGTTCAAATGAATTTAAATAGAAGAAAAACAGCAGCTAATATTTAGAGATGAAGCACTTAATTCAGGCAACAATTGCTCAATGTAAAACTTATTAGTACCATTCAAGAAAGACATTAGACATCTGCTAATAGTTAGCTTCCAGATTGATAAGCGAAGAAAAGGAATCTGGACTTCCAAATTTGTGACAAATACTCTAACTAATAAGAAAACTTTTTGAACACAGTCAAGAGCAAAATACAATATTCTTGTTGCATCGATGAATTTATCTAAAGACTTTCAATTCTAAGTACTAAATTGCAAAGTGCTATTAGTTTTACTGTGAATTATTAGAGCTAGTGATTCTACGAAAGAAAATACGGAAAGCATGTTTAACTCATTGAAAAAAGGTCTAAGAGAAACCATTTGCAGGAAAAGAAAATTCAGTATTACTTACTTGACACTGGCTTTAAAAACAATGGATCATTAACCATTCTAACTTAAATGTTACTCCCTCCGTTCCACTTTAGATGAACCCATTTGACTTTGCACGGAGTTTAATAAAGAGAGAAGACTTTTGAAACTTGTGGTCTAAAATAAGTTATAGATATTTGTGTGGCTACAAATCATCTAGGGATGAGTAAAAATGAATATTTCTTTCCAAATTTAGAAATAGGTCATTCTTTTTGAAACAGACTAAAAAGGAAATAGGTTCATCCTTTTTGAAACGGAGGGAGTATCAGCATCACCTTGTCCTTAACCTCATTCAGCTGCGGAAACCTAATACACAGTAAAAAAGGAAAAAACTATCACAACTTACTGCCACATTTAGAAAGAGTTCAAATTTTGAAAGTTTAAGAAAAGAGGAACTTTAACCAATCACCAAATCAAGCCAGAGTATCTGCTAAATAAATAGACATGAGAGAAATATAATCTTCTTCTTGTTGCTCAATATTTTGGAGTAACTGATGCTATAATTTACTAAATAAGAAAACAAAACAAAAGTCTCATTTGTTATTTAGAGAAGTAAGGCAAATTAAATAGAATTTCCTACTCCAACGAATTATCAGAACCATGGAAAATTAGCTTCAACCATCAGAACCACATTGAAAAAATAGAGTCAAAATGGTAAAATCCTCAATTTCAAAATCTTAGGTCAAAAACACAAAAACATATAGAATCACATATTGTTAAAGGAAAAAAAACATACATGTGCAAATAATGAGAAAAGTAAGCACGCACAGCAATACAACTCCAATGATCATAAATGACATACAAGGAAAAAAACATGAGAGAACTAACCTGAACACTATGGAAGAGGACGAATTAAGAAACAACAATTCATATAAGAAAAACAATTAACCAAGCTTTACTGGAAATAATCCAACTTTGAATGAGCAGAGATTAATTTGCAGATACACCCAAAAGCTGCACCAAAGAAAGAAAAGATGTGAATATTAAATTCACAAAAACTGAAGCAAAGCGAATTCTGAAAACGTTAGGAAGGAATTATTTTTCTCAATTTTTGTTGGAGTGAGAGAGATGAAAGAAGGAAAAGTGCTTCTAGAACCCTCGGGAGTGAGCGTGGAGTTCTTGACTGATCTAAATGATTTTTCCTTTGTAGCAAAAATAATTATGGCAAAATGACCAGTTTGCCCCTGGTCAACCACTTTCACCTTTCTATATAATAGAAATACATTCTTTGCATTAATTTGTCAGTGTAAACATTATTGAGGAACAAGTTAAGTTTGCCCCTCGAATCGGCTCGTTTTGATACATTTGTTGTCCTAGTTAATAAGGATATCTTTTTAGATTAGGATAGAACGACTAACTCGGTTTATACCTCAATTTATTACTTTAAAAAATTCAGACATCTATAATAACAAAAAAAAGAAAAAAAAATTACACCCTATACCCATAAAATTTAAAGTATTTACAAGTCATACCTATTAAAAATTACACTACCCATAAAACTAAAGATATTTACCCAACCTACGTATTTATTATTGTATACCTTTGTTATGCCTTATAGGTGTATACCTATAGGTGTATACCTATAAGGTATACTACATAAATTATAGTATAAAAGTCTGGAGGGTCATTTATTACTGTATACCCTTGTAATACCTTATATGTGTATACATTATAGTATACTGCATAAACTATGGTATACAAGTGGGAAATTTTTATGCATAGCCATTTTTGGACGCGCTCAATGAGTTTTATCCACCGTTTCAAAATTAATTGAGAAATAGCCAAAAATTCGCGCGCACTCCAAATGCTAGCTTATGCTCCATTAGTGTCGGAAAACATCCCAGATTAGTCTCGGTATTTTATATTGGGACTTTGAACAAAACTTGTTCAAAGCCCCATTATTTTGTTATGGGACTGAAGCTTTATATATAAAGTTCCATAACAAAATAACGGGACCTTTAACTAACATGTTCAAAGGTCCCATTATTTTTATGGGACTTTATTCAAGGTCCCATTATTTTGTTATGAGACTTTATATATATATATAAAGCTTCAGTGTTATAACAAAATAATGAGGCTATTTTGTTATGAGACTGAAACTTTATATATAAAGTTCCATAACAAAATAATGGAGCTTTGAACAAACCGTATTTTATATTGGGGTTAGTTTACTGAAGCTTTATATAAAGTCCCATAATAAAATACTGGGGTTGTTCAAACTTCAAAGCCTCAGTATTTTATACTGGGATTTGTCCGGAGGTGGCTATTTCTCAGCAAATTTATTTTTGACGGCTATAAATCAATTAGCGCGCGCCACACAGGCCCTACGCAAAATTTTTACAATACAAGTCTGGATTGGTAGGATGAATAAATAATTTAGTGGGTAGGTCAGGTAATATTTGAAAGTAGTGAGTAGTGGTTGTAACTATTTTAGGTTTTGTGGGTATTTTTGTAAGTGTCAAAAAAAAAGAAAAAGAAATTAAGATAAAAGAAAGAAAGAAAGAAAGAAAGAAAGCGCTACCGGCTACTTAGAGCTAGAATCAGAAATTAAGATAGTCAAAACAACATTTGATAAAATCGGCAGATGAGATATTGCTATGAGTAAATATATTTAAGAGTTGGTGACATAATTTCTTAATTTATTCATTTTTATGTTTTCGTTAGTTATTAAAGATTGTAAGTGCACGAAAGTAAATAATTAGATACAACAATATTCCACTCATAAGCATCTTCTTATATGCATTAATGTATATGAATATGGAATATGGTCAACTAAGCCCCACCATATCCTATTATTGATCTAAGATTATCCAAATTATCACTCAATTGTGATTTAGCTGGATAATTGATATTATCTCCAGATTGCGGTGCAGTCACGACTCCCAATGATAATCTTTCCACATTAATGGGATATATATGTTAATTATCACATCCACAAGATTTTTAGCTACATTGTGATGTCAATTTGTTTTTCCTGTTTTTCAAAAATATGTTTAAATTAACCTTCATCAAATTCACTTAAACTCCAAAGAAACAAAAAGATATATACTGCTTGTTCGTAGTATATGAGAGAGGCTCATAACATGATAGTATAAAAGTCACAATAAATTATGGAGTAGTTAAGTGTTATTTTATGTAGAATTAATGTTTTATAGTACTGGTTGAAGAGTTTGATGAACATTTTTATTTATTTATAATGAAGGTTATATGTAAATAGATTAGATATGTAAATGGATTAATTATGTAAATTGTATATTCGGCCAAGCCCGTTAGGTTTACTTAGTTCCTAAGTTAGGTTTAGGTTTGGGTTTTCTCTAGGATTATCTTGTATAAATAGGGAACTCCCTTCATCAATGAAAGCAAGAGTTTTCACCCAAACATTGTTTCTCTCGTGTGAGTGTGTTCGGTTTTTACATGGTATCAGAGCCATCGTGAAACTCTTCAAGTAGAAAAGTAATGGAGGCTCCAAAAGGTGATGGTGCAGTCGTACGGAAGACAATCTCTCCGTACGATATCACCTCGAATGATAATCCTGGTTTGATTATCACGCAGGTCCAGTTGACCAGTGAAAACTATGAGGAATGAGCGCGGTCGGTTAGAACGGCGCTGCGTGCAAGGAAGAAGTTTGGTTTTGTTGACGGATCGATCAAGATGCCCAATGAAAAGTCGATCGATTATGAGGACTGGTGGACTATCAATTCTCTTCTAGTGTCGTGGATTAGGAATTCGATCGAGCCTACTCTTCAGACCACCATATCTCACATGGAAGTGGCAAAAGATCTGTGGGAGAGTATTCGAGAACGTTTCTCCGTGGGAAACGGACCTCGGATTCAGGAATTAAAAGCGGCTTTGGCCAGTTGTAAGCAAAAGGGATTAACTATTGCTGCTTACTATGGAAAACTGGCTATGTTGTGGGAAGAACTAGGGAATTGTGATAAGTTTCCAACTCGCTCGTGTGGAAACTGCACTTGCAATCTAACGGTTGCACTAGAGAAGAAAAGGGAAGATGATAGGGTTCACTTATTTCTTATGGGCCTCGATGAAAGTCTTTATGGAACTGTCTGTTCCAATCTCTTGGCTCAGGATCCGTTGCCATCGATGAATCAGGTCTATCAAAAGATAATCCAAGATGAACGGGTCAAAGGGATGGCACGAACTCATGAAAAAGCGAGGGGAGGTGACAGCGTTTGCTGCACAACGATCACAGCCACCGAAGACAGGCTATAAGGAGTGTCACTTGTGTGATCGGGGAGGACATCCTCCGGAACGCTGCTATGAAGTCATTGGCTATCCGGAGGGGTGGGTGCATTATCTGAAGCAAGGTGCATCGAATGGAGGACGTGGTAGAGGAAGAGCTGAAGGTAACAGAGGTGGAAGAGGTCGTGGACATCAACAGTCTGGTTACAACGCTGGTCGAGGACGTGGCAATAATCGAGCAAATGCTGCTCAGGCTGAGCTCGAGAATGGAGAAAACGGACACATGAATGTGCCCGGACAGACTAACATGTCCGAAATAACAGGTGATCAGTTGCAGATGATGTTCGATTTGCTGAAAAAGGAGAAGGCAAGCACAAGTGAACCATCAAACGGTAAGAAAACTCAACCTTCATGGATTATTGACACAGGGGCGTCAAATCACATGACCGGTCAGATATGTGTTTTAGAGAATTTACGAACAATACCAAAGTGTCCGGTAGGTTTACCGAACGGAAGCAGTACGATGGCGACTCAGGAAGGATCCATCAGATTTAACGAAGACATGGTTCTTCACGGAGTGTTATATGTGCCCGAAATGACTTGCAACTTGATTTTTGTGTCTCAATTAATTAATCAAGTTGGTTGCAATGTAAATTTCACTACCGGGCTACGGGGAAGTTGATTGGAGTGGGTGAACAAAAGAACGGACTCTACTACTTTCGGACGATACCCGTGGTGAAAGCTGTGAAGGTCGATGTGGTAGATTTATGGCATCAAAGGTTGGGACATCCTTCGATGCAAGTAATAAAATCTCTTTCAGTCTTAGAAGATAGGGGGAAAGGTAGCGTAGAAGAAAATGCATGTGATGTATGCCTTAGGGCAAAGCAAACTAAAAATGTAATTCCCTTTGAGTAATAATAAAGCTACTGAACCTTTTGATTTAGTTCATTATGATTTGTGGGGTCCTTACAGAACTGAGTCTTCGTGTGGTGCATCATATTTTTTGACTGTTGTTGATGATTGTTCCCCAGGAGTCTGGGTGTTCCTGTTAGTTGATAAGAAAGAGGTCGGACAAAAATTGAAAGGTTTCTTTACAATGGTGGAAAGACAATTCAATAAACGAGTTAAGTGCGTTCGGAGTGATAATGGAACTGAATTTGTAAGTTTGAAAGGGTATTTTCTCGAACAAGGGATCTTGTTCCAAACTTCTTGTGTGGGGACACCTCAGCAAAACGGTAGAGTTGAACGGAAACATAGACATATCTTAAACATGGCACGGGCGCTACGTTTTCAAGCCAATTTGCCGATTGACTTCTGGGGAGAATGTGTGATGACGACATGTTATTTGATTAACCGGACACCCACTAAGTTGTTGAATGGGAAGACACCGTAGGATATCTTGATGGGTGTGACACCGAATTATGATCATTTGAGGGTGTTCGGTTGCTTATGTTATGCTCGCAATCAAGGACGAACAAGTGGCAAGTTTGAAAGTAGGAGTCGTCGATGTGTGTTTTTAGGTTATCTAAATGGGAAGAAAGCGTAGAAAATGTACGATTTGGAAGCAAAGGAGTTTGTGTTCTCGAGGGATGTGGTGTTTTACGAAAAGGAATTTCCGTTCGCACCCAAGGAGACTGAGGTCGAAAAACGGACACAAGATACGGTTCCTGTCACCGTTGCATTGGGGCATGAAGAGGAGAGTGTGCAAGGAAGGGGGAGGGGTGTTGAACCCGAAGTCATGACTCCGGTAATTGAACCTGAAGTTGTTCCCGAAGTTGAACCCGGGGAGATGGGTCGTGGAAAACGAACTAAGAAAGAAAATTTTTTGCTGAGAGACTTTGTTACGAATACGGTCCAAAAGATGAGTCACCGGGTATCGTCATGTGTTCGAAAGTCTGATTGTTCACTCGCTCCTCAACAACCCTCTGTAAGCCCTATCCTCTAGCACACTATGTCAATTGTGATAATTTCTCTTCGAAACATGTGAGTTTTCTTGCAGCCATAACGCAAGGACATGACCCTGCCTCCTATTCGGAGGCGGTGAAAAATGAAAAATGGAGAACAGCCATGGGGGAGGAATTGAAGGCATTGGAGGCAAACAAAACTTGGGAGCTAGTTCGCTTACCTACGGGGGAGAAGGCCCTCGGATGCCGATGGGTATATAAGATAAAGTACAACTCGGATGGAACTATTGAAAGGTACAAAGCAAGACTGGTGATTTTTGGGAATCGTTAAATCGAAGGAGTTGATTACACGGAGACATTTTCACCTGTTGCAAAGATGGTGACTGTCCGAGTTTTCTGGCCGTAGCAGCTGCCAAAAATTGGGAATTGCATCAGATGGATGTGCACAATCCATTTCTGCATGGTGATCTTCACGAAGAAGTATATATGAAACTGCCTCCGGGACATCGCATGACGGGGAGAGGAACTGTGTGTCGCCTTCGAAAATCATTGTATGGATTAAAACAAGCTCCCCGATGTTGGTCTGCGAAGTTGTCTGTGCAATTTCGACAATCATATTCGGATTACTCGTTATTTACGATGAAGAAGGGAAATGTGCATTTAAATGTGCTCATTTATGTGGATGATCTAATTATATCTAGTAATGATTCGAAGGCAATTCGCATTTTTAAGCTATATCTCTCGAAATGTTTCCATATGAAGGATTTAGGTGCCTTGAAATACTTCTTGTGAGTTGAAGTGGCAAGGGCTCCGAAAGGAATCTTCTTGTGTCAGAGGAAGTATGCATTAGATATCATATCGGAAGCAGACTTGTTGGGGGAAAAACCGGCTAGTACATCGATAGAACAAAACCATCGCTTGGCACTTGCGACTGGTCGTTTTATCAAAGATCCTGAACGATATCGGCGACTGGTTGGAAGATTAATTTACTTGTGTTTTACACGACCAGATTTGTCCTATAGTGTGCATGTGTTGTCGCAATTCATGCAGAGTCCCCGTATTGAGCATATGGAAGCGACACTTAGGGTTGTTCGATATTTGAAAGGCTGTCCGGGACAAGGCATCGTATTTAATTCTCAGTGTGATCTGAGACTGCACAGGTGGTGTGACTCTGATTGGGCAGGCTGTCCGTTGACACGTCGATCGTTAACAGGTTGGTATGTGTCGTTAGGGGACTCACCGATATCTTGGAGAACGAAGAAACAACAGATCGTGTCGAGGTCCTCCGCCGAGGCAGAATATAGATCGATGGCAATGACTATGTGTGAATTGAAGTGGTTGAAAGGAATTTTATGGAACCTTGGAATCGATCACAATTCTCCGATGAATTTGAAGTGTGACATTCAAGCAGCGTTATATATTGCTCGGAATCCTGTCTTTCACGAGCGCACTAAGCACATCGAAGTCGACTGCCACTTTGTTTGGAATGAAATCATCGGAGGAATCATTCGTCCCAACTATGTGCCTACGACCACGCAACTTGCTGATATCTTTACGAAGGCGCTGGGACGCGCCCTGTTCGAATATTTCCTTAACAAGTTGGGCATAAGGAACCCTCACGCTCCAACTTGAGGGGGGGGGGGGGGGGGTAATGAAGGTTATATGTAAATAGATTAGATATGTAAATGGGTTAATTATGTAAATTGTATATTGGGCTAAGCCCGTTAGGTTTACTTGGTTCCTAAGTTAGGTTTAGGTTTGAGTTTTCTCTAGAATTATCTTGTATAAATAGGGGACTCCTTCATCAATGAAAGCAAGAGTTTTCACCCAAACATTATTTCTCTCGTGTGAGTGTGTTCGGTTTTTACAGTTTACAAGAGAAATTTTTCAGAAAATGACATGGTATATAATTGTTTCGATATAGACTAATTGAGTTTCGTAGAGAGTAATTTAGCTTAATAAACAAAGGTTTAGTGGAAAACTAAAAGACAAATCAAACAACTACTAATTACTAAAAAGAGGAAAGAAAAAAAGTCACCATAAACAAGTGTCGAGAAAGGTTGAAATTGTAATGCAAAAAGGAATACCAAAGCACTTAAGAAAACACCCCATACAGTTAACTTTTCTTTATGAAAACGTTTTCTTTTCTTTGTTTTCATTCATTCCATATTCTTCAAAAGCTTTCTTTTAATGGAATATTCTTTTCTTTTCTTGGCTCTTCTCCTATCCACCCTAAAGCAAATATAGACAAAGGCCTATGTATTAGGTGCACACAATTACTCACACGGTACAATATACATATGACTCTAGTCTTATTCATTGAATTTAAAAGTAAATAAATCTAATTAATCGTATTAATGATTTCCGCATACCACATCACTTTGCATGTGTGTGGTCATTTTCATGGATCTTTTAAAGAGAATATATGAGAATAATTTTCGACCTCCAAATGCTCACCTTGTCCATCTTCACGATGCTAGTCGGTAGTAATTGTATCCAATAAATATTAATCTTGTATAACAACACACAATTTCAAGAAAACTTGGGTATCATTTATCTAGTCCATTGCTAGACTACAATAAGAATATACTACTATATGCATTTTTGGCTAATGGTCAAGGTTGTTAGTAAGATTTATTATTGAGGAAATTATGTAAATAGTGGTTACAACTCAAAAGTTCATCAACTTGAAATAGATGAAACAAGAATACGATAAAGTAAGTTAGATTTTGTCATTAATAATCGTTTAAGATAGATGTTTGACCATGAGCTATGATATAATTGAATGATAAGATACTTTTTTAACTCACACAAGTACCCCATGGCTTAGATATTTAGAAACAAGTGGATATTTTTCTTCATAAATGATACATTGATGTCAACTTAATGCTATCATATTTATTAAATGGCCCGTTATTTTTCTCTTGTAATAAAAAATTAATAGCGTGAACTTTGTGTCTAATTTTCTTTTATGTTTTTTAATGATTAGTTGTCACTAGGATAAATATTTATTTACACAGTAGTATTAACACCAGTTAAATCATTTAAGTGATAAATATGTATATAAAAAACCTATAAAATTTATTTGTACTCGCTATACACAAGGCGCAGCCTAGTAACAAATATGGTGATGTGGACCGGACACACTTTAATGGACAGAGTTATCCGAAACTTTATTAGTTGGTACTTGGTTGGTAGAGTATAAGTACAAGACATCCTTATAAAAGGTAATGTTTGTAATGAAAATCTGTTAAAAAGTAAACTAAACTGAACCTAATATCTAAATCTTTGCTGGGATTTATATTCTCTCTCTATCTGTTGTTCTTTTGTAATTCTATCCATTTCCCCCCCTCCTCAGTTCACCAGTATTTCTTTTTCTGTACCATTTTGATATTGTACCTTATTTATTTTTAGCTGAATTTGGAGTGTGGAATGTGCAAGATTTAATGCAAACACTTATAAAGATTGTTTAGAATAGGATAATTGAGCTATAGTTATTAAAAAGATTGAAAAGGGTAGTTTTAATAGATCTATACTTTATGCTTTATTCCTCTTTTAGTAGTTATTATTTGTGATTGGAAAGAAAAAAGAGGAGTTAAAGTTAGTTGGCGTTATTGTTACTGTTATCATTATTCAAATTCTTGTTATTATTTGTAAAATAGTTCATGTAGATTAGTAAAAGTTCATTTTAAAGATTCTTGAGGGGCTATTTAAGTGGATTGGATTGACAGAAGACGAGCCTGGTATTTAAGCGGAGAAAGGTAGAGGGTTAGACTCATTATCTGTCGAATTTGAAACTGGCACTTGGGAATTGCTCGGTTATAAAAAGAACTGTGCTTTTTGGATTTTCTTGACCGTGGATGAAAATGGTGAATGTTGTTGGATTTATTGGAGAATTGGATTCTTGGTATTGAACTGTTTTGAAGGATATCTGTTGTAAGGCTTATAAGTTATAACGGATCCGAATAGGGAAAATAGGGGGTGTGATTGTGATTGTTTTGCTGTTGTGGAGTGTGTATTGAATATTTTCCTATGGATGGGCTCCTGCTTTTCTTCGGATAGCAGGAGCCCAGTCACTGGATCTCCGGTATCTACAACTGGAGTTACGAAAAGGAAGAGCTTGAAAAAGAGGCTGAGTTCGAGAAATTCTTCCTTTGATTATAGGAAGGAAGAATGGTTGCACCGTGTTCCTGGGCGTATGTTCTTGAATGGCTCGAGTGAGGTGGCTTCAATCTTCACTCAGCAGGGTAAAAAAGGACCTAATCAGGATGCCATGATTGTTTGGGAGGTTAGTCAGTTTCTTCAGCTCATTATTGTTGTAAAATAGTGATAATAAGTGTTTTACTTGTATTCATGAGCAACAGCATAAGCATTCCATAATTGCTGCAGTAAGACAGGTTCGAGGGGTTAAAACAGTTAGCGGTTAATGGTTGTTTTTGCTTCAACTTGTATAGTATTTAGATGATTATGTTGATGTGTTCAATTAATTTCAGGTGGTTTACTTGAATCTTCAAGTAACTGCCTGATTGTACGAGTAGTTTTTACTGTCCATTTGATGTTTCTTCAAGGCATTCATACTTGCTCTACCAGTTCGCTCTTTCTTTAGCTTTCGTAGTAACAATAGAAAACCAAATCGACAAAGAGTGTAAATTATTAGAACCTAGAACTAACATTTTGGTGTAGGTTCAGGGCGACTTTGAACTTCGGAAGATCATATACTCTCTCAGACATGGATAGATGTACAGTTTGTTGAAAATGTGTAGGAAATTCAAAAAATACTGTAGTATTTCCATGTTTTCATCTAAGACAGCATAGGGATACACCTAATCACTAATGAGTACCCTTCCTTGATAAGTTTTTAATGGCTTTACTTACCTGGACAAGGTTAGGAAGAAAACCTTTTTTCTTTGGATCTGTTATTTTTTTCTTTTTTTCTTTTGATGCGTAGATTCTTGGTGGATGTACTTGTATGACGTGTTTCCCCGCTGATCATCATGTTGCTAACTTTTGGGGCTAAGTTAGGATGTAATCCTCCTTTTTCAGATATAGTTGTACTTGTTTCCTCTAGTCATGGTTCTGCCTCGATATACCTGTTGCAAAGCATTTCCTGATTTGTCATTATAATGAATATTTCAGAATTTTGGTTCAAGAACAGATACAGTTTTCTGTGGTGTTTTCGATGGCCACGGTCCTCATGGTCATTTTGTTGCAAAGCGAGTCAGAGATTCTCTTCCTTTGAAGCTAAACACACAGTGGGAAGTTGGTATAAAAGAAGATGACATTGTAAGAGAGACTAGTCTGAACACTAAGAGCAGCCTATACTCTGAAGATGCTTCCCATATATCTGCTGATGAGGAGTCAAGGGTGTCAATTGATGTCGAAGAGACTGAAAAGCACCCAGAGATCCTTCTGACATTAAAGGACTCGTTTCTGAAGGCTTATAAGTTTATGGATAGAGAATTGAGAAGCTATAACAATATCAATTGCTTCTGTAGTGGAACAACTGCAGTTACCCTTGTTAAACAGGTCCCTCAACGAATTCTGAAAGTTGAACTTGCTGCGTTTTGTGCTATCTTATTCTGAATATAAACCCATTATTTTTTTTCCTGTAGGGTCAGGATCTTGTAATTGGAAATATTGGGGATTCTAGAGCTATACTGGCTACAAGAGCTAAGGATGATTCTTTGATGGCAGTGCAATTGACGGTCGATCTTAAGCCTAATCTACCAGGTGCGTATAGTCCTATATCTTGCTGCCTTGCATGTTGCTTTCTTAATTTCAAACTTGCGTCAAACAATTTATGAAACTATGAAAGTATGGCTTATGCTCAACTTTATGATAACTTAATTGCTTCTAGTCCTAATTTCTAACCTCAGCTCTTATGACTAGTCTTTGAGGTTGCAATAATGCATTGAAGCAGCCAATGTTCATTGTCATTGATCGATGTTGCAAAAAATATTACATCCCGTAATCAATACGAAGCTTCTTCCCTTTCTTTTCCCCTTTATTCCTTTCTGGGCCTTATGTCTGTGTAAACTTCAGTTTGACCGATTTCCATCAACTGTGAAATCGGTCACAGTCCACACTGACCTTTCAGCCTTGGAAGAATCCGAATTTACTCTTTGGTTAACCTTCTAGTGAAAGGGTCTAAATTTTGTAATCTTAATATATACTCTATAAGATTAACCTCTCAAATTGAGACAAAAAGGGAGTTGGCTCATAAATATTTAATTATATACTCTATAAGATTAACCTCTCAAATTAACGCTTATGTTCGTTATGATTGTAGCACTCCTGCATAATAGTATTCTTGAAACCAGAGTCCTATCTTTGCATTGTTAACAATGCTATTGATGCCTCATCATATTACATCTTTTTGTTAAATACTTCTTACTACGTTTACAGCGGAATTAGAGAGGATTCGCAAATGTAAAGGGCGCGTGTTTGCTCTTCGCAATGAACCAGAGGTTTCAAGAGTGTGGTTGCCAAATAGTGACTCTCCTGGACTAGCCATGGCACGTGCATTTGGAGATTTTTGCCTCAAGGATTTTGGCCTTATTTCTGTGCCAGAAATTTCTTATAGGCGTTTAACAGAGAAAGATCAGTTCATTGTTCTAGCAACTGATGGGGTATGAGTTTCTTGGTATTTGTTGCTCAGTACTTATGTAATTATATTATCCCCAAGTTAAAACTAGACTTGATGACTATGCCAGATCTGGGATGTGCTCTCAAATGACGAAGTGATAAAAATTGTGGCTTCAGCTTCAACCCGTTCATTTGCAGCTCAATCACTGGTTGAAGTAGCTGTACGAGCCTGGAGGACCAAATACCCAACTTCTAAAGTTGATGATTGTGCTGTTGTCTGCCTCTTCCTTGATTCAAACTCAATTGATTCGTCCACTGCCTGCTGTACAAAAGACAATGACAAGACTTCCTTGATGGAGCGGAGTGAAGTTACAGACGATAGGAATGATTCCTCTGGTTCAACTGTACTGGATTGTTCTGGGAATATTCAAGAAGGCGATGAAGTTTCAGCAGAAGAAAACGAAGAACCCTCAGATCAGGAGGAGCTGCTTTCAGATGGGACAGAATGGTCTGCCCTTGATGGGGTTTCTCGGGCAAACACATTATTGACATTGCCAAGGTTTGTGCCTGACAGCGAAGAAATGAGAGCTGTCGGAGGAAGCAAGTCAAAGTAGAGGGTGATCTTTCCATTCCAACTCTCGAGTCTCGATTTATTGTTTATGCTATTTTAGTTTGTTTTGCCTTTTGCATTTGCTTTATGTGGCTTCATACCTTTACTGCGGGAAAGAAAAATGAAAAATATTTGATATTCTTTTGGACCGGAGAGGTTAGCCCGGCTATATTAGAGTGTCTGGGAATCATCCTCTTCTCTAGTGTAGCACTGCAATTTTGTCTAATCCATGTCAGTGTCTTCTTTATTCTTCATTACATTCTCAAGTTTTTTGCACCATTTGTCATTGTTATTCTTGATATAATTTGTGGCAATGCAGCATTTCAGTCATTTGGTTCAAATGCTAATCGTTTTTGGTTCAACTTGTAGATCGATTTTCATCGTTCTCTCCCACAGGTCTCACAGAATCTTTATACTTGTCAAACGCTGAGAAATGTGTTTTCTTGCATTGTTTTGTGGATTTAGGGGGTTGGATGTTTGGGTTCTTTTTATCTCAAATATTATGGAACTATCAAATGGTAGCTAGGAAGTTGTTATAGAGCTTTAGGAAGAGTCCAACATTATCTGTTCAGCATGCTTGAATCTTTTGCATGATTCTTTCAACTCCTGGACCAAAAAGATTATATTTCCCTCAATTTCTAACCACTTCAGCCATCCCACCTATCTCACGTCAACTTATGGTTTCCACAAAGCAATTCAACGTTCATTCAAGTTAAACTCAACCAAGCGTAACACGAGTTAAACACGAGAAAGAACAAGATTCATACACTTCAATTCACATTGAAGCAAAAGTGACGTATAAGAACCAACAAAAGAAACTAATTCGACCCTACACGTATCCATTGTCTATATCTTGCATCACCTTTAAAAAAAAAAAAAAAAAAAAAAAAAAAAAAAAAAAAAAAAAAAAAAAAAGAGGAAGAAATATCTGACACTAGCATTGCCAATGGTTCCTATATGCTTATAAAGCAGAGAAGAAAATATGCTGGTTCAGTTCATCAAAACCGATTCATTTTTTTAAATAATAAAAAGCTGGAACCTTCAATTGTTTTATGTAATCATGTACAGTGTTTCTGATATTCTCAGTGCAACAAATAGTAGAGGAAAGAGATAATTGACAAGAAGAATGTAAAAGACATTCTTGAATCCAAAGTAGATGCTGGTGAAATGTTGTGAGCACCCACTGTATACATATTTCCCGAGGCTTCATCTTTCACTTTGATGCTCGAGGAGCCTGAGATCAACGAAAAAAGTATGTAAGGGAAAGTCCTATCCTGAAAAGAGAACTCCTCCCGGACATGATCAAATGCATAAATGGGAATATCAATACTTGTTCAGAAAACAAACCGTTTAATACACTACAGAAAGTTAAGCAAGAAAATCCGTCAAATAAGTGCGAAGCTGAACTTACAGTCATATTGAGTCCAACCAATGGTCTGTTTTTCAAGATCATACAGAACAAGCTTGTTTGATAACAGGAGATCTGCATCAAAATGTTAGAAAGGTTAACTTGAATATGCCATCAAGATGTCGATCAATATTGTATCAACTTGACAAATGAGGGTTGCTCAAATAGAAAACACCCTCCACCTACAACCAAGAGGTTGTGGGTTCGAGTCACAGTAGGAGCAAAAGGTGGTCGGGCCACTATTTGTTTTCGAGAGAGGGGGAGGGGTGGGGCTAAAAAAAATGTTGTATCAACTTGAGCTCAAATATGACTAGCTGCACATTCCAATAACTTTGGTGTAAGCTGTAAGTGGTTTCAAGGATTACAGAAGAGTGGAGAAATACCTATAAATACAAATATAAAATAGCAGAACAATCAGATACTAATAATGAAGCAGAATATATGTCAAAGTTATAATCGATTCATTTTGTCCCAGGTCTGGAAAAGGATATCTACAACTATTACAACTTCATAGTTCCTTGCATCATTATCCTTCAAGGTTTTTAGCAATTAAGAGGATTTGTCTCGAGCAAATTAAAGTGAAAAGATGTTCACCCATGCTAGGTGTCTGGCTGTCTGCAACAAGGTGAAGTTCATAAAATCCTGTACATAGTTAAAATTCTTTTTTTTTTCTACTCCTTCTAGCCTAGTCTTAAACTTCTAAAGACTACTTAGAAGTGATTCAAGCTAAGTAGGAGGAGTAACGTGATACCTCCTAAAAGATAGATCTCATTTCCATCCTTTCCCTGTGTTCCCTCCAGCCAACCGATGCACCATTCATTGTCCTGCAAAATTTGAAGCAGAGGATAACTGAGATGAGATCTCGACAACAAAAGAGGCTTTTTATTCACATGTCATGTAAGCAACAAAAGACATGTAATAAACAAGTAAATCTTCAAGTAAGAAAAATCATAGTGGTTAGACAAACACATGCAGAAAATGAATGTGAATTAAAATTCATAGCAGTTGACAAACACATACTGATATAGTGTTCATTTCTCACCTTGGGTTTAAGGGGAAGTGTTGAAAGTCTGAAAATGGCTCCAAAAGGCGCCAACAAAGTTAGTCAAGTGGTATATTTATTTCACACTTGTCTATATTTCCTATAATAGTTTCTCACCAATATTTAGGTGTATTTTGGGGAAAACTGAAAATTCTAGGTAGGAACAATACAATTGGTTCTTTCCATCTCTTCCTCTCCCATTAAGTTTCAACTTATACAAACCAACATAAATTGTGTGTATACATATAACATAAAGCAAGACCAAATGATATACCATATAGAACTTGTACCTGGCATGATAACACAACATGACCAATTATGGTAATTCTGAATAGAGATTATGGGAAAGAAAGATTCAGCCTATAGCAAATATTTCATCTGAGCCATGCAATGGCCTTGGAACCTAAGAATTGTTGTTATAACAATCAATGGGATCCAATATTCTTTTTGGGCAACAACAAGACAATCATGTAGTCACTTTTTTTTTGCTTTTGAATGGGTAAAACGTCATGTAATCAAATAATTAGAGTAGAAAAGACCATAGTTAGAGTACTTACACGAACTTTGAAAAGATAATCATGAGGATAAGCTGTCAAAGAAAGATTTCCCACAAACTGAAATGTTACAGCTGGGAAAGCATCGTCAACACTGCACCAGCAGAGGAAGAACAAAATTAAGTTGATCAAGCTGAACTAAATTTTGAAACTAACGTGAGAAGGTAGAACCTTACTTTCCGTTGTGGTTAAAGCAGTCAAAATCCCCATCAATATGATGAGTCTTCAATTCTGGTTGCTTTGACATCAGCTAATAGGAGCAGAGAGTGGAAAATTAAAATCAAGCAGCAGTGGATAAAGAACCATGTTTCCAAACATAGTTTCTACATGTGCCCTCTGTGAAATAAACAGACTTAGCAGTTTTTAGATTGCTTAAGTTACCTTGTTCATGAGAGCACTATAGGCCCTGCTCGGAAGATATACTAAGGTAGTTCCACTGTCAATTATTGCCTTTTTACTGGATTTGTCGAAGATGGAAGTCGGAATGTTTAGAACTTCACCACCGACGTCAATATCTTTCAGAGCAACAGTATAATGCGCCCTAAACAGGAAGAGAATCATTTTAGTTCAATAAACAAGGTAATCAGCATCTATCACCAGGTCTCTCTATTAGTATGTTTAGGGTCTAACCAGGTGTGCTACAGCTAGTGTAACTTACATAAAAACAATTCTTCTTTTCTTTTACGAATAAATATAGACAAAATTCTCCATTAAACACCCACCTTGCAGCAATTGCTACCTCTAATGTTATCTTCATTAGGTGTAATAACAGTCAAATCATATTTGCACTCTCCCCTTCCCATATCCCACACCCTTTCAGAGGGGGATTACTATATTACAGGAGTGCAAAGAAACTTCTCTAATCGGTAACATATACATAAAAGTTTTAGCATATAATTAGTCTGAGTGTTATTTATCAGGCAGATATGCAAAAGAGCAGCGCATATGCTGCTACTAATACCCTATAGACGTACTACTTACCTTCCTGATTAACTGACAATCTATTATATGGGAGGCAAAGGTAGCATAGTCATTTTTGGTGCAACGGTTGCGATCCTTCCAATTTATGTGGTGCAGAACAGTAATAAATTTTCAGTTGCACAACAATGTTTTATATAAATAATTTTTCTGTCTGTATGTCTTATTTGTTCATTTCTTTTCCTTTCTTTATCTTTGTGGAGAGGGTGGGGGAACTAAAAGGACATACCGATTTGGGAGTAATGGGACTGAATTTACTTTCGGGTCAACTACTTGTCCCATAGCAAATATACCACCTCCTTTAACTCCATCCAGGCAATGTGCAAACATTTTTTTCACCGTTCCAGCTGATGCTAACTGTGAGAGGACAGACGAATTTGCTTCTCCAAAACCAATTATCCCATCAACTGCATTAGTAGATGTACCCAGGTCTCCAGATTGTTTAGACGAGCACCTATCTTGGATCAAAAACAGGTAGTACAAACACAGAATCAAAAGATGAACTACTTGCTTCTGCAGACTATAATATCACAGGATTGAGTTGCATTCTTTTGCATTTAGCGACAGCTGCATACAAGCATACTTACATAATAAAACAGGACAAGGGAAACTAGTTATAGAAGGACACCGCAAAAAGATCAAAGGTAGTTAAAGCATGGCAACCAGGACACAAGTTTTTGCCAGAGATGTATTGAGGGAAAAAAAAACCAATTTCAGCTGTTAGCAGGCTTTCCAAAAAAAAAAAAAAAAATAGTGAAGGAGCAACTTTATTATGTTTGATATAGGGAAATGGAGAAAGGCACAATCAATCTTCAAATTATTGAACTGCCAGCAATAATGAACAACTATGGTTGACTTAGAGACAGTGAACCTATTGATCAGTGCATTCACTAAATTACTAACTATATACACTACAACGAGAAGACATCAGGATACATATGATACACAAATCACATTATTCCTTTCCAGTGACCATCCATGTTCTGAACAGCTTCATAATTTTTGTACACACATGTGCATGTAAACCCTGTTCACATATTTACTTCTCCAATTCTTACAGCTTCATGTAATATGGTGCAGCTGAGACATAATATCGTTTAACATCTACATTTCCCAGTTCTCCAACTGAAGAGAGGTTTGAAGCCAAGTAATCAAACTGACTTTGCAATCAAACATCTACTTCAGTTGATTAGTCCACACAGCGTAGTATTACTCGAACTCATATTTCATATGCTATAACTACAATGTACCTCCTTCACTACCACATAAATACAACAGAATCTGCTTTAAGTACAACTGAGTAAACCATCACGCTGTGGACAAGTTCAAAAACATTGCAAAAATGGGTACTACAACTTGGTGAAGGAGTGACTAGACAAAGCGAGTTGACACTTAAAAAAGCTTATAAACAATGAAATTATGCACAGGATAATAAATGAAACGAGCTGGATTAGCCATTCAAGTGCATGCGTCGGACTACTTTGAAAATCAGCATAATAGATTTATGTTTTGATAAGTAATCACCACATGTTACTAGGACTAAACTTACCCAAATGCTACGTTTCCCTCCATGGGTGATGTTTTAAGGTCTCCAGACACTTGATCTAAATGAATGGTATCCTTTACAAAGTATCCTCCAGTCGAGCTGCCATCTCCATAAGTAACCAAATATTCACAGGGTTTTCCCACCTTGCAGTCTGAGTTGGCTGCATCAAACATAGAAGTGCAAATATCTTGCTCACAGGTAATTGATTTCCCAGTTGATGAGGTTTGTAAGTCATATTGCGTTAACTCTATCTGTTAGTGACCACAAAGAAAAGGATACAATTATTTCTTAAGAAACAGTTCAAAAGACAAATAACCAACTAATATATTCAATAAACATCAACAAATTACGAAACTTGGTCCCATTCTTCTGAATTGAAGATAGGCAAAATTGACACATAACTTGGAAGAAGGTACATACCCCGAGTTTACTCTTAGTAGGACATCTGAGACAGCGAGCACAGTTTACCCAGAAAAGGTCACTTCCAGTATCTACCTGGACATGATAGTCCTTTGAAGGTGTCCCAATCCCAATCTTAGCGAAATAGAGCCTGCATCCCTTATTGTATGAGGAAAATAAATAACCACAATGGCAAAGATTCTGAAAACATAATAGAATCTTCTCCCACTTTACTTGCATTTCCAGTGGTTAACTTGCTTAGCAAAACAACAAAGTCAGGAAATCAAAAAGGTTGAATTAAAAAGCGGCGTGCTACTTCTTTTCCTTCTTCACGGAAGAAAGGGCAGTAGGCGACAACAACAATGACAACTACACCTGAGTCCCAAATAAGTTGGGTTCAGCTATATGATTATATGTACAAATACAGATAAAAGTACTAGAAAATTGTTTAGACTATGGCTGACAGGAAAATTTGATTTTGAACAAACACAATCTCCTTATCTTTTAGGGTCGTCATGAACTAACTGGTATTCTTCTTCTAAAACAGGCTAGCAACAAGGAGAAACCTGATGATTGGTTGCATCTAAAAACCTAAGTAAACGAGGTTATTCATCTATATATATTTTTTTTTTAGATCAAGAAAAGAAATTGTAGAAGCTGGGATTTGAACCCAAGACTCCATCTTTGGAGCTAACTTTAAACATCTGCATTACCACTCCATCCAATTAGCTTTCAACTGAGAAATATCAATCAATTAATCTCCCTAACCAACCAATAATGTGCGACCACAACCATTAGCCGCCGCTGATGTCACCACCACCAGTGCCAACTACCATCACCACTGTCCACCATGAGTAACCGTGACAACCATCATCGTCAACCACGACTACCAACCACCTCCACCATCATAATTACCACCGGTGCATACCACCATCCACCTCAACCATCATAACCACTACCAACCACCACCACCACTACGAGTCATCACAACCAACCACTACCACTATCACCATTGGCAATAGCAACCACTGACCACCTCCACATTGTCAACCGCCACCACCGCAGGCCACCTCCACCATTGCAACCATCACCACCATGCCACTACTTCTAATGCACAATTACCACCACTAACCACCACTGCTAGCCACCACCAACCACGATCTTACAACCTAATAATTATTTTAATACTATAATATTTAGATATTTTATGTGAACATATCTTCATTAATTTATAAAGATAACCTACAAACATTTAGATATTTAGAAAATAAACAAGCATAATAGTATTTAGATCTATATGTAATATCTTAATATTCATATGTGTATTCAGCTAGAGATATCTCAATCTAAAAGGAACGAACAAATAACAGCCTTTTAGTGAACACTATACTCATCAATCCACACTAATCGGGTCAGTGGGTTCTAAATACCAGATGATTAATAATTTAAATTAAAAAAAAAAAACAAAATCTTTGGGGCGTATTGAAACTCGTCCGTTTGTTTTATACAACTTCCAAAAACTTATATTCATTATACAATTCAAATTATAACTCTTGTCTTAAATTATCTGACTTTTCAACTGTTACTCTAATATTTTACTTTTTACTTGCCCATCCCGTGTCCATTACTCACTTTGGAGCCCGATTAAGTTGCTTCCCACCAAACACGACTCCAATCCTTGGGCTCGAAACCAGAACCTCCCCTTAATGATGGAGGGGTGTTTACTTCCCACCACACCATTCAATCGATGATATTTTCCCATTGCTATCACTAATATATGGAGTAACAAATATGATAAAAAATTGTAAATTAACTAAAATAACCGGCTACCCATCCGCTTAAACAAAGAAATAGCCGATAGATGTATAATACATGTATAACATTGTATATTCAGATCAGAGTATAATCTATGTATCCGACATGAAAATGGAAACAATGATTCTGACCGGCTATTTGTGAAAAATCTCTTTAAATTAATATACAGTATTAAACTCTGTGTCAAATCAAACATTGTCATACGAGTAAAAGAAAATCAACACATTGCCATACAAAATAGGACAAGGTAAGCATGTAGGATAAAGAAACTAACGCTGCACCGGTGGGACTGCCATTGCCGCCCAACTGTAAGTCCGCGGCTGCGAGCATTCTACCATGACGACGATCATCATGTTCTTTAAGCTCTTTCAAAATATGGCCACCACGTCCACCAAATTTATGCTTCACATTAAACACCACATTCCCCTTCACACCAACCAACAAAACCAACAAAAGAATCACACACACATTTCTCCTCAGATCCATTATCTTTACCATTTACAACAAGTTATATATATATATATGTATATCTCTAACATACACACTGCATGCGTGTTCTGTTTGTATATATGTATTAGTTGTTGTGTATATGTTGGAAAGATTGTATGTATGAATGAATCTTTAGAGAAAAACAAGGAATAATAGTTTCCTTGTTATATTTTTGTTTTGTTTTTGTTTTGTGGGTGTGGTTTCAGAAAGGGGAGGGTAAAAGACCAAACGAAAATGAAAGCTGAGGAAGGGAAAAAAGGAAACAATGAGAGACAGATAAAGAATTTAACAGTGGAATGACAAGTGGATTGTCCAAATTTAGTAGCAAAAATCGGAAGAAACGTAGCATCATCCTTAGAAATTTTCTACTAATTGCTTCTCAAATTATTTATCGTGCTTGTTTTTAAAACTATTTTATTCTTATTTATGCATTTAATCTTTCACCATTCGTCAGGGTACTCTACTCAACAACTAGAGTCATCTCCCTTTATACTTTAAGCTTCAATCGGTCGAGTAATTTTAATTTTAAGATCAGTTAATACTTATGATAAAGTGGAAAAAGATTAATTACTTAATTCTACTTTAATTTCTAAAATGATAAATATTTTGAGACCAGTTTTTATTAATAACTAGGACAAATAACTTGAGATAGAGGGAGTATTCCATTGGCTTCTCTCAATCTACTGAGGGAGGTGTAATAAGTCGAATTGTTGCTACGTTTGTACTCCATATGCTAGCTAGCTAGTCAACTTTTAATTCTAATAATCTTTTCCTATCGTAAAGACCATTATTTTTTTTATTTTTTTAATTATTGGCAATAAAATTAGTCAACTCATTGATTAAAAAATTGGCTCTTCTCTCTAGAAATATATGTATTGACAGGGTTGTTGCATGGGAAAAGCTTATTCTGCGACTATAGTAGCGTTTGTCGTGTTGCTGTTGTGTGCAAAAACTCTCTCTCGTGCTCCCCAGACTTTCAAAGTTTGGACCGTTAGCTGAAATTTATTAGTATGAAATAATTTGGGGATTGAAATTTAATTTGGATTGGTTACTTTTGTCCTTCAAGTTTACTAATTCAATGCTATTTTTGTATTTTACCAATGACTATCATCCTCACTCGTAGAATTATACTGGTGTGTTGTTGTTATCAATGACTATTTGGAGCAGTTTGAAGATAAAATAATTTATTTTTTGTGTAAAAAATAAAAAGAAAGAGAGAAATAAAAAAAATTAAAATAATATTCATACGATGAGATGAGATCTTGAATTCAACTTGAATATAAGTTTTTTTCCACCCACAAAATTTATAAGTAAAATACATGCCCAACTTCAATTTCAAAACACAATTTGTTTTTCAAATTTCGACAAAATCTATGTCCAAACGACTACTAAGTTCCAATAGTGTTCACTTAACATCTAAGGGGTCGCTCTCGTTGCTGGGATAGGTGACTATAAATCCAAAATAAATTGTGGAATTTTTATTTTACATTTACCAATAAAAGTAAATACTTGTGTTCGGTACAAGAAGAGCTATGAAATTAAACTTCCGAGGATAAACTTTGGAGATGTCATCTAAAAACTAACAAGAGAGAAAAAATAACACAAATTTTATTGCTCAAATGCTAATAATACCTTACAATTTCTCATCTACTTCTAGATGACTAACACGAATTTAGCACACTATTTAGAGCAATGTTCTACTTAAACTGAAAAGAACAACAAAGTTTAATCAACGGTGTAGACTAACTTGAACTGGAAAAGAGAGTTTTCCATCACCAATAACAAAATTATGTCCACCAGCAGCCAATAGATTATAAGCTCTATAATTTACCATTCCCAAACTCTTGCAAGCATTCAACACAAAATCCACTTTCTTTTTCTCACCAACACCCACAAAAACTTTCTTAAAACCAACCAATTGTTTAAGTGGTGCTTCAGCAATATCTTCAGGTGGAACCCAATATACCATTACAACATCACTTCCATCTTTTTTCCCAATATTTTCAACTTCAATTGAGAAATCAAAATTCAAATCATCTCCACATTTCAAATCGTCGATAAGTACTGCAGGACATGATGGTACGTGAGTGCCTTGTGTATAGTTCAAATCGCGACAATGTTGAAATTTGTTGAGATTTACTTGGATTTTTTGTTTTGCTGATACTAAGTTGTAGGTGAAATTTGTGTAGCTAAGACCATAGCCAAAAGGATAAACAGTTGATCCATTGTAGAATTTGTAAGTTCTTCCAGGGTATCCCAAGTTATCAATTGGCCTTAATGGCATGGATGTCATTGGTAACATGTCCACATAACTATTTTCGTGCCATGTTAATGGTAGTCTTCCACCTGATAACACATAAACACATAAATTGGATAAATTTTCAAAGCTTTTGAATAAAGTTTCAAAAAAACACCACTTCTTTTTTTAATAATAACTAAAGTGACATAAAAAACGAATGAAGTAATATTGTTCTTACCAGGATTATAACGTCCAAAAACAACATCAGCAATAGCACGACCACCTTCTTCTCCAGGATAACCAGCCCAAAGGATAGCTTGTATATTTGGATTATTTTTAGCAAAAGAAATATCAACACCACCAGCTGACATTACTACCAAAATAACAGGACCTTTTGAGACTTTAGCAACTTGATTTATGAGTTGAGTTTGGTAGCCAGGAAGTAAAAGATCCACTCTATCCAAACTCTCAGCTTCAACACCCAAATCCAAACCAACAACTAAAACAGTTGCATCTGCTTTTTTAGCTGCCCTCATTGCTGGGAATATTAAGCTCTCATTCTTGCACAAAACTTCTCCACATCCTACTTGATAGTCCACTTTACCATACCGTGAAAACCCTTTAATTGGTGAAGTAAACTTGCAAGGAATACCTACATATATATAATAAAATAGTTAGTCTTGACACGACTTTACTCTATTAAGTTGAGTTGACGTACAATAATAATTAAGTACTCTATGATTTGAAACGTGATTGAAGTTGAGTACTTTGCACTATTAACAGTAAATTTCACTTATAAACACCAATTAATAACGTGGTAAAAGTGGCTATTTAGTGACATATTATCACAAGTTAAACGTGATCAAATAAGCCGTGCATATATATAACAGGGAGGAAATTAAGATTAATTTAAATTTGGTGATTTTTACCTGCATAATTGCCTATCATGGCTTTGGTAGCATTTGCATGAGGTCCAACAACAGCAATAGTTTTAACCTTTTTGGAATTCAAAGGTAAAACTTGGTCTTCATTCTTAAGAAGAACAATCCCTTCTCTTGCTGCTTGTGTTGCTAACTCAATGTGTTCCTCAGAACAAATTTGTTTTTTACCAAGCTTTTCAAATTTTGGACTACCATCAAAAAACCCTATCCTCATAAGCACAAAATACAAGTTTGTGAGAGATTCATCTATTTCTGATTCTTTTACTTTTCCTTGAGTCACTGCATTGCCAGCATAATTTGTGTAATAGTCGCCACAATCCAAATCCAAACCTACAAAAAATTCCACAAAAAGAAAAACGATATCGTATTACTGATTGTTTCGAGAGAGCAAGTTAAATTGGATGAGACATGTAAAATATTTCAATATGCATATATAGTTTGAGCCGAAAACAATCAAGGCATTATCAACTTACCAGCTTTTAGACCTTGTGCAACCGCATCTTCTGGTTCATCTCCTAACCATTTGTGACCATGGAGCATTACTTCAATGGAATCACAATCTGAAACTATGTACCTGAAAATGAAATTGAACAAACAGATTATGACATGTTATTTTTTATTTTTATTTTTTTTGGAAAAATCAAAGTTCGATTTATTACCCGTGAAGATCCCAGTCTCCTCTAATTTTGCCTTTTAGAAGCTTTGGATCAGCGCATGCTGGGATGCCATTAATCTTATTATATGAACACATAACACTAGTAACATCACCTTCTTTAACACACATTTCAAATGGTTTAAGGAAAGTTTCCATCATATCTTGCTCGGTCACCTTCATAAATTTACCACAAAGAATAAAAATGTTAGTATCATTGATAAAATTAGAACAATACAAAGTATATTGGGCCTTCTTAAGTAATGATCTAAAATTTAGAGATCAAATTAGTACCTTTGAATCAAAATGGTAACGATCAACACCAAGCCAATTATCGACATCATAAGCTGCATAATGTTTGCAACATGCAGCAACCTTAATAGGTCTCGAGTTCAAGTCAGTAGTATTCTCCGTTCCCTCAACATCTTGTAAACCTCTAACATAATTAGAGGCATACTTTCCAACAACAAAAGGATCTTCCCCAGGTGTTTCTAAGGCTCTTCCCCACCTAGGATCTCTTACTACATTGATATTTGGACTCCAGAATGTTAGACCAGCATGTCCTAGGTTAAACATGGCTCTTGCTTCTGTTGAGACAACCTGCAATTGAATTGTTCCACATCATAATCTTGATACACAAAATAATTATTAAGCAATGACTATATGCCTTGTTAGAGTAGTTACAAGAATAGGATTTAACAAGAAAAATTTATACTTCTTGGTTTTATAAGGTGACAAGCATTTTGGCCTATATATTTTTGTTTTGCTAAAATAAGAAGATAAGTCATAAACTTATCTTATTCGATACACACAATCCGTCAAATATCTGAAATTAATCAATACTAAAACATATAGAAATACAATAAGTTTTCTGTAACGCTCTATCGGTATAATGTAATATATGCTAGCAGATTAATAATAAATTACTACTTTTCTGATGTTATTAATTTTAACATGAAACTTTTTATGTAATTCCTTGTAACTAACATGGTTCCGTAAATATAGAACATATAAGGATGGAATTAAATGTTAAGTATAAATGAATGTAGGTATCTAAAAAAAAAAATTGCTTTAATCATTACCTGTCCAATTGTTTTCCACAATGATTCATTAAAAGAAGCAGCGGTAGTAATAACAGTAGGAAAACTTGTAGCCCCAGGGATTTTTTCATCAAAAAATGAGGCTAAACTAGAATGTTGTCCAACATTAGAAACACCATGTAATGCCTCGGACCACCATTCATATTTAGGAAGACCAAGTCTAGCAACTCCAAAAGCAGTATCTCCAATTTGTCGTACTTTTTCTGTTAAAGTCATCCTGTCGATCAAATCCTTAACTCTAACTGCATAAGGCAAGGATTTATCGCAGAATGCAAAATCATTCATGTCCAAACCCAACTTGGCAAATCTCGACGTGTCACAAACACGCCGAGTTTCATTATATGTAAGATCGTTTAGGGCTGTTATTGATGTATTGTAAGGAATGTGTCTAGCAGAAATTGTTGAAATGTGACATGAAAATAAGAGGGTGGAGAAAAGGTAAAGAAGAATGGTAGACTTTGCCATTTTTTGTTTAAAGTCTTTGTGTTTCAGGTTTCACAATATTGTGTGATTTGAGGGAGTGTTTATATAGATAATTTTGGATAAGTTACCGCATAAACTCAAACTTTGATACACTATATATCCTGTATGATCAAAACTTATTAGATCTGTTAATATTTGAGTTATCAAGATAACATTTCAATTGATAAAATCTATCACATGATAATGTTTACATGTTGTATGAAGTTTTGGATAATAATCCTTTTCCAAATAATTAAGGGTAACCTACTATTATTTTGCTTTACTATTTGATAGTTTAATTTGCTGTTCAAGGGACGTTTTCAATTTACAAAATTAAAGGTGATTTACAATGATAAAGGTTATTTTTCTTTGGATTATCTGTTACCAGTAGATGTGTTGGAAGAAAATATTTAAAAATGTAAAATCTATCAAAAATGTAATTACAAATTCCTCGATCTTTTTCTAAATTTTCTTTTAAATTACAAAAAGCGCCTAATTTCTATATTCTTATTCTTTTTAATCCATCAAAGATAATTCCTTCCCACTGCTCACTCTTTATCATACACCATCTTATCTACAAATCAATGAGATGCATTGCGTGACAGAGCAGGTCTCAGAAAATAATGAAGATGATCCTTGATATCGCTACTTCAGAGCAGGGTGCCTCCCCAAATTAAAGGCCCCAAATTTTTATGTTATGTGCTATATATTTACATATTGTGAACTATTAATAAAAGATAAGTATTAATGTTTAGACTTTTTTTTTGAACATGTGATATAGATTATATTTAGATACTACAACCGCAACAATATACGTAAGTGGTACCCAAAACTGGGATCTTAAGAATGATATACACAGACCTTATCCCTATCAAAGTGAAAATACATGTTACTATTTAGATAAATAATCCAAATTTTAGATAAACATGCAAATATGAATTGAACAATTTGATGACGACTTTGATAATTAAGAAAATGAAGTCTCTTGTACATGTATCTCTTGGAGTTGGATTATTTCTTTTAAAACGTGGACTAAATCATTTTTAAACTTCGAAATAGATTTCAATAATTTCAATCGTATCATACTATTTTAACATCTACTCCATAATTCCTCCATTATTAATATAAGTATCGTGTTTTACCCAAAAAAAAAAATCTACCTTATGAGATTATTAGATTATTATTAATCATCAACATAATTTCTTGTAAAAATATTATCTATACCTTATTAGTGGGCAGAGGTATCAAATATCTTCCCGAATAATCAAGACACATTTATAATGGTAAATAAAAATCCATACTTGTAAAAAAAAATTATTAAATAAATTTAAGGCCTCATATTATAGTCCGCTTTAGGCCACCGATTTTGTTGGGCCGCCCCTGCTTTAGAGGTAGTTGCTACTGGCCAATCTATTTAACATAAAAAGTGATTGTGACATACAAAAAACAAGAAGGCATCTCTAATTAATGATAAGAAAATATTATTGTAAGATTTGTAAACTAGTTGTTGAAGTTCATAGTTCCTTAGGTATTCTAATAAATTAATTGCAAGAGAAAGCTTGGTATTGCAATAGTCTTGCTATTTATAATAGATAGTTGCACAATTGACATGGCTATACTTTCACATGGACTAATTCTTAAATTAACTACTGAGGATTAAAGGACTTGTTGTATTGGTCTTTCACACGGACCTGCCCTATCAATTATCAATCTATACTAGGATTTTTTGAAAGTCTTATCTTTTCGTAATGACGGGAAGATGGGTCAAATAGTTATATTATTGATGTTACTCTATTTAATTGGGATGCGAGCCTAGCTAACATAGTTGACTTATTAAATCTGATCAGCAAGTACCCTACTACAACTATAATGCCCCGAATTAAGACCCATTATTGCATTTACCCCAACAAAAAAAAAAAAAAAACATATACCGTAAGAAATGTAATCTTTATTACTGCACGATAAACTAAAACATACATGACTTTTTAATATTTTTTCAGCACTTTTAAATAAACTAGGATAGTTGTAATAGAAATAATACTTTATTACAATAGACAAAAAGAATACACAATAGGTATAACGTATGTTAAAAAGATACAAGTATAAAAGACACGTCAAATAATCAACATTACAACAGAAAATGAAAATAACGTGATCTTTATTACTACACAGCGAACTGAAACACACATTACCTTTTCAAATAAATTAGGACGGTTGTTATAGATATGTTATTTATTATCAACAGAAAAATATTTATGATTTGTAATGTATGAAAAAAAGTACAATGACGAAAACATGTGTCAAATATGAGCATTTTCATTTGCTCTAAAGGTTTGAGTCTGAAACATTTTAGTCTATACCATCTGCAAATTTAAGTACGCATAAAACCATGTACTACCAAGTACCAATCATCGATCAAAGTAATCAGACTTTTGTAATATGCCATCATAGTGGGTTTGTTTGTAACCTCGTGACACATCAAATGAGTATGTCGTCTTGAGTTGAGAATTTCTCCAACATGAAAACATACAAGACTAACAGAATAATGAAATTGAAAAGGTGAATTTTGTATGAAATAACTGCTTCATTGCATAGTAAAATACTTTACAATGTACCCACAATTATGTCCAAACTATGTAATTAGCATCTCTAATCATGACCTATTTGTTTGCGATCGAGTATATATTCACTTAGAACATTGGGAACAACACCACGTAGCTCAGAATGGCGTTCATTCAACATGTGTGTTTCAGTAGAACATAAATTTCAATCAACCTTAGCTTGCAGACATTTGGCCTGTCATTGCTTTCGGTAATCTTAAAAATCCCCCCAGTAAGTAACCATACATTTACCCCTCACAATATATTGTCACATATTGACTTTTTTTTTTTGGTAAACTGTAAATGATTACCATTAACCTCCAAACCATTACACCTAAAGAGCACCTTAGTTCGAGTATCAAACTCAAGAACTTAGGCCTCCAACAAACACAAAACTAGTTACAAAGTTGCTGAATAAAACTCCTACATCTACCAGCTCTCCTTGAGGCTTGCAGCATATCTATTCTCTCTTTAGTATCCTTCTTAATCTGTGTAATAACAAAGCTACTATTCACACTAATTCCTTTGTATAGTTTCCAGTTCCTAGCCCTCCATGTGTGGTATATCACAGCACTCCAAATAGCAGCCATCACCTCCTTCTCAAAGTAGCTCCAGTGCTTGTTATTCACCCATTGCATAGTCTGCATCACTTCTCTTTGCTTCAGTTGGTGTCCTGTCCACTGTTCCACTGCATCCCTGAGTTCTTTAATCCAGGTGCATTCTGCAAAGATGTGTCTGTGAGTTTCCAGAACATCTGCATTACATAGGCAGCAGCTTGTATCATCAACTTGTACATTCATATCCTGCAGTCGATCTCTAGTAAGCAGCTTCTTTTGTGTTGCTAGCCATACAATAAACCTGTGCTTAGGCTGAGCCACTGCACTCCATATAAGTTTAGCAGTAGAGAGTTTCTGCTGGTTCCCCAACAGTGCATTGTAGCTCCGCGATACTGAGTACTTCCCTTGATTAGTTAGCAGGTATTGCCCATCTTGGTACCATCCTTGCATGCTAGCTTTGAGCTTGTTTAATTTCCTCCAGTACCAGCTGCTTTCTGCAGGTGCCTTGTGTCCCCATATGTCTGTGCTACCTTTCATATATATCCCATGAACCCATCTGACCCATAGTACCTCCTTACTCACCACTAGCTGCCATATTAGCTTCCCCACTGAAGCTACATTCCATTTCCTGCACTCCTTGATGCTCAGGCCACCATATTTCTTTGGCAAACACACTCTATCCCATGCCACTAAAGCTATCTTTTTCTTCCCTTCACTTGCTCCCCATAAGAATGCTCTACACTTTTTATCCACTTCTCTAATAATACTCTGTGGTAAGATAAAGGCTGCTCCCCAAAAATTATGAATTGAAAATAGCATTGCATTAACTACTTGTAATCTTCCTGCATAGGATAGATGCTTCATTTGCAGACTGTTGATTCTGCTTGTGATCTTGTCTACCAGATGCTGGCATTCCATCTTGCTCCACTTCTTTGAAGAAAGTGGTAACCCCAAGTACCTTATAGGAAAAGTTCCTTCAGCAAACCCTGTGATTGCCATTAACTGGCTTCTTTCTTCTGCATCTATCCCTGCCATATATATACTCGACTTGTCCAGGTTTGCATCAAGCCCAGTAGCTGCACTAAAATGTTTCAATGCCTCCATCACTCTTGTTACTGATGCTCTATCACCTCTGCAGAAAATCATAAGGTCATCTGCAAATATAAGATGAGTGAGTTTTGTTCTTCTACACATGGGGTGGAACCTGAAATCAGGCAGGTCTCCCATCTTCTTCAGGACCCTTGTTAAATATTCCATCACTATAACAAACAATAGTGGTGATATTGGGTCCCCCTGCCTTAATCCTCTTTTTCCCTCAAAGTATCCATAGCCTCTTCCATTCACCTTGACTGAAAATCTTGTAGTTGTCACACAGGTCATTACAAGTTGCACAAACTTTTGGGGAAATCCAAGTCCACAGAGTGCTTCTTCCAGGAATTCCCAGCTAACCATATCATATGCCTTTCTTAGATCTATCTTCATTAGACATCTTAGTGTTGTTTTCCTGGTATAGTGCCTCATTAAGTCATGGCAAATCAGGACATTGTGTATTAAAGCTCTCTCTTGCACAAATGCTGCCTGATTCTCCCCAATGATGTCTGGCAGTATCTGTTTTAGCCTAGAGCACAACACTTTGGAAATGATTTTGTATAATGCATTGCAGCAGGAGATAGGCCTAAATTGGCTGGCATACTCTGGGTTCTGCACTTTTGGTATTACTGCAATCATAGTAGCATTGATTTGTTTAAGCATCCTCCCATTTGCCAAAAATTCCAGCACTGCACTCCTAATATCAGCACCTACTATTTCCCATGCTGCTTTATAGAAGCCACTTCCATAGCCATCTGGTCCAGGACTTCTATTGCTGTCAATGCTAAACATTGCCTTGTTTACTTCATTCTCTGTGTATGGTTGCAGCAGTTTTAGTTGATGTTCCAGTGTTAACACAGGTCCATTCTTCAACAATCCCAGACTTGCCTGCACTCTTTGACCTCCTGGTTGTCCTAGCAGCTGCTGGTAGTAAGCCACCATTATCTGTGCAATCTCACTTGGCTCATTTTTCATCTCTCCATTGTCATTTCTGAGTTGGATAATGGCTTGCTGCATTTTCCTTTGTTTTAACACTGAGAAGAAGTATCTAGTGTTATCATCTCCTAGTCTAATCCAGGTGGCTTTGCTTCTTTGTTGTAGGTACATTTCAGCCAAATATGATGACTTCTTAAACTTTTGAGTTCTTTCCTTCTCTTCACATTGCAGGTTCTGATTCAGTGGGTCCAGCTGCAGTTGCTTTTGGACATTGAACAGGGCTTCTCTATCTTCATCAGCCTCAGTAATTAGATGCCAGCAGGTCTGAGTGTTCAACCCTTTTAGAGCTTGTTTCATCCTTTTCAGTCTCTTCACAATGCTGTACATTTTGCATCCCTCTATGTGGTTTCCCCATACTTCAGCTACTTTTTGTAGGAATAATGGGTGCTTTGTCCATGTGTTGCAGAAGTAAAATGATCTGGTTCCTATTGAGTTCTCCTCCAGCTGAGCAATTTTTATAGGGCAATGATCACTTACACCTTCAGGCAAGCAGGTTGCTTTACATAGTGGCATTTTAGTAAGCCACTCATTATTGACAAAAGCCCAGTCAATCTTAGAGAATACTCTATTCCCTTCTTGCTTATCACTCCAGGTATATCTACTGCCACTTTGAGGAACCTCTATCAAAGCACTCCTCTCCACACATTCCTTGAAGTCAGCTGTCTCAGCTACTACCATTGGGTTGCCTCCTATTCTGTCATCTATATTCAGTCCAGAATTGAAGTCACCAATGACTAGCCATGGTGCATCACAACCTCTCCTGAAGTTTATCAGTTCATTCCACAGGCTTCTTCTTTCTTCTCTTGTATTAAATGCATATACAAAGGTAAGAAAAAACACTTTCTGATTGCTCAGTTCAAGCACCTTACATGTTATTGCTTGACAGGATTTGCTCACAGCTTCCACTCTATACTGCTCAGGTCTCCATGTGATCCAGATTCTCCCATTGTAGTGTTCCTCCAAGTTTGTGATGTACTGCCATCCATCAAACATTTTATTTGCTATCTCTACTATTTTATTACTCTTTATTTTTGTTTCCAGAAGTCCAGCTAATGCTATATTTTGAGAGCTGCAAAGGAGTTTTACCTCCTTTTGCTTATTGGGGCCATTAAGACCCCTTGTATTCCAGCTAAGCAAATTAACCATGGCCAGATGGGGGTATTGAAGGTCCTCCCCCATGCTTGACTTGACTAGTTTGGGCCTGACTGCTAGTACCCTCATCTTCTTGAGCCAGTTGACTGAAGGAATTGGCTGTACTGATTCCCTGCTGCTTTGGGCTTATACTCCTATATACCTTGCTTGGACCAGCAGAATGTTGTCCCCCAGTCTGTTGTCTAGCTTGATTACTTCCTTGAGCTCCCTTAGTGCCTCCAGTAGCTGGTGTACTTACACCCTCTTGCATAGGCTGCATAGTACCTTGCACTGTAATTACCTCCTTCTGCACAATAACTTGGTTCTCAGTCTTCTGCTTGTTTTGTGCTTTCCTCTCAGGATCTACTTGCTTCTTTCTTCTACATTCCTTTTCTGTGTGCCCATATTTATCACAGTATTCACATAATGTTGGCTTCCAGTCATATACCACTTTCTGCTCAATCACTACTCCCTTTTCATTCCTAAACAGGACAGTGTCAGGTAGCTTAGCCCCTATCTCTACCTCAACTAGCAGCCTGGCAAAGTTCAGGCCCCTTTTCTTCTCTGTGTTCTGGTCTGCCATCAAAGGTCTCCCTACTAGACTTCCTATCTTGCTTAGCCCCTTTGCACTCCAGTATTTGAAGTCCAACCCCGGAAACTTTACCCAAATAGGCACTGTATACAGCTCCTCCCTAGTGAATTCCATATCCGGTGACCAAGCTTTAACTATGAATGGCTTGTTATCAAAGTGGTAGATGCCCCCATCTATGGCATCATGTTTCCCAGTTTCAGTTTCAAACCTAACAAGCATAATGCCATTCTTAAGCATTGCAACTTTGTTTATCCCATGTTTGTTCCATAGTCTTTGAATATACCCATTCAGCACATTAAAAGGGGGATGAACACCTAAAACATAACATACTACTGCATTTTTCCAGTACTCAACTTCACTACTAAAATCATCCAACTCGATACTTGTAATAGATTGATCTCCATTGATTATAGGCTTAACATATTCTAATTTGAATCCAGCATTAGATACCTTTGAGATGTCAAAGTTATTCCAGATCGAGCTAGGAGGAGCTGGTTTGGGCATCTCCTGTTGTTCAATTAGATCTACTTCATCTGCCCAGGATTGTTTTTTGCCTCCTTGTTTGCTGCTGCTTTGTGTAGCTGCAACCATTTCTTCCCATTCCTTCACTGTTGCCTTGCTCTGCGAGGTTGAGCTGTGCTTTACTTCCATTGTTTCCTTAAGAGGCATTGATGTATCTTTTCCAGTTTGATTTGTGTTTGAGCCAGGTTCTCGAAGTTTGTTTGTGGGATTATTACTACGTCCTCTTCCTACTGCTGATTCCTGAGCCATTAGTGCCTTCTGAGAGGGAATTCTCACTCTCTTTCCCATGGATGGTGCACGTTAAGCTAACGTGCACCGAGAGAGAAAAGAAGTCCACGCCTCATATCCCTTTTTTAGTCCAGGTATCATTATTCCTAGTTTTTTTTGTTGTCACATATTGACTTGTTGTATATGAATATAGATAACTGCGAAAATTAAGATTTTTTCCGTCTTTGGAGTCGTATACGAAATATCAACAAACTTTTTATACGAATATCGAAGTTGACATATTGAAATTGCTTTTTGGATTTAAATTGTATATTACTGAATTGTCATCATGCAAAATCTCGCATCCTCGATAAAATGGTACCTTCATTTTATTTTGGTTTATTGTGATGCTTTAAAGAAATCTAAATCTTTTTGATAGAAAAACAAGCTTTTTTAATAGAAAGTTAGATTTTGATTATTAAAATGAAAAAAAAAAATATTTTTTCGCACAAAATCTGGTATTCATATATAGGATAAAGCTTCATGTACTAGTTAAAAATAAGAGTTGTAGGGTTGAAATTCCGTGGATGTAAATCGACGTTATTACTGTTGAATTATACATCAACATAAGTAACACCAAGATACATAATTTGTTAAGGGTTTTTTACACAAATTTACACCCCAAATTACCAAAAAAAAAAAAATAGCAATAATTTTCAAATTACACCACATTGCAATATTTTCCCATCACATTTCATTTTTCATTACCTTTGTTCAACAAATATTTCATTTCATTTTTCCTAACCAGCATTACTGCCTAAACTCTCCGACCCGACCCAAATCTCCTTCGCCTCGATCTCCCCTTTCATTTCTGTCGTCGCCGTCGCTAGCAAAAGCAAGGCACCACCACCGGAATCATTAGGCCGGAGAAACCTCCACTATTCCGCCCATGGAGTATTGCGGTGTCGGATCTTACCTAGGGTTTCCATCTCGACCCGAAACTCACTGAAACCGCTGTCGACGATGATGAGTGTATTCACTGAAACTCACTGAAACCGTCGTCGCCACTATTCTGCCCGTGAGTTTTTTAACGGCGACGGAGACACCGGAGTCAGTTTAGCTTTATACACCATGCCGAAAGCGCCGTCGACGATGATGAGATCCGACGAGAAATATCAGGTCGCATTGACTAGCTCCGCCATGGAGATCCGGTTCAAAGACGTCGCTGAGTTACCTGCCTGAGTCGCCAATGATGTACGTCGCTGTTGGTGATCCGGGTATTGTTGATAACCCGGATAATCCAAGCGTTATGGAATTGGGATCTGTGGGGTTGTTTCTTCTTTATTTTCCCTTTGATTTTGAAACACTTTTGAAAAAATGTGGTCTCACTTTGGTCTGATTCTGTGAATAAGTAAACAAAAATTAATATAATATAGTAATGTATTCAAATTGTAATGATTTGATGGCTAGTTAATAATTAAATCAAGTTAAAGTTTTAATATAATGTAATGAAACAGTCTGAACACCATTGAAACAAACTGAAACAACTGTTGAAACAGTCTTAAACAGCGTTGAAACTGTCTGAAACAGTATTGAAACAATATGAAATAGCGTTGAAACAGTATGATACATTATGTATGATACAGTCTGAAACAACTGTTGGAACAGTCTGATATGGTCTGAAACGGTGCTGAAATAGTATGATACAGTCTGATACGACGCTGAAACAGTTTGAAATAGGGCTGATACAGTGCAGAAACACAACCGGAAATGGTGTAGAAACAGTTTGATACAGTGCTGAATACAACCTGAAATGGTGCATAAATAATTTGATACAATGTTGAGCACAACCTGAAACGATGCAGAAACAGTTTTGATTCAGTTCGATACGGAGCAAAAATAGTGCACATACTGCGCTGAAACAGTCTAAATAGCAAGTGAAAAAGTCCGAAACAAAATATAAAAAATAATGTGAAACGATACAAAAAGGTGAAATAGTTTGGAAACAGTGAGAAACAACACACAAGCGGGATGAAACAAATGCTAAAACAATCTAAAAACAACTAAATACTATCTATAAATAGTTAGATACGTTGCAGAACAGTGCAGATACAGTGAGATACGGAAAGATACAACGAGATACGAGGTGGTTGGTAGTTGATAAACATCGAGATACGGTGAGATACAATGGGATACGGTGAGGATGGGATGGGGAAAAGTGAAATTGGGGGGAAATGGGAGGAGTAAAAGTGAAATTGGGGGGAAATGGTAGGAGGAAAAGTGAAATAGGGGGAAATGGGAGGAGCAAAAGTGATAGTGAGGGAAATAGGAGGAAGAATGTAAGAGTCTGGTATGTTATGGGAAAATATTGATATATTTTTGCTATGTTTGTAATTAACTTGTGTTTTCCTCTATATAGGGTTATTTTGCTAAAATGATGCTATGTTTGGTCATTAAGTTCTAAAAATTGTACTTTTGTGTAATAATTCCATTTGTTAAAATGTCTAAGTTTTGGCTATTGGCTACAAATCAACCTATTTTTCACCAAATAGCAACTTAGACAAAATATCTACTGAGTTATTAATATCCGGAAAAGACTTTCTGAATGGGATAAGAGAACTTGGGATCGTCGATCTCTTCCTTAAAGATTGGGATGAGTCGTTGGCGGTCTTAGGACTTTCCTGATGTCGAATTCTAAAAACTCCTCACTCTTGTTTGATTCATCATAGGACGAAGTGGAAGCCTCGATTCATCAGGTGCAATCAGCATTACCTCCACTCCGTACTCCGTACCCATTTTGATTATCATATCCATCAAAGTAAAATTTTCATGCCCTCATTTTTTTGTGACAACTATTTCGTCAATTCATACTAAATAACGAGCTAATGAATCCCCACCTACTATTTCTTCTGATTTTTTATTTCATGTCTTATTTCATTTAGCAATATAATGGGGCAAAATTACACCCTCATACTTTGGTGAGTTCTTACAAAGGAAACTTTCTTGAACTCTTTCTTTTTAAGAACAAAAAAAATTTGCGTGAACATTTGGATAATCTGGAATGCGACGTGTTTGGAATGACTATTTTAGTGTATTTGTTTATGAAACAACAACTCCACAGAAGAAGTGCTAAATTAGCAATTTTAGGTTACTTTTGCGTGAATTTGTATCGAGCTACCCATTCTCGTTACAAATATTTGAGACTACCTGTTTCTCTTGATTTTGGTAACAAAAGTTACCATTAGGAGTGTTCATGGATCGGTTTGAATCGGTTTTTCTCTAAAAGAAAATCAAATCAATTAATTTATTTTTTCAAATACTTAATCCACAACCAAACAAATTAAGTCGGTTTTTCACTTGTTCGATTTTTTTTGGTTATTTCTGTTTGTTCGATTTTTTGTCGATGTTTATTCCCGCTCAAATTAACTTAATCAAACTTCTTACAATTATTTTTTCATATTTGAAAAATTGAATAGGTATCATTTGGCAAGATATCTTGATGATATTTAACTAACCAACAATGAAGGACTACAACACAAGTTATTTTTAACATGCAATAATTTGTTTGATTTATCAAAATAAAGACTAGAATGCAAACTAGAATACAAAGGCGAACTAGACTAGAATTCAAGAGCGCAAATATTAATATATGATGTACATCCATAAAAATTTGCATAAAAACACACATAATTATATATAACTATAATTTTTTAGTAGGTATTTATCTAATCAATTTGGTTTGGTTATTTTTTTATTTAAAACCAAAATCAAACTAAATTTCATCGGTTTTAGAAATTAGAAAGAGAAACCAAACCAAATTTAAATAATCTCGATTTTTTCTTTCGATTTTAATAAGTTTTAATTTGATTCGATTTTTTAATTTTCGGTGAAAAATTAATACTCCCTCCGTTCCAAAATGGTTGTCATAGTTCGGATTTCGAGAGTCAAACGAGTTCATTTTGACCGTGAATTTAACCATATCTTTTAGTTTTTGTAACGATGTTTATATATTTAAAAACTACATAAAAAGTAGTACTATAATTGACAATAATTAATAATTCAAAATATTTAAAAGACATATTACGGTCAAACTCTCGAAATCCGAACTATGACAACCATTTTGGAACAGAGGGAGTATATGTTACTCCCTCCGGTCCATATTATTTGATTTGTTGATTGTTTCACGTAGATTAAGAAATTCACCTTTTAGCATTAATTAAAAAGGTCATTTACGAAATTAACCTTTGTCTCTTTTAAATTTACTTATAGAAATTTGTGAGGACTTTTATAAAATGTAGTTAGATCATTTATTGACAAGGATATATTAGGGAAGAACTATTTAAAAGCTTTTTGAACTTTGAACAAATCAATTATGTTGGACCAAGGATAAAAGACCAAAAAATCAAATAAAGTGGAGCGGAGGGAGTAATGTTTTTTGTGATGGGTGCAATTTACTTATCTTCCCAATGAAAGACGGACAGAAAGAGAAATGAGAGTACTATAAATACTCCAAAGTGTTCCCACCCAATTCATAATTTGAAAATTGGAAACCCTGATATTTCCCACCACTAACCACAATCAAATTCCAAATCCCTAAATCTTCACCAATCAATTGCAAAAATGGCCGCTAAATCACAAAATCAGCCACCAAAACCCCCAAAAACCCCTAAAAAACAATGGTCCCTTGATGATTTTGAAATTGGTAAACCCTTAGGTAAAGGCAAATTCGGTCGTGTATACCTCGCTCGTGAAGTTAAGGTAAATTTATATTTTCATACGTGCCATTCCCTGAATACTGTGTGAACGTGAGATGCTTTGTGCACCGAGCTGCCATTTACATTCTTATATTTTCTTGAAATTTTGTGAAGCAGAGTCATTATATAGTGGCATTAAAGGTGATATTCAAGGAACAGATAGAGAAATACAGGCTTCATCATCAACTGAAAAGGGAAATGGAGATTCAGACGAGTCTTCGACACCCGAATGTGCTGAGGTTATTTGGCTGGTTCCATGATGAGGAGCGGATTTTCTTGATTTTGGAGTATTGTCATGGTGGTGAGCTGTATAAGGAGCTAAGGAAGAATGGTCACTTGCCTGAGAAACAAGCTGCCACTGTATGTTATTATCCTATTTGACGCCTCTTCGCCATTCCAAGAGGTGTTTGTCGTGTATAATTTGTGTATAATCTATGTATTCTGGCTATGGAATCTAAACTGTGAATTCGGCTGGCTATTAGTGTAAAGATCCCGATAGTTTATGTTTCGTTTGCCTAGTAGCTTTCAGCCGGACCTTGTATATGTGTAGATTCACTAAATAGGTACGAATAATAGATTGTTAACATTGTAGAGCAAATAGGTTGTGATAAAATGTCGAACTCGAAGCTCAATTAAGTGGGTTAAGAACGTCGCTACTAGGTTCAATTTTTAGCTGAGCCAAAAATATTGGGTGATTTCTTCTCATCTGTCCAGGCCTTGGTGAGTTATCCGATACCTGTGTTGGTGGTAGGCAGTAGGTACCTCGTGGAATTAGTTGAGGTACTCGTAAATTTGACCGGACACCACGGTTAGAAAAAATGTTGAACTCGAACCCGTGATGCTAAAATGTGAATCAGATCTTACAGCCCCATGCCCTTGCTCCAGTATTTAGATTGGAAAAGACTGGAAAAAAAAGCACACATTTTGTTTGCAGTCTTATGATTTCTGTATCTAGTTTGTTCAATTTGTCATAAGCATAAACTCATAACTTCTAGGGGAAAAGGGGATTCACATTGCTGACTAGCTTGTGATTGATGTGTAGCTTTGTTATTTGGTACTAAGCTATAGTTTGTTTCAATAAGAGCTGATTACCCCTCCCCTGATCTTAAACAAAGAGGATGGAGGTTGAGTCCTTTCCTTATCTATTTCTGCGACGCATGGTATGATATTCGAGTAGTTTCCTTTAAATATATACGGTGCTGGTTTGGATTGAATTGTTTCAATTTCTGGTTTTCCTTTTCAATAGTGCCTTTCTTACGTTATTTCCTCTACGGCTCATTGTTTAATGTTGAGCAGTGAATAAGTACTAGTACTTTTATTCCAGCATATATCTGAATACCATTTACTACGTATTAGTCAAACACATATACATTTCTGTGAAAAAACTTTGATTCAACTTCTTTCTTGTTGCTTTAGGTTAGTTCTTTGACTTTTAATGATTTGGTTGTTTCTGGTGCAGTATATTACAAGTCTCACTCGAGCACTGGCGTATTGTCATGAGAAGCATGTCATTCACAGGGACATAAAGCCAGAAAACCTGTTACTTGATCATGAGGTGTTGTCTTTATAACTATGTTGTCTCGCTTCTGTCACGAAGATTTCTTTGGTCGCAACTCATGTCGCTGTGGGCTTATATAACATAGCAACCTCTGATTTTTCTTTATTATGATTTCAGCTGTAGTTGTTACTTCAGTTCTACTCTTGATAAGTTAGAATGACAATCATTGGAGCTTGCACCAAACGAGTTTATCCCATCTTTCTCACCTGTTTGATGTTTTTTAGCCTGTATGGTAAAATTCAATTGCTAATATATTTAACTAAGTCTTATATTTGGTGTGACGTCATTGTATCATTTTCAGGTCTTTCAACCATTAATTCGCAGCATGTCCGCTGATCTCTAAGATAATAGTAGCTGGTCCAAATGTTTTCCTCCTTTGAAAAATTCAACCAGGATTATTACAAGGGGGACCTAGGGAGTGTTATTGTAAGAGTATTCTAATAAGACTTTATAACAGATTGGCTTAGCACGGTCCTTATAAGATTATGTATGTAATCCAGTGCTTAGGATGGTCCAGCTAAATAACTGGATTTGATTGTTCAATAACTGCACTTAAAAGCTATGTGGGTATTATGTACTGGTCCAGTGCTTAGCAATGATCAGCTTTTTGATTTTGTTAGCTCCCTGATCCTAACTTAGTTTTTTATGCACTGGAGCTACACATCTTTTGTACTTATGCATCTACTTGATGCCCTATTTATATAAATTATTACTTCATCAAAAAAAAAAAAGAAGCTATGTGGGTATTATTGACACAATGTGAAGCAAGAGAAAATATTAATTAGATTTTCATATGCAATGTAGGGTCGCTTGAAGATTGCAGACTTTGGGTGGTCCGTACAATCAAGAAGCAAGAGACATACAATGTGCGGAACTCTGGACTATCTAGCACCAGAAATGGTGGAGAACAAAGCTCATGATTATGCAGTTGACAATTGGACTTTGGGGATCCTTTGCTATGAGTTTTTATACGGTGTGCCTCCATTTGAGGCTGAGAGCCAGAAAGACACATTCCGAAGGTAAGGATAGCTGTGCTTCATCATTTGTGTTTGGTTGGAAATCAACATGTACTAACTTAGAGTAATATAGAATTATGAAGGTAGACCTCAGCTTCCCTTCAACACCTCATGTGTCTGCTGAAGCGAAGAATCTCATTAGCCAGGTAAAAACTAATTAGAACTTGTCTATGCTTTAATTCTGTAAGAAGAAAGAATGACAATAATAGCCACATTCCTTTCTAATGGTTTACCTTTGCACTTTGCAGCTTCTTGTGAAGGATTCTTCAAAAAGGCTCTCACTTCAAAAGATCATGGAGCACCCTTGGATAACTAAGAATGCTGATCTAGGGGAAACCAGCTTAAAGTGACGTTTTGAAATGCCACTGCAACCTTGTGGAACACTAGAAGGTGAATAACATTGGATCTTCTGTTTTCGCTAGACTGGGCTATAACTAACCATTGTAAATTGGGCGAATGGTTCAGAGTCTTTTACCAACCAAAAGAAACTCTGAGTCCTTTGCCCAATTTACACTGGTTAACACCTAGCGTAGTGAAAGTAGAAGATCCTACCTTCAGGTGTGTCAACTCTCTGTCCTATTACATATATTGTAATTGTCTTGATTCCAATAGCTTGTATTAGATGGACTGTAAATCCTTCTGTTCATCGGCATAGGTGGACTGCTTGCTGTTTTGCATTTAAAAATCCTCACCCTACTTGCTGGTGGACAGTGATATTCCTAGAAAAAGTTGTGTAACAGTTGTATATGTACTTGTGTTAGAAATCAACTTTTGGAATTTGTTAGCTCCCTGATCTTATGTTAGGAATCACTTATGTAATGGAGCTAACTCTCTTTTGTACTTATTGCATCTTATTGATGCCATCATTGAAACAACTTCGTTTTTGTATATGCCTTTCCTGAATATAATACTCCCTCAGTTTACTTTATGTAATTCCATTTTCTTTTTCTAATTGGTTCTGAAGAGGATGATTCCTTTTTAAAATTTTCAAGCAATTTAATTTAAACTTCATATTTCATACACTTTTTGATAGATGTATAGATATTGCAGCATGTTTAAGACCAATGATTGGAAAGTCATCCCTTCAATCTTAAATTCTGTATTTTGTCCAATATGGTCACTTAAAAGGACAATTTGCAGTTCTCCTTCTCCATCAATTTTTTTTTTTTTTTTTTGGTTTTACTTAAGTTAATTTCATTAAGAGTTACCTGAACTTTATAAGTACTAACTTATTATGTTTACAAGGCATAATTGGTGATAAATTAGGAAGTAGAAGTTGTCTTGAATTGTTTATATAGTAATTGTTGATAAATCAAACATTTAAAAATTAACGTACTTTATTAAACTTATAAGTTCTTCTTTAATACAATATCAGTCAATAGAAACAATAAAAATGTAGTAGTATTCTAACCACAACAATGATACAACTATTCAATTGTTTTACCTGCACGATAATACAGTACATTATGAAATGATGGGTGACAGCCATCCATACAAGCAATAACTTGCTTGAGATTGATATTACATGGTGGTAGTTGCGATATATCGGAATTTACTACATAGATGAATTGTTAAGTAAGCTATCATTGTTAGTTGTTAATGCATTTCCAGATATTGTTTCTCTGCAAAAAAGGTAAATATACTACACCATGATGCACGGTGTGAATATTTTCCCTATTTAGTACATTCACTGATTCACATTCGGAAAATATTGCAGCAACTAGAATTTATTTAGTACATTCACTGATTCACATAGTCGCAGTGAAATAAGTTTGATGATAAAATCTAGCACATCTGGCACTATGGTTGCTAAAAATGTTAAAAGTTATCAGTACTACTACACATAAACTTTGTATCAACATTATGATGTAACATGCAGTTTATGCGAATATCACTAGCTAGGCTGAAATTAATACAGTACAATAAAGTTAGACATGATGCAAGAAACTCGAAAAATAAGAACGATTCATTTGCAAGAGAAATTTACTCATTATAAGTTGCTAGCTTTCAGAAAGGCAAGTTAATGTATAACAATTACTTGAAGTATATTCATTTCTTGATAAGACGTTCGGCAATACTTGCCATTAATACTAGATCTAATTGTTTTCTACTCCTGTCTAATAGATCAGGCGTTGTCTTGCTACCAAATATTCTTTGACAATCACTCACTAATCTGGGACACCCTTGAAGTGCATTTTCCACGCCATTATAATCTCTTTTAGCTAATGTTAAGCTAGCATCTTGTAGCAAGCTTATCAAAATTCCGTAGCCGTTATCACAAATAGTGTACAAGTCTTGGATTTCTTTGCTTCTTGAACTTCTTTTCGCTGTCTCTATGAAGATACGATTTTGTGTAGCATGTTGTAATGATTGGCTGATAGCAACTCGTGTTACTTCAGTAGGAATATATGGATGAGTAGGTATATTTTGTCTAAAAGTATTCAAGCAAAATGTGGAATCTTGTACTTGATTGCATATACCCCTTAGCAATGCCTCGTCGTCAGCAGTGGTACACAACGAGGTCTGGAAGTAGAACAAGTTTGAAACAAGTACAAGAAGAAGGAAAAAAGAAGGAAAAGAGGAAGCCATTTTCTCTAGTAATTTGAGTGTACAATATTGCAGCGAATACAACTGGATATATATAGGAAATGTGATTTAAGCAAAATAGGAATAAGCTAAATTTTACAATCTTGAACTCAACTATGTCATTGCATTTATAGAAATAACATTATCTTTATCCTTCTTTGCAATCATTATTGTAAAATTTATTAAGTAGATAATGAATGATGCAGTTTTGGCAGTATTTCTACCTGATTAGTTAAGTGAAAAGGGGTGCGATCTATATGGTATATCATAATTTTGATGCAAAGTTTATGTGTAGTAATAAATTTAACACTTTAGCTATATTGCAAGTCTAACTTCACTTTGACTATGTGTATGCACTAAACATATTCTATTTACTGCAAGATTTTCCATATTTTAGATGTTAAATAAGGAAAATATTCACAGCATGCATTAAATTATAGTAGTATATTTACCGTATCTGCAGTGAAACAAAAATAGTAAAAGCATAACGACTAACTAATATAACTTACTTTCACATTTTATCTATGCAGTGAATTCTGATACTATCACAACTTGTACCATGTATCAATCTCAAGCAAGTTATTGCTGGTATGGATGGATGTCATCTACCACTTCGTAATCTATCACTTTGTATTGCATATATTATAACGTTTTGCAGGCAAGATAATGAATAAATTGTATTGTTTGTCATGGTTGATTTAATAACATCTTTAGTGTTTGGTTTGACTGATAATAAATTATACAATAACTTATAACTAAATAAAATATCTTTAATTGTTGTTAATATTTGATTCATAAAATTACTATAAATAATTCAAGACGACTTGCGCGCACTTCCTAAATTATCACCAATTATGGCTTGTAAATATAATAAGTTATTAAGTTAAGGTAGCTAATGAAATTAACATAAAATAAAATGAACATCGATCCAAAATCAGCAAAACAAGTCTTGGAACGAAAATAAACGTAAATGGAGAATGATAAGTGCGATAGAAACTGAGATGTATAGTGTAGAGTGTAGACGAAGAGGATGAACTTGTAATATGATGACGACAAAATTGAGTATAGGCCAGAGTTAAACTGGAAAATAAGATAATAAAAGATAAAATATGGATACATAAAAGAGAAATAACGTAACGAATGCACTATAACAAATTTGTGGTTATATAAAATAGATCTTTTCGTTGTTCTGTAACCGTGAATCAATTCAACGATATAAAACAAACAAATTTCAAGTAACAATTAAAATAAATATCGTAACTAACATAACAATACAGTACAATATTTAACAACTGTATAAATCCTCGTTATCTATGTCGCTCTACTTAATCACACTATGTGTGTCTATTATTTAAATTCGAATTAATGATATATTTCTATCATATATATGTAGTTGTTACGTTGAACAAGGTAAATACTTTTACGTCTAATTATGTAGGTAGTATATTTACTTTTCTTTGTGTTGAGTTGAATGTTTTGAAGTTTGACAAACGAAGGACCTAGTAGCTCTGGAAGAGAACTTGGTCCTTACGGAGAAGGCACGACTGATCGAAAAGATTATGGAATGCAAATCCATGCAGAACTAGGAGTAGTGGCGCGTGAACTATTGCGCATCCTAGTCAGCTAAAAGAAGTTGTGTCGTTGGTGTGTCTTTGAAGTATGAATGAGAGTTGGAGTTAAACAAGGAAAGGATCACAGGAAATCCTGACTTGCCATATCTGTAAGATTTCCTAGTGGGATACTACTAGGGTTACAAAGCCCATTTAAAAGCCAGTAATTGAGGTAGCCGTATTCAGTTATTCACCACGAGAGTTGAGAGCAATCACAAAGCGATCCAATAACTTTCAAAATGACTTAACTGCTGAGGGCAACTGTTGAAGAATAAAGAGTTAAACTTCGATATTCTGTCTAGGTTCTTTGTTAGAGTTGTCCTTGTTTTGTGCTAAAACTGGTTTTACCTACATGCTTAGTTCAGAAGCAACTGTAATAGGTGAATCTTGTGTGATTACTTTGTAAAGCTAGAGTTTAGCTTTGTTGAGTGATTAGGGTCTAGAGTGTAGCCCTTTGGTACAGAATTTTGTAATCTAAAACTTGCTTTTTGTGTTAGTGGATTGATTCTAAAATCTCAGAATGTGGGTCGTGGTTTTTCTCCCTTGAGCAAGAAGTTTTCCACGAAAAAACACCGTGTTCTTCAAGTTTGCAGTTTGTGTGTGTTGCAGTGTTTTTCGTGAAAACAGTTGTGACAAGAACAAGATTCTATTCAACCCCTTCTAGTGTGCATAGGAGATGCTTAGAGTATAACACTTTGTGTAGTATATTTACTTCATGTGTACTGAAACAACATTTGTAGAAGCATAGCAATAACAATTACCATTATAGCTTAGTTATTAGCCTTCACAAGTCATACCTGCATTGATAATGCTGATTAAAACAGCAGACATCCATACTAAATGCGCTATAAGCTTACATGCATTTTACAAGGAAAAGCGCAGATCCTCTGGGCATCTTATATAATTTCTTACAAATTAGTACTATTATTTATTCCTAAACTAGTAAAATACTAGTCGACATAAATATAAAGGCAACACACATTTCAAAGTTGTGGAACTACATATATACTACATAAACTAACCTAAGAGATACATGGATATATAGTATTCCGAATCATATGTAGATGGTAGATGAAGACTAAATTTTCTGTTAAATTAAATAAATGTCAGCTCGATTTTAACATGATCATCAAGCGTTCAAGATGAGTATGAGTTTTGTATCAAGTAGACACATATTGCACAGAAGTGGTGTTCAATAGGCCAGGACCTCAATTGAGGTGTCTAAATGAAAATTCTTGACAAGTATTTTTAATTTTTTTCTTTTGAAGAATAGTTAAAAAAAAATGATGGCCAAACGCCCCCATAAATGTTTCAAGAATTATCGTGCGCCTTTATATCCCGTCGCTCTTGAATATGAATCCAGAAACATATGAATGAAGATGATGCAAGAAACTCGAAAAATAAGAACGATTTATTTGCAAGGATAATTTACTTATTATAAGTTGCTAGCTTTCAGAAAGGCAAGTTAATGTATAACAATTACTTGAAATATATTCATTTCTTGATAAGACGTTCGGCAATACTTGCCATTAATACTAGATCTAATTGTTTTCTACTCCTGTCTAATAGATCAGGCGTTGTCTTGCTACCAAATATTCTTTGACAATCACTCACTAATCTGGGACACCCTTGAAGTGCATTTTCCACGCCATTATAATCTCTTTTAGCTAATGTTAAGCTAGCATCTTGTAACAAGCTTATCAAAATTCCGTAGCCGTTATCACAAATAGTGTACAAGTCTTGGATTTCTTTGCTTCTTGAACTTCTTTTCGCTGTCTCTATGAAGATACGATTTTGTGTAGCATGTTGTAATGATTGGCTGATAGCAACTCGTGTTACTTCAGTAGGAATATATGGATGAGTAGGTATATTTTGTCTAAAAGTATTCAAGCAAAATGTGGAATCTTGTACTTGATTGCATATACCCCTTAGCAATGCCTCGTCGTCAGCAGTGGTACACAACGAGGTCTGGAAGTAGAACAAGTTTGAAACAAGTACAAGAAGAAGGAAATAAGAAGGAAAAGAGGAAGCCATTTTCTCTAGTAATCTGAGTGTACAATATTGCACAGAATACAACTGGATATATATAGGAAATGTGATTTAAGTAAAAATATATAAATTTTATTTAAAGAAATTTAAGGTCTCTTATTAAGCTTCAACTTGAGGCCATCCCCTTATTAAATTCTAACAATCACTTGTAAATAAATCATTTCTGTATAAGGGCCTCGGCAAGATTTGACATCAATGCAAGATCTAGTTGTTTCCTACTCCTGTCTAATAACTCAGGCGGTGACTTGTCACCAAATGCAGTTTGACAGTCAGTCACAAATCTAGGACACTTGGAAAGTGAATTTTCTACGGCATTATAATCTTGTTTAGCTAATGATAAGGTAGCATCTTGTAGTTCTTGTGTCAACAGTCCGTAGCTAGTATCACAAATACCGTACAAGGCTTGGATATTTGGGTCTTTTTCATTTTGTTTCGCTTTCTCTATGAATATACGATTTTGTGTAGCATGTTGTAATGATTGGCTGATAGCAACTCGTGTTACTTCAGTAGGAATATATGGATGAGTAGGTATATTTTGTCTAAAAGTATTCAAGCAAAATGTGGAATCTTGTACTTGATTGCATATACCCCTTAGCAATGCCTCGTCGCCAGCAGTGGTACACAAAGAGGTTTGGAAGTAGAACAAGTTTGAAACAAGTACAAGAAGAAGGAAATAAGAAGGAAAAGAGGAAGCCATTTTCTCTAGTAATTTGAGTGTACAATATTGCAGCGAATACAACTGGATATATATAGGAAATGTGATTTAAGCAAAATAGGAATAAGCTAAAATTTTCAATCTTGAACTCAACTATGTCATTGCATTTATAGAAATAACATTATCTTTATCCTTCTTTGCAATCATTATTGTAAAATTTATTAAGTAGAAGATAATGAATGATGCAGTTTTGGCAGTATTTCTACCTGATTAGTTAAGTGAAAAGGGGTGCGATCTATATGGTATATCATAATTTTGATGCAAAGTTTATGTGTAGTAATAAATTTAACATTTTAGCTATATTGCAAGTCTAACTTCACTTTGACTATGTGTATGTACTAAACATATTCCATTTACTGTAAGATTTTCCATATTTAGATGTTAAATAAGGAAAATATTCACAACATGCATCAAATTGTAGTATATTTACCATATCTGTAGTGAAACAAAAATAGTAAAAGCATAACAACTAACCAAGATAACTTACTTTCACATTTCATTTATGCAGTGAATTCCGATACTATCGCAACTAGTACCATGTATCAATCTCAAGCGAGTTATTATATTGCTTGTATGGATGGATGTAATCTACCATTTCGTAATGTATCGTTTTGTATTGCATATATTATAATCTTTTGCGGCAAGATAATCGAATAGATTGTGTCATTTGTCATGGTTGAAATAATAACATCTTTATTGTTTGGTTTGACTGATATAATATTATACAACTTATAAGTTATAACTAAATAAAATACCTTTAATTGTTGTAAATATTTGATACATCAAATTACTACATTAATAATTCAAGACGACTTGCACTTCCTAAATTATCACCAATTATGACTTAGTCAATATAATAAGTTATTAGGTTCAGTTAGCTCTTAATGAAAACATAAAATAAAATGAACATCGATCCAATCAGCAAAACAAGTCTTGGAACAAAAATAAACATAAATGGAGAATGATAAATGCGATAGAAACTGAGATGTGTAGTGTAGAGTGTAGACGAAGAGGATGAACTTGTAATATGACGAAAAATTTGAGGATAGGTCAGAGTTAAATTGGAAATAAGATAATAAAAAAAAATATGGTTACATAAAAGAGAAATAACATAACAGATGCACTACAACAAATTTGTGGTTACATAAAATAGAAATAGATATTTTTATTATTATGCAATAGTCAATCGATTCAACGATATAAAACAATAAGTTTTAAATAACAATTCATAGCAATACAGTACAATATTTAACAACCGTCAAAACATGTAAAGGTCGATATATAAATCCTCGTTATCTATGTTGCTCTACTTAATTACACTATGTGAGTCTATGTATTAATATTCAAATTTGAATTAGTGATATCTTTCTATCATATATATGTAGCTGTTATATTGACCAAGATAAATTTTTTTTTTTTATGTATAATGATGTAGCTAGTATATTTACTTTTCTTTTTGTTGTATATTTACTTCATGGGTACTGAAACAACATTTGTAGAAGCATAAGAATAACTATTACCATTATAGCTTAATTAGCCTTCACAAGTCATACCTGCATTAATAATGCTGATTAAAACAGCAGACATCCATACTAAATGCGCTATAAGCTTACATGCATTTTACAAAGAAAAACGTAGATCTTCTGGGCATCTTATATAATTTCTTGAAAATTAGTACTGCTATTATTTATTCCTAAACTAGTAAAATACTAGTCGACATAAATATAAAGGCAACACACACTTCAAAGTTGTGGAACTACATACAACATAAATGACAGGACCCGAAATTTGGCTAGGCCGTGCGGGCACCCGACATCCTCCCCTAGACCTGACGGGCGAACCCTTACAATTAAATTAGAAAAATAAATATAACTCAATTCATAAATAAGAACAAGACTTAGAAAACACACAGACGTACTGATACCTCTAAGCTGTACAAAAGAAATTACAGCTGACTATCCAACATACTAGGTTTAGGGCTATCCAGACTAGACATCTAAGAGTACGAAAGAAGACAGATACCTCCTGAAGGGAGCAAAATGCAACTGAAGTAATAAACAATAAACTGGTGGCCATCCGGAATAAAAGCTGGCTCACCCTGATAGCTGAAGTCGTCTTCGCTCCTGAACAACGTGGCGAACTCAATCCTGGAGCGAACCTGCCGAAACGAAATAAATAGACAAGAAACAAACAACAAATAAGGGTGAGTCAAAAGGACTCAATAAGTGGGCCAGACTAGCCACCTCAAAGAATATGATAGCTAGCTAGGGGAAAGAGAAGCAGATAAACCAAATTCCTCTTATTTAAATTATAAAAAAAATAGAGCCAGATAATAACTGGAAATACGTATGGAACCAAAAACTCATAAACAACCAGGAACATAAGATAGACAGATCATATAGGTATATATAGGTATCCCGAACATATCAACAATCAGAAATACATCTTATTATATGCAAATATTGTTGCGGCGTGCAACCCAATCCATATGTTTATAATGTTGCGGCGTGCAATCCGATCCATATATTTATAATGTTGCGGCGTGCAACCCGATCCATACATTTATACCGCTGCGGCGTGCAATCTGATCCATGTATTTATAATGTTGCGGCGTGCAACCCAATTCATATATTTATACCGTTGCAGCGTGCAACCCGATCCCCGCAACCTAGAATACGAGCCAGAAATATATAGGTAAATTGAAATATGTCCACAATATGGTATACGTACCGCATACACAAAACACAGCATGATAGTCACACAATAGTCAGCATGCGGTGCAATAAAATGGGGTGAATGCAGTATGATGCAATGAGGTCACGTGTGACAAATAGATGGAGCGGAATCCTCCTACTCCGGGGTGGAATCCTCCTACCCTCAATATGATGTAAGGAGCGGAATCTTCCTGCTCCTAGGGCGGAATCCTCCTACCCTCAATATGATGCAATGGATCGGAATCCTCCTGCTCCTGGGGCGGAATCCTCCTACCCTCAATATGATGCAATGGAGCGGAATCCTCCTGCTCTTGGGGGGGAATTCTCCTGCACCCAATATAAATGCAATGGAGCGGAATCCTCCTGTTCCTAGGGCGGAATCCTCCTACTCTCAATATGATGCAATGGAGCTGAATCCTCCTGCTCCTGGGGCGGAATCCTCCTGCTCCTGGGGCGGAATCCTCCTGCACCCAATATGAATACAATGGAGCGGAATTCTCGTGCTCCTAGGGCGAAATCCTCCTACCCTCAATATGATGCAATAGAGCGGAATCCTCCTGCTCCTGGGGCGGAATCCTCCTGCACCCAATATAAATGCAATGGAGCGGAATCCTCCTATTCCTAGGGCGGAATCCTCCTACTCCTGGGGCGGAATCCTCCTGCACCCAATATGAATGCAATGGAGCGGAATCTTCCTGCTCCTAGGGCGGAATCTTCCTGCCCCTAAAAATGATGCAATGTAATACATATGAATGCAACATGATGCAATAATAACCCATCACCAGCACGGGACTCTCATCGACAGCCGGAAAGTTTATGCCAACTCACAGCCAGAGTACAATGCTCAGATCCAATGCAATACAACCAACAACAGGACATAATATATAATATAGAATGTAAATCCAAAGCTAAGGCGTAATGAGTACGCCTATCGGCAGCTACACACGTAAGGAACACATGGTAGATTATCCACGAGGCCAAGGGCCTCTAAAGAAATGGATACAAACACTTACCTTTTTACAAACTTAGCACAGCTACTCAACAACCACTTGTCCTTTGGATTCATTGCCAAACAATCATGCTTATTCAATAAGCAGAAAATATATCAAATTAGGCTAAAGGCTTCGTTCCCTACATCTTAGGGCAATCCGGTTAAGAACCTGATACCCTATTAACATACGCAATACGCAGGTCAGGCCTATGTACAGGGTTCAAAGTCATATAACCAAACCCTAAATGAATTATATTTATATGTTGCCCATAACTCACTGAGTACGAATATATAATCAATTCCATTATCAGGGTCCAATTAACCCTTTAAACTATTAATTGAACTTATTAAAACGATGTCTAATATCCCAATTTTTACTGTCAAAATATATTCAAACACACGTAATAAACTAAAATAATGCATTAAGATCATTACCTGAATGTTTCAGGGTAAAAATTCTATATTTCTCCGGCTCTTTTCTCATTTTCTGGCATTTTTCGCCTATGCTTTCTCGCACTTTGTTGTTTTTGTTTCGTTTTCCTAGTTTCTCTTTTGTTTCTATTTTTCCTTTGACTTTTAAGCTAATCCATTAGCAGCCACCTACTCTTCCTTTTGCTTTCATTCTTATTTTATCTTTTTCTTTTCTTTTTTTTTTTTTTTGTAAATTCGCTACGACGACAAAAATTAAAATAGAACCCTATGAAATTCGAAATAATCCCAAATTTCTCAAGTAAGTTATACAAAATATATGTAACGCACTCGCTAAAGTGGATCTCAAATCGAACTCTCGAAACTGAAGATGCAAATTAAAAGGAAAAAGATCAAATTACTCCCCCCGTTCCAATTTATGTGGCAGTATTTCCTTATTCGTCTGTTCCAAAAAGAATGGCCGCATTCTAAATTTGGTAACAATTTAACTTCAAAATTACAGTTTTGCAATTATTGAAATGATTTAAAACCACACAAACAACTTTGTTTCATTTTACACTACAAGTTTCAAAAGTCTTCCTTTATTTCTTAAACTTTGTGCCGAGTCAAACTATGACACATAAAGTAGAACGGAGGGAGTATTAATTTTCGGAACTTTAGCCGAAATCAGCCGAACAACCTCAAAATTCTCTTCAAAAATTAACACGTCACAAATAATCATACGAACCTAACGGCGATTTCGAATTTCGAATCGGAACTCATTCGCCAAAATTGAGCTCGAAAACCTCTTTTTAAGATTTACTGACAATAAAAACTGAAACTTTCTTCCGATGCCTACCAAACGAAGTCCGATTTAGTTTAAATTTTACAGACAGGTCCTAATAGACTTTACAAAGATTTTAAAATTATCGGCACGCCAATCGAAGTCCCAACTCCCGAAACGACTACTTAAGGTCGTTTCATTCTCCTCCACTTAGACTCTCGTTCGTTCTCGAACGAGCCTAAGTCTAAAGAAGAATTCACACGGATAACAAGAGAACTTGCACGACCTTTATAAACTACTCCACGAATATTATCTCATGATTCCAGAATCAGAATTATAACACGCACACCGAACTCTTGGAATAAAATATATCTGAGTAATATCATAACACTATTGTCCAGCTTATTCTGACTGGGCTGACCTTTCATCGATCATGCGAGGAGAGTTCTACATTTTCGAAACAAAGATACACGGAACTTGCATTTTTTGGCCTATGCTTTCTCTCACTTTCTTGTTTCTGTTTCGTTTTCCTTGTTTCTCTTTTGTTTCTATTTTTCCTTTGACTTTTAAGCTAATCCATTAGCAGCCACCAACTCTTCCTTTTGCTTTCATTCTTATTTTATCTTTTTTTCTTTTTTTTTTTATAAATTTGCTACGACGACTAAAATTAAAATAAAACACTATGAAATTCAAAATAATCCCAAATTTCTCAAGTAAGTTATACAAAATATATGTAACATACTCGCTAAAGCGGATCTCAAATCAGACTCCCGAAACTGAAGATGCAAATTAAAAAGAAAAAGGTCAAATTATTAATTTTCGGAACTTTAGCCGAAATCAGCCGAACAACTTCGAAATTCACATCAAAAATTCACACATGTCACAAATAATCATAAGAACCTAACGGCGCTTTCAAATTTCGAATTTCGAATTTCGAATCGGAGCTCATTCGCCAAAATTGAGCTCGAAAACCTAAAATTAAAAATTAATTAATTAATTATAAGATGGATGGATGATGCAGTTTTGGAAATATTAATTAATTATAAGATGGATTATTTAAGTGATGATTAAGTTTCTGGATTCATATTCAAGAGCGGCGGGATATAAAGGCGCGCGATAATTCTTGAGACATCTAGAAGGCGTTTGGCAATGAAATTTTTTACTACTACTATTATTATTATAATAATAATAATAATAATAATAATAATAAATAGAACTTCTTTTTTGGGTAATTATAATTTTATTAATCACCAAACTTGTACATTCAAAACCACAGCAAGCTTGACACTCAGCCATGCTGTCTCACATCAGGACACTACAAGAAGTAAAGAATTAGGTTTATCAACTAACATGAACATCGACTAAACTAGAAATTGAACTGATCTATAAACTGGGCTATTTTTCATGTAGCTCTCATGCAGCACATCACTGCAGTATTTTTTACTACACTATCTACCTCTTTCTCAATCTTCTCAAACACTCGCAGATTTATTTCAATCCAAATTGCATGAGTAACTTCTGCATAAACCATCTTGAATACTTAAGCTCTTGGTGATTTCCCAGCTGCATTCTGCATTACCCAGTGTTGTTGTTGCTCCCAAGTCTGAAAGATAGGAATCTGCCACTGTAACCATGAACAAACTCTGCTTCACAGATCCTTGGCATATATACATTTAGCAAAAAAATGTTCTCTTGTTTCATTATAGCTTCTGCACATGGTGCATTGTTGATTCACATTCATCCCCCACTTGCTTAATCTATCAGCTGCAAGTAGCCTTCCATGACAAACTAGCCACATGATGAACTTAGTTTTTGGTCTTGCTGCATTTTTGAACATAAGACACTCCCATTCTACCCTTCCACAGTCCCCTAGAAATTGCATGTATATCTGTCTAACTATGCTCTTTTGGCCCCTGAAACCAGTTTGTCCGGCACCTAAATCTTTCCCAGCTCCCAAAATCTTTCTCACCATCCAAGATGCTTGAGCAGACACCTTGATATTATCTATTAGACAGTAGACTCACTCATCTTGAACACGTGATTATGTTAAAATGAGATGACATGTATTTAACAGAAAATCTAGTATTTATTTAGCGGTATATGACTCGGAATTCTGTATATCCATGGGTCTCTGAGGTTAGTTTATGTAGAATGTATTAGTTCCACAACTTTGAAGTGTGTGTTGTCTTTATATTTATGTGGACTAATATTTTACTAGTTTAAGAATAAATAATAGTACTAATTTGCAAGAAATTATATAAGATGCCCAGAAGATCTACGCTTTTCTTTGTAAAATGCATGTAAGCTTATAGCGCATTAGTATGGATGTCTGTTGTTTCAATAATCAACATTATTAATGCAGGTATGACTTGTGAAGGCTATTTAAACTATAATGGTAATTGTTATTGCTATGCTTCTACAAATGCTGTTTCAGTACACATGAAGTAAATATACTACAAAAAGAAGAGTAAATATACTAGCTACATAATTATACATAAAAATATTTACCTTGTTCAACATAACTATATATATATATATATATATATATATATATATATATATATATATATATATATATATATATATATATATATGATAGGAATATAGATGCGGGGCAAATTGGAGCCAAAGCGCCAACCATCAAGAGCCAAGCCCGAGAGCACAAAGGAGCTAAGACAAGGGTACCGGATGAGGGTTCGAGAGTGATTTGGAGTCATGGACTTGAGCGCCAATGAAGGAGGACCGCCTACAGACTAAGGAGGAACACTTAGAGTCCATTTTAAGCCATTTCCAAGCTTCTCAGGAAGGGGGCGGACCGCCCACTGGACTAGGCGGACCGCCTAGTGACTGCACCACCATCTGGACTTTGGGCCGCCCATAAAAGGGGCGGACCACCTACTTTGGAGGGTGGGGAGCCTACTCTGTAGGGTGGGGCGCCTACTCTGCTGTTTGGGGGCGCTTGTTTTGGACGGGATTTTGACATGTAATCACTATTTTGGCCCTACGAGGCTTGTATTGATTTTATATCATTATGGGCTATTTAGACATTTTATTTAGAAGTGTGGTGAACTTATAAATACCACACTTAGTCATTTCATTTGGGGAGCGAGATTTTGAGATTGAAGATTAGACTTTAGAAGAGACTAGGTCCTTCTTGTTGAAACAATGGCTTTATGTATCTCTTACTTGGAATCCATGGTGGATCACCGCTAGTGTGACCCCATTTAATGGTTCAAGTCTCTTCTCCCTTTGAATCAATCTATTTGTTAGTTTGATTCGTTCTTTTCTTCTATTTCTGTTCTTCCCCATCCCTTATTTCTTCGATCTCGTGTTTACTTATCGCTTCCGTTACTAGTTATTTGCTTCCGTGATTTGACCCGTATCATCTTGGTATTAGAGCAAGGCTCATGATTTGTTCCTACAAACCCTCGATCCTCGTTCATTCTATCATTTAGTTTAGTTTATTGTTATTGTTGTTTATGTTCTTGAGAAAAGGAAGAAAAATAAAAAAATTGAAAAAGTGAAAAAATACAAAAAAAAAAAAAATCTTATTGTGGATTGGATTTGATGATTCCTTTGGTGTTTGATATCGGGGATTGATCTATGATGATTACCTGTTGATTTGGTACCCTTGTTGCATGGTTTGATGTCAAAAGTTGAAAAATCAAAAACCTCAAAATTGAAAAACCCTTGAACTTGATTGAAATTTCTTGATATAAATCATTGGATATTGGTTGTAGTAGTTGAAAACACCATTGGGTACCTTTGAATTGGGAAAACACCTTGAAAATATTGGAGATTTGGGTGCAAAAGAACCAAAAACACGGATTTTGGAGCTACTGGATGTTGCAGTAGGCGGACCGCCCCTGTGACTAGGCGGACCGCCCACTTTTACCTGCTCTCTGGACTTTTGAGTAGGCGGACTGCCCACTCCTGGAGGGTATCCGTTTGACTTCGTTTTGTGTGTTTTTGTGTTCCGTTTGTTTCCTTACTTCTTGGTTAGTATTTCTAGGATATTAGTCTTACTTTATTAACACTAATCTTTCATCCTTTAGGCCTAGGGGTGGGCGTTCGGTATTTCGGTTTATTTTTTTGAAACTTCGGTTCGGTATTTCGGTTTTCGGTTCGGTATTTCGATTTTCGGTTCCGTGTCAAGTGTAGAAAAACCCGTAATTTTTATAATTCGGTTCGGTTCGGTTTTTTAGTTCGGTACTTCGGTGTTTCTGTTTAAACCAAAGTTTATGGCAAAAAAAAAAGTCCGAATAAGAAAATTTATAGCCTATGACTAACTAGGATAATTTGGTCCCCTCGACCACACCATAATTTGGTCTTCTCACTTTCTCATTTCTTTCAATTTCTTTTAGCTTAAAAGAAACTAAAAGTATGACTAATTACAGAAAATGAAACAATTCACCACCTTCGTACAGTATGGTATTATCATGGCGGAGCTACAATCAGTGAAAGTTGATACTGAAAAACTATAATTGTATATATAAGTCAAATCGGTGTATTACTTGATATTTATTAAATTTTAAAAATTCTTAAAGACTCTTAGCAAAATTATTGGTTTCGTCACTTGGCACTGATGTAATTTTGTAACGTCTCAATTTAGATAATTGTGCTATGAATGATTTTTACAAAGAGTAACAAACATTTAGATACTTTCTCTCTATTCTGCAAAATAAAAAATAGCAGAGCCTTTAGTTAAATCAGTCAATATGTAGAATCATGTTACCTAGTGACAATGGCTAACTTAGAGATTTAGAAAATATATGGCATATGTGTAAAAAAAAAATCGGTTTTTTCGGGACCTGAAATTTCGGATTGCCTGAAACCGAAAACCGAACCGAAAAACCGAAATTTCAAAATTTCAGAACCGAACCGACCCGAAAAACCGAATTAGTTCGGTTCGGTATTTCGGTTTTTTCGGTTTAGTGTCCACCCCTACTTTAGGGTGCTGTGTGTCTTGGAGTCTTTACTTAAAGTCGTAGAACTTTCTTGCTTCAAGTACGCACTAAAATAGCTTCTCTACATTGAGTCACTTAAACTCCATTCCGACCATTACTTGAGTGCATTAGTTGATTGATCTTGCCATTGTGATTACTAAGAGACAAGAAGGTCTTGAGTGGAAAAAGGCTTGAATGGTGAGAACAATAGAGTGTGGTCACAAAAGCCAACGACCTTGAATATATACACGAGTGGAAAGAAAATTGAGTGACATCTTTTGAGTGATACACGTGAGGGAGTGAATTTGTGAGGTCCTTAACTCTTTGGTTGCAACTATGGCTTCGGATGATGATTGTGGAGGGTATGACTCATGCGGAGATGATGGAGACTATGGTCCCTATGGTGATGATGATGGGTATTGCTAAGACGATTCGGGGAACAAAGGCTCATATGATGATGAAGCGGGTCACTATGTTGATTATGAAGGTGAAGAAGACTATGGGGCTTGCGAAGATGAATGTGAAGAATCTTATGATCCTACTTACTCTTCTTGTGATGAATTTGAACATGATGATAGTGACATAGAGAGAGTGGATGAGGAGGTTGATTATACGGGTTGTGCATATGCATCTTCTCTTGGTGTTGCTTGTGGTGTGCAAGGGAGTAGTAGAGGACCTTCCATTAGTATGGGAGGTGGTGGTGGTTGTTCCATGGGAAATGGGAAGTTTGCATCTTCTAGTTCCCATGTGAAGGGTGGAATGAGAAATGTTGCTCTTACCGTGGTTGGAGGGCATTGCTCCAGTAGTGGTGGTAGGAGTGGTGCTATGGGCTATGGAACCATGGCGAGAAGCACTTATGGGTTCCATAGTGGTACTCCTTCCCCGACTTTCAACAACACTTCTAATGTTGGAAGAGTGACGGGAAATGGAAGTTATCCTAGTGGTGTTGCTAGGGGAGGTGGGTTGAGGAAGCTTCGAGTTGATAGTGATGGTTATCTTGAAGTTTCAAGATATTACTTGGATGCTCCTATACTACACTTGGGTCTAAGGAGGTTCCTTGTTGAGGTGGAAGGTAATGAAGGGTACTATCTCAAGATTGGTAACACCGATACCAATTGCATTAGTACCTCGGTGGTTGATGTGCTAAGGCTACCTTGCTATGCCCTAGAGTATCCTTATGACTACTACGGAGTGTGGGTTTCCAAGCAAGCTCGGGTGTGTATATCTCATAAGGGTTATTGGGGTTATATATGGTGTCATGTGTACCCCATGAAACATTGTCATGTGTGGTTGGGTGAGTCATGGTTGCAAGGCAAGAAGGAGCGATATAGTATTGTGAATGATAGGTATTATTTCGGCAAGGGCCAAAGGATTTATGACTTTGAGCCTCTTGGGGTGAAGATCAAGTCACCTTCTAGTAAATCTTCTAGGCCTATGCAAGAAGAAAAGGAGCAAGAACCTCATCCTATGCTTGAAAGAATGCAAACAAGAGGTCCTACAATCACAAGCAATGTTGGGACTAGTGCAAGAAAAGAGTTGACAATTGTCAACAAGGTGAACCCCAAACCACAAGCTCCAAAGCCAAGTGGTTCACCAACAAAGAAGAAAGAGACCTCAAGTGATGAGTCTCTTAGTCCTAGATTCCGGGTTGATGTTAAAAGTCCACCTACTCCGGCTATGGGTATTCTTGGGCCTCGTCCCAACTCACCCGAATTTGAGAGACAAAAGATTGAGAGGAGTAAGGGAGTGACCGGTGACATTCCTCGAGTAGAAAAAGGAGAGGATGTGTTGAGTGATGTGAGTGGGATGTCACCACCCGATCTACACCTAACCTTGAAAAGAAAATGAGGGGAAAAAAAAGAGGGAAAAAAGAGTGAAGACACCCCTTATTCTAACCTTAACCCTTTATCTTTTTCTTCTACTTGTGTTAACTCTTGTGTAGGTACTCTTGGAAGCCAATCAATGGAGCCTCAATCATGTTCCAAGATTGAAGGATAAGGTGAAGAAGATCTTCAATGTGAGCTTCAAGGTGAAGGAACAACTCATGACACTTCAAGTGCATTGAGTGAGCTAGATGGCCACTCAAAAGTATGTGAAAGTTCTTCCCTTGAGCATGTTACTTCCTTGTCTTATGATAGTGATTGTGAAAACTCAACACTAGTTAATGATTTGTATGATTACAATGTGTTTGCAACTAGTGAAGAGTCGAATGGTCAACTTGTGTGTGATTGTGAACTATTAGTTGAGAGGAATGATAAGCCACATCATGATGTGAGCTCGATTTTCATTGAACCTCTCTCTAGTGAAGATGTAGTTGACCCTATATGTGTCCTTTGTTATGACACCCCACCTATATTTGATAAAGGGGAAGATGAGTTGACTGAATACCCTATTCTTACCCTGGATGAATTTCTTGATAATGGTGGACTTATGTGTCGTAGTGAGGATGGTTGTGACCTTGAGGAGTCTCTAGAGTATGAGATGGATCGAATCGTTTTCAGTGACTCCTCGGGTGAGAGTGAAGAACCTAATCTTGATACCATGCTTTTGTGTGACCATGAATTTGAGGTGCATGCTTTTACATTTTCATTATGTGAAGATAATCTTATTTGTGGTAGCGAATTGTATCGGACTAGGGTTGGTAGTCATATAGAACCTCCATGGTATGTAAAGTTAGACTCTATGGATGATCCATTGTTTGGCACTCTAAGTGGGATGAGTGGTCTTGATATTGGTTGTGTTGAACCATCTTCTAGTAGTCCTAACCTTCATTGTGTGGACTATAATGATGAAGGGCCGATTTTGGAGACCTTCCTTTGGAGTTTGTCTAGTGAGGGGGATTGTCTTGGAGTTGGAATTGGAGGAGAGGAAGTCACTCTTGGTGTGTGTAAGAGTGCTTCCAAGAAGGGGAGTGGAGTATTTGATGTTAGTCGCCAATTGAACTATTTTGTTTACTCCACCCTACATGTTGATCACACCTTGGGTGTTGAGCATGCCAAAGCCAATGTGTCACATTGTGATAATATTAGTTTGAAGGCTTAATGTGTTGGTCATAAGCTTAGGGGTCATAGGGAATTTGAGTGCTATATCTTGCATGTTCCATATCCTATTGATCTTTTTGCTTGTTCTTGTGTTGGGTGTACTTTCATTTGGAGTCAAGTACTTGTTGTTTCCTTTGGAGTCATAAGTTTTTTACTTGTTATTGATGCTTGGCTCTATCACAATAGTGTGTTTTCCCACACTTTTGCCACTAACCTACTCTTGTAGTGGGAAGCTTTGTTTGTGCTTGCTTTGAATGTAGGCTTGGTGGTTTGATTTCGAGGACGAAATCCTTTCAAGAAGGAGAGGATGATGCGGGGCAAATTGGAGCCAAAGCGCCAACCATCAAGAACCAAGCGTGAGAGCACAAAGGAGCTAAGACAAGGGTTTGAGAGTGATTTGGAGTCATGGACTTGAGCGCCAATGAAGGAGGACCTCCTACGGACCAAGGAGGAACACTTAGAGTCCATTTCGAGTCATTTCAAAGCCTCCCGGGAAGGGGGCGGACCGCCCACTGGACTAGGCGGACCGCCTAGTGACTGCACCACTCTTTGGACCTTGGGCCGCCCATAAAAAGGGCGGACCGCCTACTTTTTGGGCGGACCGCCTACTTTGGAGGGTGGGGCGCCTACTCTGGGCGCCTACTCTGTAGGGTGGGGCGCCTACTCTGCTGTTTGGGGCACCTATTTTGCCTTGTTTTGGACGGGATTTTGACATATAATCACTATTTTGGTCCTACGATGCTTGTATTGATTTTATATCATTAGGGGATATTTAGACATTTTATTTAGAAGTGCGGTGAACCTATAAATACCACACTTAGTCATTTCATTTGGGGAGCGAGATTTTGAGATTGAAGATTAGACTTTAGAAGAGACTAGGTTCCTTCTTTTTGAAGCAATGGCTTCATGTATCTCTTACTTGAAATCCATGGTGGATCACCACTAGTGTGACCCCGTTTAATGGTTCAAGTCTCTTCTCCCTTTAAATCAATCAATTTGTTAGTTTAATTCGTTATTTTCTTCTATTTCTGTTCTTCCCCATCCCTTATTTCTTCGATCTCGTGTTTACTTATCGCTTTCGTTACTAGTTATTTGTTTCCATGATTTGACCCGTAACTGATGAGGGTCAAATAGATAGAAGCGATAAACTAAGATGTGGAAGCAATAAACACAAGATAACAAGAAAATAGGGACGGGGAAGAACAGAAATAGAAGAAAAGAATGGATAAACGATTCAAACCATGAATTGAATATCCGAGAGAGGAAGGGGAACTTGACCCATACAAGGATCTCGTACTAGTGACGAATCTCCATAGGTTCCAAGCAAGAGATAATCCGAAGCTTCAAGCTTCTACGAAGAAGAAGGCCTTGCCTCTCTTTCTAAGTCTATTCTTCAAGTCTAAACCAAGCTAAATGAAATAAATGACTAAGTGTGGTATTTATAGGTGTTCCACACTCCTAATATAATGTCTAAAAATCCCTCAAATGATATAAAAGCAATACATGCCACTTAGGGCTAAAATAGGGATTACATGTAAAAATTCCGTCCAAAACTAGGCAAAACAGGCACCCCAAGGAGCAGAGTAGGCACCCAGAGTAGGCGCCACAAGCTCCAAAGTAGGCGGTCCGCCCAAAAAGTTGGCGGCTCAAAGTCCAGAGAGTGTGCATCAACTAAGCGGTCCGCCTAGTCCAATGGGCGGTTCGCCCCTTTCCTGAGAGGCTTGGAAACGACTTGAAATGGACTCTAAGTGTTCCTCCTTGGTCCGTAGCCGGTCCTCCCTCATTGGCGCTCAAGTCCATGACTCCAAATCACTCTCGAACCCTCCTCTGGTGCCCTTGTCTTGGATCCTTTCTGCTCACACGTTTGGCTCTTGATGGTTGACGCTTTGGCTCCAATTCGCCCCGCATCAGAAATATATCATTAATTCGAATTTCAATAATAGACCCACATAGTGTGATTAAGTAGAGCAACATAGATAACGACGAGAATTTATATGTCGACCTTTACAACTTGTTTTGACGGTTGTTAAATATTGTATTGTATTGCTATGTTAGTTACGATATCTATTTTGATTTTTACTTTAAATTTATTTGTTTTATATCGTTGAATTGATTCACTGTTGCAGAACAACGAAAATATCTATTTTATGTAATCTTAAATTTGTTGTAGTGCATTCATTACGTTATTTCTCTTTTATGTAACAATATTTTATCTTTTATTACCTTATTTTCCAGTTTAACCCTGACCTATACTCAATTTTGTCGTCATCATATTACCAGTTCATCCTCTTCGTCTACACTCTACACTACACATCTCAGTTTCTATCGCACTTATCATTCTCCATTTATGTTTATTTTTGTTCCAAGACTTATTTTTCAGATTTTGCATCGATGGTCATTTTATTTTATGTTAATTTCATTAAGAGCTACCTGATAACTTATTATATTTACAAGGCATAATTGGTGATAATTTAGGATGTGCAAGTCGACTTATTGAATTATTAATATACTAATTTGATGTAGCAAATATTTACAACAATTAAAGGTATTTTATTTAGTTATAACTTATAAGTTGTTGTATAATATAATATCAGTCAAACCAAACAATAAAGATGTTATTATATCAACCATGACAAATGACACAATCTAATCGATTATCTTGCCGCAAAAGATTAAAATATATGCAATACAAAACGATACATTACGAAATGGTAGATTACATCCATCCATACAAGCAATATAATAACTTGCTTGAGATTGATACATGGTACTAGTTGCGATAGTATCGGAATTCACTACATAAATGAAATGTGAAAGTAAGTTATCTTGGTTAGTTGTTATGCTTTTACTATTTTTGTTTCACTACAGATATGGTAAATATACTACAATTTGATGCATGTTGTGAATATTTTCCTTATTTAACATCTAAATATGGAAAATCTTGCAGTAAATGGAATATGTTTAGTACATACACATAGTCAAAGTGAAGTTAGACTTGCAATATAGCTAAAATGTTAAATTTATTACTACACATAAACTTTGCATCAAAATTATGATATACCATATAGATCGCACCTCTTTTCACTTAACTAATCAGGTAGAAATACTGCCAAAACTGCATCATTCATTATCTTCTACTTAATAAATTTTACAATAATGATTGCAAAGAAGGATAAAGATAATGTTATTTCTATAAATGCAATGACATAGTTGAGTTCAAGATTGAAAAATTTAGCTTATTCCTATTTTGCTTAAATCACATTTCCTATATATATCCAGTTGTATTCGCTGCAATATTGTACACTCAAATTACTAGAGAAAATGGCTTCCTCTTTTCCTTCTTATTTCCTTCTTCTTGTACTTGTTTCAAACTTGTTCTACTTCCAAACCTCTTTGTGTACCACTGCTGGCGACGAGGCATTGCTAAGGGGTATATGCAATCAAGTACAAGATTCCACATTTTGCTTGAATACTTTTAGACAAAATATACCTACTCATCCATATATTCCTACTGAAGTAACACGAGTTGCTATCAGCCAATCATTACAACATGCTACACAAAATCGTATATTCATAGAGAAAGCGAAACAAAATGAAAAAGACCCAAATATCCAAGCCTTGTACGGTATTTGTGATACTAGCTACGGACTGTTGACACAAGAACTACAAGATGCTACCTTATCATTAGCTAAACAAGATTATAATGCCGTAGAAAATTCACTTTCCAAGTGTCCTAGATTTGTGACTGACTGTCAAACTGCATTTGGTGACAAGTCACCGCCTGAGTTATTAGACAGGAGTAGGAAACAACTAGATCTTGCATTGATGTCGAATCTTGCCGAGGCCCTTATACAGAAATGATTTATTTACAAGTGATTGTTAGAATTTAATAAGGGGATGGCCTCAAGTTGAAGCTTAATAAGAGACCTTAAATTTCTTTAATAAAATTTATATATTTTTATTTGATCTATTTTTTCTCTTTTTTTTAATTGTAACTATAGTGTGCATGTCATCATTCACATATCTTGATTTTTCATTTGGTTACCTCCTAACTTCCGCCATTAAAGATATTTGATAAGTCTACTCAGTTAAACTTAGATAATATTCTTTCTACAATATTTATTGACGGTTAAGATCTAATATATACTTTTTTTTCAAATTATCATAATCTAACTATCTCAATATTGTAGCTCTAAGTATATTTCAAGAAAAATCATAAATAAGGATTCACGGGTACATAAACAAGGATTAATTTTAGTTTATTTTAAGGGCATAAAAGGGGAAGTGCATGAATTGCTATTTTTTGACTCGCTTTTATAGTTGGGGCCATTTTTTTAAAAAATATTTAGTTTTTAGTTTTTTTTTTGTACTTCAATGGGTTGAACTATGAAGATATGAAGTTCAACTTCAACCAACAAAGGCTGAACTTTTAAGCATAGAATGCGTAAACTTCAGCCTACATCATACCTTCAGCCTATAAGGACTGAAGTTCCAAAAAGTAACTTTTTACGAAAATTACACTAAAAGACAAGCAAAAAATAAAAATTACCAAAAATGGCTCATATTTTTTAATCTTACCCGACCTGTCACCCTTTTCTCTAGATAGCAGTCTGCCGCAAATTTATACAAGTTTATACAATTTTATACAAATTTATACACGTGTATAAAATTATATAAATGTGTATATGCGAGTGAATAAATCTGTATATTAAGGATGTTTATATGAATTTTTACTTTTTTTGTGTATATTTTGTAATCTCTCATTGCTACACATTTATCTATGTATATTCATGTATAATTTATTTTTTGGGGGGAGATTTGTGTGTATAAACTTGTCCAAAGCAATGATTTAGACGCAATAAACAACATAAATTCAGTAAAATATAAAAAAATAATGACACCACTGGCGGGGCAGAGTGTATGTCGGCGGCTTAGTGGCTGGGTGGGGGAGATTTGGTAGCTAAGGTATTTTTTTATGAAGGAGTGCTAAAATTTGTAATTTTAGGGATGGGTGCTATGCATGAAAAAAAAAAATATGGCCTCCTGTTTTTAATTTTGGGTGGTGGGCTGCCTATTTTTGAAAATTTTCCTTTTAAAAAATATAAGACATTTATCAATAACTTGAACTTTTAGCCTCACTTAACAAAAAATTTTAAAATGGTTTTTTTACACTATGTACCCGTGAGATTCAAAGTATTTACAAGTCCTACCCACTAAAAATTACACTACCAATAAAATTAAAAGTATTTACCCAACCTACCCTTTTTTGTATATTTTTGTTATACCTTATGGGTGCATAAATAATGGTATACAAGTATGGATGGGTAGAATATGTAAATAGTTTATGGATAAGGCTGGTAAATACAAAACTTATGGGTAGAGGTGAATAAATATTTTGATTTTGATGGATATTTTCGTAAACATCCGGCCTCATGGACATAAGTTTTAGTTAGTTTTAATGATATTTATTGCTCAATAGGCATAAGTTCTAATTAGTTTAACCCTGCAAAATAAGCAACAAATTACACTATCTTCATTGTCGGTTACTTATGAAACGTCGAGAATCGTAAAAATTTTGCGTAGGGGACTGTTTGGCGCGCACTAATCGATTTGTAGCCGTCAAAAACAAATTCGCTGAGAAATAGCCACCTCCGGACAAATTCCAGTATAAAATACTGGAGCGTTGAACAAGTTTTGTTCAAAGCCCCAGTATTTTATTATGGGACTTTATATAAAGTTTCAGTAAACTAACCCCAGTGTAAAATACTGGAGCTTTAAACAAGTTTTGTTTAAAGCTCCAGCATTTTGTTATGGGACTTTATATATAAAGCGTCAGCCTCATAACAAAATGCTGGGGGCTTTGAACAAAACTTGTTCAAAGCCCCAGTATTTCATCCTCTTCATCTACACTCTACACTATATATCTCAGTTTCTATCGCACTTATCATTCTCCATTTACGTTTATTTTCGTTCCAAGACTTGTTTTGCTGATTTTGGATCGATGTTCATTTTATTTTATGTTAATTTCATTAGCTACCTTAACTTAATAACTTATTATATTTACAAGGCATAATTGGTGATAATTTAGGAAGTGCGCGCAAGTCGTCTTTAATTATTTATAGTAATTTTATGAATCAAATATTAACAACAATTAAAGATATTTTATTTAGTTATAAGTTATTGTATAATTTATTATCAGTCAAACCAAACACTAAAGATGTTATTAAATCAACCATGACAAACAATACAATTTATTCATTATCTTGCCTGCAAAACGTTATAATATATGCAATACAAAGTGATAGATTACGAAGTGGTAGATGACATCCATCCATACCAGCAATAACTTGCTTGAGATTGATACATGGTACAAGTTGTGATAGTATCAGAATTCACTGCATAGATAAAATGTGAAAGTAAGTTATATTAGTTAGTCGTTATGCTTTTACTATTTTTGTTTCACTGCAGATACGGTAAATATACTACTATAATTTAATGCATGTTGTGAATATTTTCCTTATTTAACATCTAAAATATGGAAAATCTTGCAGTAAATAGAATATGTTTAGTGCATACACATAGTCAAAGTGAAGTTAGACTTTCAATATAGCTAAAATGTTAAATTTATTACTACACATAAACTTTGCATCAAAATTATGATATACCATATAGATCGCACCCCTTTTCACTTAACTAATCAGGTAGAAATACTGCCAAAACTGCATCATTCATTATCTACTTAATAAATTTTACCATAATGATTGCAAAGAAGGATAAAGATAATGTTATTTCTATAAATGCAATGACATAGTTGAGTTCAAGATTGTAAAATTTAGCTTATTCCTATTTTGCTTAAATCACATTTCCTATATATATCCAGTTGTATTCGCTGCAATATTGTACACTCAAATTACTAGAGAAAATGGCTTCCTCTTTTCCTTCTTATTTCCTTCTTCTTGTACTTGTTTCAAACTTGTTCTACTTCCAGACCTCGTTGTGTACCACTGCTGACGACGAGGCATTGCTAAGGGGTATATGCAATCAAGTACAAGATTCCACATTTTGCTTGAATACTTTTAGACAAAATATACCTACTCATCCATATATTCCTACTGAAGTAACACGAGTTGCTATCAGCCAATCATTACAACATGCTACACAAAATCGTATCTTCATAGAGATAGCGAAAAGAAGTTCAAGAAGCAAAGAAATCCAAGACTTGTACACTATTTGTGATAACGGCTACGGAATTTTGATAAGCTTGCTACAAGATGCTAGCTTAACATTAGCTAAAAGAGATTATAATGGCGTGGAAAATGCACTTCAAGGGTGTCCCAGATTAGTGAGTGATTGTCAAAGAATATTTGGTAGCAAGACAACGCCTGATCTATTAGACAGGAGTAGAAAACAATTAGATCTAGTATTAATGGCAAGTATTGCCGAACGTCTTATCAAGAAATGAATATATTTCAAGTAATTGTTATACATTAACTTGCCTTTCTGAAAGCTAGCAACTTATAATGAGTAAATTTCTCTTGCAAATGATTCGTTCTTATTTTTCGAGTTTCTTGCATCATGTCTAACTTTACTGTACTGTATTAATTTCAGCCTAGCTAGGCATATTCGCATAAACTACTCTAAAGGTTTATCTTTTTACTACTCATTCGTTATATATATATATATATATATATATATATATATATATATATATATATATATATATATATATATATATAGGTTAAGATTGATGAGCTTCATAATTTATAACATTCATAAACGAACGTAGGCAAGGATACTCTTTAAACTCATGGAAGTAAGGAAATAGGAGTATAATTAAGACATTCATGATTCAGTGGCATATATTGGTTCTGGATTCATATTTAAGAGCGACGGGATATAAAGGCGCACGATAATTCTTCAGACATTTAGGAGGCGTTTGGCCATGAAATATTTTACAATAATAATAATAATAATAATAATAATAATAATAATAATAAGAACTTGTCTATTAGACACGAGACTCGCTCATCTTGAACGCGTGATTATGTTAAAATGAGATGACATGTATTTAACAGAAAATCTAGTATTTATCTAGCTGTATATGACTCGGAATTCTGTATATCCATGGGTCTCTTAGGTTAGTCTATATAGTACTATGTATTAGTTCCACAACTTTGAAGTGTCTGTTGTCTTTATATTTATGTGGACTAGCATTTTACTAGTTTAAGAATAAATAATAGTACTAATTTGCAAGAAATTATATAAGATGCCCAGAAGATCTACGCTTTTCTTTGTAAAATGCATGTAAGCTTATAGCGCATTAGTATGGATGTCTGCTGTTTCAATAATAAGCATTATTAATGCATGTATGACTTCTGAAGGCTAATAACTAAGCTATAATGGTAATTGTTATTGCTATGCTTCTACAAATGTTGTTTCAGTACTCATGAAGTAAGTATACAAAAAGAAGAGTAAATATAGTAGCTACATAATTATACGTAAAAATATTTACCTTGTTCAACGTAACAACTACATATATATGATAGAAATATATCATTAATTCGAATTTCAATAATAGACCCACATAGTGTGATTAAGTAGAGCAACATAGATAACGACGAGAATTTATATGTCGACCTTTACAACTTGTTTTGACGGTTGTTAAATATTGTATTGTATTGCTATGTTAGTTACGATATCTATTTTGATTTTTACTTTAAATTTATTTATTTTATATCGTTGAATTGATTCACTGTTACAGAACAACGAAAATATCTATTTTATGTAATCATAAATTTGTTGTAGTGCATTCATTACGTTATTTCTCTTTTATGTAACCATATTTTATCTTTTATTACCTTATTTTCCAGTTTAACCCTGACCTATACTCAATTTTGTCGTCATCATATTACCAGTTCATCCTCTTCGTCTACACTCTACACTACACATCTCAGTTTCTATCGCACTTATCATTCTCCATTTATGTTTATTTTTGTTCCAAGACTTATTTTTCAGATTTTGCATCGATGGTCATTTTATTTTATGTTAATTTCATTAAGAGCTACCTGATAACTTATTATATTTACAAGGCATAATTGGTGATAATTTAGGATGTGCAAGTCGACTTATTGAATTATTAATATACTAATTTGATGTAGCAAATATTTACAACAATTAAAGGTATTTTATTTAGTTATAACTTATAAGTTGTTGTATAATATAATATCAGTCAAACCAAACAATAAAGATGTTATTATATCAACCATGACAAATGACACAATCTACTCGATTATCTTGCCGCAAAAGATTAAAATATATGCAATACAAAACGATACATTACGAAATGGTAGATTACATCCATCTATACAAGCAATATAATAACTTGCTTGAGATTGATACATGGTACTAGTTGCGATAGTATCGGAATTCACTACATAAATGAAATGTGAAAGTAAGTTATCTTGGTTAGTTGTTATGCTTTTACTATTTTTGTTTCACTACAGATATGGTAAATATACTACAATTTGATGCATGTTGTGAATATTTTCCTTATTTAACATCTAAATATGGAAAATCTTGCAGTAAATGGAATATGTTTAGTACATACACATAGTCAAAGTGAAGTTAGACTTGCAATATAGCTAAAATGTTAAATTTATTACTACACATAAACTTTGCATCAAAATTATGATATACCATATAGATCGCACCCCTTTTCACTTAACTAATCAGGTAGAAATACTGCCAAAACTGCATCATTCATTATCTTCTACTTAATATATTTTACAATAATGATTGCAAAGAAGGATAAAGATAATGTTATTTCTATAAATGCAATGACATAGTTGAGTTCAAGATTGAAAATTTTAGCTTATTCCTATTTTGCTTAAATCACATTTCCTATATATATCCAGTTGTATTCGCTGCAATATTGTACACTCAAATTACTAGAGAAAATGGCTTCCTCTTTTCCTTCTTATTTCCTTCTTCTTGTACTTGTTTCAAACTTGTTCTACTTCCAAACCTCTTTGTGTACCACTGCTGGCGACGAGGCATTGCTAAGGGGTATATGCAATCAAGTACAAGATTCCACATTTTGCTTGAATACTTTTAGACAAAATATACCTACTCATCCATATATTCCTACTGAAGTAACACGAGTTGCTATCAGCCAATCATTACAACATGCTACACAAAATCGTATATTCATAGAGAAAGCGAAACAAAATGAAAAAGACCCAAATATCCAAGCCTTGTACGGTATTTGTGATACTAGCTACGGACTGTTGACACAAGAACTACAAGATGCTACCTTATCATTAGCTAAACAAGATTATAATGCCGTAGAAAATTCACTTTCCAAGTGTCCTAGATTTGTGACTGACTGTCAAACTGCATTTGGTGACAAGTCACCGCCTGAGTTATTAGACAGGAGTAGGAAACAACTAGATCTTGCATTGATGTCGAATCTTGCCGAGGCCCTTATACAGAAATGATTTATTAACAAGTGATTGTTAGAATTTAATAAGGGGATGGCCTCAAGTTGAAGCTTAATAAGAGACTTTAAATTTCTTTAAATAAAATTTATATATTTTTACTTAAATCACATTTCCTATATATATCCAGTTGTATTCTGTGCAATATTGTACACTCAGATTACTAGAGAAAATGGCTTCCTCTTTTCCTTCTTATTTCCTTCTTCTTGTACTTGTTTCAAACTTGTTCTACTTCCAGACCTCGTTGTGTACCACTGCTGACGACGAGGCATTGCTAAGGGGTATATGCAATCAAGTACAAGATTCCACATTTTGCTTGAATACTTTTAGACAAAATATACCTACTCATCCATATATTCCTACTGAAGTAACACGAGTTGCTATCAGCCAATCATTACAACATGCTACACAAAATCGTATCTTCATAGAGACAGCGAAAAGAAGTTCAAGAAGCAAAGAAATCCAAGACTTGTACACTATTTGTGATAACGGCTACGGAATTTTGATAAGCTTGCTACAAGATGCTAGCTTAACATTAGCTAAAAGAGATTATAATGGCGTGGAAAATGCACTTCAAGGGTGTCCCAGATTAGTGAGTGATTGTCAAAGAATATTTGGTAGCAAGACAACGCCTGATCTATTAGACAGGAGTAGAAAACAATTAGATCTAGTATTAATGGCAAGTATTGCCGAACGTCTTATCAAGAAATGAATATATTTCAAGTAATTGTTATACATTAACTTGCCTTTCTGAAAGCTAGCAACTTATAATGAGTAAATTTCTCTTGCAAATGATTCGTTCTTATTTTTCGAGTTTCTTGCATCATGTCTAACTTTATTGTACTGTATTAATTTCAGCCTAGCTAGGCATATTCGCATAAACTACTCTAAAGGTTTATCTTTTTACTACTCATTCGTTATATATATATATATATATATATATATATATATATATATATAGGTTAAGATTGATGAGCTTCATAATTTATAACATTCATAAACGAACGTAGGCAAGGATACTCTTTAAACTCATGGAAGTAAGGAAATAGGAGTATAATTAAGACATTCATGATTCAGTGGCATATATTGGTTCTGGATTCATATTTAAGAGCGACGGGATATAAAGGCGCACGATAATTCTTCAGACATTTAGGAGGCGTTTGGCCATGAAATATTTTACAATAATAATAATAATAATAATAATAATAATAATAATAATAAGAACTTGTCTATTAGACACGAGACTCACTCATCTTGAACGCGTGATTATGTTAAAATGAGATGACATGTATTTAACAGAAAATCTAGTATTTATCTAGCGGTATATGACTCGGAATTCTGTATATCCATGGGTCTCTTAGGTTAGTCTATATAGTACTATGTATTAGTTCCACAACTTTGAAGTGTCTGTTGTCTTTATATTTATGTGGACTAGTATTTTACTAGTTTAAGAATAAATAATAGTACTAATTTGCAAGAAATTATATAAGATGCCCAGAAGATCTACGATTTTCTTTGTAAAATGCATGTAAGCTTATAGCGCATTAGTATGGATGTCTGCTGTTTCAATAATAAGCATTATTAATGCATGTATGACTTCTGAAGGCTAATAACTAAGCTATAATGGTAATTGTTATTGCTATGCTTCTACAAATGTTGTTTCAGTACTCATGAAGTAAGTATACAAAAAGAAGAGTAAATATAGTAGCTACATAATTATACGTAAAAATATTTACCTTGTTCAACGTAACAACTACATATATATGATAGAAATATATCATTAATTCGAATTTCAATAATAGACCCACATAGTGTGATTAAGTAGAGCAACATAGATAACGACGAGAATTTATATGTCGACCTTTACAACTTGTTTTGACGGTTGTTAAATATTGTATTGTATTGCTATATTAGTTACGATATCTATTTTGATTTTTACTTTAAATTTATTTGTTTTATATCGTTGAATTGATTCACTGTTACAGAACAACGAAAATATCTATTTTATGTAATCATAAATTTGTTGTAGTGCATTCATTACGTTATTTCTTTTTTATGTAACCATATTTTATCTTTTATTACCTTATTTTCCAGTTTAACCCTGACCTATACTCAATTTTGTCGTCATCATATTACCAGTTCATCCTCTTCGTCTACACTCTACACTACACATCTCAGTTTCTATCGCACTTATCATTCTCCATTTATGTTTATTTTTGTTCCAAGACTTATTTTTCAGATTTTGCATCGATGGTCATTTTATTTTATGTTAATTTCATTAAGAGCTACCTGATAACTTATTATATTTACAAGGCATAATTGGTGATAATTTAGGATGTGCAAGTCGACTTATTGAATTATTAATATACTAATTTGATGTAGCAAATATTTACAACAATTAAAGGTATTTTATTTAGTTATAACTTATAAGTTGTTGTATAATATAATATCAGTCAAACCAAACAATAAAGATGTTATTATATCAACCATGACAAATGACACAATCTAATCGATTATCTTGCCGCAAAAGATTAAAATATATGCAATACAAAACGATACATTACGAAATGGTAGATTACATCCATCCATACAAGCAATATAATAACTTGCTTGAGATTGATACATGGTACTAGTTGCGATAGTATCGGAATTCACTACATAAATGAAATGTGAAAGTAAGTTATCTTGGTTAGTTGTTATGCTTTTACTATTTTTGTTTCACTACAGATATGGTAAATATACTACAATTTGATGCATGTTGTGAATATTTTCCTTATTTAACATCTAAATATGGAAAATCTTGCAGTAAATAGAATATGTTTAGTACATACACATAGTCAAAGTGAAGTTAGACTTGCAATATAGCTAAAATGTTAAATTTATTACTACACATAAACTTTGCATCAAAATTATGATATACCATATAGATCGCACCTCTTTTCACTTAACTAATCAGGTAGAAATACTGCCAAAACTGCATCATTCATTATCTTCTACTTAATAAATTTTACAATAATGATTGCAAAGAAGGATAAAGATAATGTTATTTCTATAAATGCAATGACATAGTTGAGTTCAAGATTGAGAATTTTAGCTTATTCCTATTTTGCTTAAATCACATTTCCTATATATATCCAGTTGTATTCGCTGCAATATTGTACACTCAAATTACTAGAGAAAATGGCTTCCTCTTTTCCTTCTTATTTCCTTCTTCTTGTACTTGTTTCAAACTTGTTCTACTTCCAAACCTCTTTGTGTACCACTGCTGGCGACGAGGCATTGCTAAGGGGTATATGCAATCAAGTACAAGATTCCACATTTTGCTTGAATACTTTTAGACAAAATATACCTACTCATCCATATATTCCTACTGAAGTAACACGAGTTGCTATCAGCCAATCATTACAACATGCTACACAAAATCGTATATTCATAGAGAAAGCGAAACAAAATGAAAAAGACCCAAATATCCAAGCCTTGTACGGTATTTGTGATACTAGCTACGGACTGTTGACACAAGAACTACAAGATGCTACCTTATCATTAGCTAAACAAGATTATAATGCCGTAGAAAATTCACTTTCCAAGTGTCCTAGATTTGTGACTGACTGTCAAACTGCATTTGGTGACAAGTCACCGCCTGAGTTATTAGACAGGAGTAGGAAACAACTAGATCTTGCATTGATGTCGAATCTTGCCGAGGCCCTTATACAGAAATGATTTACTTACAAGTGATTGTTAGAATTTAATAAGGGGATGGCCTCAAGTTGAAGCTTAATAAGAGACTTTAAATTTCTTTAAATAAAATTTATATATTTTTACTTAAATCACATTTCCTATATATATCCAGTTGTATTCTGTGCAATATTGTACACTCAGATTACTAGAGAAAATGGCTTCCTCTTTTCCTTCTTATTTCCTTCTTCTTGTACTTGTTTCAAACTTGTTCTACTTCCAGACCTCGTTGTGTACCACTGCTGACGACGAGGCATTGCTAAGGGGTATATGCAATCAAGTACAAGATTCCACATTTTGCTTGAATACTTTTAGACAAAATATACCTACTCATCCATATATTCCTACTGAAGTAACACGAATTGCTATCAGCCAATCATTACAACATGCTACACAAAATCGTATCTTCATAGAGACAGCGAAAAGAAGTTCAAGAAGCCAAGAAATCCACGACTTGTACACTATTTGTGATAACGGCTACGGAATTTTGATAAGCTTGTTACAAGATGCTAGCTTAACATTAGCTAAAAGAGATTATAATGGCGTGGAAAATGCACTTCAAGGGTGTCCCAGATTAGTGAGTGATTGTCAAAGAATATTTGGTAGCAAGACAACGCCTGATCTATTAGACAGGAGTAGAAAACAATTAGATCTAGTATTAATGGCAAGTATTGCCGAACGTCTTATCAAGAAATGAATATATTTCAAGTAATTGTTATACATTAACTTGCCTTTCTGAAAGCTAGCAACTTATAATGAGTAAATTTCTCTTGCAAATGATTCGTTCTTATTTTTCGAGTTTCTTGCATCATGTCTAACTTTATTGTACTATATTAATTTCAGCCTAGCTAGGCATATTCGCATAAACTACTCTAAAGGTTTATCTTTTTACTACTCATTCGTTATATATATATATATATATATAGGTTAAGAGTGATGAGCTTCATAATTTATAACATTCATAAACGAACGTAGGCAAGGATACTCTTTAAACTCATGGAAGTGAGGAAATAGGAGTATAATTAAGACATTCATGATTCAGTGGCATATATTGGTTCTGGATTCATATTTAAGAGCGACGGGATATAAAGGCGCACGATAATTCTTCAGACATTTAGGAGGCGTTTGGCCATGAAATATTTTACAATAATAATAATAATAATAATAATAATAATAATAATAATAATAATAATAATAAGAACTTGTCTATTAGACACGAGACTCACTCATCTTGAACGCGTGATTATGTTAAAATGAGATGACATGTATTTAACAGAAAATCTAGTATTTATCTAGCGGTATATGACTCGGAATTCTGTATATCCATGGGTCTCTTAGGTTAGTCTATATAGTACTATGTATTAGTTCCACAACTTTGAAGTGTCTGTTGTCTTTATATTTATGTGGACTAGTATTTTACTAGTTTAAGAATAAATAATAGTACTAATTTGCAAGAAATTATATAAGATGCCCAGAAGATCTACGCTTTTCTTTGTAAAATGCATGTAAGCTTATAGCGCATTAGTATGGATGTCTGCTGTTTCAATAATAAGCATTATTAATGCATGTATGACTTCTGAAGGCTAATAACTAAGCTATAATGGTAATTGTTATTGCTATGCTTCTACAAATATTGTTTCAGTACTCATGAAGTAAGTATACAAAAAGAAGAGTAAATATAGTAGCTACATAATTATACGTAAAAATATTTACCTTGTTCAACGTAACAACTACATATATATGATAGAAATATATCATTAATTCGAATTTCAATAATAGACCCACATAGTGTGATTAAGTGGAGCAACATAGATAACGACGAGAATTTATATGTCGACCTTTACAACTTGTTTTGACGGTTGTTAAATATTGTATTGTATTGCTATGTTAGTTACGATATCTATTTTGATTTTTACTTTAAATTTATTTGTTTTATATCGTTGAATTGATTCACTGTTACAGAACAACGAAAATATCTATTTTATGTAATCATAAATTTGTTGTAGTGCATTCATTACGTTATTTCTCTTTTATGTAACCATATTTTATCTTTTATTACCTTATTTTCCAGTTTAACCCTGACCTATACTCAATTTTGTCGTCATCATATTACCAGTTCATCCTCTTCGTCTACACTCTACACTATACATCTCAGTTTTTATCGCACTTATCATTCTCCATTTATGTTTATTTTTGTTCCAAGACTTATTTTTCAGATTTTGCATCGATGGTCATTTTATTTTATGTTAATTTCATTAAGAGCTACCTGATAACTTATTATATTTACAAGGCATAATTGGTGATAATTTAGGATGTGCAAGTCTGACTTATTGAATTATTAATATACTAATTTGATGTAGCAAATATTTACAACAATTAAAGGTATTTTATTTAGTTATAACTTATAAGTTGTTGTATAATATAATATCAGTCAAACCAAACAATAAAGATGTTATTATATCAACCATGACAAATGACACAATCTAATCGATTATCTTGCCGCAAAAGATTAAAATATATGCAATACAAAACGATACATTACGAAATGGTAGATTACATCCATCCATACAAGCAATATAATAACTTGCTTGAGATTGATACATGGTACTAGTTGCGATAGTATCGGAATTCACTACATAAATGAAATGTGAAAGTAAGTTATCTTGGTTAGTTGTTATGCTTTTACTATTTTTGTTTCACTACAGATATGGTAAATATACTACAATTTGATGCATGTTGTGAATATTTTCCTTATTTAACATCTAAATATGGAAAATCTTGCAGTAAATGGAATATGTTTAGTACATACACATAGTCAAAGTGAAGTTAGACTTGCAATATAGCTAAAATGTTAAATTTATTACTACACATAAACTTTGCATCAAAATTATGATATACCATATAGATCGCACCCCTTTTCACTTAACTAATCAGGTAGAAATACTGCCAAAACTGCATCATTCATTATCTTCTACTTAATAAATTTTACAATAATGATTGCAAAGAAGGATAAAGATAATGTTATTTCTATAAATGCAATGACATAGTTGAGTTCAAGATTGAAAAATTTAGCTTATTCCTATTTTGCTTAAATCACATTTCCTATATATATCCAGTTGTATTCGCTGCAATATTGTACACTCAAATTACTAGAGAAAATGGCTTCCTCTTTTCCTTCTTATTTCCTTCTTCTTGTACTTGTTTCAAACTTGTTCTACTTCCAAACCTCTTTGTGTACCACTGCTGGCGACGAGGCATTGCTAAGGGGTATATGCAATCAAGTACAAGATTCCACATTTTGCTTGAATACTTTTAGACAAAATATACCTACTCATCCATATATTCCTACTGAAGTAACACGAGTTGCTATCAGCCAATCATTACAACATGCTACACAAAATCGTATATTCATAGAGAAAGCGAAACAAAATGAAAAAGACCCAAATATCCAAGCCTTGTACGGTATTTGTGATACTAGCTACGGACTGTTGACACAAGAACTACAAGATGCTACCTTATCATTAGCTAAACAAGATTATAATGCCGTAGAAAATTCACTTTCCAAGTGTCCTAGATTTGTGACTGACTGTCAAACTGCATTTGGTGACAAGTCACCGCCTGAGTTATTAGACAGGAGTAGGAAACAACTAGATCTTGCATTGATGTCGAATCTTGCCGAGGCCCTTATACAGAAATGATTTATTTACAAGTGATTGTTAGAATTTAATAAGGGGATGGCCTCAAGTTGAAGCTTAATAAGAGACTTTAAATTTCTTTAAATAAAATTTATATATTTTTACTTAAATCACATTTCCTATATATATCCAGTTGTATTCTGTGCAATATTGTACACTCAGATTACTAGAGAAAATGGCTTCCTCTTTTCCTTCTTATTTCCTTCTTCTTGTACTTGTTTCAAACTTGTTCTACTTCCAGACCTCGTTGTGTACCACTGCTGACGACGAGGCATTGCTAAGGGGTATATGCAATCAAGTACAAGATTCCACATTTTGCTTGAATACTTTTAGACAAAATATACCTACTCATCCATATATTCCTACTGAAGTAACACGAGTTGCTATCAGCCAATCATTACAACATGCTACACAAAATCGTATCTTCATAGAGACAGCGAAAAGAAGTTCAAGAAGCAAAGAAATCCACGACTTGTACACTATTTGTGATAACGGCTACGGAATTTTGATAAGTTTGTTACAAGATGCTAGCTTAACATTAGCTAAAAGAGATTATAATGGCGTGGAAAATGCACTTCAAGGGTGTCCCAGATTAGTGAGTGATTGTCAAAGAATATTTGGTAGCAAGACAACGCCTGATCTATTAGACAGGAGTAGAAAACAATTAGATCTAGTATTAATGGCAAGTATTGCCGAACGTCTTATCAAGAAATGAATATATTTCAAGTAATTGTTATACATTAACTTGCCTTTCTGAAAGCTAGCAACTTATAATGAGTAAATTTCTCTTGCAAATGATTCGTTCTTATTTTTCGAGTTTCTTGCATCATGTCTAACTTTATTGTACTGTATTAATTTCAGCCTAGCTAGGCATATTCGCATAAACTAGTCTAAAGGTTTATCTTTTTACTACTCTTTCGTTATATATATATATATATATATATATATATATATATATATGTATAGGTTAAGATTGATGAGCTTCATAATTTATAACATTCATAAACGAACGTAGGCAAGGATACTCTTTAAACTCATGGAAGTAAGGAAATAGGAGTATAATTAAGACATTCATGATTCAGTGGCATATATTGGTTCTGGATTCATATTTAAGAGCGACGGGATATAAAGGCGCACGATAATTCTTCAGACATTTAGGAGGCGTTTGGCCATGAAATATTTTACAATAATAATAATAATAATAATAATAATAATAATAATAATAATAATAATAATAAGAACTTGTCTATTAGACACGAGACTCACTCATCTTGAACGCGTGATTATGTTAAAATGAGATGACATGTATTTAACAGAAAATCTAGTATTTATCTAGCGGTATATGACTCGGAATTCTGTATATCCATGGGTCTCTTAGGTTAGTCTATATAGTACTATGTATTAGTTCCACAACTTTGAAGTGTCTGTTGTCTTTATATTTATGTGGACTAGTATTTTACTAGTTTAAGAATAAATAATAGTACTAATTTGCAAGAAATTATATAAGATGCCCAGAAGATCTACGCTTTTCTTTGTAAAATGCATGTAAGCTCATAGCGCATTAGTATGGATGTCTGCTGTTTCAATAATAAGCATTATTAATGCATGTATGACTTCTGAAGGCTAATAACTAAGCTATAATGGTAATTGTTATTGCTATGCTTCTACAAATATTGTTTCAGTACTCATGAAGTAAGTATACAAAAAGAAGAGTAAATATAGTAGCTACATAATTATACGTAAAAATATTTACCTTGTTCAACGTAACAACTACATATATATGATAGAAATATATTATTAATTCGAATTTCAATAATAGACCCACATAGTGTGATTAAGTGGAGCAACATAGATAACGACGAGAATTTATATGTCGACCTTTACAACTTGTTTTGACGGTTGTTAAATATTGTATTGTATTGCTATGTTAGTTACGATATCTATTTTGATTTTTACTTTAAATTTATTTGTTTTATATCGTTGAATTGATTCACTGTTACAGAACAACGAAAATATCTATTTTATGTAATCATAAATTTGTTGTAGTGCATTCATTACGTTATTTCTCTTTTATGTAACCATATTTTATCTTTTATTACCTTATTTTCCAGTTTAACCCTGACCTATACTCAATTTTGTCGTCATCATATTACCAGTTCATCCTCTTCGTCTACACTCTACACTACACATCTCAGTTTCTATCGCACTTATCATTCTCCATTTATGTTTATTTTTGTTCCAAGACTTATTTTTCAGATTTTGCATCGATGGTCATTTTATTTTATGTTAATTTCATTAAGAGCTACCTGATAACTTATTATATTTACAAGGCATAATTGGTGATAATTTAGGATGTGCAAGTAGACTTATTGAATTATTAATATACTAATTTGATGTAGGAAATATTTACAACAATTAAAGGTATTTTATTTAGTTATAACTTATAAGTTGTTGTATAATATAATATCAGTCAAACCAAACAATAAAGATGTTATTATATCAACCATGACAAATGACACAATCTAATCGATTATCTTGCCGCAAAAGATTAAAATATATGCAATACAAAACGATACATTACGAAATGGTAGATTACATCCATCCATACAAGCAATATAATAACTTGCTTGAGATTGATACATGGTACTAGTTGCGATAGTATCGGAATTCACTACATAAATGAAATGTGAAAGTAAGTTATCTTGGTTAGTTGTTATGCTTTTACTATTTTTGTTTCACTACAGATATGGTAAATATACTACAATTTGATGCATGTTGTGAATATTTTCCTTATTTAACATCTAAATATGGAAAATCTTGCAGTAAATGGAATATGTTTAGTACATACACATAGTCAAAGTGAAGTTAGACTTGCAATATAGCTAAAATGTTAAATTTATTACTACACATAAACTTTGCATCAAAATTATGATATACCATATAGATCGCACCCCTTTTCACTTAACTAATCAGGTAGAAATACTGCCAAAACTGCATCATTCATTATCTTCTACTTAATGAATTTTACAATAATGATTGCAAAGAAGGATAAAGATAATGTTATTTCTATAAATGCAATGACATAGTTGAGTTCAAGATTGAAAAATTTAGCTTATTCCTATTTTGCTTAAATCACATTTCCTATATATATCCAGTTGTATTCGCTGCAATATTGTACACTCAAATTACTAGAGAAAATGGCTTCCTCTTTTCCTTCTTATTTCCTTCTTCTTGTACTTGTTTCAAACTTGTTCTACTTCCAAACCTCTTTGTGTACCACTGCTGGCGACGAGGCATTGCTAAGGGGTATATGCAATCAAGTACAAGATTCCACATTTTGCTTGAATACTTTTAGACAAAATATACCTACTCATCCATATATTCCTACTGAAGTAACACGAGTTGCTATCAGCCAATCATTACAACATGCTACACAAAATCGTATATTCATAGAGAAAGCGAAACAAAATGAAAAAGACCCAAATATCCAAGCCTTGTACGGTATTTGTGATACTAGCTACGGACTGTTGACACAAGAACTACAAGATGCTACCTTATCATTAGCTAAACAAGATTATAATGCCGTAGAAAATTCACTTTCCAAGTGTCCTAGATTTGTGACTGACTGTCAAACTGCATTTGGTGACAAGTCACCGCCTGAGTTATTAGACAGGAGTAGGAAACAACTAGATCTTGCATTGATGTCGAATCTTGCCGAGGCCCTTATACATAAATGATTTATTTACAAGTGATTGTTAGAATTTAATAAGGGGATGGCCTCAAGTTGAAGCTTAATAAGAGACTTTAAATTTCTTTAAATAAAATTTATATATTTTTACTTAAATCACATTTCCTATATATATCCAGTTGTATTCTGTGCAATATTGTACACTCAGATTACTAGAGAAAATGGCTTCCTCTTTTCCTTCTTATTTCCTTCTTCTTGTACTTGTTTCAAACTTGTTCTACTTCCAGACCTCGTTGTGTACCACTGCTGACGACGAGGCATTGCTAAGGGGTATATGCAATCAAGTACAAGATTCCACATTTGCTTGAATACTTTTAGACAAAATATACCTACTCATCCATATATTCCTACTGAAGTAACACGAGTTGCTATCAGCCAATCATTACAACATGCTACACAATAGAGACAGCGAAAAGAAGTTCAAGAAGCAAAGAAATCCAAGACTTGTACACTATTTGTGATAACGGCTACGGAATTTTGATAAGCTTGCTACAAGATGCTAGCTTAACATTAGCTAAAAGAGATTATAATGGCGTGGAAAATGCACTTCAAGGGTGTCCCAGATTAGTGAGTGATTGTCAAAGAATATTTGGTAGCAAGACAACGCCTGATCTATTAGACAGGAGTAGAAAACAATTAGATCTAGTATTCATGGCAAGTATTGCCGAACGTCTTATCAAGAAATGAATATATTTCAAGTAATTGTTATACATTAACTTGCCTTTCTGAAAGCTAGCAACTTATAATGAGTAAATTTCTCTTGCAAATGATTCGTTCTTATTTTTCGAGTTTCTTGCATCATGTCTAACTTTATTGTACTGTATTAATTTCAGCCTAGCTAGGCATATTCGCATAAACTACTCTAAAGGTTTATCTTTTTACTACTCATTCGTTATATATATATATATATATATATATATATATATATATATATATATATATATATATATATATAGGTTAAGATTGATGAGCTTCATAATTTATAACATTCATAAACGAACATAGGCAAGGATACTCTTTAAACTCATGGAAGTAAGGAAATAGGAGTATAATTAAGACATTCATGATTCAGTGGCATATATTGGTTCTGGATTCATATTTAAGAGCGACGGGATATAAAGGCGCACGATAATTCTTCAGACATTTAGGAGGCGTTTGGCCATGAAATATTTTACAATAATTACAATAATAATAATAATAATAATAATAATAATAATAATAATAAGAACTTGTCTATTAGACACGAGACTCACTCATCTTGAACGCGTGATTATGTTAAAATGAGATGACATGTATTTAACAGAAAATCTAGTATTTATCTAGCGGTATATGACTCGGAATTCTGTATATCCATGGGTCTCTTAGGTTAGTCTATATAGTACTATGTATTAGTTCCACAACTTTGAAGTGTCTGTTGTCTTTATATTTATGTGGACTAGTATTTTACTAGTTTAAGAATAAATAATAGTACTAATTTGCAAGAAATTATATAAGATGCCCAGAAGATCTACGCTTTTCTTTGTAAAATGCATGTAAGCTCATAGCGCATTAGTATGGATGTCTGCTGTTTCAATAATAAGCATTATTAATGCATGTATGACTTCTGAAGGCTAATAACTAAGCTATAATGGTAATTGTTATTGCTATGCTTCTACAAATATTGTTTCAGTACTCATGAAGTCAGTATACAAAAAGAAGAGTAAATATAGTAGCTACATAATTATACGTAAAAATATTTACCTTGTTCAACGTAACAACTACATATATATGATAGAAATATATTATTAATTCGAATTTCAATAATAGACCCACATAGTGTGATTAAGTGGAGCAACATAGATAACGACGAGAATTTATATGTCGACCTTTACAACTTGTTTTGACGGTTGTTAAATATTGTATTGTATTGCTATGTTAGTTACGATATCTATTTTGATTTTTACTTTAAATTTATTTGTTTTATATCGTTGAATTGATTCACTGTTACAGAACAACGAAAATATCTATTTTATGTAATCATAAATTTGTTGTAGTGCATTCATTACGTTATTTCTCTTTTATGTAACCATATTTTATCTTTTATTACCTTATTTTCCAGTTTAACCCTGACCTATACTCAATTTTGTCGTCATCATATTACCAGTTCATCCTCTTCGTCTACACTCTACACTACACATCTCAGTTTCTATCGCACTTATCATTCTCCATTTATGTTTATTTTTGTTCCAAGACTTATTTTTCAGATTTTGCATCGATGGTCATTTTATTTTATGTTAATTTCATTAAGAGCTACCTGATAACTTATTATATTTACAAGGCATAATTGGTGATAATTTAGGATGTGCAAGTAGACTTATTGAATTATTAATATACTAATTTGATGTAGGAAATATTTACAACAATTAAAGGTATTTTATTTAGTTATAACTTATAAGTTGTTGTATAATATAATATCAGTCAAACCAAACAATAAAGATGTTATTATATCAACCATGACAAATGACACAATCTAATCGATTATCTTGCCGCAAAAGATTAAAATATATGCAATACAAAACGATACATTACGAAATGGTAGATTACATCCATCCATACAAGCAATATAATAACTTGCTTGAGATTGATACATGGTACTAGTTGCGATAGTATCGGAATTCACTACATAAATGAAATGTGAAAGTAAGTTATCTTGGTTAGTTGTTATGCTTTTACTATTTTTGTTTCACTACAGATATGGTAAATATACTACAATTTGATGCATGTTGTGAATATTTTCCTTATTTAACATCTAAATATGGAAAATCTTGCAGTAAATGGAATATGTTTAGTACATACACATAGTCAAAGTGAAGTTAGACTTGCAATATAGCTAAAATGTTAAATTTATTACTACACATAAACTTTGCATCAAAATTATGATATACCATATAGATCGCACCCCTTTTCACTTAACTAATCAGGTAGAAATACTGCCAAAACTGCATCATTCATTATCTTCTACTTAATGAATTTTACAATAATGATTGCAAAGAAGGATAAAGATAATGTTATTTCTATAAATGCAATGACATAGTTGAGTTCAAGATTGAAAAATTTAGCTTATTCCTATTTTGCTTAAATCACATTTCCTATATATATCCAGTTGTATTCGCTGCAATATTGTACACTCAAATTACTAGAGAAAATGGCTTCCTCTTTTCCTTCTTATTTCCTTCTTCTTGTACTTGTTTCAAACTTGTTCTACTTCCAAACCTCTTTGTGTACCACTGCTGGCGACGAGGCATTGCTAAGGGGTATATGCAATCAAGTACAAGATTCCACATTTTGCTTGAATACTTTTAGACAAAATATACCTACTCATCCATATATTCCTACTGAAGTAACACGAGTTGCTATCAGCCAATCATTACAACATGCTACACAAAATCGTATATTCATAGAGAAAGCGAAACAAAATGAAAAAGACCCAAATATCCAAGCCTTGTACGGTATTTGTGATACTAGCTACGGACTGTTGACACAAGAACTACAAGATGCTACCTTATCATTAGCTAAACAAGATTATAATGCCGTAGAAAATTCACTTTCCAAGTGTCCTAGATTTGTGACTGACTGTCAAACTGCATTTGGTGACAAGTCACCGCCTGAGTTATTAGACAGGAGTAGGAAACAACTAGATCTTGCATTGATGTCGAATCTTGCCGAGGCCCTTATACATAAATGATTTATTTACAAGTGATTGTTAGAATTTAATAAGGGGATGGCCTCAAGTTGAAGCTTAATAAGAGACTTTAAATTTCTTTAAATAAAATTTATATATTTTTACTTAAATCACATTTCCTATATATATCCAGTTGTATTCTGTGCAATATTGTACACTCAGATTACTAGAGAAAATGGCTTCCTCTTTTCCTTCTTATTTCCTTCTTCTTGTACTTGTTTCAAACTTGTTCTACTTCCAGACCTCGTTGTGTACCACTGCTGACGACGAGGCATTGCTAAGGGGTATATGCAATCAAGTACAAGATTCCACATTTGCTTGAATACTTTTAGACAAAATATACCTACTCATCCATATATTCCTACTGAAGTAACACGAGTTGCTATCAGCCAATCATTACAACATGCTACACAATAGAGACAGCGAAAAGAAGTTCAAGAAGCAAAGAAATCCAAGACTTGTACACTATTTGTGATAACGGCTACGGAATTTTGATAAGCTTGCTACAAGATGCTAGCTTAACATTAGCTAAAAGAGATTATAATGGCGTGGAAAATGCACTTCAAGGGTGTCCCAGATTAGTGAGTGATTGTCAAAGAATATTTGGTAGCAAGACAACGCCTGATCTATTAGACAGGAGTAGAAAACAATTAGATCTAGTATTCATGGCAAGTATTGCCGAACGTCTTATCAAGAAATGAATATATTTCAAGTAATTGTTATACATTAACTTGCCTTTCTGAAAGCTAGCAACTTATAATGAGTAAATTTCTCTTGCAAATGATTCGTTCTTATTTTTCGAGCTTCTTGCATCATGTCTAACTTTATTGTACTGTATTAATTTCAGCCTAGCTAGGCATATTCGCATAAACTACTCTAAAGGTTTATCTTTTTACTACTCATTCGTTATATATATATATATATATATATATATATATATATATATATATATATATATATATATATATATATATATATATATATATATATATATATATATATAGGTTAAGATTGATGAGCTTCATAATTTATAACATTCATAAACGAACATAGGCAAGGATACTCTTTAAACTCATGGAAGTAAGGAAATAGGAGTATAATTAAGACATTCATGATTCAGTGGCATATATTGGTTCTGGATTCATATTTAAGAGCGACGGGATATAAAGGCGCACGATAATTCTTCAGACATTTAGGAGGCGTTTGGCCATGAAATATTTTACAATAATTACAATAATAATAATAATAATAATAATAATAATAATAATAATAATAATAATAATAATAAGAACTTGTCTATTAGACACGAGACTCACTCATCTTGAACGCGTGATTATGTTAAAATGAGATGACATGTATTTAACAGAAAATCTAGTATTTATCTAGCGGTATATGACTCGGAATTCTGTATATCCATGGGTCTCTTAGGTTAGTCTATATAGTACTATGTATTAGTTCCACAACTTTGAAGTGTCTGTTGTCTTTATATTTATGTGGACTAGTATTTTACTAGTTTAAGAATAAATAATAGTACTAATTTGCAAGAAATTATATAAGATGCCCAGAAGATCTACGCTTTTCTTTGTAAAATGCATGTAAGCTCATAGCGCATTAGTATGGATGTCTGCTGTTTCAATAATAAGCATTATTAATGCATGTATGACTTCTGAAGGCTAATAACTAAGCTATAATGGTAATTGTTATTGCTATGCTTCTACAAATGTTGTTTCAGTACTCATGAAGTAAGTATACAAAAAGAAGAGTAAACATAGTAGCTACATAATTATACGTAAAAATATTTACCTTGTTCAACGTAACAACTACATATATATGATAGAAATATATCATTAATTCGAATTTCAATAATAGACCCACATAGTGTGATTAAGTAGAGCAACATAGATAACGACGAGAATTTATATGTCGACCTTTACAACTTGTTTTGACGGTTGTTAAATATTGTATTGTATTGCTATGTTAGTTACGATATCTATTTTGATTTTTACTTTAAATTTATTTGTTTTATATCGTTGAATTGATTCACTGTTACAGAACAACGAAAATATCTATTTTATGTAATCATAAATTTGTTGTAGTGCATTCATTACGTTATTTCTCTTTTATGTAACCATATTTTATCTTTTATTACCTTATTTTTCAGTTTAACCCTGACCTATACTCAATTTTGTCGTCATCATATTACCAGTTCATCCTCTTCGTCTACACTCTACACTACACATCTCAGTTTCTATCGCACTTATCATTCTCCATTTATGTTTATTTTTGTTCCAAGACTTATTTTTCAGATTTTGCATCGATGGTCATTTTATTTTATGTTAATTTCATTAAGAGCTACCTGATAACTTATTATATTTACAAGGCATAATTGGTGATAATTTAGGATGTGCAAGTCTGACTTATTGAATTATTAATATACTAATTTGATGTAGCAAATATTTACAACAATTAAAGGTATTTTATTTAGTTATAACTTATAAGTTGTTGTATAATATAATATCAGTCAAACCAAACAATAAAGATGTTATTATATCAACCATGACAAATGACACAATCTAATCGATTATCTTGCCGCAAAAGATTAAAATATATGCAATACAAAACGATACATTACGAAATGGTAGATTACATCCATCCATACAAGCAATATAATAACTTGCTTGAGATTGATACATGGTACTAGTTGCGATAGTATCGGAATTCACTACATAAATGAAATGTGAAAGTAAGTTATCTTGGTTAGTTGTTATGCTTTTACTATTTTTGTTTCACTACAGATATGGTAAATATACTACAATTTGATGCATGTTGTGAATATTTTCCTTATTTAACATCTAAATATGGAAAATCTTGCAGTAAATGGAATATGTTTAGTACATACACATAGTCAAAGTGAAGTTAGACTTGCAATATAGCTAAAATGTTAAATTTATTACTACACATAAACTTTGCATCAAAATTATGATATACCATATAGATCGCACCCCTTTTCACTTAACTAATCAGGTAGAAATACTGCCAAAACTGCATCATTCATTATCTTCTACTTAATAAATTTTACAATAATGATTGCAAAGAAGGATAAAGATAATGTTATTTCTATAAATGCAATGACATAGTTGAGTTCAAGATTGAAAAATTTAGCTTATTCCTATTTTGCTTAAATCACATTTCCTATATATATCCAGTTGTATTCGCTGCAATATTGTACACTCAAATTACTAGAGAAAATGGCTTCCTCTTTTCCTTCTTATTTCCTTCTTCTTGTACTTGTTTCAAACTTGTTCTACTTCCAAACCTCTTTGTGTACCACTGCTGGCGACGAGGCATTGCTAAGGGGTATATGCAATCAAGTACAAGATTCCACATTTTGCTTGAATACTTTTAGACAAAATATACCTACTCATCCATATATTCCTACTGAAGTAACACGAGTTGCTATCAGCCAATCATTACAACATGCTACACAAAATCGTATATTCATAGAGAAAGCGAAACAAAATGAAAAAGACCCAAATATCCAAGCCTTGTACGGTATTTGTGATACTAGCTACGGACTGTTGACACAAGAACTACAAGATGCTACCTTATCATTAGCTAAACAAGATTATAATGCCGTAGAAAATTCACTTTCCAAGTGTCCTAGATTTGTGACTGACTGTCAAACTGCATTTGGTGACAAGTCACCGCCTGAGTTATTAGACAGGAGTAGGAAACAACTAGATCTTGCATTGATGTCGAATCTTGCCGAGGCCCTTATACAGAAATGATTTATTTACAAGTGATTGTTAGAATTTAATAAGGGGATGGCCTCAAGTTGAAGCTTAATAAGAGACTTTAAATTTCTTTAAATAAAATTTATATATTTTTACTTAAATCACATTTCCTATATATATCCAGTTGTATTCTGTGCAATATTGTACACTCAGATTACTAGAGAAAATGGCTTCCTCTTTTCCTTCTTATTTCCTTCTTCTTGTACTTGTTTCAAACTTGTTCTACTTCCAGACCTCGTTGTGTACCACTGCTGACGACGAGGCATTGCTAAGGGGTATATGCAATCAAGTACAAGATTCCACATTTTGCTTGAATACTTTTAGACAAAATATACCTACTCATCCATATATTCCTACTGAAGTAACACGAGTTGCTATCAGCCAATCATTACAACATGCTACACAATAGAGACAGCGAAAAGAAGTTCAAGAAGCAAAGAAATCCAAGACTTGTACACTATTTGTGATAACGGCTACGAAATTTTGATAAGCTTGCTACAAGATGCTAGCTTAACATTAGCTAAAAGAGATTATAATGGCGTGGAAAATGCACTTCAAGGGTGTCCCAGATTAGTGAGTGATTGTCAAAGAATATTTGGTAGCAAGACAACGCCTGATCTATTAGACAGGAGTAGAAAACAATTAGATCTAGTATTCATGGCAAGTATTGCCGAACGTCTTATCAAGAAATGAATATATTTCAAGTAATTGTTATACATTAACTTGCCTTTCTGAAAGCTAGCAACTTATAATGAGTAAATTTCTCTTGCAAATGATTCGTTCTTATTTTTCGAGTTTCTTGCATCATGTCTAACTTTATTGTACTGTATTAATTTCAGCCTAGCTAGGCATATTCGCATAAACTACTCTAAAGGTTTATCTTTTTACTACTCATTCGTTATATATATATATATATATATATATATATATATATATATATATATATATATAGGTTAAGATTGATGAGCTTCATAATTTATAACATTCATAAACGAACGTAGGCAAGGATACTCTTTAAACTCATGGAAGTAAGGAAATAGGAGTATAATTAAGACATTCATGATTCAGTGGCATATATTGGTTCTGGATTCATATTTAAGAGCGACGGGATATAAAGGCGCACGATAATTCTTCAGACATTTAGGAGGCGTTTGGCCATGAAATATTTTACAATAATAATAATAATAATAATAATAATAATAATAATAAGAACTTGTCTATTAGACACGAGACTCACTCATCTTGAACGCGTGATTATGTTAAAATGAGATGACATGTATTTAACAGAAAATCTAGTATTTATCTAGCGGTATATGACTCGGAATTCTGTATATCCATGGGTCTCTTAGGTTAGTCTATATAGTACTATGTATTAGTTCCACAACTTTGAAGTGTCTGTTGTCTTTATATTTATGTGGACTAGTATTTTACTAGTTTAAGAATAAATAATAGTACTAATTTGCAAGAAATTATATAAGATGCCCAGAAGATCTACGCTTTTCTTTGTAAAATGCATGTAAGCTTATAGCGCATTAGTATGGATGTCTGCTGTTTCAATAATAAGCATTATTAATGCATGTATGACTTCTGAAGGCTAATAACTAAGCTATAATGGTACTTGTTATTGCTATGCTTCTACAAATGTTGTTTCAGTACTCATGAAGTAAGTATACAAAAAGAAGAGTAAATATAGTAGCTACATAATTATACGTAAAAATATTTACCTTGTTCAACGTAACAACTACATATATATGATAGAAATATATCATTAATTCGAATTTCAATAATAGACCCACATAGTGTGATTAAGTAGAGCAACATAGATAACGACGAGAATTTATATGTCGACCTTTACAACTTGTTTTGACGGTTGTTAAATATTGTATTGTATTGCTATGTTAGTTACGATATCTAATTTGATTTTTACTTTAAATTTATTTGTTTTATATCGTTGAATTGATTCACTGTTACAGAACAACGAAAATATCTATTTTATGTAATCATAAATTTGTTGTAGTGCATTCATTACGTTATTTCTCTTTTATGTAACCATATTTTATCTTTTATTACCTTATTTTCCAGTTTAACCCTGACCTATACTCAATTTTGTCGTCATCATATTACAAGTTCATCCTCTTCGTCTACACTCTACACTACACATCTCAGTTTCTATCGCACTTATCATTCTCCATTTATGTTTATTTTTGTTCCAAGACTTATTTTTCAGATTTTGCATCGATGGTCATTTTATTTTATGTTAATTTCATTAAGAGCTACCTGATAACTTATTATATTTACAAGGCATAATTGGTGATAATTTAGGATGTGCAAGTCTGACTTATTGAATTATTAATATACTAATTTGATGTAGCAAATATTTACAACAATTAAAGGTATTTTATTTAGTTATAACTTATAAGTTGTTGTATAATATAATATCAGTCAAACCAAACAATAAAGATGTTATTATATCAACCATGACAAATGACACAATCTAATCGATTATCTTGCCGCAAAAGATTAAAATATATGCAATACAAAACGATACATTACGAAATGGTAGATTACATCCATCCATACAAGCAATATAATAACTTGCTTGAGATTGATACATGGTACTAGTTGCGATAGTATCGGAATTCACTACATAAATGAAATGTGAAAGTAAGTTATCTTGGTTAGTTGTTATGCTTTTACTATTTTTGTTTCACTACAGATATGGTAAATATACTACAATTTGATGCATGTTGTGAATATTTTCCTTATTTAACATCTAAATATGGAAAATCTTGCAGTAAATGGAATATGTTTAGTACATACACATAGTCAAAGTGAAGTTAGACTTGCAATATAGCTAAAATGTTAAATTTATTACTACACATAAACTTTGCATCAAAATTATGATATACCATATAGATCGCACCCCTTTTCACTTAACTAATCAGGTAGAAATACTGCCAAAACTGCATCATTCATTATCTTCTACTTAATAAATTTTACAATAATGATTGCAAAGAAGGATAAAGATAATGTTATTTCTATAAATGCAATGACATAGTTGAGTTCAAGATTGAAAAATTTAGCTTATTCCTATTTTGCTTAAATCACATTTCCTATATATATCCAGTTGTATTCGCTGCAATATTGTACACTCAAATTACTAGAGAAAATGGCTTCCTCTTTTCCTTCTTATTTCCTTCTTCTTGTACTTGTTTCAAACTTGTTCTACTTCCAAACCTCTTTGTGTACCACTGCTGGCGACGAGGCATTGCTAAGGGGTATATGCAATCAAGTACAAGATTCCACATTTTGCTTGAATACTTTTAGACAAAATATACCTACTCATCCATATATTCCTACTGAAGTAACACGAGTTGCTATCAGCCAATCATTACAACATGCTACACAAAATCGTATATTCATAGAGAAAGCGAAACAAAATGAAAAAGACCCAAATATCCAAGCCTTGTACGGTATTTGTGATACTAGCTACGGACTGTTGACACAAGAACTACAAGATGCTACCTTATCATTAGCTAAACAAGATTATAATGCCGTAGAAAATTCACTTTCCAAGTGTCCTAGATTTGTGACTGACTGTCAAACTGCATTTGGTGACAAGTCACCGCCTGAGTTATTAGACAGGAGTAGGAAACAACTAGATCTTGCATTGATGTCGAATCTTGCCGAGGCCCTTATACAGAAATGATTTATTTACAAGTGATTGTTAGAATTTAATAAGGGGATGGCCTCAAGTTGAAGCTTAATAAGAGACTTTAAATTTCTTTAAATAAAATTTATATATTTTTACTTAAATCACATTTCCTATATATATCCAGTTGTATTCTGTGCAATATTTGTACACTCAGATTACTAGAGAAAATGGCTTCCTCTTTTCCTTCTTATTTCCTTCTTCTTGTACTTGTTTCAAACTTGTTCTACTTCCAGACCTCGTTGTGTACCACTGCTGACGACGAGGCATTGCTAAGGGGTATATGCAATCAAGTACAAGATTCCACATTTTGCTTGAATACTTTTAGACAAAATATACCTACTCATCCATATATTCCTACTGAAGTAACACGAGTTGCTATCAGCCAATCATTACAACATGCTACACAATAGAGACAGCGAAAAGAAGTTCAAGAAGCAAAGAAATCCAAGACTTGTACACTATTTGTGATAACGGCTACGGAATTTTGATAAGCTTGCTACAAGATGCTAGCTTAACATTAGCTAAAAGAGATTATAATGGCGTGGAAAATGCACTTCAAGGGTGTCCCAGATTAGTGAGTGATTGTCAAAGAATATTTGGTAGCAAGACAACGCCTGATCTATTAGACAGGAGTAGAAAACAATTAGATCTAGTATTCATGGCAAGTATTGCCGAACGTCTTATCAAGAAATGAATATATTTCAAGTAATTGTTATACATTAACTTGCCTTTCTGAAAGCTAGCAACTTATAATGAGTAAATTTCTCTTGCAAATGATTCGTTCTTATTTTTCGAGTTTCTTGCATCATGTCTAACTTTATTGTACTGTATTAATTTCAGCCTAGCTAGGCATATTCGCATAAACTACTCTAAAGGTTTATCTTTTTACTACTCATTCGTTATATATATATATATATATATATATATATATATATATATATATATATATATATATATAGGTTAAGATTGATGAGCTTCATAATTTATAACATTCATAAACGAACGTAGGCAAGGATACTCTTTAAACTCATGGAAGTAAGGAAATAGGAGTATAATTAAGACATTCATGATTCAGTGGCATATATTGGTTCTGGATTCATATTTAAGAGCGACGGGATATAAAGGCGCACGATAATTCTTCAGACATTTAGGAGGCGTTTGGCCATGAAATATTTTACAATAATAATAATAATAATAATAATAATAATAATAATAATAATAATAATAAGAACTTGTCTATTAGACACGAGACTCACTCATCTTGAACGCGTGATTATGTTAAAATGAGATGACATGTATTTAACAGAAAATCTAGTATTTATCTAGCGGTATATGACTCGGAATTCTGTATATCCATGGGTCTCTTAGGTTAGTCTATATAGTACTATGTATTAGTTCCACAACTTTGAAGTGTCTGTTGTCTTTATATTTATGTGGACTAGTATTTTACTAGTTTAAGAATAAATAATAGTACTAATTTGCAAGAAATTATATAAGATGCCCAGAAGATCTACGCTTTTCTTTGTAAAATGCATGTAAGCTTATAGCGCATTAGTATGGATGTCTGCTGTTTCAATAATAAGCATTATTAATGCATGTATGACTTCTGAAGGCTAATAACTAAGCTATAATGGTAATTGTTATTGCTATGCTTCTACAAATGTTGTTTCAGTACTCATGAAGTAAGTATACAAAAAGAAGAGTAAATATAGTAGCTACATAATTATACGTAAAAATATTTACCTTGTTCAACGTAACAACTACATATATATGATAGAAATATATCATTAATTCGAATTTCAATAATAGACCCACATAGTGTGATTAAGTAGAGCAACATAGATAACGACGAGAATTTATATGTCGACCTTTACAACTTGTTTTGACGGTTGTTAAATATTGTATTGTATTGCTATGTTAGTTACGATATCTAATTTGATTTTTACTTTAAATTTATTTGTTTTATATCGTTGAATTGATTCACTGTTACAGAACAACGAAAATATCTATTTTATGTAATCATAAATTTGTTGTAGTGCATTCATTACGTTATTTCTCTTTTATGTAACCATATTTTATCTTTTATTACCTTATTTTCCAGTTTAACCCTGACCTATACTCAATTTTGTCGTCATCATATTACCAGTTCATCCTCTTCGTCTACACTCTACACTACACATCTCAGTTTCTATCGCACTTATCATTCTCCATTTATGTTTATTTTTGTTCCAAGACTTATTTTTCAGATTTTGCATCGATGGTCATTTTATTTTATGTTAATTTCATTAAGAGCTACCTGATAACTTATTATATTTACAAGGCATAATTGGTGATAATTTAGGATGTGCAAGTCTGACTTATTGAATTATTAATATACTAATTTGATGTAGCAAATATTTACAACAATTAAAGGTATTTTATTTAGTTATAACTTATAAGTTGTTGTATAATATAATATCAGTCAAACCAAACAATAAAGATGTTATTATATCAACCATGACAAATGACACAATCTAATCGATTATCTTGCCGCAAAAGATTAAAATATATGCAATACAAAACGATACATTACGAAATGGTAGATTACATCCATCCATACAAGCAATATAATAACTTGCTTGAGATTGATACATGGTACTAGTTGCGATAGTATCGGAATTCACTACATAAATGAAATGTGAAAGTAAGTTATCTTGGTTAGTTGTTATGCTTTTACTATTTTTGTTTCACTACAGATATGGTAAATATACTACAATTTGATGCATGTTGTGAATATTTTCCTTATTTAACATCTAAATATGGAAAATCTTGCAGTAAATGGAATATGTTTAGTACATACACATAGTCAAAGTGAAGTTAGACTTGCAATATAGCTAAAATGTTAAATTTATTACTACACATAAACTTTGCATCAAAATTATGATATACCATATAGATCGCACCCCTTTTCACTTAACTAATCAGGTAGAAATACTGCCAAAACTGCATCATTCATTATCTTCTACTTAATAAATTTTACAATAATGATTGCAAAGAAGGATAAAGATAATGTTATTTCTATAAATGCAATGACATAGTTGAGTTCAAGATTGAAAAATTTAGCTTATTCCTATTTTGCTTAAATCACATTTCCTATATATATCCAGTTGTATTCGCTGCAATATTGTACACTCAAATTACTAGAGAAAATGGCTTCCTCTTTTCCTTCTTATTTCCTTCTTCTTGTACTTGTTTCAAACTTGTTCTACTTCCAAACCTCTTTGTGTACCACTGCTGGCGACGAGGCATTGCTAAGGGGTATATGCAATCAAGTACAAGATTCCACATTTTGCTTGAATACTTTTAGACAAAATATACCTACTCATCCATATATTCCTACTGAAGTAACACGAGTTGCTATCAGCCAATCATTACAACATGCTACACAAAATCGTATATTCATAGAGAAAGCGAAACAAAATGAAAAAGACCCAAATATCCAAGCCTTGTACGGTATTTGTGATACTAGCTACGGACTGTTGACACAAGAACTACAAGATGCTACCTTATCATTAGCTAAACAAGATTATAATGCCGTAGAAAATTCACTTTCCAAGTGTCCTAGATTTGTGACTGACTGTCAAACTGCATTTGGTGACAAGTCACCGCCTGAGTTATTAGACAGGAGTAGGAAACAACTAGATCTTGCATTGATGTCGAATCTTGCCGAGGCCCTTATACAGAAATGATTTATTTACAAGTGATTGTTAGAATTTAATAAGGGGATGGCCTCAAGTTGAAGCTTAATAAGAGACTTTAAATTTCTTTAAATAAAATTTATATATTTTTACTTAAATCACATTTCCTATATATATCCAGTTGTATTCTGTGCAATATTGTACACTCAGATTACTAGAGAAAATGGCTTCCTCTTTTCCTTCTTATTTCCTTCTTCTTGTACTTGTTTCAAACTTGTTCTACTTCCAGACCTCGTTGTGTACCACTGCTGACGACGAGGCATTGCTAAGGGGTATATGCAATCAAGTACAAGATTCCACATTTTGCTTGAATACTTTTAGACAAAATATACCTACTCATCCATATATTCCTACTGAAGTAACACGAGTTGCTATCAGCCAATCATTACAACATGCTACACAATAGAGACAGCGAAAAGAAGTTCAAGAAGCAAAGAAATCCAAGACTTGTACACTATTTGTGATAACGGCTACGGAATTTTGATAAGCTTGCTACAAGATGCTAGCTTAACATTAGCTAAAAGAGATTATAATGGCGTGGAAAATGCACTTCAAGGGTGTCCCAGATTAGTGAGTGATTGTCAAAGAATATTTGGTAGCAAGACAACGCCTGATCTATTAGACAGGAGTAGAAAACAATTAGATCTAGTATTCATGGCAAGTATTGCCGAACGTCTTATCAAGAAATGAATATATTTCAAGTAATTGTTATACATTAACTTGCCTTTCTGAAAGCTAGCAACTTATAATGAGTAAATTTCTCTTGCAAATGATTCGTTCTTATTTTTCGAGTTTCTTGCATCATGTCTAACTTTATTGTACTGTATTAATTTCAGCCTAGCTAGGCATATTCGCATAAACTACTCTAAAGGTTTATCTTTTTACTACTCATTCGTTATATATATATATATATATATATATATATATATATATAGGTTAAGATTGATGAGCTTCATAATTTATAACATTCATAAACGAACGTAGGCAAGGATACTCTTTAAACTCATGGAAGTAAGGAAATAGGAGTATAATTAAGACATTCATGATTCAGTGGCATATATTGGTTCTGGATTCATATTTAAGAGCGACGGGATATAAAGGCGCACGATAATTCTTCAGACATTTAGGAGGCGTTTGGCCATGAAATATTTTACAATAATAATAATAATAATAATAATAATAATAATAATAATAATAATAATAAGAACTTGTCTATTAGACACGAGACTCACTCATCTTGAACGCGTGATTATGTTAAAATGAGATGACATGTATTTAACAGAAAATCTAGTATTTATCTAGCGGTATATGACTCGGAATTCTGTATATCCATGGGTCTCTTAGGTTAGTCTATATAGTACTATGTATTAGTTCCACAACTTTGAAGTGTCTGTTGTCTTTATATTTATGTGGACTAGTATTTTACTAGTTTAAGAATAAATAATAGTACTAATTTGCAAGAAATTATATAAGATGCCCAGAAGATCTACGCTTTTCTTTGTAAAATGCATGTAAGCTTATAGCGCATTAGTATGGATGTCTGCTGTTTCAATAATAAGCATTATTAATGCATGTATGACTTCTGAAGGCTAATAACTAAGCTATAATGGTAATTGTTATTGCTATGCTTCTACAAATGTTGTTTCAGTACTCATGAAGTAAGTATACAAAAAGAAGAGTAAATATAGTAGCTACATAATTATACGTAAAAATATTTACCTTGTTCAACGTAACAACTACATATATATGATAGAAATATATCATTAATTCGAATTTCAATAATAGACCCACATAGTGTGATTAAGTAGAGCAACATAGATAACGACGAGAATTTATATGTCGACCTTTACAACTTGTTTTGACGGTTGTTAAATATTGTATTGTATTGCTATATTAGTTACGATATCTAATTTGATTTTTACTTTAAATTTATTTGTTTTATATCGTTGAATTGATTCACTGTTACAGAACAACGAAAATATCTATTTTATGTAATCATAAATTTGTTGTAGTGCATTCATTACGTTATTTCTCTTTTATGTAACCATATTTTATCTTTTATTACCTTATTTTCCAGTTTAACCCTGACCTATACTCAATTTTGTCGTCATCATATTACCAGTTCATCCTCTTCGTCTACACTCTACACTACACATCTCAGTTTCTATCGCACTTATCATTCTCCATTTATGTTTATTTTTGTTCCAAGACTTATTTTTCAGATTTTGCATCGATGGTCATTTTATTTTATGTTAATTTCATTAAGAGCTACCTGATAACTTATTATATTTACAAGGCATAATTGGTGATAATTTAGGATGTGCAAGTCTGACTTATTGAATTATTAATATACTAATTTGATGTAGCAAATATTTACAACAATTAAAGGTATTTTATTTAGTTATAACTTATAAGTTGTTGTATAATATAATATCAGTCAAACCAAACAATAAAGATGTTATTATATCAACCATGACAAATGACACAATCTAATCGATTATCTTGCCGCAAAAGATTAAAATATATGCAATACAAAACGATACATTACGAAATGGTAGATTACATCCATCCATACAAGCAATATAATAACTTGCTTGAGATTGATACATGGTACTAGTTGCGATAGTATCGGAATTCACTACATAAATGAAATGTGAAAGTAAGTTATCTTGGTTAGTTGTTATGCTTTTACTATTTTTGTTTCACTACAGATATGGTAAATATACTACAATTTGATGCATGTTGTGAATATTTTCCTTATTTAACATCTAAATATGGAAAATCTTGCAGTAAATGGAATATGTTTAGTACATACACATAGTCAAAGTGAAGTTAGACTTGCAATATAGCTAAAATGTTAAATTTATTACTACACATAAACTTTGCATCAAAATTATGATATACCATATAGATCGCACCCCTTTTCACTTAACTAATCAGGTAGAAATACTGCCAAAACTGCATCATTCATTATCTTCTACTTAATAAATTTTACAATAATGATTGCAAAGAAGGATAAAGATAATGTTATTTCTATAAATGCAATGACATAGTTGAGTTCAAGATTGAAAAATTTAGCTTATTCCTATTTTGCTTAAATCACATTTCCTATATATATCCAGTTGTATTCGCTGCAATATTGTACACTCAAATTACTAGAGAAAATGGCTTCCTCTTTTCCTTCTTATTTCCTTCTTCTTGTACTTGTTTCAAACTTGTTCTACTTCCAAACCTCTTTGTGTACCACTGCTGGCGACGAGGCATTGCTAAGGGGTATATGCAATCAAGTACAAGATTCCACATTTTGCTTGAATACTTTTAGACAAAATATACCTACTCATCCATATATTCCTACTGAAGTAACACGAGTTGCTATCAGCCAATCATTACAACATGCTACACAAAATCGTATATTCATAGAGAAAGCGAAACAAAATGAAAAAGACCCAAATATCCAAGCCTTGTACGGTATTTGTGATACTAGCTACGGACTGTTGACACAAGAACTACAAGATGCTACCTTATCATTAGCTAAACAAGATTATAATGCCGTAGAAAATTCACTTTCCAAGTGTCCTAGATTTGTGACTGACTGTCAAACTGCATTTGGTGACAAGTCACCGCCTGAGTTATTAGACAGGAGTAGGAAACAACTAGATCTTGCATTGATGTCGAATCTTGCCGAGGCCCTTATACAGAAATGATTTATTTACAAGTGATTGTTAGAATTTAATAAGGGGATGGCCTCAAGTTGAAGCTTAATAAGAGACTTTAAATTTCTTTAAATAAAATTTATATATTTTTACTTAAATCACATTTCCTATATATATCCAGTTGTATTCTGTGCAATATTGTACACTCAGATTACTAGAGAAAATGGCTTCCTCTTTTCCTTCTTATTTCCTTCTTCTTGTACTTGTTTCAAACTTGTTCTACTTCCAGACCTCGTTGTGTACCACTGCTGACGACGAGGCATTGCTAAGGGGTATATGCAATCAAGTATAAGATTCCACATTTTGCTTGAATACTTTTAGACAAAATATACCTACTCATCCATATATTCCTACTGAAGTAACACGAGTTGCTATCAGCCAATCATTACAACATGCTACACAATAGAGACAGCGAAAAGAAGTTCAAGAAGCAAAGAAATCCAAGACTTGTACACTATTTGTGATAACGGCTACGGAATTTTGATAAGCTTGCTACAAGATGCTAGCTTAACATTAGCTAAAAGAGATTATAATGGCGTGGAAAATGCACTTCAAGGGTGTCCCAGATTAGTGAGTGATTGTCAAAGAATATTTGGTAGCAAGACAACGCCTGATCTATTAGACAGGAGTAGAAAACAATTAGATCTAGTATTCATGGCAAGTATTGCCGAACGTCTTATCAAGAAATGAATATATTTCAAGTAATTGTTATACATTAACTTGCCTTTCTGAAAGCTAGCAACTTATAATGAGTAAATTTCTCTTGCAAATGATTCGTTCTTATTTTTCGAGTTTCTTGCATCATGTCTAACTTTATTGTACTGTATTAATTTCAGCCTAGCTAGGCATATTCGCATAAACTACTCTAAAGGTTTATCTTTTTACTACTCATTCGTTATATATATATATATATAGGTTAAGAGTGATGAGCTTCATAATTTATAACATTCATAAACGAACGTAGGCAAGGATACTCTTTAAACTCATGGAAGTGAGGAAATAGGAGTATAATTAAGACATTCATGATTCAGTGGCATATATTGGTTCTGGATTCATATTTAAGAGCGACGGGATATAAAGGCGCACGATAATTCTTCCGACATTTAGGAGGCGTTTGGCCATGAAATATTTTACAATAATAATAATAATAATAATAATAATAATAATAATAATAATAATAATAATAAGAACTTGTCTATTAGACACGAGACTCACTCATCTTGAACGCGTGATTATGTTAAAATGAGATGACATGTATTTAACAGAAAATCTAGTATTTATCTAGCGGTATATGACTCGGAATTCTGTATATCCATGGGTCTCTTAGGTTAGTCTATATAGTACTATGTATTAGTTCCACAACTTTGAAGTGTCTGTTGTCTTTATATTTATGTGGACTAGTATTTTACTAGTTTAAGAATAAATAATAGTACTAATTTGCAAGAAATTATATAAGATGCCCAGAAGATCTACGCTTTTCTTTGTAAAATGCATGTAAGCTTATAGCGCATTAGTATGGATGTCTGCTGTTTCAATAATAAGCATTATTAATGCATGTATGACTTCTGAAGGCTAATAACTAAGCTATAATGGTAATTGTTATTGCTATGCTTCTACAAATATTGTTTCAGTACTCATGAAGTAAGTATACAAAAAGAAGAGTAAATATAGTAGCTACATAATTATACGTAAAAATATTTACCTTGTTCAACGTAACAACTACATATATATGATAGAAATATATCATTAATTCGAATTTCAATAATAGACCCACATAGTGTGATTAAGTAGAGCAACATAGATAACGACGAGAATTTATATGTCGACCTTTACAACTTGTTTTGACGGTTGTTAAATATTGTATTGTATTGCTATGTTAGTTACGATATCTATTTTGATTTTTACTTTAAATTTATTTGTTTTATATCGTTGAATTGATTCACTGTTACAGAACAACGAAAATATCTATTTTATGTAATCATAAATTTGTTGTAGTGCATTCATTACGTTATTTCTCTTTTATGTAACCATATTTTATCTTTTATTACCTTATTTTCCAGTTTAACCCTGACCTATACTCAATTTTGTCGTCATCATATTACCAGTTCATCCTCTTCGTCTACACTCTACACTACACATCTCAGTTTTTATCGCACTTATCATTCTCCATTTATGTTTATTTTTGTTCCAAGACTTATTTTTCAGATTTTGCATCGATGGTCATTTTATTTTATGTTAATTTCATTAAGAGCTACCTGATAACTTATTATATTTACAAGGCATAATTGGTGATAATTTAGGATGTGCAAGTCTGACTTATTGAATTATTAATATACTAATTTGATGTAGCAAATATTTACAACAATTAAAGGTATTTTATTTAGTTATAACTTATAAGTTGTTGTATAATATAATATCAGTCAAACCAAACAATAAAGATGTTATTATATCAACCATGACAAATGACACAATCTAATCGATTATCTTGCCGCAAAAGATTAAAATATATGCAATACAAAACGATACATTACGAAATGGTAGATTACATCCATCCATACAAGCAATATAATAACTTGCTTGAGATTGATACATGGTACTAGTTGCGATAGTATCGGAATTCACTACATAAATGAAATGTGAAAGTAAGTTATCTTGGTTAGTTGTTATGCTTTTACTATTTTTGTTTCACTACAGATATGGTAAATATACTACAATTTGATGCATGTTGTGAATATTTTCCTTATTTAACATCTAAATATGGAAAATCTTGCAGTAAATGGAATATGTTTAGTACATACACATAGTCAAAGTGAAGTTAGACTTGCAATATAGCTAAAATGTTAAATTTATTACTACACATAAACTTTGCATCAAAATTATGATATACCATATAGATCGCACCCCTTTTCACTTAACTAATCAGGTAGAAATACTGCCAAAACTGCATCATTCATTATCTTCTACTTAATAAATTTTACAATAATGATTGCAAAGAAGGATAAAGATAATGTTATTTCTATAAATGCAATGACATAGTTGAGTTCAAGATTGAAAAATTTAGCTTATTCCTATTTTGCTTAAATCACATTTCCTATATATATCCAGTTGTATTCGCTGCAATATTGTACACTCAAATTACTAGAGAAAATGGCTTCCTCTTTTCCTTCTTATTTCCTTCTTCTTGTACTTGTTTCAAACTTGTTCTACTTCCAAACCTCTTTGTGTACCACTGCTGGCGACGAGGCATTGCTAAGGGGTATATGCAATCAAGTACAAGATTCCACATTTTGCTTGAATACTTTTAGACAAAATATACCTACTCATCCATATATTCCTACTGAAGTAACACGAGTTGCTATCAGCCAATCATTACAACATGCTACACAAAATCGTATATTCATAGAGAAAGCGAAACAAAATGAAAAAGACCCAAATATCCAAGCCTTGTACGGTATTTGTGATACTAGCTACGGACTGTTGACACAAGAACTACAAGATGCTACCTTATCATTAGCTAAACAAGATTATAATGCCGTAGAAAATTCACTTTCCAAGTGTCCTAGATTTGTGACTGACTGTCAAACTGCATTTGGTGACAAGTCACCGCCTGAGTTATTAGACAGGAGTAGGAAACAACTAGATCTTGCATTGATGTCGAATCTTGCCGAGGCCCTTATACAGAAATGATTTATTTACAAGTGATTGTTAGAATTTAATAAGGGGATGGCCTCAAGTTGAAGCTTAATAAGAGACTTTAAATTTCTTTAAATAAAATTTATATATTTTTACTTAAATCACATTTCCTATATATATCCAGTTGTATTCTGTGCAATATTGTACACTCAGATTACTAGAGAAAATGGCTTCCTCTTTTCCTTCTTATTTCCTTCTTCTTGTACTTGTTTCAAACTTGTTCTACTTCCAGACCTCGTTGTGTACCACTGCTGACGACGAGGCATTGCTAAGGGGTATATGCAATCAAGTACAAGATTCCACATTTTGCTTGAATACTTTTAGACAAAATATACCTACTCATCCATATATTCCTACTGAAGTAACACGAGTTGCTATCAGCCAATCATTACAACATGCTACACAATAGAGACAGCGAAAAGAAGTTCAAGAAGCAAAGAAATCCAAGACTTGTACACTATTTGTGATAACGGCTACGGAATTTTGATAAGCTTGCTACAAGATGCTAGCTTAACATTAGCTAAAAGAGATTATAATGGCGTGGAAAATGCACTTCAAGGGTGTCCCAGATTAGTGAGTGATTGTCAAAGAATATTTGGTAGCAAGACAACGCCTGATCTATTAGACAGGAGTAGAAAACAATTAGATCTAGTATTCATGGCAAGTATTGCCGAACGTCTTATCAAGAAATGAATATATTTCAAGTAATTGTTATACATTAACTTGCCTTTCTGAAAGCTAGCAACTTATAATGAATAAATTTCTCTTGCAAATGATTCGTTCTTATTTTTCGAGTTTCTTGCATCATGTCTAACTTTATTGTACTGTATTAATTTCAGCCTAGCTAGGCATATTCGCATAAACTACTCTAAAGGTTTATCTTTTTACTACTCATTCGTTATATATATATATATATATATATATATATATATATATATATATATATATATATATATATATATATATATATATATATATATATATATATATATATAGGTTAAGATTGATGAGCTTCATAATTTATAACATTCATAAACGAACGTAGGCAAGGATACTCTTTAAACTCATGGAAGTAAGGAAATAGTAGTATAATTAAGACATTCATGATTCAGTGGCATATATTGGTTCTGGATTCATATTTAAGAGCGACGGGATATAAAGGCGCACGATAATTCTTCAGACATTTAGGAGGCGTTTGGCCATGAAATATTTTACAATAATAATAATAATAATAATAATAATAATAATAATAATAAGAACTTGTCTATTAGACACGAGACTCACTCATCTTGAACGCGTGATTATGTTAAAATGAGATGACATGTATTTAACAGAAAATCTAGTATTTATCTAGCGGTATATGACTCGGAATTCTGTATATCCATGGGTCTCTTAGGTTAGTCTATATAGTACTATGTATTAGTTCCACAACTTTGAAGTGTCTGTTGTCTTTATATTTATGTGGACTAGTATTTTACTAGTTTAAGAATAAATAATAGTACTAATTTGCAAGAAATTATATAAGATGCCCAGAAGATCTACGCTTTTCTTTGTAAAATGCATGTAAGCTTATAGCGCATTAGTATGGATGTCTGCTGTTTCAATAATAAGCATTATTAATGCATGTATGACTTCTGAAGGCTAATAACTAAGCTATAATGGTAATTGTTATTGCTATGCTTCTACAAATGTTGTTTCAGTACTCATGAAGTAAGTATACAAAAAGAAGAGTAAATATAGTAGCTACATAATTATACGTAAAAATATTTACCTTGTTCAACGTAACAACTACATATATATGATAGAAATATATCATTAATTCGAATTTCAATAATAGACCCACATAGTGTGATTAAGTAGAGCAACATAGATAACGACGCGAATTTATATGTCGACCTTTACAACTTGTTTTGACGGTTGTTAAATATTGTATTGTATTGCTATGTTAGTTACGATATCTATTTTGATTTTTACTTTAAATTTATTTGTTTTATATCGTTGAATTGATTCACTGTTACAGAACAACGAAAATATCTATTTTATGTAATCATAAATTTGTTGTAGTGCATTCATTACGTTATTTCTCTTTTATGTAACCATATTTTATCTTTTATTACCTTATTTTCCAGTTTAACCCTGACCTATACTCAATTTTGTCGTCATCATATTACCAGTTCATCCTCTTCGTCTACACTCTACACTACACATCTCAGTTTTTATCGCACTTATCATTCTCCATTTATGTTTATTTTTGTTCCAAGACTTATTTTTCAGATTTTGCATCGATGGTCATTTTATTTTATGTTAATTTCATTAAGAGCTACCTGATAACTTATTATATTTACAAGGCATAATTGGTGATAATTTAGGATGTGCAAGTCTGACTTATTGAATTATTAATATACTAATTTGATGTAGCAAATATTTACAACAATTAAAGGTATTTTATTTAGTTATAACTTATAAGTTGTTGTATAATATAATATCAGTCAAACCAAACAATAAAGATGTTATTATATCAACCATGACAAATGACACAATCTAATCGATTATCTTGCCGCAAAAGATTAAAATATATGCAATACAAAACGATACATTACGAAATGGTAGATTACATCCATCCATACAAGCAATATAATAACTTGCTTGAGATTGATACATGGTACTAGTTGCGATAGTATCGGAATTCACTACATAAATGAAATGTGAAAGTAAGTTATCTTGGTTAGTTGTTATGCTTTTACTATTTTTGTTTCACTACAGATATGGTAAATATACTACAATTTGATGCATGTTGTGAATATTTTCCTTATTTAACATCTAAATATGGAAAATCTTGCAGTAAATGGAATATGTTTAGTACATACACATAGTCAAAGTGAAGTTAGACTTGCAATATAGCTAAAATGTTAAATTTATTACTACACATAAACTTTGCATCAAAATTATGATATACCATATAGATCGCACCCCTTTTCACTTAACTAATCAGGTAGAAATACTGCCAAAACTGCATCATTCATTATCTTCTACTTAATAAATTTTACAATAATGATTGCAAAGAAGGATAAAGATAATGTTATTTCTATAAATGCAATGACATAGTTGAGTTCAAGATTGAAAAATTTAGCTTATTCCTATTTTGCTTAAATCACATTTCCTATATATATCCAGTTGTATTCGCTGCAATATTGTACACTCAAATTACTAGAGAAAATGGCTTCCTCTTTTCCTTCTTATTTCCTTCTTCTTGTACTTGTTTCAAACTTGTTCTACTTCCAAACCTCTTTGTGTACCACTGCTGGCGACGAGGCATTGCTAAGGGGTATATGCAATCAAGTACAAGATTCCACATTTTGCTTGAATACTTTTAGACAAAATATACCTACTCATCCATATATTCCTACTGAAGTAACACGAGTTGCTATCAGCCAATCATTACAACATGCTACACAAAATCGTATATTCATAGAGAAAGCGAAACAAAATGAAAAAGACCCAAATATCCAAGCCTTGTACGGTATTTGTGATACTAGCTACGGACTGTTGACACAAGAACTACAAGATGCTACCTTATCATTAGCTAAACAAGATTATAATGCCGTAGAAAATTCACTTTCCAAGTGTCCTAGATTTGTGACTGACTGTCAAACTGCATTTGGTGACAAGTCACCGCCTGAGTTATTAGACAGGAGTAGGAAACAACTAGATCTTGCATTGATGTCGAATCTTGCCGAGGCCCTTATACAGAAATGATTTATTTACAAGTGATTGTTAGAATTTAATAAGGGGATGGCCTCAAGTTGAAGCTTAATAAGAGACTTTAAATTTCTTTAAATAAAATTTATATATTTTTACTTAAATCACATTTCCTATATATATCCAGTTGTATTCTGTGCAATATTGTACACTCAGATTACTAGAGAAAATGGCTTCCTCTTTTCCTTCTTATTTCCTTCTTCTTGTACTTGTTTCAAACTTGTTCTACTTCCAGACCTCGTTGTGTACCACTGCTGACGACGAGGCATTGCTAAGGGGTATATGCAATCAAGTACAAGATTCCACATTTTGCTTGAATACTTTTAGACAAAATATACCTACTCATCCATATATTCCTACTGAAGTAACACGAGTTGCTATCAGCCAATCATTACAACATGCTACACAATAGAGACAGCGAAAAGAAGTTCAAGAAGCAAAGAAATCCAAGACTTGTACACTATTTGTGATAACGGCTACGGAATTTTGATAAGCTTGCTACAAGATGCTAGCTTAACATTAGCTAAAAGAGATTATAATGGCGTGGAAAATGCACTTCAAGGGTGTCCCAGATTAGTGAGTGATTGTCAAAGAATATTTGGTAGCAAGACAACGCCTGATCTATTAGACAGGAGTAGAAAACAATTAGATCTAGTATTCATGGCAAGTATTGCCGAACGTCTTATCAAGAAATGAATATATTTCAAGTAATTGTTATACATTAACTTGCCTTTCTGAAAGCTAGCAACTTATAATGAGTAAATTTCTCTTGCAAATGATTCGTTCTTATTTTTCGAGTTTCTTGCATCATGTCTAACTTTATTGTACTGTATTAATTTCAGCCTAGCTAGGCATATTCGCATAAACTACTCTAAAGGTTTATCTTTTTACTACTCATTCGTTATATATATATATATATATATATATATAGGTTAAGATTGATGAGCTTCATAATTTATAACATTCATAAACGAACGTAGGCAAGGATACTCTTTAAACTCATGGAAGTAAGGAAATAGGAGTATAATTAAGACATTCATGATTCAGTGGCATATATTGGTTCTGGATTCATATTTAAGAGCGACGGGATATAAAGGCGCACGATAATTCTTCAGACATTTAGGAGGCGTTTGGCCATGAAATATTTTACAATAATAATAATAATAATAATAATAATAATAATAATAAGAACTTGTCTATTAGACACGAGACTCACTCATCTTGAACGCGTGATTATGTTAAAATGAGATGACATGTATTTAACAGAAAATCTAGTATTTATCTAGCGGTATATGACTCGGAATTCTATATATCCATGGGTCTCTTAGGTTAGTCTATATAGTACTATGTATTAGTTCCACAACTTTGAAGTGTCTGTTGTCTTTATATTTATGTGGACTAGTATTTTACTAGTTTAAGAATAAATAATAGTACTAATTTGCAAGAAATTATATAAGATGCCCAGAAGATCTACGCTTTTCTTTGTAAAATGCATGTAAGCTTATAGCGCATTAGTATGGATGTCTGCTGTTTCAATAATAAGCATTATTAATGCATGTATGACTTCTGAAGGCTAATAACTAAGCTATAATGGTAATTGTTATTGCTATGCTTCTACAAATGTTGTTTCAGTACTCATGAAGTAAGTATACAAAAAGAAGAGTAAATATAGTAGCTACATAATTATACGTAAAAATATTTACCTTGTTCAACGTAACAACTACATATATATGATAGAAATATATCATTAATTCGAATTTCAATAATAGACCCACATAGTGTGATTAAGTAGAGCAACATAGATAACGACGAGAATTTATATGTCGACCTTTACAACTTGTTTTGACGGTTGTTAAATATTGTATTGTATTGCTATGTTAGTTACGATATCTAATTTGATTTTTACTTTAAATTTATTTGTTTTATATCGTTGAATTGATTCACTGTTACAGAACAACGAAAATATCTATTTTATGTAATCATAAATTTGTTGTAGTGCATTCATTACGTTATTTCTCTTTTATGTAACCATATTTTATCTTTTATTACCTTATTTTCCAGTTTAACCCTGACCTATACTCAATTTTGTCGTCATCATATTACCAGTTCATCCTCTTCGTCTACACTCTACACTACACATCTCAGTTTTTATCGCACTTATCATTCTCCATTTATGTTTATTTTTGTTCCAAGACTTATTTTTCAGATTTTGCATCGATGGTCATTTTATTTTATGTTAATTTCATTAAGAGCTACCTGATAACTTATTATATTTACAAGGCATAATTGGTGATAATTTAGGATGTGCAAGTCTGACTTATTGAATTATTAATATACTAATTTGATGTAGCAAATATTTACAACAATTAAAGGTATTTTATTTAGTTATAACTTATAAGTTGTTGTATAATATAATATCAGTCAAACCAAACAATAAAGATGTTATTATATCAACCATGACAAATGACACAATCTAATCGATTATCTTGCCGCAAAAGATTAAAATATATGCAATACAAAACGATACATTACGAAATGGTAGATTACATCCATCCATACAAGCAATATAATAACTTGCTTGAGATTGATACATGGTACTAGTTGCGATAGTATCGGAATTCACTACATAAATGAAATGTGAAAGTAAGTTATCTTGGTTAGTTGTTATGCTTTTACTATTTTTGTTTCACTACAGATATGGTAAATATACTACAATTTGATGCATGTTGTGAATATTTTTCTTATTTAACATCTAAATATGGAAAATCTTGCAGTAAATGGAATATGTTTAGTACATACACATAGTCAAAGTGAAGTTAGACTTGCAATATAGCTAAAATGTTAAATTTATTACTACACATAAACTTTGCATCAAAATTATGATATACCATATAGATCGCACCCCTTTTCACTTAACTAATCAGGTAGAAATACTGCCAAAACTGCATCATTCATTATCTTCTACTTAATAAATTTTACAATAATGATTGCAAAGAAGGATAAAGATAATGTTATTTCTATAAATGCAATGACATAGTTGAGTTCAAGATTGAAAAATTTAGCTTATTCCTATTTTGCTTAAATCACATTTCCTATATATATCCAGTTGTATTCGCTGCAATATTGTACACTCAAATTACTAGAGAAAATGGCTTCCTCTTTTCCTTCTTATTTCCTTCTTCTTGTACTTGTTTCAAACTTGTTCTACTTCCAAACCTCTTTGTGTACCACTGCTGGCGACGAGGCATTGCTAAGGGGTATATGCAATCAAGTACAAGATTCCACATTTTGCTTGAATACTTTTAGACAAAATATACCTACTCATCCATATATTCCTACTGAAGTAACACGAGTTGCTATCAGCCAATCATTACAACATGCTACACAAAATCGTATATTCATAGAGAAAGCGAAACAAAATGAAAAAGACCCAAATATCCAAGCCTTGTACGGTATTTGTGATACTAGCTACGGACTGTTGACACAAGAACTACAAGATGCTACCTTATCATTAGCTAAACAAGATTATAATGCCGTAGAAAATTCACTTTCCAAGTGTCCTAGATTTGTGACTGACTGTCAAACTGCATTTGGTGACAAGTCACCGCCTGAGTTATTAGACAGGAGTAGGAAACAACTAGATCTTGCATTGATGTCGAATCTTGCCGAGGCCCTTATACAGAAATGATTTATTTACAAGTGATTGTTAGAATTTAATAAGGGGATGGCCTCAAGTTGAAGCTTAATAAGAGACTTTAAATTTCTTTAAATAAAATTTATATATTTTTACTTAAATCACATTTCCTATATATATCCAGTTGTATTCTGTGCAATATTGTACACTCAGATTACTAGAGAAAATGGCTTCCTCTTTTCCTTCTTATTTCCTTCTTCTTGTACTTGTTTCAAACTTGTTCTACTTCCAGACCTCGTTGTGTACCACTGCTGACGACGAGGCATTGCTAAGGGGTATATGCAATCAAGTACAAGATTCCACATTTTGCTTGAATACTTTTAGACAAAATATACCTACTCATCCATATATTCCTACTGAAGTAACACGAGTTGCTATCAGCCAATCATTACAACATGCTACACAAAATCGTATCTTCATAGAGACAGCGAAAAGAAGTTCAAGAAGCAAAGAAATCCACGACTTGTACACTATTTGTGATAACGGCTACGGAATTTTGATAAGCTTGTTACAAGATGCTAGCTTAACATTAGCTAAAAGAGATTATAATGGCGTGGAAAATGCACTTCAAGGGTGTCCCAGATTAGTGAGTGATTGTCAAAGAATATTTGGTAGCAAGACAACGCCTGATCTATTAGACAGGAGTAGAAAATAATTAGATCTAGTATTAATGGCAAGTATTGCCGAACGTCTTATCAAGAAATGAATATATTTCAAGTAATTGTTATACATTAACTTGCCTTTCTGAAAGCTAGCAACTTATAATGAGTAAATTTCTCTTGCAAATGATTCGTTCTTATTTTTCGAGTTTCTTGCATCATGTCTAACTTTATTGTACTGTATTAATTTCAGCCTAGCTAGGCATATTCGCATAAACTACTCTAAAGGTTTATCTTTTTACTACTCATTCGTTATATATATATATATATATATATATATATAGGTTAAGATTGATGAGCTTCATAATTTATAACATTCATAAACGAACGTAGGCAAGGATACTCTTTAAACTCATGGAAGTAAGGAAATAGGAGTATAATTAAGACATTCATGATTCAGTGGCATATATTGGTTCTGGATTCATATTTAAGAGCGACGGGATATAAAGGCGCACGATAATTCTTCAGACATTTAGGAGGCGTTTGGCCATGAAATATTTTACAATAATAATAATAATAATAATAATAATAATAATAATAATAAGAACTTGTCTATTAGACACGAGACTCACTCATCTTGAACGCGTGATTATGTTAAAATGAGATGACATGTATTTAACAGAAAATCTAGTATTTATCTAGCGGTATATGACTCGGAATTCTGTATATCCATGGGTCTCTTAGGTTAGTCTATATAGTACTATGTATTAGTTCCACAACTTTGAAGTGTCTGTTGTCTTTATATTTATGTGGACTAGTATTTTACTAGTTTAAGAATAAATAATAGTACTAATTTGCAAGAAATTATATAAGATGCCCAGAAGATCTACGCTTTTCTTTGTAAAATGCATGTAAGCTTATAGCGCATTAGTATGGATGTCTGCTGTTTCAATAATAAGCATTATTAATGCATGTATGACTTCTGAAGGCTAATAACTAAGCTATAATGGTAATTGTTATTGCTATGCTTCTACAAATGTTGTTTCAGTACTCATGAAGTAAGTATACAAAAAGAAGAGTAAATATAGTAGCTACATAATTATACGTAAAAATATTTACCTTGTTCAACGTAACAACTACATATATATGATAGAAATATATCATTAATTCGAATTTCAATAATAGACCCACATAGTGTGATTAAGTAGAGCAACATAGATAACGACGAGAATTTATATGTCGACCTTTACAACTTGTTTTGACGGTTGTTAAATATTGTATTGTATTGCTATGTTAGTTACGATATCTATTTTGATTTTTACTTTAAATTTATTTGTTTTATATCGTTGAATTGATTCACTGTTACAGAACAACGAAAATATCTATTTTATGTAATCATAAATTTGTTGTAGTGCATTCATTACGTTATTTCTCTTTTATGTAATCATATTTTATCTTTTATTACCTTATTTTTCAGTTTAACCCTGACCTATACTCAATTTTGTCGTCATCATATTACCAGTTCATCCTCTTCGTCTACACTCTACACTACACATCTCAGTTTCTATCGCACTTATCATTCTCCATTTATGTTTATTTTTGTTCCAAGACTTATTTTTCAGATTTTGCATCGATGGTCATTTTATTTTATGTTAATTTCATTAAGAGCTACCTGATAACTTATTATATTTACAAGGCATAATTGGTGATAATTTAGGATGTGCAAGTCTGACTTATTGAATTATTAATATACTAATTTGATGTAGCAAATATTTACAACAATTAAAGGTATTTTATTTAGTTATAACTTATAAGTTGTTGTATAATATAATATCAGTTAAACCAAACAATAAAGATGTTATTATATCAACCATGACAAATGACACAATCTAATCGATTATCTTGCCGCAAAAGATTAAAATATATGCAATACAAAACGATACATTACGAAATGGTAGATTACATCCATCCATACAAGCAATATAATAACTTGCTTGAGATTGATACATGGTACTAGTTGCGATAGTATCGGAATTCACTACATAAATGAAATGTGAAAGTAAGTTATCTTGGTTAGTTGTTATGCTTTTACTATTTTTGTTTCACTACAGATATGGTAAATATACTACAATTTGATGCATGTTGTGAATATTTTCCTTATTTAACATCTAAATATGGAAAATCTTGCAGTAAATGGAATATGTTTAGTACATACACATAGTCAAAGTGAAGTTAGACTTGCAATATAGCTAAAATGTTAAATTTATTACTACACATAAACTTTGCATCAAAATTATGATATACCATATAGATCGCACCCCTTTTCACTTAACTAATCAGGTAGAAATACTGCCAAAACTGCATCATTCATTATCTTCTACTTAATAAATTTTACAATAATGATTGCAAAGAAGGATAAAGATAATGTTATTTCTATAAATGCAATGACATAGTTGAGTTCAAGATTGAAAAATTTAGCTTATTCCTATTTTGCTTAAATCACATTTCCTATATATATCCAGTTGTATTCGCTGCAATATTGTACACTCAAATTACTAGAGAAAATGGCTTCCTCTTTTCCTTCTTATTTCCTTCTTCTTGTACTTGTTTCAAACTTGTTCTACTTCCAAACCTCTTTGTGTACCACTGCTGGCGACGAGGCATTGCTAAGGGGTATATGCAATCAAGTACAAGATTCCACATTTTGCTTGAATACTTTTAGACAAAATATACCTACTCATCCATATATTCCTACTGAAGTAACACGAGTTGCTATCAGCCAATCATTACAACATGCTACACAAAATCGTATATTCATAGAGAAAGCGAAACAAAATGAAAAAGACCCAAATATCCAAGCCTTGTACGGTATTTGTGATACTAGCTACGGACTGTTGACACAAGAACTACAAGATGCTACCTTATCATTAGCTAAACAAGATTATAATGCCGTAGAAAATTCACTTTCCAAGTGTCCTAGATTTGTGACTGACTGTCAAACTGCATTTGGTGACAAGTCACCGCCTGAGTTATTAGACAGGAGTAGGAAACAACTAGATCTTGCATTGATGTCGAATCTTGCCGAGGCCCTTATACAGAAATGATTTATTTACAAGTGATTGTTAGAATTTAATAAGGGGATGGCCTCAAGTTGAAGCTTAATAAGAGACTTTAAATTTCTTTAAATAAAATTTATATATTTTTACTTAAATCACATTTCCTATATATATCCAGTTGTATTCTGTGCAATATTGTACACTCAGATTACTAGAGAAAATGGCTTCCTCTTTTCCTTCTTATTTCCTTCTTCTTGTACTTGTTTCAAACTTGTTCTACTTCCAGACCTCGTTGTGTACCACTGCTGACGACGAGGCATTGCTAAGGGGTATATGCAATCAAGTACAAGATTCCACATTTTGCTTGAATACTTTTAGACAAAATATACCTACTCATCCATATATTCCTACTGAAGTAACACGAGTTGCTATCAGCCAATCATTACAACATGCTACACAAAATCGTATCTTCATAGAGACAGCGAAAAGAAGTTCAAGAAGCAAAGAAATCCACGACTTGTACACTATTTGTGATAACGGCTACGGAATTTTGATAAGCTTGTTACAAGATGCTAGCTTAACATTAGCTAAAAGAGATTATAATGGCGTGGAAAATGCACTTCAAGGGTGTCCCAGATTAGTGAGTGATTGTCAAAGAATATTTGGTAGCAAGACAACGCCTGATCTATTAGACAGGAGTAGAAAACAATTAGATCTAGTATTAATGGCAAGTATTGCCGAACGTCTTATCAAGAAATGAATATATTTCAAGTAATTGTTATACATTAACTTGCCTTTCTGAAAGCTAGCAACTTATAATGAGTAAATTTCTCTTGCAAATGATTCGTTCTTATTTTTCGAGTTTCTTGCATCATGTCTAACTTTATTGTACTGTATTAATTTCAGCCTAGCTAGGCATATTCGCATAAACTACTCTAAAGGTTTATCTTTTTACTACTCATTCGTTATATATATATATATAGGTTAAGAGTGATGAGCTTCATAATTTATAACATTCATAAACGAACGTAGGCAAGGATACTCTTTAAACTCATGGAAGTGAGGAAATAGGAGTATAATTAAGACATTCATGATTCAGTGGCATATATTGGTTCTGGATTCATATTTAAGAGCGACGGGATATAAAGGCGCACGATAATTCTTCAGACATTTAGGAGGCGTTTGGCCATGAAATATTTTACAATAATAATAATAATAATAATAATAATAATAATAATAATAATAATAATAATAATAATAAGAACTTGTCTATTAGACACGAGACTCACTCATCTTGAACGCGTGATTATGTTAAAATGAGATGACATGTATTTAACAGAAAATCTAGTATTTATCTAGCGGTATATGACTCGGAATTCTGTATATCCATGGGTCTCTTAGGTTAGTCTATATAGTACTATGTATTAGTTCCACAACTTTGAAGTGTCTGTTGTCTTTATATTTATGTGGACTAGTATTTTACTAGTTTAAGAATAAATAATAGTACTAATTTGCAAGAAATTATATAAGATGCCCAGAAGATCTACACTTTTCTTTGTAAAATGCATGTAAGCTTATAGCGCATTAGTATGGATGTCTGCTGTTTCAATAATAAGCATTATTAATGCATGTATGACTTCTGAAGGCTAATAACTAAGCTATAATGGTAATTGTTATTGCTATGCTTCTACAAATATTGTTTCAGTACTCATGAAGTAAGTATACAAAAAGAAGAGTAAATATAGTAGCTACATAATTATACGTAAAAATATTTACCTTGTTCAACGTAACAACTACATATATATGATAGAAATATATCATTAATTCGAATTTCAATAATAGACCCACATAGTGTGATTAAGTAGAGCAACATAGATAACGACGAGAATTTATATGTCGACCTTTACAACTTGTTTTGACGGTTGTTAAATATTGTATTGTATTGCTATGTTAGTTACGATATCTATTTTGATTTTTACTTTAAATTTATTTGTTTTATATCGTTGAATTGATTCACTGTTACAGAACAACGAAAATATCTATTTTATGTAATCATAAATTTGTTGTAGTGCATTCATTACGTTATTTCTCTTTTATGTAACCATATTTTATCTTTTATTACCTTATTTTCCAGTTTAACCCTGACCTATACTCAATTTTGTCGTCATCATATTACCAGTTCATCCTCTTCGTCTACACTCTACACTACACATCTCAGTTTTTATCGCACTTATCATTCTCCATTTATGTTTATTTTTGTTCCAAGACTTATTTTTCAGATTTTGCATCGATGGTCATTTTATTTTATGTTAATTTCATTAAGAGCTACCTGATAACTTATTATATTTACAAGGCATAATTGGTGATAATTTAGGATGTGCAAGTCTGACTTATTGAATTATTAATATACTAATTTGATGTAGCAAATATTTACAACAATTAAAGGTATTTTATTTAGTTATAACTTATAAGTTGTTGTATAATATAATATCAGTCAAACCAAACAATAAAGATGTTATTATATCAACCATGACAAATGACACAATCTAATCGATTATCTTGCCGCAAAAGATTAAAATATATGCAATACAAAACGATACATTACGAAATGGTAGATTACATCCATCCATACAAGCAATATAATAACTTGCTTGAGATTGATACATGGTACTAGTTGCGATAGTATCGGAATTCACTACATAAATGAAATGTGAAAGTAAGTTATCTTGGTTAGTTGTTATGCTTTTACTATTTTTGTTTCACTACAGATATGGTAAATATACTACAATTTGATGCATGTTGTGAATATTTTCCTTATTTAACATCTAAATATGGAAAATCTTGCAGTAAATGGAATATGTTTAGTACATACACATAGTCAAAGTGAAGTTAGACTTGCAATATAGCTAAAATGTTAAATTTATTACTACACATAAACTTTGCATCAAAATTATGATATACCATATAGATCGCACCCCTTTTCACTGAAATACTGCCAAAACTGCATCATTCATTATCTTCTACTTAATAAATTTTACAATAATGATTGCAAAGAAGGATAAAGATAATGTTATTTCTATAAATGCAATGACATAGTTGAGTTCAAGATTGAAAAATTTAGCTTATTCCTATTTTGCTTAAATCACATTTCCTATATATATCCAGTTGTATTCGCTGCAATATTGTACACTCAAATTACTAGAGAAAATGGCTTCCTCTTTTCCTTCTTATTTCCTTCTTCTTGTACTTGTTTCAAACTTGTTCTACTTCCAAACCTCTTTGTGTACCACTGCTGGCGACGAGGCATTGCTAAGGGGTATATGCAATCAAGTACAAGATTCCACATTTTGCTTGAATACTTTTAGACAAAATATACCTACTCATCCATATATTCCTACTGAAGTAACACGAGTTGCTATCAGCCAATCATTACAACATGCTACACAAAATCGTATATTCATAGAGAAAGCGAAACAAAATGAAAAAGACCCAAATATCCAAGCCTTGTACGGTATTTGTGATACTAGCTACGGACTGTTGACACAAGAACTACAAGATGCTACCTTATCATTAGCTAAACAAGATTATAATGCCGTAGAAAATTCACTTTCCAAGTGTCCTAGATTTGTGACTGACTGTCAAACTGCATTTGGTGACAAGTCACCGCCTGAGTTATTAGACAGGAGTAGGAAACAACTAGATCTTGCATTGATGTCGAATCTTGCCGAGGCCCTTATACAGAAATGATTTATTTACAAGTGATTGTTAGAATTTAATAAGGGGATGGCCTCAAGTTGAAGCTTAATAAGAGACCTTAAATTTCTTTAATAAAATTTATATATTTTTATTTGATCTATTTTTTCTCTTTTTTTTAATTGTAACTATAGTGTGCATGTCATCATTCACATATCTTGATTTTTCATTTGGTTACCTCCTAACTTCCGCCATTAAAGATATTTGATAAGTCTACTCACTTAAACTTAGATAATATTCTTTCTACAATATTTATTGACGGTTAAGATCTAATATATACTTTTTTTTCAAATTATCATAATCTAACTATCTCAATATTGTAGCTCTAAGTATATTTCAAGAAAAATCATAAATAAGGATTCACGGGTACATAAACAAGGATTAATTTTAGTTTATTTTAAGGGCATAAAAGGGGAAGTGCATGAATTGCTATTTTTTGACTCGCTTTTATAGTTGGGGCCATTTTTTTAAAAAATATTTAGTTTTTAGTTTTTTTTTTGTACTTCAATGGGTTGAACTATGAAGATATGAAGTTCAACTTCAACCAACAAAGGCTGAACTTTTAAGCATAGAATGCGTAAACTTCAGCCTACATCATACCTTCAGCCTATAAGGACTGAAGTTCCAAAAAGTAACTTTTTACGAAAATTACACTAAAAGACAAGCAAAAAATAAAAATTACCAAAAATGGCTCATATTTTTTAATCTTACCCGACCTGTCACCCTTTTCTCTAGATAGCAGTCTGCCGCAAATTTATACAAGTTTATACAATTTTATACAAATTTATACACGTGTATAAAATTATATAAATGTGTATATGCGAGTGAATAAATCTGTATATTAAGGATGTTTATATGAATTTTTACTTTTTTTGTGTATATTTTGTAATCTCTCATTGCTACACATTTATCTATGTATATTCATGTATAATTTATTTTTTGGGGGGAGATTTGTGTGTATAAACTTGTCCAAAGCAATGATTTAGACGCAATAAACAACATAAATTCAGTAAAATATAAAAAAATAATGACACCACTGGCGGGGCAGAGTGTATGTCGGCGGCTTAGTGGCTGGGTGGGGGAGATTTGGTAGCTAAGGTATTTTTTTATGAAGGAGTGCTAAAATTTGTAATTTTAGGGATGGGTGCTATGCATGAAAAAAAAAATATGGCCTCCTGTTTTTAATTTTGGGTGGTGGGCTGCCTATTTTTGAAAATTTTCCTTTTAAAAAATATAAGACATTTATCAATAACTTGAACTTTTAGCCTCACTTAACAAAAAATTTTAAAATGGTTTTTTTACACTATGTACCCGTGAGATTCAAAGTATTTACAAGTCCTACCCACTAAAAATTACACTACCAATAAAATTAAAAGTATTTACCCAACCTACCCTTTTTTGTATATTTTTGTTATACCTTATGGGTGCATAAATAATGGTATACAAGTATGGATGGGTAGAGTATGTAAATAGTTTATGGGTAAGGCTGGTAAATATAAAACTTATGGGTAGAGGTGAATAAATATTTTGATTTTGATGGATATTTTCGTAAACATCCGGCCTCATGGACATAAGTTTTAGTTAGTTTTAATGATATTTATTGCTCAATAGGCATAAGTTCTAATTAGTTTAACCCTGCAAAATAAGCAACAAATTACACTATCTTCATTGTCGGTTACTTATGAAACGTCGAGAATCGTAAAAATTTTGCGTAGGGGACTGTTTGGCGCGCACTAATCGATTTGTAGCCGTCAAAAACAAATTCGCTGAGAAATAGCCACCTCCGGACAAATTCCAGTATAAAATACTGGAGCGTTGAACAAGTTTTGTTCAAAGCCCCAGTATTTTATTATGAGACTTTATATAAAGCTTCAGTAAACTAACCCCAGTGTAAAATACTGGAGCTTTAAACAAGTTTTGTTCAAAGCTCCAGCATTTTGTTATGGGACTTTATATATAAAGCGGCAGCCTCATAACAAAATGCTGGGGGCTTTGAACAAAACTTGTTCAAAGCCCCAGTATTTTATACCGAGACTAGTTTGGGGGTGTTTTCCAATGCTAATGGAGCGTAAGTGTGCGCGCAAATTTTTAGCTATTTTTCAATTAATTTTGAAACGGTGGATAAAACTCATTGAGCGCGTTCAAAAATGGTTACGCATCAAAATTTCACTCGAGAATCCTTGCCTAATTGGCAAAACTACTAAAACTTATACTAAGTGGGCAACAAATGTTAGTATATCTTAATATTTTGTTTAGGGGTGCCAAAAGTTCAAACCACCCGTCTTGATGCCATTTTTCTCGCATTTTTGCCCTTAGTGGGCTCTAATTTAACTTCCCGTTGTTGAAAGCTAGCGGGGAAACGCTTCTTGCAACAAATTATTCTTATTGAATGGCTTACATCATGTCTAAATTCAAATTCATGAAATCCTTTTCTGTCATTCTATTGTGTTTTCAATTACAAAAGTACATCTCGAGTTTGAGTCTTCGCCAGAAACTATCTCAGGTGAACTCCACAATTGTCCATGACACGCGTTAGTCTTGATTTCAAGTGAAAAATGTATGGAATTTTTACACATATATACAAATATACACCCCTAATCACACAAAAAATAACAACATTTTTAAAATTACCAGACATAGCAATATTTTTTAAGCACATTTTTGCAATAATCAACAGATTTCATTTTTGATAACTACACTTACACCTCACTTTCCAAAAAAACCTAAAACAATTTCTCCCACTTCCTCCCCAAACAAACAGCCTCTGGTGGCCGGAAAACTCAAGTCGTCGTCCCCCGTCGCCTCTCCACCACTGTTCCGCCGTCGGACCACCGCCTCCTGTGGCCGAAAAATGCTAAAATACATCCCCGAACTCATTTTGACCTCCTCTTCCCGTTTCTGCTACTGATTTCCTCAAAAGAAAATCGATTCGTATAGATCTGCAGTCAAAGTACCGGTCGAAGCCTATCTCTGGCGATTTTTTACCTTTTTTCGGTAAGTTTCGTTTCGTTCTATTCTCTCACCCTTCCCCGTCACTTGTTGTTCCTGTCTCCCAAAACCGTGTCCCCTTTCTTCTTGTTTTCTTCATCCGTTCCTTATTTTTCTTTCTTCTTATTTTCTTTTCTCTTTCTTGTTATGGTGATTTGGCTATGGTGTTTATGACATTTTGAAAGGGCTAGTATGGTGTGATGTACGTCAAGGCAGCCATGAGGGTGACGTTATGTGTGCGGTGATGATGATGAGGCAGTGTTAGGGCAGTAAGTTATGGTATTGTTACTGCATTTCTTGGCAATGTGATGGCGTTTTGGACACCAGTGATGCAGGGCAAAGCTGAGACAGAAACAGTAGCAGTGGCGTCGACGCCAATGGAAAAGCAGGGGTGCAGCAGTGGTCAGCGAGGCAGCGATGCCCTATGGTCTGTGATGGCGTGTGTGTTGATGTTGTAATTGGTTATCTGCTCTCAATCGTTTCTGTTTCTTTAGATTTGTTTCATTTTTATTCCGTTTCTGTTTCTTCAGAATCGTTCAAATTTCGTTTTTGTTCCGTTTCTATTCATGTTTCTTCATATTTGTTTTATTTTTGTTTCAGTTTGTACAGATTTGTTATAGTGGTTTAATAAATTTGAACTCTTATTTTCTATTGCTCACGACTTATTACACTGCTCATTGGAGCTTAACCACTGTTTCAAAAGTAAATAAAACCTAGTCACTTTATATTTATTATTGAAACGGTCCGATACAGTTTGAAATGGCATTGAAACAATATGATACGGTTTTAAACATCGTTGAAACACTGAAACAGCTGTTGCAACAGTTTGATACAGTCTGAAACGATGTTGAAACAATATGATACGGTTTGAAACGGCGTTAAAACAATCTGAAACAACTGTTGAAACAGTCTGATACGGTCGGCGTTGAAACAATATGATACGGTCTGAAACGGTGCTGAAATAATTTGAAACAGTGCTGAAACGGAGTTGATACAGTCTGAAACAGAGGTTGATACAGTTTAAAACAGTCTGAAACGGAGTTAATATAGTCTGAAACGGGAGTTGATGCAGTTTAAAACAGTCTGAAACAGAGTTGATACAGTCTGAAATGGGAGTTGATACAGTTTAAAACAATCTAATACAGTCTGAAACTGCATTGAAACACTATGATACAGTCTGAAACGGAGTTGATACAGTCTGAAACGGGAGTTGATACAGTTTAAAAGTGAAACTGGGGGAAATGGTGGGAGGAAAAGTAAAATTGGGGAAAAAAGGAGGAGTAAACGTGAAATTGGAGGAAATGTTGGGAGGAAAAATGAAATTGGGGGAAAAAAGAGGAGTAAACGTGAAATTGGGGGAAATGGTGGGAGGAAAAATGAAATATGGGGAAATGGGAGGAGCAAAAGTGATAGTGGGGGAAATAGGAGGAAGAATGTAAGAGTTTGGCATGTTATGGGAAAATATTACTATGGTTTTGCTATATTTGTAATTAACTTGTGTTTTCCTATATAAATTAATTTTACTAAAATGTTGCTATTTTTAGTATAAGTTCTAAAAATTATACTTTTGTGCAAAAAAATCCAAAATGTATTCGCATAGCACGTACAACCAAAAAGATAGAAGTACACAACTCTGCTCCTATCTCATCGACTAATCTAGCTAATTAACCACCATATCTTAGTGCAATAGATGTTAAAAAGAATTTCAATATTCTTATGATCAATCAAAACTCTTGAAGAGACAAGAAAATACACTGTAATCTTTCAACTAAGAACCAACATTTTTTCCCTCAATCAACTTTTTTCAGTATGATATAAGAAATCCATGGGCCTTACTCTCTTCTTTTGCCATCAATTGATCACCCAGCAGTCACTCCTAAACACTCCATCCACACAGCAAAAACATAATTTTAGTACAAAGCGAAGTGCCAATTTAGAGGCTGCCCATTTATCTGTAGCAGCCATAGATAGGCATGAATTTTAAGCATGCTCGAATATCCTCTCAATACTCTATACTCAGAAAGAACATTTACAATTAATTTGATCAAGTGTCAAGTCAAGATTCTTTTAATGCTGATAATGCATCCTTTGTTGCTGCAGAGATCACCGCATCTGAAGCATTTGGCAAATAATAGTACTTGCCTGGGCAACCAACAGTTAAGAAGACAATTTGTCAGATCTTGTAGCATTTGGCAAAATTATATGTTAAAAAACTAGTAAGCAACAAACCTTGAGCTACTCTAGCAATTTCTTTGGCAAAACCTGTAGAAACAAACTTATTTTCTGTATCTATGACGAGGAGAGACATTCCTGCTTTGAATATTTTACCAGCCACCTCGAGAATTTCATCCTACAAAAGCATTTATTAAACCTTCAGTAATTTTGACACTTGAGAAATGTGACGACTTGTTCCTCTTAGACAAAGGTGGGTGAAGCACGGGGTCAATGGATTCATCTAAATCAAATAAGTATGTGTGAAAATTTTCTAAAATTTTCAAGTGTTAAACTTTGAACCCATAATTTTAAAAGCACAATGAGTTCAGCGGTTAAAAACCATAAAAGGTTGAACCAGTCAAGTTTACTCCTGGATTCACCATTATCCCTCTATATGCAGTGATAATGCATGTGTAAATGGTAGTGTAACTTTTCTGAAGATATGTCTTCGAACACGGGTAAAGTTGAAGCTGAAACTTTTACGACCTTTAGGCTTTAACCTTATATTTGGCCACATGGCTTTGAGTCTCATAGGAACGTCAAAACTCAGACACACCCCATCATTGCTCCAAACCAGAAATTAGCCCAATTGTGCCTTTAAGGTGAGATAGTTGATCGCACTAGTGCTTTTCGCCATTGTCCATTTGATATTAAATTGGAGGAAAGGGTTCTTAGTTCATTAGCTTGAAAATTCAAATATGTAAAAAGACACCTATAGCCCAGGAATCTGTTTCTGCCAGCATTTCACTTTGACGTAAACACAAGCACTCCTGTAGGCTTCAGAACCATGACAAGTCATTTTTCTTGTGCAGGAACTATGAGGCATACTATAACTTGAAGTACCATTTTCTAATTTCAAGTAAAAGGTTATGCAACTTTATTTCAAGTAGTGCACCAAGACAATTAAAGAATGTCAATTCGGTTATTTACCTTCAGCTCTTGCGCAGAAGGTCTGGGTGCATCAGAAGCTTCAGCTTCAGGATCAGTGGATCTTTTAAGAGATATGTTAGCTCTACCATCAGTAATTGCAACTATCATAATACGTCCAACATCACCACTCTTCTCTGCATTCATCCCAACTCTAACTGCCTGAAAAGAGTTTGCTAAAGCAATCACAAAACAGAGATGATCAAACTAGAATATTCTTTTAGCCAAAGCTGCACTAATCTGGATGTTAATTAGAAAGACAGGTAGGGTGCAAGAATCCGAGCCTTCTTTGCAACGAGTAAAGTTGATTTCTTTTGATCTGGAAACGCAACTTTGAAAAGAGCCTTCTGCCAGTCATGGACGAGGCTATGTATGTTGAAGCATACCAAGCAATTGGGGAGCCTTTTCTTTTTTTTTTTTTTTTTTTTTTTTTTTGTGACGGTGGTGTCCAGCTTGTGGGTACCTCAACTATTCCACCAGCTACCTGCTACCTCCCACCAACATGGTAACTCTGCCTACCAAGGCTTAGGCGGATGAGAGGAAATTACCTAGTGTTTGTTGCCATTAGAAATTGGTATGCCAGACTTCATTAAACCATATTTTAGCTATCCTTATAGTCCCCATAATCTAGTGCAGAATAATAACAGAAGTTTAGACGAAGTTCATTGATGAAAAACTTCAAGCAAACTTCGGAGAGCTGATCTGAAAAAGATGTTTCCAAAACTAATTACTCCTAAGACACTATCTTCATAGCATAGAACTGAAGTGTTTTTTTCACATCAGAAGTCAAACCATCAATCCAGCCTCTTTAGTTTCATCGTTATAACCTCCCTATCTGTTAATTTTATCATACAAAAGTATTTTATTAGTTCTACACTTAAACAGAGCACAGCAAGTACCTTATAAGAAATTAAGGAACTCCTAATAGGAACATGTTAGGAAAGTGGCAATGTTGATTTTTCACAATTCCTAAAAGAGAAATGGTGTAACAAGTCACCACGCCAAATAGAACTTTTGCGTTTTGTGCAAATCACTAGTTGCATCCGTAAAGGAACTCCAACAGCTTCATGTTAGGAGTGTGTTTTTTGAAGATTCCTTTTGTCATCTTTCTTAACATGGAAATGGGAAAAAATGCGACATTTAAGTCTTATTTGAATTACAACTATGAATCTATGTAAATAAAACACATGACCCTATGAATAACTACTCTGAGGTCAATTAAGGACCAAGATTCTAGGGACATTTAAGTCTTATTCAACCCTCCACGTCAACTGTGGAAAGTCGAACTCACCAAGTGAGCTGGCCCTCAACCCTTTTACATGTTCAGTTATTACTTCAAGTGCTAATCTTTTTTTAGGGGGGGTCGGGGGTGGGGGTGGAGATGGGATAATCATTATTTTCAAGACTAATAAAACTATAGAACCTAGAGGGGTGGTCATCATTTGAGAAATTACATGGAATATTAATCTAATTTTACACACATTTTTCTTCACAGGTTCTCAATCTTTTACGTTAAACATACTCACGTTAAGCTAATTTTCTATGCCTATTTAACCAATATCACGTAAATGGAGCTGATTCTGATAAAGAATGCAAATAGACATACGTGTGTTTGGTCAGTATAAACCAAAAAGATATCAGCCACACATTCTACAGGCTAAATAAATCTGAAGGATAAGTCCTAGATCCACAGCACTAGAAACTGATCTAATTCACATACCGTTGTAAGCCCATGAGCAAGGGGAGAACCCCCACCACAGGGAAGTCTCTCAAGACGATTTCTTGCCATCGATATTGACCTAGAAGGTGGCAACAAAACTTCAGCAGCATCTCCTCGGAACGGAATGATACATACCTATTCAAAATTTACCATAAAAAAATGAGTTTCCTATTAGCCCCAAATAATACATGCTGAGTGGACAGCACATATTAGATACCATCAGCTGGAAATTCACCAATAGGAGACGAATGAGATTCAGAAAAGAACTTAATCAATGAACATTAGCCATAACGAATCTGAAAAGGAGAATGGCTGATAAGTAGTTGACTCAGGCACTTCTACAGTTCTACTTGACAGCTAAAGCAACTGCTTTAAGAATACGTGGCAAGTGTTTATCTGAAAATATTACAAGCTGGCTGTTTCAGACCTCTCACTAGCTGTTTTCCATCTAAATAATATCTTTTATATTAAATCAAAATATTTTGGCTGCATAGGAACAGGGAAAGACTTAATTTAGGAGAGGAACATAGTAGTAAAATCTAGGGCCAAATATCATAATCAGTCTTAACAGTATTGAATACTTTCATCATTGAAACTGGACCTGATCTCTGCTTGTATAACTCTCCGCTAGTAGTTTAAGTGCTGCTCCTTTGGCGTTCTGCATTCTATTCAACGCCATACTCCCACTAGCGTCAACTACGAATATCACCTGAAAGACAAATTCATGGCAAAGAAGATAAATTCAACACTTGTCTAGATTTTGTTATTCCTTTGGTAAAGATCTCCAATATCATAATCATGGTTCTCAATGTATCATTTGCCCGTTAACCACAATTTTAGAATCAAATATTAAGCTTTGTATAACAAGGTAACAAAGGCTAACTTTAGATAGTTTAGTTTGAATAGAAGCTTTTATCCATATTTTCATTGAAGCTTTAAGATCTGCAAGTTTGAATGAAGAATATCAAATATCACAAGCACGGTTCTCAATGTATCATTTGCTCATTAACCACAAATCTTATATCAAATATCAAAATTTATACATCAATTAGGGTAGCTAAGGTCAGATTTTAGAAGCTAGTTTGAGTAGAAGCTTATATCCAAAATGTGATTGAAGTTTTCAAGATCTGCAAGTTTCAATGAACAAAATCGAGTGGGAAGTTTCAATATATGCTCCATACATGCCAATCTCATGCTTCTTTTGCATTGCATTAGATGATAGACCTAGTTTTGAGTGTTGGTAAGAACAAGAATTTAAAAAGATCTTTTTTTTTTGTCTACACGACTGTAGAGAATATTTTTATTCTTTATCAAAAATAATTATAAGAATGTTGACATATACGAACTTTAACAAAGAACATAACTTCAAAAGAACAGATGTAGATTTCAAGGAGGTAATAAAAAAATAACTCTACCAGAGCTCCTGCTTTGCGTGCCATTCTTTTGGCTCTCATGTCAGTTTTCTCTACATAAACCTTCCGAGTTTTTTGGATGTCCTTTGCTCTTCGTAACTTCTGATATGGTGCAGCCGCTCTTAGAGTTGCATCAACTGCCAACCTCTTCACTGGACCCTGTGCAGGTCAAACATCTTCGTCAGAAGAGACAACCAACACTAGTTTGATGAATTGGCAAACTGTTTGTGTTTGCCGTAACCAGGTTCATGTGATCAATTCTGAAACAGCAAACAATAAACTAACGAGAGAAATGGAATAAAGGGACAGAACCAGTAACCTTTGGAAGCATTGGCTTTATATAACGACCTCTATCTTCAGAAAAGATGACATTCTTTGCTCGTCCAGCTTTTCCTTTGCGCCTTTGTGCTTGTTGTGCAAAGAAGAGAAGTTTTTCATCCACTAAACCACCTTCCGCATCAAAAATGAATTCGTCAGGTATTTGATCCTGTTGTTGCTCATTTTCCTCATCTTTCTCATCCTGTTAACAGACTAAAAAGTCAGAGAAAAACCTAACACCCCATCCCCATCCCAGCCTCTTGTTGGCTGCGGCAGAAGGGAGTAAGTAGGTAATGAACCCCAAACAAAAAGAAGAAAGAGCCGAGAGGAAAACATTCCTTGTCAACAGACCTCTTGATCTTCTTTTTCTTCTTCTTCTTTTTCTTCTTCATTCAGCTCTTCCGAAGAATCTTGATTTTGGGGAGGGGGAGGGGGAGGGGGAGGAGGTGGCTGCTGGTTTTGCTGGTCCGGTGGGTTCTCCATGAAAGTTGAACGTGGGAGGATGACCAGCTCTACCTGCATCACTGGATATATTAGCATATATGCTGAATCGCTTGCCAAGAGAAAAGCTTCTGGAAACAGTGCCAAAAATAGACTAACAGATGCAACCTTACTCAGATGCATGATGTGGAAGGAAGGCTGCCTGAAGGTAAGAAATGTTAGCTTACATAGTAAAACTCGATGGGGTGCATATTACCAATTGCACAATTCACCATTAGTTTCACTATCTCGTGCATTCAACTACCTTAATTTAACTACTAATATGGGGGCTCCACGTGTCCAAACGGCAGGTAATATTAGACCGAAAGTTTGACGGAGGGTAAATCTACTCAATTTTGGATAGTACAGGAGTAAATTTGACCCTTTTCCCTTTAATTATCTAACAGATTGAAAATTACAGTTGAAACACCAAGAGAGCAGATACTTACAGCTTTTTTCAGGTCATCAACACCGACCCTCTCACGTCCATCGATGGCTGCTAAGCATTTGGCAACACGAGCAGCATACAGTTCAGCTCTGTGCCCCTGTTATTTAAAATGGATGATAGAAAAATATGTATTTATGTTAGAAACATCGAAAAGAAATTATTCCATTAGCAGCAGTGTAAATGAAATAGTCCTATATCAACTTCTTTTCTAACTTCAACTCAATAGATTTTTTGTCAGATATAAGGTACCATCTTTAGTCAGTCTTGGGATAGTGTGAATCAAGATCTGGATGCACTTGAAAAAACTTTAAAATGGAAAATTCAAATTTGATGCATACCAGAGTTGTTCTATAATAGTATAGTTTATGTTCTATTGTACACCCTCTCAACTTAAGATGTCAACAATAGAAGTCTTTCACTGTAGGACTGATTACTTTGATCTAATGAAAGCTATTCCCAAGACTTAAGCTTCAGTGCAGAGCACTTCAACAGCAATTGAGGAGGATTTCCACATGAATACCTGGCAGCCTCCACGGATGGCTTCCATGACCAGGTATTTTAGTTGGTCTCTACTTATCGTGACATCCTTTAAATACTCCCTTGCCAAAATTATCTGCAGAAGAGCACTATCAGTCCATTGCTTAACGAATAGAAACAGGTCAAGTTTAGAAAATCATGTGAGCAACAATATTAATTCATAAACTTGAGCAAATGGCAGGTAACACAAGTTAAATAACACTTATAGGGATTTATGCATACATAAACTGTTCCGGACTGAAGGTTAGACAGTGTAATGAAATAATGCTCAAAATAACGTATTATGTCTTAAATACAGAGTAATCAGCTTTTAGAAGACTTGGCATCGATTGAGATGCTTGCATTAACTGCAGCAAGCTCGCATTGGTTTTTGGCTTCCAAGATCTTGTTCTAGGGCTGATAAAATGGAAAGAGGTCAAGTGGTAAGACTGACAAAATGGAGCAGAAGGAAAGTAAATCAGGATTGAGATAAAGAACACTTGGTTAAAAGAAGCTTTTTCATATCCTGGGTTTGGACATCTGGGTGGTTCATCTCCTGAGAGGAGGTCAAAAGATAACAGGTGGACGTAAATGTTCAACAGAGAGTACTTCTTTGTTATAACAGAAAGGTGTACTGAAAAGGTTGCTACAAACATTTTAAGCATAGGCTAGCGGGTATCCCAGTCTGTCACCAGCTTTCATGCCCAAAGCTAATGAGATTCGGCATGGAAAGACAGAGGAATCTTTTCAGGGGGATAAGGATCAGTGACGAAGATGAGCATAGAAGGAAATGGTGTTGTGTTCTAGCATCTAATGTATCTACATTTTCAACTTTGACTATATGGAAGAAGCTGGAACTTCTGATATCTTGGCTGTCACCTCACAGATTACTATAAGTTAGAAATTCAAATTTAAACATATCGACATTCTCAAATTATGAAATACTATTGCTGCTTAGTTCAGTGATTTATGTTAAGTTAATTCAGAATATGTTTTGATTATGACAAAAAGAATGCGATACCTAAATCAGTCTATGTGCTTCCTGCAGGTTAAGGACCTATATGTATGTGAGTTGATTCTGAGGATCGTTAATTGATTTCGGAGTCAGCTATGGAAAGTTTTAGATTGACAGTCGCACTTCTCGTGGGATTGGTTTATGCTCTTGCCTTAATCTCTGGAGATATTTATATCCCTAAGAGAATCAAATCTCTTGGGTCAAATCTCTCTAGCTTCAGAATCTCGTCAATCACTCTCAATCATATCTCGTCTAAGGATCTGCTCCTTTTTCCCGCAACGGTCTCCCTGTTGTGTCATTATTTATTCGAGACTTTCTGAAGACCTCCTCACGCTTCTAATTACTATCTACTATCTCTAAGTTTTTTACTTACTCCTGAGAGTTTACGAGTGTTTTACAAGAAAAGATAGAGAGATCGTGTAGTGAGGTAATAGTCGTGTCACTGAAGTTTGGTCTGATTCTCTATAAATCAGACACTGTCGTTAGTGGTGAGCGAAGGATTAAAAACCACCTGTGAGAAGACGATTATGGTTAACGATAAACCATACTTGTATTGTGTTTACTAAAGAGCTTGAAGAGAGATCACTCCCTTGTGATCCAAGGGGACTGGACTAGGAACCATTTGGTTCTGAACCAGTATAAATACTCTGTATCGTTCCTTACCTATTTACAGCCTTTTTCTTTCTGCATTAATCAGTATTTATATTTCTAAGTCAACTTACGAATTGCTCAGTCGACTAAAATTAGCAGTTTTAACAATTCACCCCCCTCTTGTATTCATCAATTTAATGGCAGAATCTCAATTTGTATTGAGTTATAAGTGATACTAGTCCGACTGTGTGCCAAATATATGAAGAAAATAGACCAAGAATTTGCACAAATAACTGAAGAAACATATGCTCCTTAGTTATAACACAAAACTAGATGACGGTGCTAGGTTAACTACTCATGCCTATGCTTTTAGCTTAAGTCCTAGCTATCAACTTAGAGAATGAAATAGAGCTTATGATTCAATTATTACATCCATTAATCAGTAGAAAGGTTTGGTTGCTAATATTGAATGAAATAGATGGCTTGTTGCCTGATGATATTACACAGTAAAAGTTCAAAGTTGAGATCATCAGTCAAGGATGGAAAAGTTCTAAACGTTTTCCCTATTCATCATCTCGCGCAACATTCCTGTTCTTGTACATCAAAGAAGCCCTTTTTCAAATGTGTCCTCAAATAAATAAATATAACAAAATCAAGCAAAAGAATTATGATTTTGAACCCAAGAAAACACTGAACCTGCAACCGAACTTTATTTTGTTTTGGGTTTTTTAAGTACTTGGCCAATTACCTGGAAACCCCCTATTTGCCAGTAGAAATGTTGGCTTCTTCCCTTTTTGCTTCCAGTGTTTTACATCACTATTAAGAATATTCTCTTTCTCCGACAAAGGACGGACAACTTGAACTAGCTGCATTACACCCAAGCGACATTCTGGAAGCAATTTTCCATGTGAAAGCATATTTGCTTCATGAATTTTCTACCATGTGTTCTGGCACGAGGAGAATTGGTTTAGCTTTACATATTCCCTAAATATTCCCCTATTCGCTCCCTGTCTAGTACTCAATATAAATACCAGTATTCTTCCAGCAGACATCTATATTTAACTTGGTTTCCTATGAAGTAATTATATCATGATAATCTTTCCAAGCCATTGAATGATCAATGACCTATGAGTATATGTTCTCTTTTCAGCATATAATACCTGTGTTTTGCCATTGTCAGTTTCTTCATCCACCATTTTAAAAACCTCGTCGCTACGCTCCTGAAAACGCGTTGCTATATCAACAGCTGCAACACGATCTTCAAAACTCATTGGAAGATCTGCACTGCAGTAGGATTCTATGATTACTAATTGAGAAGACAACTGTACCTCTACGGCAGGTGAAATAGGAAAAATAGCACAAGTATCAGATGCACCTTAGCATTTGCCAGAAACCAGAAATAAGTGTTCCTTATACTGAAATAAGTCTATAAAAGCTAAAAGTATCTGGTTCAGGTATATTTATGACTAGCCATTGGATTATTCACATAGCTGCGTCTTAAAAAGGTCTTCAAGAGTTGTTTGAAAGGCAATTACGTACCTCAAATTAATTGCAATACGGTCCAGTAGATGTTCACGAACTGCACCCTCTTCAGGGTTATATGTAGCAATTAGTAGTGGTTTGCATGGATGGCGAAAGCTGATTCCCTCTCTTTCTACTATATTGACTCCCTCAGTCAACACATTCAGAAGTAGATTGCTTATACCTTCATCTAATAAATTGATCTCATCAACATATAGAACTCCTCGATGAGCTTCTGCAAGAAGACCTGGTTGAAAGACAGTGGTTCCAGATTTCACGGACTCCTCAACATCAACAGAGCCAATCAATCTGTCTTCTGTGACACCAAGCGGAATCTACAATGCAAATGGATGTAGGAAAATGTAAAGGACAAAAGAACCAGCTCTACCTTGGAAAAGGTTTCTAGCGCAAAATTACCTGAACAAATGGAGATTTAACTATCTGGGTCTTGATACTACCATCAGAATCATATTCTACTCTGTCAGCTAGCCCATCTTCCCACCTGAAAGCTATCAACTATATTTACTCTTCCCTAAGCAAATAAAGCAAGATAGTACGCTTAGGCAGCAAAGAATCAAGTCCCACCCCTTTACATACATAAACGAGAAACAGACACGTATGAAGAGAATAGAGTACTTGAATTGAGAACTCTAAGTCCAATTTCAGAAATTCTGAAAAGGATATAACAGAAGCAAGATAAAATCTGTACATAATATGGCTTAGTTTGATTCCGAATGGCTTGATGAAGTAATAATTTATAAAGAAGGGGCATCAAGAAGATGCATAAGTATAAAAGATGTCTTAGCTCCATACGTAGTTTGATTCGAATGTTAAGGCTGAGTTTCGATGCAAACCACAAGGGCTAAAGAAATCCTGCTCTAAAACACATACTGAATCTTGTAATAGTCACACCTCTTTTCCACGTAAAAACAGTCCTCCAGAAACAAAAAGAATTTAGAAAAGGGGGCAGCTTGGTAGTTGGTATATACGCTAAACAAAGAATTTGCTACGAAAATTCAGGTGTGGACTAGATGAACATAAATTTGTAATAAGTAACTCGCAAGAGCCATGACGACAAGTTCTTTTTTTAAGATCGTGGCACTTCAGGTGTTATCTACAATATGTACATTAGTTAAACTTCAGTAAGCTTACTCTTCAGGACAGTTTGGATCAGCATTTGCCGTTGAGCCAACAACCACTTCAATTGGTGGCAGAATAGCATGCAACCCACGTGCCATTACAGTTTTTGCTGTTCCACGCTTCCCAGATATTGCAATTCCTCCAATCTCACGGTCAACGGCCCCAAGTAAGAGAGCAGTTTTAATAGCATCCTGCATAAAGTTGGTCTCAGTATAGACATGTTGAGCTGCGCTTTTACCATTAGGCCAAAGCCAAACCCCATACTTATAGCTTTTTCTTGAAACATTAATCTAGATGTTAAGTTTTGAGGTTCTCATTCGTCGAGATTGCATTCCTACTGCTACGCAGTCAAAACTTATCAAAACATAGAAGTAAATATCACATTCCCTCCGTTCCGTTCCAGTTTATCTGACAACATTTACTTATTAGTCCATTCAAAAAAGTACGACAGCTTTCTAAATTTGGACATAATTTTACTTAAACATCCTATTTTACCCTTAATAAGAAGTTTCTACAGCCACACATATATTAAAAGACATGTTTCAAACCACAAGTTTCAAAAGTGTTCATTTCTTTCTTAAGCTCCGTGCCCCGAGGGAGAGCACTATTTACATCCATATCGCATCGAAACAGTACAAAATATCCATAAAACTAAGTATCAAACAGTTGAAATAAAGCAATGTATTAAACAAGTGAAAAGAAAAAGACCTGTCCAACAACAGCAGCAAGAGGAAACTACTGTCTAATTTACCCTTAATGAGAATCTTTTCTAGTCAAACAAATATTAAAAACATGTCAACAAGGTATTCATTTCTTTCTTAAAACTCCGTGCTTATTCAAACTTTATCACATAAACTGGAACTGAAATAACTATTTACATCGAAACAGTACAAATATCCCATAAAACTAAGTATCAAACAGTTAAAACACAAGAATGTATTAGAAAAGGACCTGGCCAACAACAGCAGCTAAAGGAAAATACTGTCGACCAAAAGTAATTTTCTCAGGTTGCTTTTCGGGGACTAGTGTTGTAACAGCACCATTAGGTGAATCAATTGTAGCAGTTGCATTTATTTTAAAACGAAATTTTAATGTTTTTGGTTTTAAAGTTGAAGAAGATAGAATTGGACATGGTTTTAAGTATGTGAAAAATGTTGTTGATAAATTTGAAGTTGAACAATATCCCATTTTTGTTGTTATTGCATTTGATAAAAGTTGAGTTTAGAGTATGAAGAAAAAATGAGTGATGAGTGTTTTGCACTTTGTGTTTGGTTTGGTGTTTGATTCTGTTATCTGTTTTTTTATCTCCACTTTTGACAGGTAAGCGGATTGGAACTGCTCGGGTCGGGTTGACCCGTAAATACTGGAAACGGCATATACAAATATGAGATAACCTAGGATAACAATTTATTGGAATGAAACCAATAATACAAGGTATGTGTTATTTATGTATATATTTATCTTTTAACCATAGTTAAGGAGATATGCATTCGAACTAAATGATGTCTTAATGGATGCCAATAACACATATCTTGTATTACTGGTAGAAACAGCTATTGATGCCTGCATCAGAGAGGAACCCGCGTGAGGAGAATACTTTGTGCACCGAGTAACTTTTTTTTTCACTTGTGAACTTTCAAATGTTTTTATTTGCTTGTATGCTATGTGAACCAAATTATTTGCATTTGGTGTTGGGAAATTGATGTTAATATGAGCGCTTGGAGCTGAACTGAAGTTAATTAAAATTAATTTGAAAGGAAAAAAAAGCTCCGAGAGGTGTAAATACTCCTCCATTAGAATTTTTAGATTTGAAAAGAGCATTTTACATGGGAAACCCCCAGAAAAAAAAGGTTTTTTTTCTTTAGAAGAAAAGAAAAAAAAAAAAAGTGCCTAAAATGCATTTGGCCGAATCCTAACAGCTACATGCTAACATTGACGTTCTTATCAAACTCCGCTGCAACGTGATGGGTTAAATTAACTCGACGATCTTTACTTTTGAATACGGTTTATTCTCTTATCATCCAGTGTAGCATACATCATTATAACCAAAAACAATAGTACTGAAACAGTTATGATACTTGCCCAATTTTTCCTAAACGAGGTCACATGGACGAGAAAGATTTGCCATAACCCATCATAACAAGTTTTTACATCCTTCTAAATCATTAAAGCAATCAATATAACAGATTTTCTTGTCATAGCAAAAATGATCTGCATATATTGCCCCAGCACTGCAATCCCCATAGAATTAAAGCACCAGGGAACAGATGCATAAGGTATCAAAGAACATAATAGGCCATCTAACAGATTAATGATCTACACATTCACTATACACAAATCAAAATACAATACAAAGAGAATTTTCAAAATGTCAAAACCTATTGCAATTCAGAGAGTTGATCATCTCTCCCCCAACAATGATTCCAGAAGAGCAGCCTCTTCTTCCTGTGAAACGAGAGATCAATTAGAACATCACTACTTGAGGATTCTTCGATTCAGTAACTGAAACTTTTTATATTCTAACTATAACGTACATACCACTAAGGCATTAAATTCAGTTTCCTCATCTATGGCGCTGATTATAGCTGGGTCTTCCAAGAGCTCCTGTTAAGGAAAGCACAAAGACACTGTAACATATACCCTAAATGGAAAAATCAAGCTAAGTGAAAAATGTGTAATGAAGAAACAGTTCAACAGAGTGAACTTAAAGTAACTCATGTATCCTGTACTTGGCAAGAAAATTTGTAGCAACAAGTTCTAATGAAAAGATATAAACAGGCCATGAGGGGAATTTCAATGCTTACATCGTCAGCAATCCGCAAAATACCATCTTTCCCCTGCAATATTAAATCACACAAATGAATATTCATAAAATTATAAGAACGAGGTAAAATAGAATGCAAATTCTCAAACATAAGACTAGTGGAAATAACAAAAGGTGAAACTCGCAAAGCATATTGGAGATAACATAAAATGAATTAGCTTTTACGAATTAGAAGTGAAACTAGAGCTTCTGTATACAGAAAAGAGATGCCTCTTTACCTTCACCGCGACAAAGAGAAGTGGGTCTGAAGGTGTATAAATCATATAGTGGGAACCATCCTGTGGAGAGGAAACATCAATGTCAAGATACATGAGACGACATTTTGGCAAGTAATTGCTTAAAATGAGGGAATACACCGACAATTTTTGCTGCTAGGGATAAATATCTTGAACAATGACAATAAAAATCAGCGTAACTTGGAGGAAAGAAACTAGAACAGGCAAATCTCACAAATACAAAATGCAGAAAAACCTCAAAATGTTTAAATTAAAATGAATAACATCAACATAGATAGTTTTACTCTACAGTTAAGAGTGTTCACCATGGTGAGGAATACCATAAAATAAGGGATCTGTTTTGACAGATATGAACTGACAGCCATCCTTCCATATAAAGGCATTATAATAGTTACTTAAGAGCTAGGTAAATTAACCAGTTGGCATCACTTTTTACCTATTAGTATCCATGCAGATATCATATATGCTCTCATTTAGAAGAACTGCTAGTGTAAAAGAATATGAGAACAGAAAACCAAGTATCACTCGAGCATGTCAATAAAGACTTGAAAGGAGAAAAATGTAAGAATACCTATTGCAGAAAAAGGTACTTAAATGTGTCACACCAACAAAATCACCTCTATTGAGATATATATGTTTAATAAGATACTACTTATTAATAAAATATCGAGTTTAGCGACGCTCCTGATGAGTTAGATGTGGAAGTGAGGCTTGATTCTCAAGCCATTCCTAAGAAAGGAAGCTTCCGATATCTTAGCTCAATCCTTCAAGGTAATGGAGAATTGATGATGGTGTCACTCATCGTATTGGAGCAGGATGGATGAAGTGGAGGCTCGCATAAGAAAGTGCCACCTAGGCTTAAAGGCAAATTCTATAGGGTGGTCGTTAGACCAGCTATGTTGTATGGAGCAGAGTGCTGGCTAGTCAAGAACTCGCACATTCAGAAGATGAGTGTGACAAAAATGAGGATGCTTAGGTAGATGTGTGGTCACACAAGGATGGATAAGATTAAGAATGAAGTCGTTCGCGATAAGGTTGGAGTGGCCCCAGTAGCTGAAAAGATGCGAGAAGCAAGGCTGCGATGGTTCGGCCACATGAGGAGGAGGAGTGTCGATGCTCCGGTAAGGAGATGTGAGAGGTAGGCAGTGATGGGTCTACAGAGAGGTAGAGGTAGACTGAAGAAGAACTGGGCCGAGGTGATCCGACAAGACATGGCCCAGATCCTGATCACCGAGGACATGACCTTAGATAGGAGAGCGTGGAGGTCGAAGATTAGGGTAGAGGACTGAGTATTAATCGAGTGTTTGTTCTCTTCTTGGAGGTAGTATTATATGTATATATCTGATTTCCATCTTAGTCTGTACCGTTTTATATACTGATGTGTATGTTTATTTTGGATAAGCACTAGTTTTACTATCCTCCCTAGCATTGTATTGTTGTCTATGTGGTATTGTTGTCTTGATTTTCAAAATTGTCTAAAATATCGTTATTTTTTCTAGCTGAGGGTCTACCGAAAACAGCCTCTCCACCTTGGTGGGGGGTAACGTGGGGGTAAGATTTGCGTACATCTCACCCTCCGCAGACCCCACTTGTGGGATTAACTGGGTATGTTGTTGTTGTTGTTACTTATTAATAAAATGAATAAAAAGATGGAGTACTACCTTTACATCCATTTCGGTGTATCTTCTCATTGGACAGGAAAAGAAAAAACAAAACAGAGACAAATGCTAATTCCTTCGTTATATGCATTCTCTACATTCTGTCCATCTAAATTTTGATTTTGCGCACACAATTTTAGGTTTTTATGTTGCATATTTTATCAAATTGGTGACGGCATGCTTCAGCTCTAAATGGAACTTCATTTTCTATATTTTATAAGTTTGGATGATTTTTCTCTGTTTTTCCCCTCAACGCATTTACAAAAGCAATAGAGGAAAGTAAGACATAATAGAGCTGCCTTCTCTCCTTCTTGCCCCAACCCTTTTCTCCCCTCTTTAACCATCTCCCTCACTAGTCACTACAGCTATACATCAACCAGCCCGGACCTCCCTATTGCACCACCTCCCTTCCCTCTCCACACCATTGCTTGTTGCCCCAAAGCCTTCTCCTTCCCTCTCTACTCTACTTTCTCCCATACTTCTTGGTTCCACACCAACCCTAGCTGTGCAGTCCCTTTTTTCCTTAACATAGGAGTAAAGTGATTCTGTGGTTGTACTTCTATCCTAAGTTGCTCGGACACCGGTGCGGGTGTCCGACACGGGTACGGATCTAGAGGCCGGATCCTTCAAGATCTAAATTCTAAGATTCGGGGATACGGATCCTATTACATACTCGGGTGCGGGGATTCGGCTAAAAATAATTCAAAAAATTAAAAATAGAGTTTTAATCCAATCCTACACTTTTTGTTGGCCTTAAGAAACATTTCCCCTTTTGATTTTCTGTAGGTACGGTAGGAAGACATCATTAGAGAGGTAATTACTACAAAATTACCCTAGCTTGATTCCACTTTCGGGAATCAAATTGTCTCCGTCGCCCGTGGTCAAAGTACCCAAAAACGTTTGACCATATCCGACACGGATCCCACACCCATACTAGTGTCGTGTCGACACGGGCAAAAACAAAAATCAGCCAAAAGGTTATTCTCTAAAACAATTCTTTCAACACACACAAAATCATTCTTACCAAACTAAGTTCAAGCATTCATTATTTCCCACAAAAGTCCAACTGTATTTTAATCTATAACGGCCCATAACACGTTTTTATAAGAACTAGAGAAAATATTTCAGCTGAAATTATTCAAACCAGTAAATTGAGTAGAACTTTAGCCGAGGGTCTATCGGAAACCGCCTCTCCACCTTGATGGGGGTAAGATCTGCGTACATCTCATCCTCCCCAGACCCCACCTTGGTGGGATATCACTGGGTATGTTGTTGTTAAATTGATTAGAAGACTCCATTATCAATTTGACCGAAAGAGCAACAATCAATCAATGGAGAAATCAAAATTGAAGATAACACATAGTAAAGGGATATAATGGTTTTTACCAGCGACAAAGATGAGCAGTAGTTGTCTACAAGTTGAAATGCATAAGTTGCACCAAGTAAACACAATATTGTTCAAAGATTATCCCAGCTTAATAATGATCAGCTAACACAAGGGACAACTGATAATTTACCATGTGGAAGCATGTGATTTCTATTCCTTCACTTGGCAAACCATCTACGTCCTCGCCATCATCTGAAAAAGTAAACTTCAGAAACAAAGTGATACCAAAATCAAAAGAGAATATAATACCCCAAGGCCCAAGCTCTAAACCAGCTAGGAAATTAATAGCTAAGATTTTTTTTTAAAAAGAAGGGGAAAAATAAGCAATCATATCCGAATATTAATAGTCACTAAATGAATTTTTCAGAGAGAAGAATAAACATGTGAATTGTCAATGAGCAGCAACACTCTTTTTGTTCCCTTTACCAGATTTTATCTTGTAAGAGTATGACATAGCTTAAGGTTAAATTTAGCATCTAAATCACTATTTAAGAAGCATGTCAATTGCTAAGAATAACAATCACCATGAATGCACGTTCTAGTTGTAACAGCAGCTAAAAATGACATCTCTGTCATAGTCACACTTCATCTTCAATGGGGATTCATTTGAGGTTTTACAACTAACTAATGCACAACAAGGGGGCATTGAATTTTACAATTGATGTATCTCAAAAAAAAAAAAAAAAAAAAGATCTAGCATGGACATAAATACATTTGTTCATATCTTTTTTTTTTTTAATGAAGTGATACATTTTGTAATATCTAACACAGAGAAAGGTAGGAAGCAACTTCAGCAATAACAATATCAACTGCAGTAAAAACAAAATTTTATGAAGACGAGAACATTGCCTGTTCTAAATTCAAATATGTCATCCTCTGTGTAGCAAAATCCTCCTCTTGCTGTGTAACAGAATCTGATAGAAAATAGCAAGATGATAAATATCAGAACTATACAGGCAAGGAGGAAATTGAAATGAAAGAGCCAGACTTGAAATCAAAGTTCTAGAGATTGTACCCACTGTACACCAGATGCATGTGTATTTTGGCTAGAGCATAGGCTGCAGTGGGTAGGATAGCTTCAACTTCTTCATCACTTACCTATACAACATAGGCATTTAAAAATAAAAATAAAATAATTGTGATATGATTATGACATGTTAAAACTATTTGTGCGCCCTTTTTTTAATTTCTAACAGGAGGGTGCATTTATGTTATGTTACTCCATTTGAACACTGATTATTTGTTAGGGAAATGGGATAGACAATCAAGACACTCTCTAGCCTGATTCCACAAACACAACTGAAAATCAAGTTTAGATCAGACATACAGCAGCCCATCCCTCGACATTTGTGCTCTTCAAGATCTGAACTGGCCTGCAGCACAATTACATCTACTTAATGTAACACCAGAAAAGGAAAAGATATCAAATGATAACTACACAACCTCACTTACATATCAACAGGGCAGAGCAGGAAACATTCATCTTCTCGTGTACTTCTAAATATCCTTCTGATGACGCATTCCAAAGGGAAATTGTTGGTGGAATCAACCTGTTGCTGATAAGTTTAGGAGGACTAGATTGACAGAGATAAAAGAGAAAGTAAACAACAGAAGAATGATACTCTAGCACAAGTGACTGAGGAAGTTCATGAAATCAAATTTGAGGAGATAAGCTTGCACCTGTGGGAAATCAACTTAGGTATTTTCATACGGTGAACACTAACTATGAGGTAATAAGTGTTGTTCTGTGTCCAAGTACATTCAATTATCGGTAAATAAAAAACTAAGAATTGCTACACATGCATACTCTCCTCCCTTTTGTAAGAAGCTGCTATATCATACAAGGAAACTGGAGCTGGACCTCAGAAGAGATGAGCTATTTTAAATGTAAACTGTCGAATATGATGTTCCTGCACAATAAAGTTGGGCAAATTGCAAAAGTACTCTGCTAACCTTCCGTAGATTAAAATGACCTGCCCAACTCTCTTACTTTCTTACTTCAAAGAAAAATGCAAGGAAGCAAGAGAAATCTCCGTATTGGCATTCACAGTCAAACTTGCCCTGCTTGTAATCCAGTTTGTAATCTTGTCTTTGAAACACCATTTTCCAATCACTCAGAATGACTTTGTACAAGTATTAGATATTGCCTCAACTACTTCATCATTTCCCAATGTATTTCCCGATATATTTTAGATATAATTGCACACTAGTACTGCACTTCAACCTGCTTCAACAGGTTGTCCATCCCCTTCTCCAAGTTACCATCCCATGTTAATGCAAACATTTACCTTCAAATTATTTCTAAGTGACCTATTTGTTTCAACGTTTTTCACACAATCGGTGCATAAAACTTAAACTCCACATAACTACACTGAGCTTAAGTTATATACGCTATCTACACTATCAGTTCACCTTTACATGTTGCAATCCCACCTTTTATGGAGGCTTCACTGTAAATATCATTTGGCCGACCTAGTTCTGAAAATATTCTTCACATTGTCGGTGCATAAAACTTAAACTCAAAATATACTAAGTTTAGGTTATATACACTATCAGCTCACCTTTATATGTTGCAATCCCACTTTTTATATAGGTTTTACTGTAAATAACCTTTGGCTGACCTAATTCTGGAAATATTCTTTACACCATCCATGCATAAAACTTTAACTCCACATATACTATACTGAGTTTATGACAACTTCACCGTCAATGTGTAGAGAAATTTTACACTATCAAGTTACCTTTACCTGTTGTAACCACTATTTTACGGACACTGCACTGTAAATATCCTTTGCCTGACCTAATTTTGTACATATTCTTTACACTGTCCGTGCACAAAACATAAACTCTATATATACTAATATACTATATTGAGTTTAAGTTATATACACTGTCATTGTAGAGAAATTTACGCTATCAGGTCATGTTTCACTGTAAATATCTTTTGGCTGACCTAATTCCATAAATATATGTTGCACTAGCCGTGCACAAAACTTAAACTCAACACATACTACGACATTAATCAAACTAAAACAACATACCATATAATACATATAAAAAAATATTACTAACAGTAAAAAAAAAAACTTACAATAGTAGCAATACGCTTATTACTGGCCATAAGAACTCTACCCTGTTCGTCTAATACAAATCCAGCTGGTGGTTTAGGTAACGGCAAAGGATGATAACGTTCACTTGACAACTCTGTCCCTTTTTCTTCCACATCATCTTCAAAATTAGAAACATTTTTTTCAGGTTTCTTTTTCTTTTTAGTATTTGTAGATTTTTTAATAGGTCCAGTTTGTTGTTTTGCAGCTGAACATATTAATTTTACTGAATTTTTTTTATTGTTGAAATATAAAGATGGAATTGGAAATAAAGGTGTGAGTTGAGAATTAGAAAATGAAGTGTTTGGGGAAATTAAAGAGAGATTTGAAGGTGAAGTAAAGGAAGCCATTTTTGGTTTTGTTGTAAGAGATGATAATAGTGGTGTAGATATTTTTTATATTTGTTTTGGTAATGATATAGGGGTGTAGCAGTTTTTATTGTGTAAGGATTTGGTACAATTGTTATTGCATATGGTGCAATTCAATGGTTGTTCTTATAGTGGGAATTTTGGTTCTTTCATAAACTTAAGAAAAATTAATAGATCCCTTTCCTACACTATCATGCAACCCCCAGCCGCGGCCCCTTATGACTATTGTCGCCGCCGATCGATGAAATTTTTTTTTTTTTTGGCTTTTTATTTGAAATTTTTTGGATGTGTGTGTATATTAATTATATGGACAATGATACATTGTGCATACAGTGAAAATACAAGAGGCAATAGGCATACATCCCATACGATTATTGTATGTTTGTATATTCTATGTATGGTTACTGTATGCAGTGTATGCTTGTTCATACACCGAACATACACACCATATATAAGCATGAAACCAAAATACGCTTTTGTATATTTATTGCATGACAAGTGTATAGTCATTGTATTTTTGGTGTATATTCACTATATATACATTGTATACACCGCTCAAACAATGGGAATACACATGTCATACATTCCCTATAGTCAACAACCTTAACCATTGTAGATCCGCCGTGCCCCGCCGAAAAATTCAAAAAAAAGAGAAAAAAAAAAAGAGCAATGCAGCAACGCCGCCAGGGTACTCGTCTGATCTACTTTGCTGTAGTAGATCCGTCTCCACCGAAACTCAGGCGAAGACGACAACCACATGGAGAAATAGTGGCGCACAGCAGCGATGGAGAAGCGCTGGAGAGACCAGATCTGGAATGGAGCAGCAACATGGATGGGGATGGCGGAGACAACGGCGGATGGGTGTGGGAACGTCCCGCGGCCGGAAAGTCAGTAGGAGTGGGGAGAGAGAAGAGAGAAGAGAAAGGGATCTAGGGTTTTTTTTTTTTTGGACATGTTTGGTAGCATTTTAAAAAATGACACTGAGTGTAATTTTTTCCATCATAAATTAAGTGACTTTATCGATACCAACTAATGTAAAGTGACTTTGGTCACTAAAATTTTGGCAAAGCGCACGAATAACCACTTTTATTTGGTTTCAGGCCACTTTTTCCTTGATTGTGCAAAAGTAGCCACTTTTTAGAACTTCAATCCTTGTGGGTTGAAGTTCCTGTCTAAGGTATGAAGTTCAACTTCAGCCCACAAGGGCTAAATTTTTAGGCATATAATGCGTAAACTTCAATCCTTGTGGGCTGAAGTTGAACTTCAACCCATGTGGTATGAATTTCAGCCCACAAGTAGCGGTGTTCACGGTTTGGTTTGGTTGGTTTTTACCAAAAACCATAACCAAACCAATATAATCGGTTTTTAAATTTTTAAAACCAAACCAAACCAAATAAAAGTTATATCCATCAGTTTGGTTATCGTCGGTTTGGTTCGGTTTTGTCGGGTTTTGAGAAATGAAATAATAATGAAAATAATAAAAATGATAAAAAGAACTTTTCCTAAAAGGATAAATGATAAAGAGAATTTTTCCTAAAAATAAATGATAAAGAAAACTACAAATATATTCTTAGTCTTATAGTATTTTGAGCAACTTGAAATTTTAACCGAACTACACCTAAGATGTTGCACTCTAGCCACTACAGAAAAACCTAGGGCAATTGAAAATAAATATTTAGAACAAAAAAAAGAATTAAGGTATACTTATATTTACACAATATTTCTACTTTCGATCTATCATGACTCATATATTAAGTTGAACATGCGATGATTACTAAAAGGATGATGTGAAAACTAGAATTTGCTTTGCCTTTAGACTTTATCGGTGCGTCTATGTGTCGGTGAGCCCAATTTTTTTACCTAAATTAATATAACTATAAGTTTAGTGAATGAATTGGACTGTTTAGAAAATAGACTTAAAAGTTAGTCACTCTTTTGATTAAATGAGTTTGTTTTATTAAAATGGACTTAAATGTTAATCAAAAAGGTAAAATCTAACGACATTTAACCTACCACAAAATTTATTGAAAATATATAAAATACTTAATTTACATTATAAAAATTATTATATTAATATAAATAATTTGTCGGTTCGGTTTGGTTATTTCTTCGGTTATTTTTCATGAAAACCAAACCAGACCAAGTAATGTCGGTTTTTAAAATTTGAAAACCAAACCAAACCATATCTAAAAACGTATCGGTTATTTTAGTCGGTTTGGTTTGGTTTTCGGTTTGGATCGGTTTTTAACCAAACCGTGAACACCCCTACCCACAAGGATTGAAGTTCCAAAAGGTGACTACTTCTGCATAATAAAAAAGTTGCCTGAAACCAAATAGCAGTGGCAAAAGTGATCCCTTAACGAAATTTTACCTAAAATTTCAATAAAAATTAAATATTTACTCATAATCGGTACATTATTAGTCCCTACTAACGTAAAAAACTGCTACATACTAGATGTTACAAGTTATAACCTACTTGCCTAATTAATCGGGCTCTTGTTTTCCAGTGTCGTACTTCTTTTCGTAACTTCCCTTCCACTTTCTTTCAAAACTCCAAACATGATAGCTTTGATATGAAGGTACGGGAAAGATCAAAAGGGAATATGTTAGTTAAACAAAATTTAATTTTCTTCCAATCTTTCTTAATTAAAAATAGGAAAATTTACATCACATGACTACCTTAGTAGCTATATTACAAAAAATAACAATACAATACATACCAATACATAACAATATTTTCTCATTTCTCATTACCCCTTCCCAAACATGAAACCCTAATTTCTCCCTCTCTCTCTCTCCTTCTCTCCCCTCCTCCACCCACCACCATCCCCCTCCCTCTCCCGCCACCAATACTGCTGCCACCATCCCCTCCCTCTTACAACCACTGTCCCCCTCCCTCTTCCAACCACCTGTCCCCCTCCCTCAAGCTAACTGTCGCGGCGCTGCTACCACCGCAGTGCAGCGGAGCTACTCCTCGCGGCGGCGCCGCTGCACTGCAGTAGTGGAACACCCGGATCTATGTTTTTTCGGTGGTTTTCCGGTGAGTTTTCACGATTTGGTCATTTTTTTTTCTTTTTTCCTTTTTGTATGTGTATATATGCGTATTTTTATGTATATATTTGTATTTTGTATATATAATTTCAGATCTACTTATTTTTTTTCTTTTTTTTTCCCCTTTGTATGTGTATATATGTGTATGTTTATGTATATATCTATATCTTGTATATACATATTCAGATCTGCCTTTTTGTAGTTTGTGTATATAAAAACGTATGTCTTTGTATTTTTTGTATATAGATGTCTAATCTCCACTTTTGTATGTGTATGTTGTTGTATAAATGTGTATGTTATTGTATGCTTGTGTATGTGCGTGTATGAAGTAACAAAATAGTTTGTATGTTTGTGTATATTTTTGTATATTGTGTATGTTTGACTATGAGTAAATAAGGAACAATAAATTATATAAAGTTTCATATGTATATATGTGTATATTTTGTATGTTTCATTTTGTAGATCTAAGAAAAACAAAAAAATAAAAAAAAATACAAATCCAGCCACCTGCAACCGCCTGCCGCCGGCGACCGGCTGCCGGTAACTGGTGGCGTAGCAGCAGTGGACAAGGGAGAGGGTTAAAACCCTAATTTGTATGTTTTAAATGAGTTTTGTATATATTATGTAAAAAAAAGTATTGTTATTTTTTATAAAATGGTATAGTGTTGGTATATTTTATAATTTTAGTGTTAAAGTTGTATATATTTGTAATTCTCCCTTAAAAATATATAGCATCAGATGTCCCTTCACTGCACAAGGAAAAGAAAGAGTCTAGCCTCCAACCACAAAATTTTTGATGGATCATTTTGATTAGCAAATAAGCTACTAATAGTCTAGTTTAGTGGATTATAAAGATTCTCCGCTAGAAAAAAAAGAATAACTAATGGGATAATATTAACATGGATCGGAGAGATGGGATAACGAATTAGGATTATACAGTGTTTAGTTGATGAATTAGTTTACGATTCTAGTGGAATTAAAGCCTTGTTCTACTGTAATATCATTATATTAGCTTTATAATTAAATGCTTAGTAATGAGGAAAATATTAAAGTGAAGGTACGGGCAAATGGGCAAATGGATGAAGTGAGAAAACATAATGAGGATTGTCGCATTGCCGATGTGCGATATAGAGTTAGTTAATAACAAAAGTATAAAAAGTACTTTTATGCCTATTATGGTGTTTATGAGTACATTATAATCATTTTTTTAATTTTCACCTGGTGTTTTATTAGTTTGGGGTCTAATTTTGGATTTGTGTCCAAAATTTTTAGAGGTAAAACTGTTCTCTATCAAAAGCGATTCGATTTCTAAATCTTCAACTAAAAATCTCTTATTAAGGATAAAAGTACACTTATTACATACCATTTTTGTTGGTGACTAACATAATAATAATCTAAATATAATTTAGCTCGAATTTATTTAAATCAAACGGAAGGTGATTAGGAAAGTGATTTTCATTTTTTTATAGTACTATCTTCAGCGGGATACAAAATCCCAAGTTTCTAAAAATGGACCAAACCTCAGAACAACTAAGAGCCTGTTTGGGTGGGCTTAAAAGCATCTTATTTTAAGTGACTTATAAGTCAAAAAGTGACTTAAAAGCCACTTTTTGAGAAGTTAGAATTTCCTAATTTCTCAAAAAGTGTCTTTTAAACAACTTATGGCTTAAAAGTCCAAAAATTTTGAGGTTACCAAACATATATTAATGAGCTTATAAGCTTATAAGTCACTTTTAAGTTCACCCAAACGGGCTCTAATAAGAAAGGGAGATCAAATCCCGTTCCCCGAACTTTATTGGGGTTACAAAAGCCCCTCATTTTACAATGTTACAGAAATTGCTAAAGAATCTTTCAAGCTTACATTTAACTTTTTTGGGTATATTATAATAATGAGGGTATTTTTGGTATGCGAATGAAAGAAAGAAAACATATTTTCATTCATGTGTGGTTGGTCCAAAAGTTTTCAAAAAATAACTTCTCCATGAAAATAAGTTCCTTAAGAGTTAGGAAAATGACTTCCTTAGATGGAGTAGAGAAAACAAGTCAGTAAGAGATATTGTCTCATCCCCACAAACAACCTACCCACCACATCACCCTAGCACCCAACACTACCACAAACCCATGTACCCCAACCTAACCCCTGTGTTGACCCCGACCTTGACCATATGGTTTATACTCACCCCTTCCCGTTCCTTTAGGTCCTTGGCTTGACATTTTCATGGATTTTGTGCTTGGCTTGCCTAGGACCAAAATAGGAAAAGATAGCATCTTCGTGGTAGTTGATAGGTTTTCCAAAATGACACATTTCATTCTTTGTCATAAAAGTGATGATGCATCTGATGTTGCTAACTTATTTGTTGAGCATGTACTTCAATTGTATGGGATTCCTAAAACTATTGTCAGTGATAGGGATTCCAAATTCCTTAGCCACTTTTGTAAGGTTTTGTGGGGAAGACTTGGCACTAAGTTGTTGTTCTCTACTTCTTGCCATTTCCAAACCGATGGCCAAACCGAGGTTGTCAATATGACCTTGAAAATCATGCTTAGGGCCTTGGTTAAAGGAAAACTTGCTTCTTGGGAAGATCATTTGCCTTTGATTGAATTTGCAGACAATAGAACCGTGCATACTTCTACTTGTATGACTCCTTTTGAAGTTGTGTATGATTCTAGCCCTCTTGGATCTCACCCCTTTATCTCAAGATGTGATTGTAAGCTTAGATGCCGAGACAAGAGCTCAAGAAATGAAGAAGCTTCATGAACAAGTGAGGAAGCAACTTGAGAAGAAGAATCAAGAAGTTGCCAAGAAAGCCAACAAGAGGAGAAAGAAGATGATCTTTGAACCGGGAGATTGGATTGGATTCACTTCCGGAAAGATAGATTTCCCAACAAGAGAACAAGCAAATTGATGCCAAGAGGTGATAGCCCGTTTCAAATCCTTGAACGCCTCAATGACAATGTATACAAGGTTGATTTGTCGAGTGATTATCAAGTGCACAACACTTTTAATGTGTGCAACTTGTCCTCTTTCATGGTTAATGATCAAACGAATTCGTGGACTAATTCTTTTCAAGAAGGGGAGAATGATGCAACCCGACTAACAAGTAAACCGTTCACAAGAAACCAAGCGAGGGAGTTTTAAGAGTTGCAAGCTGCATTCTCAAAGCTGGAACTGCTGGGGCAATTATTGGAGGATGTAGGGCCTATTTACAAGCTTACTGTCTCAACTCCAAAATTAACTCAGCGCAGTCGCGAGTCCACAGACGTGGTCGAGCTAGGACAAACCACTAAGCAGCGCGATCGCGAGTCCACAATCGCGATCATGCAGGTGGACGAGAAAGGCTGAGGAAGCTCCTCTTCGCGGACGCATGGCCTTTGGCGCGTTCGCGAAGCGCTGCTGGCTTGGTCATCGCGATTGTGCCCCTTCCGTCGCGATAGCGCTGAGACGATGATCAGAAGCCCACTTCAAGTTAATGACTTTTATTTCAGCTCACTTTAGGGGCAATTAAGGCAATATTATGCCATTTTTAGAAACCAGTATTTAAGCCCTTTTGGCTTCATTTACTAGGGTTAAACTTTTGATGATTAATTGTGTGAGTAAACATTGGATAAGCTTGTTGCTTGAGCATCTCTTCCTTGATTTGCAATTGAACATCATTTCAATTAAGGATCAAATAGTTTAGGTTCATTTTGTTGTACAATTAAAGGGGTAATTAGGCTTTATCCCTTATTTGCTTCTTTAATCTTTTCTAATCAAAGTGGGTCTTACTTCTATCTTGTTTAGGGCATTTTATACGGTGTGTCCAAAATATTAAATTTATTACTGATTTCTACCCATTCTAAATTGATTTTCATCCTATGCTCATTCGGGTAATATTTATTACCCGTCTACCCATGGTGTCCCAACTCCAGCTGTTAAACCCAATTCCTTTTTTTCTTTGACTTTTCTAACTTCAAAATGCCTTTCTTATGCCTCTTCTTCTCCACTATAACTCCATTTTCTCCTTATCCTCTTCCTCTTTTCTTCATTTTGTCTTTTTCACTTGTTGATTTTTATGGATAGAGGAGAAAGACATAAAAATATTTTATTTCTGCTCTAGTCTGTTAATGTAATTCTTTGATGTATGTTTATGTTATTCTGAAAGAGGGACAAGTGGGTTAAAATATGATATACAATGGTGACGGTAATATGTGTACAATGAAAAGGGGAAGATATGAGCGTAATGGTTGCTGTAATTTTTAAGGTCCTTTAATGGCTAATAGCTAGAGTTTTAAGTTGAAAAAAATAAGAGATAAAAGAGAGAATCAGTTCAAAGCAATGGATACAATTTTAGATTGGAAAATTCCATGAGTTCAAAATTTTAGTTATATGAATTTTGTTGTTGAAATTCGTTGGATGTTGTTCTTTGATGTGTAAACTTAAATTTGTGTTGAGAGGTCAACAATGATATTATTCTGTTGCATACCTTTGTGAAAGGAGGCGTCGTTATTGTATACTTTTATAGTATACAATACATTTTATCTCTATACTACTATAATCGTAATACAATTGTACTCCTTTTGGTATACTTATATACAAAATTGGTGTACAGAGTAATATTAGTTTTTTTAAAAACTATTATGCTAAATTTTTAATTTGTAGATATTTGAAATTTATTCAACCATGATCGTTCCAATTCCATGTGCTATTATGTTGTTGTACCATGGAATGAAAACACATTCTTAAATATTGTTCCATTTTCAATTTATATTTTTTTTAACGAAGTATACCTTTTTGGTATATTGCATACTCTATTGGTATACCTTTTTGTGTTTGGATTCAAGTGTGCGATGCTACCGAGCGAATAAATATTTCAATTTTTGTTGTTTTGAACAAAGTATACTATTTTAGTATACTGTATAGTCTTCCAGTATACCCTTTCGTGTTTGGATCCAAGTGTGCGATGCTATCGAATGAATAAATATTTCAGTTTTTGTTGTTTTGAATAAAGTATACCCTTTTGGTATACTGTATACTCTTCTGGTATACTCTTTTGTGTTTGGATCCAAGTGTGCGATGTTACCGAGCGACTAAATATTTCAAATTTTGTTGTTTTGAACAAAATATACCATTTTGGTATATTGTATACTCTTCTGATATACCCTTTTGTGTTTGAGTCGAAATGCAAAATATTTCAGAAGACATATATATTTTAATTTTTATTATTTTTAAAAAAGTATACCTTTTTAGTATATTGTATTCTCTTTTGGTATACCCTTTTATGTTTGGATCCAAGTGTGTGATGCTACCGAGCGAATAAATATTTCAGTTTTTGTTGTTTTGAACAAAGTATACCCTTTTGGTATATTGTATACTCTTATAGTATACCCTTTTGTATTTGAATCGAAGTGCAAAATATTTCAGAAGACATATATATTTTAATTTTTTTTATTATTAAAAAAGTATATTTTTTTGGTATATTGTATTCTCTTTTGGTATGCCATTTTGTGTTTGGATCAAAGTGTGTGATGCTATCGAGCAAATGAGTATTTTAATTATTGTTATATTGAACAGAATATACCTTATACTGTATACTCTTTCGGTATACCTTGTTATGTTTGTATAAAAGTGTGAGATACTATCGAGCAAATAAAATATTTCAATTTTTGTGTTTGTGAACAAAGTATGCCTTTTTGGAGAAAAAAATAAAAAAAAAAGTATAATATGATTACGGAGAAAGAAAATAAATTAAAAAATAAAAATATGGGGATTCATGAATAGTGCTAGAAACAGGAGAAAGAAAAAAGAAAAAAAAAGAATAAAAATGGGAAAAAGAAAAAAAATAGTGAAAACGGAGAAGGAGAAAAGAATAATAATAGAATGGCAAAAAAATAATATAAGATATGAGGAGAGAGAGAATTTGAATTCCTTGTTTTATGCCTCAAAGTAAGAAGATAATTAGTTAATGGGTATAGAGTGTAAATAAGTTATGGGTATAAATGTAATGTGTAGATGTATGTAAATAAAATAGGATGTATGTGTATTTTTGTAAATCTCCCCTTTTAATCTTGGAAAATTTACACCACATGACTACCCTAATAGCTAAATTACAAAAAATACGAATACTTTTATCATATTTACAAAACATAACAATAGTTTTATAAAATTACTCTACATACCATTCCCACTCTTCAAACCCAAAATCCTAATTTCTTTTTCTCTCCTTCTCTCCCCTCCTCTACCCATCCACCTACCCACCCGCCACTGTCCCCCTCTCTCTCGCCGGAGCAGCCCATCGCTGCTGCCGCCACCATCTACCCTACTTACTGATGTTGTTGTCCGGCCATTTTATGGTTGCTTCTCTACGGCGCTGTTGCCGCCGTAGTGCATTAGCGCTGCTCCTCACGGCGGCGCTGCTGAACTGCAGCACTGCACTGCGCTGATCTGTATTTTTCCAATGTGTTTTTCCGATTTGGTCCATTTTTCTTTTTTTTTTTCTTTTTCCCTTTTTGTATGTGTATACTATGTATGTATTTGTATTTTTTATATCAAATACGTATGTTCATCTCTGATCTGCTTCTTTTTTTCCTTTTTGTATGTGTATAAATGTGTATGTATTAGAATATTTTTTATTTTGTATGTATAAATATGTATATCTTTTGTATTTTTTATATATGAATGTCTATCTTGATTTTTTGTATGTGTATATGTCTGTATATATGAGTATATATTTGTATGATTGTGTATACATATGTCTAGACTAGAAAAGTTGTTTTTATATTTTTTGTTGTATAACTTCGTATGTTTGTGTATACTTTTGTAGTTATATGTATTTTCAAAACATTAATCTTTAAAAGTTCAATGTATATCTGTGTATTTTTTGTATGTTCCGTTTTGAATATCGGAAAAAAAATCCGGTGATGGTCGCGGCGGTCGACGGTGGTTGTCCGGCAGCCAGAGGTGGCCGGTCCGTGGCTGTGAGTTGTGACAGCAGCCCCCAGGGCAATGATGGGTGGAGAAGGTAGAAGGAGGAGAAAACCCTAAATTGTAGGTATTTGTTGAAACTTGTATATGCTATGTAAAAAAACTATTGCTATGTTTTGTAAAGTAGAAAAGTATCGGTATTTTTTGTAAATATGGTGTTAGAGTTGTATATTTTTATAAATCTCCCTTTAATCCAACCTTCAAAATTGAGATTAATTCAAATAAGGTCACACATTTTCATTGGAATCACTTTGACCTATTTTCTTTACAAGAGCATCAAAAAACAAAATACTCCTATTAAATAATATTGTTAGAATATCGTAGATAACTGACAAGAACATCAAGAAACAAACTATAATTGAAGAATATTGTTGGAATACTGAAGATAACTAACAAAACATCAAGAAACAAAACACTATCACTGTAAATATCTCTATTGCCATATTATTTCCTAACTTTACGAGAACATCAAGAAACAAAATACTTCCGTCGTTAGAGAATATTGTTAGAATACTATATAAGCAATTAATTTTTTCAACAAAGTAAAAAATGTCATGTTCCGATCCCCACCACCCTCTGTAAATGAATTTCTTTAACCCAGTCAATAGAAAACAAAGAAAAGACTAGCCTACCTGCAAAATAAAATGGGTAAGACGAGATCTACGTGTTTAGAGTGTCAAATATCTTAGCTCCCGTTTGTTTATACTTTTTAGGGAGACTTTTTGAGAGTTTTTGGGAGAAAAACTGTTTGTTTATAGTATTTGACCAAAATTTGGAGCAAAAAGTCCCAAAGCCACTTTTTAGAATTTTTCGAGAAATTTTGTATATTTCACTCACAAAATTTCAAATATTTTTTCAAGTGAAATGTATGTCCAATTACAATTTCAAGTTTCAAAAATTCTTTTTCAACTCAACTTCAAAATCTCAAATTCTCAAGTTTCAACCAAATCTATGTCCAAATGCTAGCTTAGAATCTTCGTATTTATCTAATATGTGGTTTCACAGTGTATGAAAGGTACTGAACAAATATTCCCCATTTTAAGCTTCCATTAGTAAATTGTGTAAATTGATTGTTGTTACATGTTTTCACTCTAGGCATGCCAGGAATCATTGGTATGATGTAGATTTTTTATTAAATTGGAAATACGAAATTAAGTCTATGACTTTGTAGGGGGCATGTATGTCCACCGATGGAATCGATCGAAAAGTAATGTAAGGCGTAATACTTGTGATGCCAGTTTAAGGCCTCGTTTGTTCATAAAATTTGGGTAGATTTTGAGAGTAGTATTTGAAATATTACTTCAAATTTTTGTTTGTTCATAAGATTTGTGCAAAATTTGAAAACCAAAATTTCAAATTCTCAAATTTTGGTTGGCACTAGTATTTAGAAAATTTGAGGATATTTCCATCAAAAAAAAATTTGAGGATATTCTTTTTTCTCACTCACAAAACTTCACTTTTTTTTTTTTCAAGTGAAATTGTATGTCCAAACACAACTTCAAGTTCCAAACACTATTTTTCAACTCAACTTTAATCACTCAAATATTCATATATTTAGTAATGATCGTGACATTCTTTAGTATCAGTTGAAATTGAAAGTCTCCCTTTGAGTTTAATTTGCTTTGTTATTCTTGAGCAAGTTAAATTATTTACTATACCTAAATGTAGATTGTAAAAGAGATTAACCTTAATTTTGCTAGTAAACTGGAGACTTATGTGAATGTAAGCAAAATCTGACCAGTTTTTAGTATGCATGTTAGAGAGCGAAAAAGTTCCTTAAGCTAATCACAGTTTCACTAATGTTTTTCTCAGCATTGTAAACCTCTACTAGCTAGAAAGGAGATCACAATAAACAAGGAGATATAGAAAGCAATTATATCAAAGAAAAAAGACTTGCAGGCTAAAATAAAAGAGTGTAAAATTTTAAAGTGAAACTTTTCGCTGTAAATCTGGACTAATCGAACACTAAAGTAAATACTGGACATGATCAAGTGAAAATCCTGGAAAAAGGTTTAGTCACTATATTACAACTCCAATCTAACAAGATGAAACTATGCCCCCGTTTGTTTATAGTTTTTGGGGATATTTTTTGGGAGTTTTTGGGAGAGAAACTGTTTGTTTATGCTCTTCATCAAAACTTCTCCCAAAAAGTCGCAAAAACTCAAAGGCTATTTTTGGAAAATTTGAAAAACTACTCACAAAACTTCAACTATTTTTTCAACTAAATTCTATGTCCAAACACAACTTCAAGTTCCAAAAATTATTTTTCAACTCAACTCCAAAAACTCAAATTCTCAAGTTTCAACCAAATCTATGTCCAAACGCTAGCTATATTTAACATTTAGTCAGTTCTCCATCCATCTAAGTTTTGAGTTCAATAATATGCTTCAGGCATTCAAATAATTTATTTTGCGTGACACTTTTTGATATTTTCCAATATACACCACTTTACTATTTTGAGGACCAGTTCCCTAAGATGTGTTCCTTTACTATGTTATGTGCGGAATTCAAACTGTAAGTAAATGAACATCAAATATTAGCGTGGAAAAACCCCTTGACTCGGGATCAAAAAACCACGACCTACTTCTCAAGTAGGATTTCAACTTCACTATGTAAAAAGACTCACTTGGTTACAAAGACTACCTTCTTACTAACCTAGGACTAACTCTAATCCTTTAGTGACCTTTTTCACGATCAGTGAAGCTGTGTCAAGTCCACGACTTGAACCAGAAAGATACAACTCGATTATGCTTACTGCAGTTGAACTAAGACTGAACTTTTACAAGACTCAATCTAAGGAACAGGTTCTAACTTAGTTCCACTGTAGCTAACTGATTACACAAATAAGACAATGACTCTTTTTAGCTTTGCTCGATTCTCTCTATATTTGTGTTCACTTCAATGGCTGATTTGCTCCTTGTTTTATAGCTTCAGCAGCCAAGAAGTCTTGAATAATTAGAACTCCAAAGCTCCCAAGAGTTTGAGTCCTAATTGGATTCTTCTCTTTAAGCATCCGGATCTTCTCTCCTTTATCCATCATTTATGCAATCTCTTCATATACGTTTAGACCTGTATAATTATCAAGATAAACATCAGTCTAAGAATAATTACTAATATCTCAGCTTAAATGATTTTGCATGAATTATCTATTTAGGTGCAGTGATTCAAAGGAACGGGTCCTTTGAATCTGTTCCTTAATCATCAGTCAAAACTCCAAGCTTATCCAAGCTAACATTTTTCCATTTTTGATGATGACAAATTCATCAGCATAGCTGCATATCCTTAATGTCCTGATGTACAACTTAAGCTCAAAAAACAGTCAGTAGAGACTTTATCATTAAGGACCAGATTTTCAATTAGGTATAAGTTCACGCAAAATCAGACTTACTCTTCCCCCTTTTGGCATCATTGAAAAGGTTGCATAAAAAATATAACTCAAGTGTTAGAATAATCAGCACATGGCCATTGAGGCAACTCAAAATGCAAACATAAATCAGATTAAAGCAACTGTAAAACAATGATATTAGCCATCAAAGACAAGTCATCATTAACAAAAGGTTAAACCAGTGGATACAAGCAAGTACTACAGAATTGTTCAAAGACTAGAAAAGAAAAAGACTAAGGCACTAGAATTAGTCTAAATCCCACTGGACAAAAGATGGCTTATGACTAAGGTGATCAGGATGTGGAAGGACCGGGTCCCTGAGACTTGTTAAGCAACTCAAACATCTGCTTGAGCATTCCCTCATTAGTCTTCTTTGCCTTTGTAGCCTCTGCCTTCCAGTAATTTTTCTCCTCTTCTAACTGATAGCATCCATAGAAGTAAAACTCCATTGAAATACTTGGATGAAGCTTTAGAAGCTCTTGGAAGGCATATGACAAGATCTCACACAAAGAAAGTTCAAAACGAGCTGATTGCACTTAAATTATGAAGAGGAAGACCTCAAGCCAAGGATGATCTTTTGTCTAAGTGATATAAATATTATATGATCCAAATTGAGGTACAAGTGATGAATATTCAAGTCAAAATTACTGCAATTTGAAGCGGAAGAATTGGGTTCCAAATCAGTCTATTTTTGGACTAATTAAGGAGCCTAAAGTGTGCCAAACTTGAAGCCCAAGAAGAGCCATGTAGGGTCACGTTTTTAGCCCATAAAATGTGCTTAGTTTCAGCCCAAAAACGTGCAAAGGATCGTCAAAAGATTTTCATGAAGTGTACTCCAAGTTGCTTGCAAGTTGCTATCAAGGTTTCCTAGTTCAAGTGGGATTTGTTTCCTAAATTAATTGGGATATATTTTCCTATATTAATTAGGTTTTGATTCCAATATTAATTAGGATTTGATTCAAATATTATTTAGGATTAGTTTATCTAGTTTATTTAGGATATTATTTACTTTTCCTAGTTTAGTTTTAATTTATTTCCTTTTCCTAGTTTATTAGGATTTTCTTTACTAGTTGGTTTCTTTTCCTATTTCATTATTACTTAGAAACTATATTTGAGTAGGATTTTGTAGGCTTATGGCCAGCCCCTACTCCTATATAAAGGGGTTATTTTCTTTATTTTTAGGATACGACAAAATAATAAAATTTATGATGAATAAAAATTGAGAGGTTTTCTCTTGCACTTTTGTGTGTGTGGCTACTCCTGGATTTATCTTTCAACCTTCAAGTCTACATTTTTAGGTGATGGGGTATTTCTTCTCAAATCTTTAGATTACTTTTAGGTATTCAAGAAAGACGGTAAATTCTATTTTACTGTTGTTCTTTGTTACTCTAACGGGGGTCGGGATTCCATAATCTATCTCTTGGGTTATTCTCTACCAAAGGCGATTAACTAGTCTAATTGTTGTTGTTAGGAGTCTCTTTTCAAGATTTAGACTTGTCTTGAATTTCTAGTTTCATTCTTGAAATTCTTGATCCGTTATTGAATTCAAGAAACCTTTTCAAGAATTCATTCTATCCTTATTTTCAATTCTTGTTCATTTTTAAGTATATTTTATTAGCTTCCACGCGTTTCTTTAAATTTCTTTATCAAGTTCTTGGATCCATAACGTGAGCGTTATCGAGAGGTATCGTGATTGTTAACCTTGCTATTTCAGCAGCCTGCATAGCAACTTGTTGTCTTAGTGCCCTCACCTTGTTGTTCAAAGGCTGCCTCCCAACACCATCCTGTGGAGGATCAGCTTGAACAGGCAAGTCATAGCTAATCAATGTAGCACAGCCAAACTTTTCCTTTTTAGTAGCCTTTACTACCCCTTCCAAAGGAATCTTCAACTTTGCAAACACACCAGTCAAGATGAAGCCAAAAGGCAAAGAGTGCTTCCTCTTCCCAGCTACCACCCTTTTGATCAGGTGGATCATAAACCTGGGCCAGTTGATCTGCTTTTCAGTGTCCAGCAGTTCCATAAGGACCAGGCCCATGAAACTGGCAATTCCTCTTTTTTCTTGCCTTGGCATCACAATCTTGTTTACAAACTCAAATAACACTTGGTGCAGTGGGTGCATCTCACTCTTCTGCATAGCTCTGGGTTTGTCTTCTCCTTCATTCTCAGTAAACTTCCTTGTAATTTCCAATTCATTAGGCAAATTTGTCAAGTCAGGCCATACTTTCTTGACATAGCTGTCATACCCAGCAAATGGAATCCCCAACAGTTCACCAAGTTCCCTGGTGTCAAAAGTGATCACATTATCATTAACAGAAGTGGTAATCCTGTCAGCCTTAATGGAGCAGTTCTTGTAGAACTCCTGCACCATCCCCTTTGCACATCTTCCAGAAATTTGAAGGACCGTGTCCCTCCAGCCCTGAACATCCAATTTTTGCAGCAACCATAGCATTCCCTCTTCTCCCACATCAGGTAACACTCTACCCTTCAACACTTTCCTAGTCAACATGTCATCATGAACACAATGTACAACTTCTTCTCCCTCAGCCTCACTGTCACTATAATCACCAGCAAGAGATTCATCACTGTCACTTTCATCAGCAGAACTTTCATCCACTACAGTCTTTTTAGAGGACCTGGTCCTCTTAGCAGACTTTTTTGCAGCCTTCACAGAACTTCTTGTCACACGTCTCTGTGCAACTTTTCTTTTCTTCGATTTAGGTACAGTCTCCTCAACATCTTCCATCTCATCATCTTCATTACCAACAGCATCAGTTTCTATCACCTCAACTTCTTCCTCCTCAACAGAATCAACAACCTGTTTTCCTTTTCCTTTTCTGCTTCTTTCTAAAGCAGCAGCTAAATTTTCATCAGCAGCTTTAACAACACTTCTTGTCTTCCTAACCCCAGAAACAGGAGTTGAGACAGAAGGAACAGGTCCTTTTGACTTGGAGGAACTTTCACCTTTCTTCTTAATTCCTGGCTTGTAACTATCACTGATTTTCTTTAACTTAGCAGCAATTTCAGCAGTCACTTGGTCATAGATGGGTCCCTTTCTAGCTAGTTTTCTTTTTAGACTCCTACTGTTAATCAAACCAACAAGAGGCCTATCACTGTCACTTATAGGATCATCAACATCTATAACATCCTCCATGGGTGCTCTAAAAGCAACCTCTGGACACCCCGATGACCCATGCATGGGTACTTCCAACTTTTTAACAGTTTCCCCCTCAGAAGCATCCTCAGACCCCTCTCCCTTTTCCTCCTCATCTACCACAACATTTAAGGGGTAAGCAAAATTTACCTGAGACTGATACAAAACCATAGCTCGTGACAAATCCTCAACCTGTTCAATAATTGATTCAGCTGTGGGAACTGGTTCTTCCCCCTGAATTTCTGGTTCAGGTGCTTCTGAGATTATTTCAGGAATTTCAGGGTTTAGGTCAGTGATATCCATGAGTGAAGGAGGGTTGAGATTTTTTGGTTGTTCAGTAGTGGGTGCAGCTGAAGAATTTTCAGGAGAAAAAGACATTCTTGCAATTCGTATTAAGAGATATGTGAATATTCTTTTTGAAATTTTGAGAGTTCAATTGGTAAACAAAGTGAAAGAATAATAAGGAAGAAAGAGTGTATTTATAGAGTGAATTAGTTAGTGGAGATTGAGTGAAAAACGATCACTATTACCTCATCAAGACATGCAGCCGTTATGGACTCTTGGGAGTCTCCCGGAGAAATAGAGTCATTAGGCTGTTAAGTCACCTTTTCAGAATGGGAACTGTTCCTCCGATGTGACTCTTTTGCAGTTTGGATATGGTTAAGATAGTGGGATTTATCCTAATTGCAAGTTACCTATAGCCTTTACACTTCTAAGATAGCTGAATAATAAAGAGTACATACCTGATTTTAACACGTAAATTGAGTATCCTTCCAATTTAAAACACTTTTGATCAATCTGAAATTCTAAGAGCATAAGGGTAACATCATTCAATTTTAGCAACTCTAAACAAAAATTATGGTATAAGAGTATACACTTAAGTATTAAGCTGGATTGAATAATTCACATTGACTTGAATTATTATTTTTTAGGTGCAATTTTCTAGCCAATTTTGAAGTAAAGAATTGATGATTTTATGTGAGTTTAATCATCCCTAATTCTAACCTATTTCTTTCAAAATCATCTCTACCTAGAGCTTTTGTAAAGATGTCAGCAGTTTGCTTTTCAGTAAGACAAAATCTATGGTGATCAAACCTTTTTCATAGTTGTCTCTCAGGAAATGATGTCTTATATCAATGTATTTAGTTCTTTTGTGATGCACTGGATTTTTTGTCATGTTAATAGCACTAGTGTTATCACAAAAAATAGGAACAGTTCCTACATCAACATCAAAATCCTGTAATTGATGTTTGATCCATAACAACTATGAACAACATGAAGCTGCTGCCACATATTCAGCATCAGCAATGGAAAGTGCTACTAAATTTTATTTCTTGGTTCCCCAGGAAAACAAACACTCACCAAGAAAATGTGCCATACTTGAGGTACTTTTTCTATCAACAAGGAAACCTGCATAGTCAGCATCAGCATATCCAACAAGATTAAAACTACCACCTTTTGGATACCAAAGTTCCAAGGGACATGTTCCCTTCAGATACCTCAATATTCTCTTAACAGCTTTCAAATGAGATTCCTTAGGATCTGACTGAAACCTAGCACACAAACCAATACTGAACACAATATCAGGTCTACTAGCAGTTAGATAAAGTAGAGAACCAATCATACCTCTATACAATTTTTGATCAACTGATATTCCATGTTCATCAAGATCCAGTTTTGTGGCAGTGGCAATAGGTGTGTCAATTTCCTTAGCATTATCCATATCAAACCTTTTAAGTAATTCCTTAACATACTTTTGTTGATGGATCATAGTTCCATTTGAGGTTTGCTTGATTTGTAAACCCAAAAAGAAATTGAGTTCACCCATCATGCTCATCTCAAACTCACTCCCCATCAAGTTTGCAAATTCCTTACTTAAATTTTCACAAGTAGCACCAAAGATTATATCATCTACATAAATTTGAACAGTTAAGAGATGCTTACCTTTTTCTTTCAAAAATAGTGTGCTATTAATTTTACCTCTCTTGTATCCATGATGGAGTAGGAATTTTGATAGCCTTTCATACCATGCTCTTGGTGCCTGCTTGAGTCCATACAAAGCCTTGTCCAGCTTGTACACATGTTCAGGGAACTGTTCATTTTCAAAGCCTGGAGGTTGCTTGACATACACTTCTTCTTTCAAGTAACCATTCAGAAATGTACTCTTAACATCCATTTGATGTAGGGTAAATTCCATGTATGTAGCAAATGCCATAAGAAGTCTTATTGCTTCCAATCTTGCAACTGGAGCAAAAGTCTCATCATAGTCGATGCCCTCCTCTTGACAATACCCCTGAACAACTAACCTGGCCTTATTCCTTGTTACCATGCCATCCTCATCAAGTTTATTTCTGAAAACCCATTTTGTTCCTATTATGGACTTGTTCCTTGGCTTGGGTTCCAGATGCCAAACTTGACTTCTTTGGAATTGATTCAATTCTTCCTGCATGGCATTGATCCAATCTGCATCCTTCAGTGCTTCTTTCACGTTTTTGGGGTCAACAAGAGATAGGAAAGCACTAAAGGCACACAGATTGTGATTTTTAACTGCTGATCTAGTTTGTATCCCAGCAGTCTTATCTGAGATTATTTGATCCACATGATGTGACCCTTGATACTTGTAAGGCTTGAGTGTCAATCCATTGTCAGAAGTCCCTTGTTGAGGAACAGTTCCTGAGGGAGTAACACTTCCAATTTGTGAGGTGGAACCAACATTTATTCCCCCTGTTTCTGTGCCACTTTTTTCAGTTCTGTCCTGAGGAACAGTTCCTTGCAGTTCACTTCTCACATCCAGAGTCTGCATTTGTGGATCAATTTCATTATGTTTCAGCATTCCAATCTCTTCATCCTCCTGTACCCGTTCTTGAGTAAGACTGTCTGTTTCATCAAATTTAACATGCATGCTTTCTTCAATTTTCAATGTTTTCTTGTTAAAAACTCTATAAGATTTACTATTTGAAGAATAACCAACATAGATCCCCTCATCACTTCTAGGATCAAATTTTTCTAAGGCATCTTTCCCATTGTTGTGTATAAAACATTTGCAACCAAAAGCCCTAAGATGAGATATATTTGGTTTTCTTCCCTTAAGAAGTTCATATGGAGTTTTTTCTATTAAAGGCCTTGTCATACACCTATTTATTATGTAGCATGCAGTATTGATGGCTTCAACCCAAAAATTCTGTGGAAGATTTCCAAATATTAGCATAGTCCTTGCCATTTCATCTAGAGTCCTATTTTTCCTTTCCACTACACTATTTTGTTGTGGAGTTCTAGGTGAGGAAAAATTATGATTAATGTCATTTTCATTACAAAAGTTGAAAAACATATGATTTTCAAACCTAATGGCAACAATATGACTATCTAGAGTTCTTTGAGCTTTCTTAGCAAAAATTAAAAATGCATTAAATGCTTCTTCTTTAGATTCAAGAAATATAATCTGGAGTAATCATCCACCAATACCATAACATACTTCTTACCTCCACGACTCATTGTTCTCATAGGTCCACATAAATCCATATGGACCAGTTCCAAAGATTTAGTGGTACTTACCTGTTTCTTTGGTTTAAAGGAGGATTTTACCTGCTTCCCCCTGGCACATGCTCTACATATTTTTTCATCCTTAAACATGATGTTAGGAAGACTTATCACCAAATTCTTGGACACAAGTTTGTTCAATTGTGAAAGACTAGCATGTCCTAGTCTTTTGTGCCATAAGAGAGGATCATTTTGTACCACACTTAAGCAACTCAAGCTTCCATCAGATAGTGTCAACAAGTCTACCTTGTAGATGTTTCCATGCCTATTTCCCTGCAAAATAATCTCTCCAGAAGTTTGGTTAGTCACAGTGCATCCAGTAGATGAGAAATTAACATTATTACCTTTGTCACACAATTGAGATATACTCAATAAGCAATGCTTCAGCCAATCTACTAGAAACACATTGTCTATACTATGTGAATCAGACCTACCTACCTTTCCAATGCCAATGATTTCCCCTTTCTTACCTTTACCGAACGAAACACTTCCTCCTTGGAAGGCTGAGAGTGAAAGGAACAGTTCCTTATGTCCTGTCATGTGCCTTGAGCAACCACTGTCCATGTACCATTTGTGGTTCCTCTCCTTCACTCTAGCCTGCAAAAGAAAACTAGGGGTTAATTTTAAGAACCAAAACTAGTTTGGGTTCCTTTCCTTTAGAAAAAGGATGAATCAGATCTCTCCTAGCCCAGGATGGTAATGGTTTCTTTGTGTGAACAGTTTTCTTTCTTACAGAATTTTGAACAGGTTTATAGGACCTGTTCCTCTGTGCAGCCATTTTTAAAGATTGGCAATTTTCTTTCCGGTGACCAGTGTTCCCACAATGAGTGCTGTCACGACCCTTTTTTCAACTTAAAAAGAAAAACTTTATGTATTTAAAAGGCTGTGACGGGGTTAAAGGTACACAAATTATTAGAGATTTTCGGAGTCGCCACTTGACAAGTTAAAGGTGTGCCAAGTCACCAAAGTGGTGTACCTAGAACACCTATGACTCGTAAATGGTCTGCGTCAGAGTTCCGGGTAAGGATCTCGGTTGAATCTCGGGAAGGTGTTAGGCACCCTCGAGTCCTGTGCCGAGCACAGTTGCTTTTATTGACGCGTTCGACTCTTTGAAAATTGCTTGTTTATATTTTGCCTTGATTTGTTACGCTTCAATTTATTAATCTTTAGCGTTTGACATTTGAAACTCCAGTCAAATATAATCGCGCGAGAACTTCACTCGTTCGAAATCTTTCGACTTAAATCAATTAAATCGCGCAGGTACTTCACCCGTTCGAAATCTCTTGACTTAAATGAGTTATATATGAGTTTCAATGCGAACACATGGTTATTATTTTAAACTTGTTTCAGCCTATTTGAAATTGCCTAATCGCGCCTAATCTTGCCTAGTTCCACGCCTAATCTGTTAGAAATGCAACTGTCCAAGTACAAAAATGTATTATGTGCATTTTGATGCCTAATTTGCCTTTTGTTAAACTTTGATTTTAAACCGAGTCTCAAAACATAAAGTGGGTTATCTTTGTAATCATGGCCTGCTTATCTTTCCTGCTCATTTCCGTTTTAATTTAATTTGCAAGACGTGTCTTTTTGCTTTGTTCATTTCAAATCTAGCCTATTTTGTTAACCCAACTTCAAACTTTTGCTAATCTAATTTTAGATTACTTAGCAAGTAGACCTATTCATTAACATATAACCCAACTACTTGTTGGACTTTATTCTTTAGACAAAGCAGCAACATGGATAAAAATGCAGGCAAACAATACAAATAAATCATAAAATCAAGATACTTCTGGGCCTGGTCCAAATCTGAAGGGTCAAGACTCAAATTTGGACCAGGCCTGCCTCATTTCAGTCAGATATCAGACCTTGAAAACCAGTTTTATATATGCTCGGGCCCTGAAACAGGCTGACAATTTTAAACAAAATACGCAAGAGTTTAAAGATTTACCTAGTGAGCAAAAATTTTCAAGAGTACAGCAAAGGAGCCTACTTAGCTCAATCAACTTACCAGCAGCAACAGCACATACCAGCAACAAAATTCAACAAGGAAACCGAACCAACAACTTAAACTAACTCAGGAAATAGACCAGCAAAAACCCCCTTTTTAAAGCTTAGCTCTCAAATGTTTCAACCTTTTTTTCCTCTAGTTTCATACTCTCTCAGATCTGGCTGTGTTTTTTTTTTTTGGAAGAAAATTGTTATCCAGATCTCAAAGTTGGTGTGTTCTAGAGAGCATTTTTTTTCCCTCTGTTTTTCAGTTGTGTCTGTGTGTGTCTCTATTTCTTTGCTCACTTCCTGTTTTCTGTTTTGTATTTTGTTCTCTATTCTGTGAAGTGTGTGTATAAGATGTTGTCTGTGTATCAGATCTGGAAAATATTTTAGAGTGATGAAGCATTTTTTTTCAGCTCTCTTCTCTGCCTCCAAAAGTGAGGACCAAATGGAAGATTATATAGATGGAAAAGAGGGAGAAATTGAGTGAAAAAAAGGGGGGAAAACCAACAGTAGGGCCAGCTGGTTGCAAGACAAACCATTAATGCAAACATTACCCCTTTTATGCTAGGGTCTCACCAACCCAAAAAGAAAGCTGAAACCTTACCACTTTTGTGTTAATCTTTGTCCCACTGTTGACTTGTGACTCATAGGATTCCCTTTCAAATTCAGATTTAGACTTGCTCAAGATTAAACTCAATTCCTAGTTTCAAACAACTTTAAATTCCCAGCCAAATAACCAAATAGCTAATAAGTCAGGCAAGCTACTAAACAAAGCTCTCTATGCTTAAACACCAGACAACTATACAAAACTACCATAGATTCATACACCTCAGGAACTCCTCACAAATACTTTATAAAACAGAAAACAATAATCACAATAACATAGGCACAATATTTCAACAAGCGAGATTCAACTGGGCGAATGAACAAGCTTTAGCCAAAATTCCTAACCAACCCATTGAAGGTCGTTAACAAACCAGAAACATGCTTGACGAGCTTAACCCAAGGGAAAATCAATCTTTGAATAATGCAAGATTCGCACTTGAACAAAACTAAGCAGCCGTGAAATATTACACAGCGAATGTCATGACTTTAAAATAAAAACAGGCATACACATCATTAATTACTACGCTAATCATGATTTTGCTAACCGGTTATCCAAAACATATGACATTCTAAACTCCTAAATGCTAAGCTATTTGTATAACTGAAACACAAAAGAGAACTGAGATTCTTTTCTAACCATTGAGCTAAATGCAATCACCTATGTCATCAGATAAAAACTGCGATCAACGAGCCAACGCCACAGCGACGCACTCACCACTGCCCCGACAATACATTAGCACAATCATTGCCTCGCTTCACTGCTGCGTTCAAGATCAGCCCTCATACCCCAATACCAAAAGATCAAAGCCTCCGCATCAGCCTCGGATTCGCACACACACTGTCTCCTCAATCACATCCCACTGCCTCGCTACCAGTTTGTCTTCATTGCACCAAATCAGGCCAGTACCAAAGCCACCACGAATACTGCCTATCGCCCTTACGCCATTAACTAATACATCACTCTCCCAGTCCTCGTTTTGCCATCGCCACTGCCCTATTACCATTGTAACGCCATCGCTGCAAACAAACCACCACGGCACCCCTGCTTTACCGCGGCAAAGTCACTGCATATACACTCTCACTGTCACAGCCTCGCTGCCTCCATGCCCTCGGCATCACTGTCGCCACCACGGCATCACCTTGGTTTGCATAACAAGCTATCAAGTCATAACCCAATCATCATAGACAATCCAAGCAGCTCGCCAAACGATTAGGAACAACGTCTAACCCACATCGCCACTGTCAATGCTTCCAAGTCCCACCGTGTAAAAAGAAACATCATAGCAACCTTACTATCATCGTAACATCACCATCACTACGCCACTGATTCAGCTAGGCAGTCTCCTCCTCACGCCACCACAAACAGCCTCCTCAAGTCAAAAAACATCACCATCACGTCCAAAATCAAAGAGAAAAAGGGAAGCGCGCAGTGAGATTAAAGGGTAAGGGGTTTTTCAGGGGAAAATAGAGTCGTTAATGGGGGAGAGGATGACGAGACAAAGCCGTTGACCTAAGATTTGGCTGGAAAAAAGTCAAGGTCGCCGTCACGGCGGAACCCGACGAGCTGGTGGGAATTCGCTAGAGCTCTGTTAATTTTCTTAAGATTTGGGGGAAAAATGACTAATTGGGTAATTTTAAGGTTTTATACAATGGTATAGGCCGGGTCATGTCAAGATTGGGCCAATTTGGGATCATGAGTTCTGGGCCGCATTTCTTTCCCTTTTTCTGATTTTTCTCAAGTAGCCCAATGGCTAATTCTTTCAAGTTTCAATACCATACAAGTGTTTTACTAAACTAAATTCTAATTAACACACAAAATTATTACACACATAATTAATCACATCAAATGTCTTTTTGGTATCTTTTTTTCTTTTTTAAACAAAATTAGAAACTAGCTAAAAATGAAGTACAAAATATAGGAAAATTAAGCAAATATCCTACGAACTTGATATGACTATTTTGAGCAAATTTTGGAATTTTTGTGCCAAAATTAGGTGATTACAAGTGCATAGCCAGTTTTCAGGAAGTGATAAGTACTTACTCTTTGGATCCCATTTGGATGAAAACTGTGCTTTCATGAATCCAATACCCTTCCTGTTACTACTATGATTTTTCTGTAGCCATTCTAGAGCTTCAGAAGACTTGTTCCATTTTACAGTTTTTCCTAGCTCCATTTTTGTTTTAACCAAGTCTTCTTCCAAGGATCTTATCTTCTCATCTTTTTTGCACAATTCATCAACTGTGACTTTCAGTTTCTCTTCAGCAATGATCTGATGAGAATTAGCAATACCTTTACCCTTTTCAACTGTTTTAATATTTTCTAATTCCTGAACAGTTGATTCAAGTGTGAGGACATGTTCCTCAAGCATGCTAATCTTTCGTTTCAGAAAGTCATTTTTAATTACTGCCTCTTTGCATTCTGCTTCTAAACTATCAATTTCATCATGCAGTTGATGATTGCCATCCCTTAGAGATTTAAATTCATCTAGCACAGTATGAAATACTTTAACCAATTTCTCTCTAGACATGCTTTTCACATCTTGTCTAAGTTTAGAAACAAATACCTCAGCATCTTCTTCATTTTCTGAGTCTTCAAGAGCCATTAGAGCAAGATCCTCATCTAGATCATCATCAGTTACTTCATCTTCATTGTCTTGCCATCATGCAACCATTGCTTTGGGATTTCCACTTTTCTTACGGACCTGTTCCCTAGCCTTTTTCCTTTCCTCAATAAATCTCTTCCTACATGATTGGACATTTGCTAATGTAGTGCTCCGTGCTTCCACATTTGTGGCATTCTCCAGCCTGTTTCATGTTAGAAGACCTACCTTGTCCACTAATCCCCTTTTTCTTAATCAAATATTTCTAAATACTTTTAGCGATAAGGACCAGTTCCTTATCGTCAATAATCTTATCAGCAGCAGTCAAGGCTAGATTAGGTTCAGTTTTAACTGGTACTCCTATGTTTTTAACCTTTTTCCTTAGTTCATAAGTCTTTAAATTACCTATAAGCTCATCTAAGGATAAAGTGGTTAGATCCTTGCTTTCTATGATAGCACAAGCTTTGATCTCCCAAGAGTCCGGAAGAACCCTAGTTAGGATCTTTTCTACTCTATCTTCCACAATTAAAACCCTTCCCAAAGAAATAAGTTCAGAAGCAATGGCATTAAATCTAGTATACATTTCAGAGATTGACTCTTCTTCTTTCATTTTAAAACTTTCATATTCAGCATAAAGAAGTGTACCTCTAGACCTTTTTACCTGACTTGTTCCTTCATGTGCAACTTGTAGAGCATCCCAAATCTCCTTTGCAGTGGTATACCCTCTTATTCTAGTGCACTCGTCAGGACTGAGTCCATCCACAAGCCACTTCCTAGCTTTTGCATTCTTTTCCCATTGCCTTATGTCTTCAGCATTGCATTATTTCCTGGTTTTGGGAACATCATTTCCCTCAGCATCCTTCTTCATTGAAATCATGGGACCCTCAGTTACTATGTCCCATAATTCATAGTCCTCAGCTTGAAGATGATCACGCATCCTTTCCTTCCACCATGAATAATATTTTCCATTGAACAAAGGAGCTCTGACCATTGACTGACCCTCACCGTTCTCTCGTGATGTACTCATCTACTCCTAGGCGTTAGCCTTTTCAAGGATAACCCGCTCTGATACCAATTGATATTTTCCAATATACACCACTTTACTATTTTGAGGACCAGTTCCCTAAGATGTGTTCCTTTACTATGTTATGTGCGGAATTCAAACTGTAAGTAAATGAACACCAAATATTAGCGTGGAAAAACCCCTTGACTCGGGATCAAAAAACCATGACCTACTTCTCAAGTAGGATTTCAACTTCACTATATAAAAAGACTCACTTGGTTACAAGACTACCTTCTTACTAACCTAGGACTAACTCTAATCCTTTAGTGACCTTTTTCACGATCAGTGAAGCTGTGTCAAGTCCACGACTTGAACCAGAAAGATACAACTTGATTATGCTTACTACAGTTGAACTAAGACTGAACTTTTACAAGACTCAATCTAAGGAACAGGTTCTAACTTAGCTCCACTGTAGCTAACTGATTACACAAATAAGACAATGACTCTTTTTAGCTTTGCTCGATTCTCTCTATATTTGTGTTCACTTCAATGGCTGATTTGCTCCTCGTTTTATAGTTTCAGCAGCCAAGAACTCTTGCATAATTAGAACTCCAAAGCTCCCAAGAGTTTGAGTCCTAATTGGATTCTTCTCTTTAAGCATCCAGATCTTCTCTCCTTTATCCATCATTTATACAATCTTTTCATATACATTTAGACCTGCATAATTATCAAGATAAACATCAGGCTAAGGATAATTACTAATATCTCAGCTTAAATGATTTTACATGAATTATCTATTTAGCTGCAGTGATTCAAAGGAACATGTCCTTTGAATCCGTTCCTTAATCATCAGTCAAAACTTCAAGCTTATCCAAGCTAACACTTTTTCTTTTTAACTATTATAAGAAGAATTATATTTTATATATTTTCTAACTCTTTAACTTTGAATTTCTAATTTTATCTTTAATGGTATGTTGTTATAATCAGAAAGTGTCATTGCATATCTAAGAACATAAATTGCAAGTGTATTTTATGTACGACAAAAGTCTTTCCTTCTTCTTTCTTAAAGTTCTGTTCAATACCAACATATAAAATAAAAAAATATCTGAGTATCTTATTGATAGAATTATTAGTTACATCCTCCAAGTTAAATGTTAGGTGTTCATTGAACTATTTTCTGATATCTATTTTCAGCTGATAAATACTTATTTAACTTGATATTTATATCAAACCAAACAAATTAATTTCAACTAGGGGTGGGCGTTCGGTATTTCGGTTCGGTATTTCGATTTTCGGTTCGATTTGAAATGTAGAAAAACCCATAATTTTTATAATTCGGTTCGGTTCGGTTTTTTTAGTTCGGTACTTCGGTGTTTCGGTTTAAACCAAAGTTTATGGCAAAAAAAAAAAAGCCCGAACAAGAAAATTTATAGCCTATGACTAACTAGGATAATTTGGTCTCCTCGACCACACCATAATTTGGTCTTCTCACTTTCTCATTTCTTTCAATTTCTTTTAGCTTAAAAGAAATTAGTACTAAAAGTATGACTAATTACAGAAAATGAAACAATTCACCCCCTTCGTACAGTATGGTATTATCATGGCGGAGCTACAATCAGTGAAAGTTGATACTGAAAAACTATAATTGTATATATAAGTCAAATAGGAGTATACTTGATATTTATTAAATTTTGAAAATTCTTAAACACTCTTAGCAAAATTATTGGTTTCCTCACTTGTCACTGATGTAATTTTATAACGTCTCTAAATTGAGCTATGAATAATTTTTACAAAGAGTAACAAACATTTAGATACTTTCTCTCTATTCTACAAAATAAAAAATAGCAGAACCTTTAGTTAAATCAGTCAATATGTAGAATCATGTTACTTACTGACAATGGCTAACTTAGAGATTTAGAAAATATATGGCATATGTGTAAAAAAAATCAGTTTTTTTGGGACCCGAAATTTCGGATTGTCCGAAACCGAAAACGAAACCGAAAAACCGAAATTTCAAAATTTCAGAACCGAACCGAATCGAAATACCGAAATACCGAACCCGAAAAACCGAATTAGTTCGGTTTGGTTCGGTATTTCGGTTTTTTCGGTTTAGTGGCCACCCCTAATTTCAACGGTTAAACATTAGAGTAAAAGTGTATTCCGTTAATCATCAGTAAGTGCTAAATATGCATATAAAAGACATATATGACTGTATATTTATTAAATTACTGTAAATATAGAATGCAAATAATATTTATCTCTTTTAAAATATTCAAAAAATCAAATACATGACATGAGGCAATCTGGCAAAACAAAGAACACAAAAATTTGTTTCTCTTTAAAGCATGAGAAATGGGTGCACGTCGTTTAATTTCCCCTGACCCACCCCCCTAGTAACCCACTCCCCACTCATACATTCTTGAAGTCGTCGTTTGCTTTTTTTTTTTTCTCTTATTGGATTCTATTGTCTACAAAGACGTAACTAAACACCAAATAAAACAAATTATAAAAACCAAAACACATACATTTCAGACAACAAAATTCTAAAAGCTGTTTTACTCTCTTGTACTGACATACAAGTAGTGCTCAACAATACCCCAATATTTTCAAAAAAGCAAAAGTAAGAGAGAGACTAAACAATAATAAAAGTAAACTCACCTGCAAACTATGTCATCACCTTTTTTTTTCTCCGGCAACAACCTTAGTACTAGTTAGCTTAGTATGAAAAGAAAATGTAAGTAGTATAATCCGACAAGTGGAATCTAAGGAAGGCGAGGTGTATGCGGACCTTATCAACATACTAGGAGTGATCCGACAAGTGGGGTTTGAGAAGGGCGAGGTGTACGCGGACCTTACATAATCTTGGGAAAGATAGAGGGATTGTTTTCGATAGACCCTCGAGCAATGACAAAGAAAATAAACCAAGAAGAAGATAATCAAAATGGTGATGTTATAATTATACCACCATTATGTAATACTAAGAATTCAAGAATGCAAGGAGGGTCAAGAAGGATAACACCAACAAATGATGATATAGTTGAGTTGCAACAGTTACCTAATGGAGATCTATATACAGGTACATTCTTGGGAAAAGTGCCACATGGTAATGGTAAATATTTATGGTCAGATGGTTGTATGTATGAAGGGGAATGGAAAAGAGGTAAAGCAAGTGGTAAAGGGAAGTTTTCTTGGCCATCAGGGGCTACTTATGAAGGTGATTTTAAAGATGGTAGAATGGATGGTTATGGTACTTTTATTGGTGCTGATGGTGATACTTATAGAGGATGGTGGGCGTTAGATCGAAAACACGGTTTCGGGGAGAAGTTGTTTGCTAATGGGGATTTATATGTTGGTTCTTGGAAATGGAATTTGCAAGAAGGTGAAGGGAGGTATGTTTGGTGTAATGGGAATGAGTATATAGGGGAATGGAGAAAAGGGGTTATGTTTGGTAAAGGTGTTTTGATTTGGGCTAATGGGAAAAGATATGAAGGGGATTGGGATAATGGTGTGCCTAAAGGAAATGGTGTTTTTAGTTGGCCTGATGGTAGGACTTGTTATACAAGTGGTGGTACTGGTGGTGGTGGTTCTTGGGGGGATAATAATGGAAATTCTTCGTCGAAACAAGAATTTGGTAGTAGTGGTAATGTTGGTGGTAGTCAGATTCTAAGGAGATCTTCAGTGACATTGAATATGCGCGAAAAGAATGTTAATTTGCCTAGGATATGTATTTGGGAAGCTGATGGTGAAGCTGGGGATATTACTTGTGATATTGTTGATAATAGGGAAGCTTCTTCTATGTTCGTTCCTAGGAATGATGACGATGACGATGATGCTGAGGATGATGATGATGAAGAGAGTGATGATTCGGAAGGAGATGAAAATGTGGTTTTCCAGAAGAGTCCTGAAGTTGTGGAAGTGAAGAAGCCTGGGCAACCGATAACTAAGGGACATAAGAATTATGATTTGGTGCTTAGTCTTCAGCTAGGCATTAGGTAATGTGACTCTTTGTTGTTCTTTTTCAGCATTTAAGCCACATGATTTTTGCATTTAAAGAGCCTCTTATAGTTGGTTATGTATTCATATACCCACATGTATACAGGTATTCTACTCAGAAGCACGTTTCTGTTACCCGAGAACTGAAGAATTTGGATTTTGATCCTAATGAGAAGTTTTGGACGAGGTTTCCACCTGAGGGTTCCAAACTCACACCACCCCACCAGGCAGTGGACTTCAAATGGAAGGACTATTGTCCCTTGGTTTTCAAGTATGTTTAGTGGATTTGATGAGAAGAGATTAAATTGTTTAGCTAATTATTGGTTTTCAGTATTAGGATTTAGGACTGCTGGCATGTTATTGAGCAAAGTGCAACAATATATTAATTGCTGTTTCCTTTTCGTATGTTGTTAGACATCTTAGGGAATTGTTTGGACTAGATCCAGCTGAGTACATGCAAGCTATCTGTGGAAATGATGCACTTAGGGAACTGTCTTCCCCTGGGAAAAGTGGCAGCAACTTCTATCTAACTCAAGATGACCGATTTATCATCAAAACTTTGAAAAAGTCCGAGGTTAAGGTTAGTGACTGCAAGCATCTAAATGCTTAACATTTAGGGTAGGAAAGGAGGACAACTGTTAGTTCATCATCAAAAAAAGAGGACGACAACTGTTAGTTACTTAGTTATTCGAACAACAAATCCCTAATGGGCATGCTCTTCTATATATCACTTTCTTTCTTGCTCTATTCTTTAGCAACACATTACTGCTGCAGAAAATTGTATTCTCTTTTACTGATTTTTCATGCTTCTCAGGTGCTCATTAGAATGCTTCAAAGTTACCATCGACATGTTTGTCAGTACAGAGGCTCCTTGGTCACCAAGTTCTTTGGTGTACATTGTGTTAAAATGGTTGGATGTCAAAAGGTATGTTTGAGATTCCTTTATTCTATAAGATATCTGGTTTTCTGTAGAAGGCCATGGATAGTTCCTTATGCCGTTATTTACCTAGCGGTTCTTACATTCTCTTCTTCAATGTGTAAACCAGACACGATTTGTTGTTATGGGAAACATGTTCTACTCTGAACGTGTCATCCATAAGCGCTTTGATTTAAAGGGATCCTCTTATGGCCGTACAACAGAAAAACCTGGAGGAGAAGCTGATGTGACAACCACGTTTAAGGACCTCGATCTCAACTTTGTCTTTCACTTAAGACGATCTTGGTTCGAAGAGCTTATAAGGTAATAAATGCTTTGTCAATTTCTTTTGTTGTGGTCTTTACATTAAGAGAATAACCTGACTTTATTCTTCTGGTTCTTAGACAAATTGATTTAGATTGTCAGTTTCTGGAAGCTGAGAATATCATGGATTACAGTCTTTTGATTGGTGTTCATTTCTGCAATTATTCCAACAGCGACGAGATGAATTCCTCACCTTCTGGTAATAATTCTGGAATTCTGTTTGTGATATACAGTTTGTTCAACTTGGGTACATGACTCTTGAGCATACTCACTGATGAATTGTCAGGCAAAACTGATGACCAAGCTTATTGCTTATGCGACGCAGTGAGTCCAGATAAGGGACAGATCATGGAGGAAAGGTATGTCCCGTATGCTCTTCTTCTTCCGTAATTAATAAAAGAAATCCAATAGTATGGAGCTGACCATTGGGAATCCCCTCTTTTGATAGCAAAGTGCACTTCGTTTCCAAGAAGTGTTCGGCTTGTAGTTTCTAGTTCTTCTTTCATGCTTGGCCGGCAGAAAAGAACAGTATAAAATTCGCTTAGAGAAAGCTACCTCTGCAATTTCAATTGTTATTTGATTTAAGTTCGCTTCGAATCATACTATGTGCTTGATTCCTGGATATGTTCAAACAGTCTTTTAGGACACTGCAGTAGTCAGCCATCAACTTCTCTTTCTCGTGCATGTAAGCATACTTTTGTTTGCAGTATCAAAATCCAATGAGTTAGTTTTGCTATTTACACATGAAAATCGACATATTCAAGATGCACAATACTTATAAAAGAAGCACCTATTCACGGTCCTTGAACAATTGGGAAACTGTCAATATCAACCTTTGTTCCTTAACCATTGACTACATTGGATACTAGCAAAATGACTGTATCAAGTTTTTAGCTGCTTCGGTTAAACTGTTCAAGTGACTGGGTAACTGTGATAGCAAGGAATGCTAAGTCTGGAACTTTTATTTATCATTCACTGAATGTTGGGCTTTGTGTTATTCGGAACTTTGCCTGTCTATCTTGGGTACGACCATGGTAATGTAAGTTGCTGCTTGTGTGGCTTCCAACAGAAGCTTTCTACCTTTATTAAGTGTACTTGAGAATCGTAGAGAAATAAATAGGAGGGCTTTTGAGGGTGTAGAGGAGTTTGTACATATGAGGAATAGACTTTTAACACTTCTTTTTGGTGCACCCATGAGATTCCAATTGGCATAGAGAATTGGGTGGTGCTTGTAGAAAACCATATTTTGTTGTGAGGTTTTCCACTAGGCGTTTTCTTTCCCTATCTATCAATATCAATAAAATTGGATTTTACTTCATTCTTCATAAAAGAAAAATAAGTTTACTGAAGAAATAGTAATTTGATTTCTATGTCTGGACTGTGTGTTTATCTTCTAACCTTGATTGATTCTCTTGCACGTGGGTTTTATCATTTCCTATACATGCATTACTCTTCAACCATGAAGTTAAAACGATGAAACCAGACCATTTTCAAATTTTTTTTACGAATGTTATGAACTTCAACCGTGGCATTTTCGATGTCTCAGGAAGCCTCCTCTACGCTCAGCTACAAATGTACCTGCAAGGGCAGTGTACGTATCAAGGATGGACCATCAGGCCATGGGGACTGGAAATGAGTCAACTTCTCCACAGGGCCCTAATAATGCTATCCTTTGCTTGGGCATAATTGACATTCTTCAAGATTATGATATTAGCAAAAGGCTAGAACATGCATACAAGTCATTACAAGCGGATCCCACTTCCATATCTGCTGTTGATCCAAAGCTCTACTCTAAAAGATTTCGGGATTTTATAAGTAGAATCTTTTCAGTAGGCGATGGATAAGAAACAAGGAAAGAGTGTGAAAATAAGGAATCGGTCCTTGCTTTTCTGTTTAATGCTCTAACGGAGATGGGCAAGTGAGGAACAAGAGGAGAGTAGAATTAGTTGAACGGATGGTTAACGTTCTTGTTTGCTTGATTATATAATGACTGGTTTTTGTGGAGATCCTGGGCATTGGTTAAGTGTAAATGAATGACCAAGTGAACATGGTAGGTGAAGTTATCGATCTCATTTTATTTTATCCCTTTTCACCCCTTGCTATCTATGTCAAGGATGGTTTAGTTAGGAAAGCTATGTATATCTTTTTTCTTTTTTTCTTTTTCCTTTTGGTCACTCTGGAGTTGAGTAGAGTGAACATGGAGATTTTGATCAAATGTACAGTAAAGAAAATTCTTTTGTTCGTATTCTAGTTGGGGATTTGGCAGGGTGGATCCTCACTATATAGTACATTCAATGTTAAAAACTAATGCTATTCCTCACTATATGTACTAGGAATGGCTCGTGGATTAGGGGAAGTTGAGAAGTGAATTATCAATCATTTGGTTGCTGGTTAGATAACAGGATCCATATGTTCATGTTTATGTATTTTGGAGACCTGAATATTTAAGAAATATTATGTTAGGAAGACAAAAGAGGGCATTGAGAAAGTAACTATATTTTGGAATTGATCCAAAGGAGGGAAAAGTTTTTGGATGGATGATGAAGAAAAGTTACAAAAAAAAAAAAAAAAACAAGGAAACTGAAACGCTGTTATATTTGAAACTGACACGTTTTTTGAGGAAATCAAGTCTTGGGAATGCGATTCATCACCTCTTATTATTTTAAGGAACAATTGTCAAATTTGTCTTTGAACTATGCAAAATAGTATAAATACACTAACGGGTCGTTTGGTTGAGATAGAGTTTACACGGGTATTAACAATGTACGTATTAGTAATGCAGGTATTAGTAATGTGGGTATTAGTAATGTGGGTATTAATAATGGGGGTATTAGTAATGCGGTTATTAGTAATGTGTGTATTAATAATGTGGGTATTAGTAATATATGTATTAGCTATGCATATATTATAACGTAGTGATTATTTCGCGAAAAATTGATGACTAGCCAATTTTGCACACGTTAAATGAGTTCCATCCACAGTTTCAAAATTCATTGAGAAATAGCCAATAAAACACTCGCGTACATTCAGGCTACTGCCGCATATATTGAATTTACTAAACTACCCTTAAAAACCTACAGCTCAACAATAAATACAAAATAACGCGTGGAAAAAAAACAGAACAAAGCATACATTACTTCTCTCAACTCTCCAGATCATCGTCTCTCTCCTGGAACTTTCAAATTCAAACTGTAAAAGCTAATTGCAGGTGCGGTTCCACAGTTTCTCCGACGTTTCTGTGCTGAATTTGAATTATATTACATAAATATATCTGTTTTCGTGATTATAATCTGAATTTGTTTTTGTGAAACGCGAATTTACTGTTATATATAATTAATATGAATCTAATTAAGTTCATAAGAGTATGCAGCACCTAGAATTGTATTACGTTTAAGCAAAAGCCTGATATCCCCAGCATATTGTGATGTGACCTTGCTTCAACGTAACACTAACCTCCAGCATTTCATGCTGGGGGATTAATGTTGAAGCAATGTCCCATTAGAAATATCCTGTTGTCCAACACTAAATGCTGGGGCTTAGTGTTACGTTGAAGCAAAAGCCCCGTTATAAATTTCCTGTAGCTATGATTACATTTTAGCTTAGCACTTCAATATGGCCTGATATCCCAGGATATTGTGATGGGACCTTCGTTCAACGTAACACTAACCTCCAGCATTTAGTGATGGGTATTACTGCTGAAGCAATGTCCCATTAGAAAATATCCTGTATTCCAACACTAAATTATGGGGCTTAGTGTTACTTTACAGCAAAGCCCCATTATAATATCCTGTAGCTGTGCTATATTAGGATATAAACTTGCACTTCAAAATGGCGTGATATCCCCAGGATATTGTGATGGGACTTTGCTTCAACTTAACACTAAACCCCAGCATTTAATGCTGGGATTTCTGTTGAAGCAATGTCCCATTAGAAAATATCCTGTATTCCAACGCTAAAAATGCTGGGGCTTAGTATTACGTTGAAGCAAAGCCCCATTATAATATCCTGTAGCTGTGCTATATTAGGATATAAACTTGCACTTCAAAATGGCGTGATATCCCCAGGATATTGTGATGGGACCTTCCTTCAACCTACAGCATTTAATGCTGTGGATTAGTGCTGAAGCAGTGTCCCATTAAGAAATATCCCCAGCACAAAATGCTGGGGTTTAGTGTTAAGTTGAAGCAAAGTCCCATTACAATATCCTGTAGCTATGCTATATTTTAGCATATAGAGCTGCACTTCAAAAATCCCCCTCCACCCTGTATAATTAGCAATTAAACTATGGAAATGTATATTTATCTTATAGGTTAGCAGTTCTTAAGCTTTCATTATTAAGCTACAATTACAGTATTTTACCGTGTGGATTTCTTTGTAACTTAGTTTAGTTTTACTGTCTTTTATAACTACAGGTGATGGCTAAACAGTGTATTGTTCTTGCATTCAATGGGAAATGGACACCAGATTATAAGTACATAGATCATGAGACAAGGATTTTTCTACATAGTGAAACAGATACTTTTGAAGATTTCAGAAGAAACCTTTGGAAAAAGATAGATTTAGACGAAGAACATTGTGAGGCATTCATATGGTTTGATATGGAACTTGGAACAAGCAAAGGTGTCCCTATAAAAAATACCGATGATTTAATCAGCTGTTTACACTTGATGAAGAACAATTCCGAGTATAGGAGTAGACGTTTCATAGTTGACATTACACAACGAACTCCACAGTCTGAGAGAGTTGATTACACTGAAGGCCAAATGATAATGCAAATAGACAACGATGATGCTTTTGAAGTGATAGTTTTGACACCTCCATCTGTGGAAGCTGTAGCAGTAGATCAACAGTTAATGCATGCTGAAAACACAGAACAACAGCTTGTAAATATTGAACTTCCTGAGCCATCAAGTGCTGGAAAAAAGAGAAAGAGGTATTCAAGGAAGAAAATAAGAGAATCTCCTCGTCCAATACTAAAAGAAAATGCAGATTTGGACGACATCAAGGTTGGATCAATTTTTTTAAACAAACAGTGTATCACTAAATGTTTCCAGACAACTGCAATTGCACACCATTTTGAATTCAAGGTTGTGAGATCAAGCACAACGAGATATTCACTGGCATGCATGAATGAAAAATGTGAGTGGACTGTTCGATCTTCCAGAATTAAACAATCCACACTGTTCAAAATACTGAAGTTTGAGAAGAATCACACTTGCTCGGTGGATGATAGAAAAAGAGACCAAAAACATGCTACGTCAAAGATTGTTCGAGATGAGATAGTTGAGAATCTAAGAGACGATAATTATCCTGTTAAGCCTAATTTTGTTGTTGCAGAGATTAGAAGGAAAATGGGAGTTCTAATCTCTTATAATAAGGCATGGCGTGCTATAAAAGAAGGAGAGTCTTTAATTAGAGGAACGCCTGAGGAGAACTTTCAGAAGTTACCAGCATATTTATATGTGCTAAAAGACATCAATCCAGGCTCACATGTTGCTCTTCAAAGAGATGATGAGAACAGGTAAAAAAAAAAAAGTGTACTTATATATTTTTGTGTAGAATTCCAGTAATGCCAATTAAAAAAATCTTGAGACTGCAGTGTTATTTGTTCGATTCCCGTCACAAAAATGCTGTGATGTCGTCATTATGTATAAGTGGGGTTCCAGTACTAAAACCTGAGACTCAAAAATTTTAACATGAATTTTACTGATAACACTGCAATTCTATTATCCAAGTTCAAATATATGTTTTTTGCTTGTGCGGCATCTATCAAAGGCTGGAAACATTGTAGACCTGTGATAGTTGTCGATGGAACATTCCTTAAGGGGAGATGTTCAGGCACACTATTGGTTGCAGTGACGAAAGATGCAAATAACCAAATCTTCCCACTTGCCTTTGGAGTTGTCGACTCAGAAAATAATCTGGCATACAATTGGTTCTTTAGACAGTTGCGCATTGCATTTGGTTGCCGTGAGAATTTACTGTTCCTTTCAGATCGTAATCCTGCAATTGCAAATGGGATTGCAAATGTATATCCTGAATATGCCCATGGTATCTGTGTATATCATCTGGAAAAGAACCTTAACAAAAGGAACGTGAGTCCTGCAGTGATAAGTATATTCAATAGTGCATGTCGTGTCTACACGATTGCAGAGTTTAAAACAGACATGAATCAAATGAAGGAAACGGATAGGGCAACCTATGATTACCTCATGGAAGAACCACCAGAGAGATGGACTAGAGCTTGCTGTCGAAATCGAAGATATGACATGATGACATCAAATATTGTGGAATCAATGAATAATGCTCTGTTACATGCTCGGGGGAAATCAATACTGTCAATGGTGGACAACATAATGAACAAGCTACAGACCTGGTTTTATGAGAGACGGAAGAGTGCGCAGGATATTTTCTTTGCAACATCAAAATGGACAGATGATGAATTGAAAAAAAAAATAAAAAAAGCATATAGAATGAATGTGAGTATATCAACTAATACAGTTATTTTGGGATGTCATTTGCATTATGTCAATGATAATTCATGAAGTCCCAGGTTTTGTGCTGGGACTACATGGTATGCAAAAGCGGGGGATCCAGTAATTTGCAGCATCATATGTGTTATGCTAGTCAAGTGATCTTATACATTACATTTTTACAGGTTGACCGGACTGCGGATCAAAGCTTTAAGGTAACAGATGAAGGGAGAGAATTCATTGTTTGTTTGAAGAAAAAAGAATGTCAATGCCTCAAGTTCCAGATGGATGAAATGCCTTGTGAACATGCATTTGCTGCTATAGACAGAGTGCACCTAAACAAATCGGATTATTGCTCTATATGGTATAAAAGAGAAACATGGTTAAAACAGTATGAAGCGGAAATCAAAACTGTTGGACATGAAGAATCATGGGTTGTACCTGATAGCATTAAAGTAGAGATAACAAAACCCCCAGATTTTAAAGTTAAGGCAGGTAGAAGACAGGAGAAAAGATTTGTCTCGACTGCAGAATATGTAAGACAAACGGGGAAACACTGTGGGATATGTAGAAAGCGTGGACACAACAGAACATCTTGCAGACACACTCCAGTACTTCACCCATATTCAAAGAAACATAACTCCCAATAGGTATGTCTCTCTATATGCATTTTATTTTTTAATTCTATTTTAGTGCAATTCAACACCCCAAAGCTGGCTATGTTAAAATTTTTCTTTTTTTTTTTGTTTTTCAGTTAGGAATCGCGTCAACACTAGATAGATAGAAGACTATTCTTCTCTATTTTCATCCAGTCGCAACAAATCTGATGTCAAAAAGGACTATTCACTTCTAGAGAACTTTTTTTTTTTTTTTTTTTACATTTTACTTCCTCTGTATTCTTTAACAAGGATTATTATATATAAAAAATACACTTCTCACTCGTTGCTGTGCAAAATAGTTGTCTCGATTTATCTATTTTCTAGTTTTTTTACTTATTGAACAACAAACACTTTGATCTTGCTTAAATAATAAAAACACAGTACTTAGAAACACAGTTCATACTACGAAAAATCATTGTTCATAATTCGACATTAACTGAAAAAACACACATGAAAAAAAAGACAAACAAACATCCCACATTAACAGAAAAAACATAAAAACTACTAAAACTTATTCAATCACAATAGGCTTCTGGGCTGATCCTACATCTTCGTCGCTGCTACCATCATCATCATTGTCGTCATCATCATCATCATCATCAACATCATCATCATTGTTGTGGCCTTGACCAACCTGACGTTTTACTAATGAAATTTCAAAAACCATAGTGGCAACGCCGTTGTAAACCTCATGAACAACATGATTAAACCGAAGAACATCACCCAGTCTGTAGCCTTTACGCAGAAGCATCTCATTCCATCCATTGCACAACCTTGAATGTACCTTCCCAGCCTTGAACTTCATTTCATAATCAGTGTCATCATTTTCACAAAGTAAAAGTGCACTTCCATTGACCTTTGGCAGCTTCTCTTTCCAACTCTCTGGAAAGATCTGAAAAAATAAACTTTAACAGTTAATACAAAAAAAACAATGAAAAATTAGATGAACAAAAGCATAAAAAATAATTGGTAATTTTTTTAACATACAAAATCATCTCTTTTGAAGTATGATTTTGTTATTTGCATACTGAAATTGCCTAGTTCCTCCCAACGATCATCCTCCATATTATTGTTTCAATGAAAAAATAAATTAGTTGCAATCTTTGTTATTGTTTATTTCAACTGCAAAGCCTTATTTATAGCCTAGGAGTTACTAACTTTTGTTCAACTGTTATGGTCAAAGTGAATATGTATAGTCAAAATGAGATTGAGTATCACTATAAATGTAGTCAAAAAAGCTGTGTTTCTATGTTCTTCCCTATGTTTCTTCCAGTTCGAGATCTTCTCGTATGCCAATGTTATCCTGATATAATGCTGGTACCCGAGATATTTGCTGACACACTCTTAAAAACTGTAACAGCTTCTATATTTACAGCACCATGTCCCTTAAACTACTGGTCACAGCATAAAAATCTGGGGGATTAGTATTACTTTGAAGCGAAGTCCCATTACAATATACTGTAGCTGTGCTATTTTTTAGGTTATAAGGCTGCAGTTCAAATTCACCCCCCCCCTGTTGTCCCAGCATTAAAATGCTGGGACTTCGTATTACATTAACGCAAGGTCCCATTACAATATCCTGTAGCTATACTGCATTTATCAACAGAAGAGTAGTTACTTGTCACCTTAAATACCTACTAATGGAAATGGTCCATTTGCTACTAGACAAAATATTAAGGGGGGGGGGGGGGAAAAGAAAAGAGGAACACAAAATTCCTCTGGACGATGTAAATAAAATGGGTATGCTATGGAAGAGAAGGGTTTTAATCAGAAATGCTGAGGCATGTATTACAGTATCACTATAAATGTTGTCAAAAAAGCTGTGTTTCTATGTTCTTCCCTATGTTTCTTCCAGTTCGAGGTCTTCTCGTATGCCAATGTTATCCTGATAAAATGCTGCTACCTGAGATATTTGCTGACACACTCTTAAAAACTGTAACAGCTTCTATATTTACAATAATGTCTGAGGATAAAAAGCTTGAGCACCATGTCCCTTAAACTACTGGTCACAACATAAAAATCTGGGGGATTAGTATTACTTTGAAGCGAAGTCCCATTACAATATACTGTAGCTGTGCTATTTTTTAGGTTATAAGGCTGCAGTTCAAAATGTTTTAATCAGAAATGCTGAGGCATGTATTGCTAGGACTATACATAAACATTATTTAAGAGTCAACAAATTACACAAAAGGAAAAATTACAGCCAATTTCATTAACAGTGACATAAAAATTATATAAAAGCATACTTCTAAAAACACAATCTGTTTGCCTTTTTGAATACATGATATCATTGTAAAACAATTACTAATATGTGAAAGAACAAAAATACATAATATATCAATTTAAAACATTGTTTATTCTCCATAATTCCTAAACACGGGCTCCCCTGGCCCTGCGCTGTGCAATTGCAGCGGATCTGCCATCACCTTAAGCAATTCCATCAGTTTTTCATAATATTGTCGCTGCGTGTACCTTAAATTCCACAACTCATCTTCGCATTTCTTTCTGAATTCATTCAAGTATTCCACATCCTTCTTCAGATATTCAAAACGCCAACACAGGTCTCTTGGTATTGTAGGCAAGTTCGTATCATGCCTTCGAGTTGATGGTCCATAACCATTCTGGAAAACCTGTCTACCATTGGATGGTCCGTGGCCATTGGATGGTCGGTGGCATTCTCCATAGATACTTTTTGATCAAATACTATTTGACACAATTTCTTTTTTTTTTATTTGTTCAATAACAAAAATGACAAATTGGATTCCTCTCTATCTGTTTTATGGGTGGGAATTTATATAGATTGGCATTTGTTTGTAAGAGTCACTTCTGGAAATTCTGAAAAGGTACAATGTGTATTTTGTCGTAAGTTCTGATAAGTCACACTGTTTACAATGGGTCACACTGTTTAACCGGATTTTGAAGTACTTTGTGTGTTGTCCAGCATTAAATTCTGGGGCTTATAAAGCTCGAATTCAAAATCACCCATAACGAAAATGCTGTGTCTTGGTGTTACGTTCAACGAAAGCCCCATAACAATATCCTGGGGTTTGGTGTAAAAATACTGGGGAATATATTGCTGATACTATACAAAAACATTATTTTTACAGACAAACACAACAGGCAAACTTACAGACATTTTCAATAACAGTAACATAAAAATTACATAAAAAAGGATACTTCTAAAACACACAAAAGAAGTATCCTCAAGTACAATAAAGATAAATTACACTTGCTTCACATGGAAGCATAAAAACAGAACACTGCGAAACACATAAAAAAAATACAGTAAAACATTAATGATTACTAGGAACGCGAGAGCTAGAACCAGAGGTTGAATCTGTGAAGTTCTGCAATTCAATGTCCAAGAGTTTGTCAAAAAGTCGATCCATATCTCTGTTGTTTTTCTCTCTGAAAGCTACAAAAAATTCAAACAACACATCCAAGTTATTCTTCACGACTGATACCTCAGTTTTCAAAAACTCAAGATCACTTTTCAAATTCCTAACATCGTTATTGAACTGGCGCCATTGTTGTCTTCTTACTTCATCATTGCAAGCCATTTTTTATTTTATGCTTTGTTATTTTTCCTTTTTTTTGGAATAATATTTTTGTTTTGTACAAGTGAAAAAACAAGACCACTGTCTAATTTATAGAAAATAAAAACAGAAAAAACATGTAAAGAATATTTGTTCTATTTTAGCTGACATTGTAACTCAAAAAAAGCTGTAAAGATTCCTTGCTTCTTTCTTTGTAAAGAAGAGGTCGTATCTGTATAGGAAAAGATTAAACTGAGATTTTCAACTGTATTAAAGTAACAGTATTACACAGTTGACAACACAAAAAGAAATCAAACAGATTCTGGGAAGATTCTATACATTAGAACAGACTCTCTTTTGTTCAAAAAATATATTGAAATCCACAAAATATTCCCTACTTTAACTTTAGAAATCCACAGCATTTGTGTATTGTCAAAAAAGTAGATAGATTCTTTTGTCATTTTACATGACAAGTCAAATCAATAAAAAATCTTACAAGATTCTGCAAGTTAAATTACTATAACAACACTTTTACAATATTTAAAATGCACAATAGATTTTGTTTTTTGAATGTGAGCAACATTTTCATAATTACATAAATTAATAATATTTATTCATATATAATAAACTGTTGTCACATACATTAGTCCCAGTACTTATGCTGGGGCCATGGTATTATGCAGCTGAAAAACAACAGCATTTTGATCTGGAGGGTCCTATACTTGGTCCCAGTACTTGTGCTGGAGCAATGGTGTTATGCAGTTGAAATTAACAGCATTTTGTTCTCACTTATAGAGAATTTTTTTTTTTTAAAATTTTACTTCCTCTGTATTCTTTAACAAGGATTAATATATATAAAAAATATACTTTTCATTTGTTGCTGTGCAAAATAGTAGTCTCCATTTATCTATTTTTTAGTTTTTTTACTTATTGAACAACAAACATTTTGATCGACCACAACAACACAGTACTTACAAACACAGTTCATAATGCTAAAAAGGATTGTTCATAATTGATCAGCTGCTGAAAAACTTAAAAACACAAATAAATAAAAAACACACACAAATAAACATACCCATATTATCTGAAAAAACTTAAAAACTACAAAAACTTATTCAATCACAATAGGCTTCTGGGCTGATCCTACATCTTCGTCGCTGCTGCCACTACCATCATCATCATCATCATCATCATCATCATCTTCTTCACCCCCTCCCTCACCATCCTGATGATTTATGACAGAAACTTCAAAAACAACAGTTGCATTACCATTGAATATGTTGTGGAACTGGTGATCAAAACGAAGTATATTGCCTATCCTGAAGCCTTTTTTATTAAGCATATCCTTCCATCCATTACACAACCGTGCGTGCTTCCCAACTTTGAAGCTCATCTCATATACCTCATCATCATCTTCACACAATATGCATGCCATTCCATTTATATTTGGCAGCCTCTGCTTCCAACTTTTTGGAAAGATCTAAAAAGAATAATATTTCACAGTTAATAAAAAAATCACAAAACACTAAAAAAAATAAATGAAAAAAATAAAAAATACTTTGGTCATTTCTTTTAACATACAAAATCATCTCTATCAAAATAAGATGATGTGATTTTCTTGTCGAAACTTCCTAGTTCCTCCACACGATTCTCTTCATCTGCCATATCTTCTTTTCAAAAAAAACTTTACAGTTTATAAGAGGAGATGAAATCTCAAAAAATTTTGTACTTTGCTTTAACTACAAAGGGTTATTTATAGTAAAAAAAGTGAGTAACTGTTAGTCAGTCGGCATGTATTTTGGCAAAAATACATTAAATGTAGTCAAAGAAATTATATTTTCTATGGACTTTACAGTTTCTATAGGTTATCAATTTTCAACAAATATTGTGTAACTTAAATTACTATCACGAAATTTAATAAATATTAATTAAAATATAAAAAACGGCTCTCACATAAATTAGTCCCCCCCCAGTACTTGTGCCGGAGCCATACTGTTATGAAGGTGAAAATGACAGCATTTGGATCTGGGGTCGTATACTCATAATTGTAAATCCCCCCAGTACTTTTGCTGGACCTATATTGTTATGCAGTTGAAATATAACAGCATTTTTTATATGGGGGCTGCTATTAAATTAATTCAAGAATCACGAAGTTTAATAATATTTATTCATACATTCATCCCCCAGTACTTTTGCTGGAGCTATATTGTTATGCAGTTGAAAAATTACAGCATTTTGATATGGGGTCCTATGCTAATGACTGTAAACTAGTTGGAAATTATAGACTAATAATTAAAAATGACAACATAGAAACTTCACATAGAACTTCATAACAACTATAAGTTGATATGTATTTATAGAATAAATTCAATAATGTAATAACAGATGCAACTTATAATTGAAAAGGCACCATTACATAATATTTGTGATGTTGTTTACTGAACAATCACAATTCAAAAAACAACAGTTATATTACACATATATAACTGCCCCAAAAACTCAGATATTGTTTACCAAAAACTCAGATATTGAACTAAAACACAAAATATATGCTATCTTATTTCAAGCATCTTCAACAGTAGAGCCAGAACTAGAACTAGAACTAGAACTTGAACTTAAAGGTTCTAGTTCAGGCTGCCATATACGAACATTTAAAACCACACGATCTAAAGATTCTAGAACCCTAAAATGTAACGTACTTCCTACTCCAAGATTGTTAGTGCGTACAAACTCCCTCCATCCATTACAAAGTTTCCTCTGTCTTCTCACTTTTAGGTAGTTCATCTGGAAATGAATACCACGGCAAATAAGAGTGGCTGGAACATCACGTCTGGGAAGCCTAATTGCCAACCATACTGGCAAAATCTACAAAACAAAACAAAAGAAGAAATGCAAACTTTTATAATAACATCAAACTAAAACAACACTTTAAAAAAATGCTATGATTAACTCACAAATTGATCTAATTCAGCATCCAATTCACTTAACACTGCTTCGACGACTGTTCCCATCTTATTTATGAAAAATGTTCTCTAATATGCTGGGTATAGATTATTTATCTAATATTAACTTTTGTCCAGCTCTTATGATCAAAGAATCGATTAAAAATATCACAATAAATGTAGTAAAAAATGGTAGGTTTGTTTGGTCTTCCCTAATAAAGTCCTGACTTTTCGAATCCCAATGTAGCTGGTATTTCTTTATTTTTAGACCAAAAACCACCACTTAAAAAAACCTGGATCTGCTTATATATTTACCATAACGTCCCAGTGTAAAGACTGGGTGAAGTCTGCAAAGCATAACAAGACCAACAAACAAATAACACTTTAAAAAAAAATGGTGTGATTAACTTACAAATTGATCTAATTCAGCATCCAATTCATTCAACACTGCTTTAACGACTGTTCCCATCTTAAAAATACAAAAATATTTGCCTCTTCTATTCAGTAACAAAGTAGTCTATTTATATTAAAATAATTGTACAAGAAAACTTCTCAATTATACTGTATTGTCCTTGTGCTTTTGGATGATAGTAAAGATTCTTCATTCTTTATATAAAAGCTGCACATTGCTTGTTCTTTTCCTTTACGATGCAGTGGAAAAAGTGCATTGGAAAAATAAAAATAAAAACTCAAATGTCCACAGCAAAAACATCTGGGGCGTCCATGTGCCTTAAAATACTAGCCCCAGGTTAAACATCTGGGAGGCAGTGTGATCCATGCGCCTTGTTTTACTACTAACGGCAAAAACATCTTAGCAATCCCCCAGCATATTAGATAACATTTTTCACACAAAACAAACACAAACTTACAGGCATTTTAATTAACATTATCATAAAACACAAAAGAAGTATCCTCAAAGTACAAGAAAAGATAAATTACACTTGCAGATGCAACCATTAAAAACATAACATTTATAGAGGCCTGACTTCATTTATCTTAACTAAGGGCAACTTAACCTAGTTATGATCAAATTTTACTTTGAACATCTGCGCAGATTAACACCAAAAAAGGAACTCAGACACTAGGATTTGAAATATAATTCTGACTTCTGAAAACCTCATTAAAACAGCGAATACCAACGTCATTCATATAAGCAAGACTTGAGACCAAAAATGATCATCAAGCCTTCATCAGTCGGACAAAAACAGAAGTAGTCAAAATATACATTTGTCCACAAATTAGCAATATTCAAAATTAACAGCATCCAGTAAATTTACAAGGAGGACCAGATGAGGCCTTAGTCATCATTTGGGCCGGGATCTCGACCTGATGCACTAGCTCCATCAGTCGGATCCCCACCCAAATCTTCATCTTCGTTATCCTCACTGCCTTCATCGTCCTCTTCGACATCATCGTCGTCGGCTCCTACTTCCATGCCCAAGGCCTGCGTGACACTGATGATAGCTGCTATGGTCTGATCAAGGACTGAGTCGACATTAACCTGGCCGCGCTGCATTTGGATGAGCAACTTCTTCTTGGCTTCAAGAGCTTCCAGTTTGGAGTCGATTGTATAACGATCCCTCAAATTCGCCAACTCCTTCGTCAAAAGCTCTTGGGTCCTCACAGATTCCTCAGCCCGATTCTTGGCTTCTTGCAGTTCTCCTCGAGCAGCCCGAGATTCAGCTTCAGCCTTGTTCATGTTTCTATACATTAGGTCAGAAGTGCTACGGATGCTTTCCAAGGTAACTTCTTTCATATTAAGCTCATGGGCAAGCTGAGAAATCTGGCGACCTTGTTCATCTATCCTGGTTTTCAGATCCTCGAATGATAGTGCAAACCTTTCCTTCTCGTCCAGAAGACGGTCCTTCTCCTCGAGGAGGGCGTGTATCTTGTCGTTGGCCTCAGTGTTGGATTTCTCCAACCTGTCTATCTTATCCTCAAAGAAGCCACGCCTCCCCTCCAGGACTCGCTTCTCCCTGATCAGAGCTTGTTTCTCCTCTTCTAGGGCCTGCTTGTCCTGGAGAGCCTTCAAAAGATCTTTCTTCAAGCCAAGGACTTGTTCCTGGTTGTTCAACCTAGAGCGGAACATGAGCTCGGCAGCCATCATACTTGCCTGGCAACAAAATGAAAATATGCAGGTAATCAGAACTAAGGACTTAATAGGAATAAAGAAGTAAAGAGGGAAACATTACTCGAGCAGTATCTTCAGCAATTGCATAAGCTAGCTGCTCGTCGCTCATGCTACGCATGTTCCACTCCTCGCGAGGACCGATCAGGTTAGACGTCACTTTAACCAAGTGGCCAGGCTTCGCCAGAAAATTTGTATCCGGAGAGATAGTGAAGTCACACTCCCTCATACACGGCCTGGGCTCCCTCGCTTGTTCAGAAGGGTACTGGGGACCGAATTTGTGACGAATACCCTTAACAAAGTAGGCCCCAGTCTTTCCTCCTAACGATACTCGCCTGGTAAGCTTTGTGCGAGAGACCTCAACGTCACCTGTTTCCTCGGGGTCCAGGGTGTCGCACTCTTGCAGATAAATTGGTGCCACCCCTTCACCGGCCAAATTCATCATGTCCTCGTAATAAAAGACCTGAGGTTCAGCCTCTCCCTCAGCTTTCCTCCACTCATCAACCCCCTCATCTTGCTCCTCCTCTTTTTCCTCAGCCTCCTCTCTCATCGGCTCTTTGCCAGGGCGCCTGTGGCTGGCTTGCTCAGGCTCGCCTTGCTGACTACCAACCCGTTCAGGCTCATTCAGCTTTGGGTCCTCAGGGAAGAAGGCAAAACCTTCGTGCATTCTTTCTTCCCCCATTTCCCCAGCTCTATCCCCTTCCCCATCATCAACTCGGGGACTCTCCTCGAAGGCATAAGAAGAAGTCTCTACATCCTTCCTCTTATCACCCCGAAGAGGTGCCCTCCTCCTCCAAGTCAAGCTCACATCGAGAGCCTCTGAATCAGAAATATCGAATATCACAGGCCCAGCAGATTCAGGGGCGGCCGCCGAGCTTTTAACACTCTCCTGCCCAGCCTTGGGCGTATCAGCAGCAGCAGCAGCATTGGTTTCAATTGTCTTTTCAGAAGACTGAGGACTCTTGCGAGCTGTCCTCGTCTTCTTCTTGGGTTTACTCTTTTCAGAGTCAGATTGCTTTCTCTTCAAGCTCGCAAGGACCTCCTCACCACCTTCCCTGGCCTTAACAGCTGCAGCAGTTTGGAGGATGGCAGCTGCCTCCTCGTTGATCTCGGCCACGGGGTCAACAGTCTCCTCAACAGGAGGAGGAGCAGGAAAGTAACTACCACTAGCACCTAAACCTGGGAATAAAGTCATATAATACCACAGTGAGTTCAACATAAATTAGGAGGAAGTTGGGTAATCAGCTTACCATGGGTACTAGGGTTCGACAATTTCTTTTCAGAAGCATAGTGGGACCACTGCCTCTGCTCGTGGGTGAAAGCTGCCAAAATGGGTTCAACCCAAGCAGACAACTCCTCCTCGGAAATCAGACCGTCGTAAGGAATCTTGTCAGCTAACCAATAAAGAGTAAAGGTCAGAAGGTGCAAATACGTAACTTAGAGAGTATTTAATACAAAGACTCAGGGACTTACGAGTTTTGTTCCACACCTCGCGGAGATTAGTTTTGCTGCCACGTGTGAGGAGTTTGGACTGCACATAAACATACCTATGCATCCAACCCCTATCCCCTGTATCTCCAGAATTATGCACTAAAGCTTTTCTTCCTCTCATACGGGCATTGATATACCCGTCTCTTGCAACCTGAAGGCTATACAAAGAGATAAAATGCTTAAACTCAAAATCTTGCTCAGTCTCATCGGCGAACCATTGTAGCAGAGAAATGATTCTATAAATGCTCGGGCACAGCTGCCCCGGGCAGATAAGGTAGTATTTACAAATGTCCTCTATAACAGGATGCAATGGCAGCGTATGGCCTATTGTGAATGGATACGTGGATATGGCCGTCCAACCAGTTCTCACAGAAGTAATATTCTCCGTTGGGTAGGGGCAAGAAACTGTAACATCATCGTCCCAGCCGCAATCTTCCTTAACCCTATGCAAGAGGTCGAGAGTAATTGAACTTTTAAACCGGCTTGAAGGCCACGACCTTATATTGCCATAATGACTGAACGAGCCGACTGAACAATCATTTTCAAGGTTTCCCCAAACTTTCGGGATCACATCAGCAACCAAAGTTGAAGAACTCGTGGATTGACCACCTGCTGCTGAGGAAGTACTAGCCGCAGCATCCATATTCAGACTTTTCTTGGCTTTTGGAGACAATTGGATTAGAAGATTGGAAGAGTTTTTGCGTTTTAGAAATTGTTAGAAAGGTGTTTTGAAGCTTTGAAGGTTTGGATGAAATATGGAATGGAGTAAAAGGTTTTCAAGCTGGTGAAAATCATATTTACTAAAAAAGCGACTGTTGCGTGCTTCGAGACTGCAGGAGTAATGATGAAAACCGTCATTTCGGTTCCTATTCTTTTAACGGCTGGATTTTCCAAATGGGTCACAGCATTTTGTCCTGGAGTCTATGATGCTTTGTTATGCACAGTCCCATGTTTTAGAACTGGGACACAGCACTAGTTAAACACAAGGGTCACAACATTTGGTGCTGGGGTTTATGATGCTTGTTATGCACAGTCACATGTTTTAGAACTGGGACACAACCACTTGTTAAACACAAGGGTCACGGCATTTTGTCCTGGGGTCTATGGTGCTTTGTTATGCACAGTCCCATGATTTACAACTGGGACACAGCACTTGTTAAACACAAGGGTCACAGCATTTGGTGCTGGGGTTTATGATGCTTGTTATGCACAGTCACATGTTTTAGAACTGGGACACAACCACTTGTTAAACACAAGGGTCACGGCATTTTGTCCTGGGGTCTATGGTGCTTTGTTATGCACAGTCCCATGATTTAGAACTGGGACACAAGCACTTGTTAAACACAAAGGTCACAGCATTTGGTGCTGGGGCCTATGATGCTTTGTTATGCACAGTCCCATGTTTTTGTACTGGGGGATTAAAGTATTTAGCATTCCAATTTATATAGTTCCCAAGCTAATAAATAATAACAAACAAACAACATATTAACTATACATACTTCAAAAAATGTATACACTGCATTGTTTATAAAAAAGATTAATATAGATTCAAAGAAGAGGCAGCCTTCCATGTTCACAAGCTAGCTTCTCATCATGCTCTCCATAATCATCATTCAATTTCTCTGGTGGAGTTTCATAGCCTTCATCTCTTTTTGATTTTCCATGCGACAGTAGATTAACAGCAACCATTCTCCTATAAATACTAATGGCTTCTACTCCCCATTCCTGTTTAAACAAATCATGTCCAAGCATGAGTAGATCTGTAAACCTTGTTACAAAAAGACCACAGTCTGTATCTCATAATTGTTTTGGTGCTGCTTGATAAACAATATCAAGTTTCTTGTACGTCGTACCAAAATTAGGATATTCTGTATGAAAATCCATCTCTTTTAGTAGCTTAGGTATAGCAATTGCATACATTGCCATCTTGATCTTCACAAAATCTTCATCCCCATCAAAAACCGAATCATAGACATCTATTCTATGATCTTTTATAGAATAAACTCCCAACCAATAATGAGTGCAAGACATATAATCATTAGGATCAACTGAAGTCTTCCTAATTGGCATAAAAACTTTTTCGACTTGACCCCATGCTATGCCACATTCATTAGAAGACCCATTCACACACTCAAGTAGGCTATTCTGTGCAGTTCCTTCATACTGTGCTAGGTAGAAATCTAACTCAATCTTCTCTAAATCGTCCAACGTCAAGTCATGAATTCCAAAAACAACTTCTGCTGGAGGATCATATTTTTTTTTCTTTTATTGACCACGAGTCCTTTTTGCTCCTTTCTTTTGTTGGGCCTTCATTTTTTCAAAATTTTCTTTGTTCTTCCACTCTTCTTCCATTCTATCCTTCTTCTCTTTTATTCTCCTGGTCTTCTCTTCCTTTGCCATATTTTCAAAATAGGATTCAACCTTCGAAAAGAACAACGACTCTACAAAAAAATCAAAATTCAAGTCTGTCGTTGTGAACAGCGCTGAGTAGTTTGTGAAATGATATACATGTTTCTTCCTCAGATAGTACAGTATAACATCAACATGCTGCATGACAAAAAAAATCACAAAACACAAAAAAAAAAAAAAAATTAGTTAACAAATATATATATAAAACACTATAGAACCAATAATAAAAAAAAGCTGTAGAAAACCTCATTGGTAAGTGGATATCTTCTATCTGCAATCTCTCTAAACCACATTTTGCTCTTCACTGAAACACTATACAATTTAATTTTATTCTGTGAATTGATGTCTGCAATTTTGTCATCATAAAGATCATCACCCCTGAAAAAGTTAAACACAAACAACATAAAGAATACAAATTTACTAATATAATCCACAACACCGTGTAACTTAAAATACACAATAACTAAAAAAAATAAAATAAAATAACTTACACTTTAGAGACGCTGTTTTTATCAGTCACTTTCAAGCCTTGCTTCAACCATTTGTCAAAAATTGCCAAACAATTAGACGTGGCATTGACAGTATGAAAAGGGCATACACGCCTATAAGAAGGCTTCCAATCACACTTTTCCTTTGGATGAAAAGGCCTGAATGGAGATAATAAGTGGCGGCTAATCTTACGAACCCCTATGTCCCCTGCCTAACAGCTCTCCTCCTTCTGGATGATTTGATGGTTTCTCTGGCAAAACAGCTAAATCCATAACTTCCTCCTTTTTCACTGAACACTGCATTGCCGACTGTTGTTTAGATGAAGGCACATCTGCATAATTACTTGCACAGACATTTGTTCCAGCAACCTTCCTTGGCTGTTCAGGTGTTTTCATGGCTGAATCCAAAGCAGACTCTTGCTCCAGTACTACAACAGATGCATCAGCAAGTGTCGTAAGTTTTGAATTGTCTTTCTCTATTAATGCCAATTCTGTACCACCCTTACTTTCTGAGCGATCGATATCCATAGAATCATGCCTGACACTATCAATCACTGCTGCAGTCTCTTGCGATGGCTGTGTCAAGCCAATTGAAAATGAAGGTGCATCTATGCAACCAATATTCATGATGCTTTTGCTTGCATCAGCCAAATTTTCACCAATTTTAGGTTTGAGGGGAGATGCAATTTCAGGAGAAGCATCATTATCACGTTTCTTCCTTTTCTTGCTGGAAAATGCTTTCAAACCCTTTTTTTGGAGACAAATGCTCAACACCTTTTTTAAGATCTTCTTTAGAACCTTCTTGGGAACCTTCTTGAGAACCTTTATAAATAAAGATAATATATCACACATTTGCGAACAATAAGAACACAAAATAACTATAAAAAAGACGATTACATACCTTCTGGTGTAAAAACAAGACCAGCTATGCAAAGCTCGCTGACAGCCCTAACTTCAAGTCGAACCTCAGCACTGTGACTGCGTTGATTGACAACATCTTCCTTATCAGCTTTAACATTTGTTGCTTCTGTAAATGGAACAAGACACACTATTCATTGACCAACCAACAGGATATTTTATGCTGGAGTGTGGACCATGCAAAATATGCAACATATTTTCGCATACCAGGAGTCAAAAACATTTGGTTATCAGCAAGCTTAATTGGTTGACAACCTTCTTGAGAACTTTCTTGAGAGACTTCAAAACAAGATAATTTGTTACACATTTTCAACAACAAAAATAGGAACACTATTTATTATATAAAAATTACTTTTACATACCTACTGGTGTCCAAATACCAGTTTCAACAAGATGCTTTAATTCATTAATTTGTTCTACAACCACAGCACTTTTCCCAGATTCACCATTATTACCTTCTGTAAAAATAAATAAGCACAATACATTACATTTCTCTATAGAAAACAGAAGTGTCAAAATACACATATTTAAAATACATTTCCATTACTATAGACTTCCCAGACATTGGTGCTGGGGCACAAATACTTCATATGAAAAAGTCACAGTATTTTGTGCTGTACATATAGTGCTTTGTTATAGAAAATCCCATAATTTAGAACTGGGACACAAGTACTTGTTAAACAAAGAGTCCCAATATTTTATTATCTGGGACATTAGCATATCATAAAAACACAGTATTAGTGCATAATATGTTGGTTCAATCTACCAACAAATTTTTTTCTTCTTACCATTCAGTGTGGGATAAATTGTTTCATCAGGAAGCTGAACATCTGTTGGATTCAAAGATACATCATCGTCTTTAGATGGACACTTGTCCAATAAATCAGATGAAGGATTCTGTTTATCTGCATATACAAAAAATAAAAAATCATTACATTAAACAAAAAAATTCCCTTTTATTTAAATTACGACTATACAGAATACTCTATTTGACTACCATGACTTTGTTGATGATGGTCTGAATTTGATGGCGCCTTTTCTAAACCATCTGTACCTTTTGCTTCATCAATAGGGTCACTGGTATCAGCTTTGTAATGCTCTAAAACATCCACAATCATTTGATCACTTGCATCTATTAAAGGAGCTGCAATACCATGATCACTTTGTACACTACCACCAAGCTCTGCCTGATTAAATGTTTCTTTGAAAAAACTATTGCGACCATCTGAATAAATCAAATTATCAACAAAATGACTCTTTTCATTTCTACTCCTGGTGTCTGATTTACTTACAGACACACCACATTTTTCTCCGAGATCACTTATTTTTGATTTTGCAACAAGAAGCAGTAATGCATCAAACTTTGCATTCAACTTATCTGTAATCCTCTTCTCCATGTCAGCAAGATCTTTCTTTACACTATTTTCTGAGGAATTGATCATATGTTGAATCTTGCTCTCAGTAGGTAAGTTTACTTTGAGATTAGCTGTCAATCTCTGGTAAAAGAAAAAACATTAAAACCACATAAGAAAAAAAAATTAAAAGACAAAACCCACGAAGAATTTCACCTTTACAACTTCATTCATGTCAATAGATTCTGCTGTTGAACTAGTCTTTGAAGATGACTTTGAGGGTGATTTTGAAGTTGAAGCATGTTTAGATTTATGCCTTATTGGTCTCACTGAGGCATCCTCCCAAAACTATTAAAAAGTACATTTCAAAACCAACAAAAAAGTAAAACAAATAAATAACAAACAAAAGCAAGTACTCATAAAACTCACCTGTTCATTATGAAAGTAGTCATCACACAAGACATTGTATTGAGGGGTAAAAGTACATGTGTAACGAAGCATCACAGGTTTGATCCTAGGGCGAACAGTAAAATACTGCCTGAACACAGGGAACACCTCTGCCACCCAGCAACAGAATAGGAAGGGCATACCAGGAAACAAATAAGTAGAAGAACCTGGCTTTATGATTGATTGCAAATGGTGTACCATTTGACGATATATCTCAGTACCCCACTGATAACAGCTATGCACCTCTTCATTATCAATAATAATCATATGTTGATCATCCACTACTCTAGGTAATGGCCGGCCCAATAAAACAGAATTAAGCAAATATAGCTCGGCTAGTTTAACAGCATCATCTTGCTCTAATGGAACATCCAATCGTGCAGCAGACACTCTATTCAGATTGCCCTTGCTCTTTGGAGCCACTCTCACATAACTAGAATGATGTTCAATCAAATAAAGCAAGTCATATAACTTTAAAGTCCACTTGATGTCCTTTTTATTAACATCGTCTTCAGGATTCCTGAAATACTTCTCTTTTAATCTACTCTTTGAAAGCTTAAAAATACTTATATCTACAATACTGGAAATATTAAGACCACTAACTACATGAAAATCATCAGCTGTGAAATCCACTATATCACCAAAAACTTTAAAGCTAAGCTTAGTGTTGTCTGAAGAAACTATTTGAGACTGGAGAAAACAATTTATAAGCCTCCCAGAATATTTAGCATCTTCCAAAAGCATAAACTTGCCGAATGGCCCTTTCTTCAGTTTCTCCAGGTAATCCGCAGACAGCAACCCTTCGATTAATCCACGATACTCTGTGTCACCTTTCCACTGGCAATCACGATTTTTCCACTGCGCAAATGGAAGCAATATACCATCGTCGTTTGGCAGATTATCCGTAACCTCATCACTTGGTATAATCTCCATTGCTGTAACATTAGCACATGTATTAAAATAAAAACAAAGGAAAATTAACACATATATGCTGGGGGTACAAGTAGTTTATCTGCACAGTCACAGTATTTGGGATGTTGGGGGTACAAGTGGTTCATGTGCAAGGTCGCAGTATTTGTGCTGGGGGAGAGCTTGGTAGCCCAACCCCTCCCCCCAGACATTGGTGCTGGGAGCACAAGTAGTTCATGTGCATGGTCACAGCATTTGGTGCTGGGGCCTATTATGCTTTGTTATGCAAAGTCCCATGTTTTAGAACTGGGACACAAGCACTTAATAAACAAATGGATCACAGCATTTTGTCCTGGAGTCTATGATGCTTTGTTATGCACAGTCCCATGTTTTAGAACTGGGACACAGCACTTGTTAAACACAAGGGTCACAACATTTGGTGCTGGGGTCTATGATGCTTTGTTATGCACAGTCACATGTTTTAGAACTGGGACACAACCACTTGTTAAACACAAGGGTCACGGCATTTTGTCCTGGGGTCTATGATGCTTTGTTATGCACAGTCCCATGATTTAGAACTGGGACACAAGCACTTGTTAAACACAAAGGTCACAGCATTTGGTGCTGGGGCCTATGATGCTTTGTTATGCACAATCCCATGTTTTTGTACTGGGGGAGAGCTTGGTGGCCCACCCGCTCCCCCAGACATTAGTGCTGGGTACACAAGCACTTGTTAAACAGAGTCGCAGTATATACTTCTGGGGCAAAGGGTTTGACAAAAAAAAAAAAAAACCGTTGCCCCCTTTCTAAAAAATAACCCACCATTTACAATGGACAAGTACCTCTTAAAAACACACAGTCCCAGTTTTTTATCATGGGCAACAGCCTATCCACAACAGAAGGTCACAGTATATAGTTCTGGGGACAATGGGTTTCACAGAAACAAAGCGTTCCCATTAAAAAAACCCTACCATTTTAAAGGAAATCAAAAGCTTATACTGTACTCCAATGAAAATCTAAACATTGTTCGAAACAAAATCAAAACCTAAATAACCCATATACACGTACAAAAATGAAAAAAAAAAACAATACGAAGTAAACACAGTTACCTTAATATACGAAGTAAACACAGTTACCTTACACACAAAGCTTCAAAATCTCAAAAATAAGAAATTGCTGTATTTCGAAAGAGAGTTCGTATAGTTTGATAGAGTTCAAAAGTCACAGTATTAAACAGAGAAACAAAAACACCGAATAAGTTAAAAATAAGGAAGGTTAAAACCGGAATTTCCAAAATGTGTAAAACGACGTCGTCATACTATTATTTTTAAAAAACGCGTCTAGTGGCTAATTCTCAGCGAATTTGTAAACAGAGGCTACGCATCACAAAGCGGGTGCCAAAGTGGCTTCCCCGCGAAATTTTTACGATTATTTCTTGAATCACTAATATATTAATTAATATACAATGTTATAATTTAAAATATTTAGTTAGTCCTTAAATATAATTTAAAAATATTCTTACTATTATGAGGGTTAATTTTGTCATTTTAAATTTTAATACATGCATTATTAATACCCGCATTATTAATATCACCTTCTACCCCGCATAAAATAATACATAGATTCCCGCATTAATAATGCGGGTATTAGCTACGCGGAAAAGGAAATTGTGAACCAAACATTGTATTAGTAATGCTATGTTTTATGTGGAAAAGGAAAAGACCAACCAAACATGGTATTATAATGCTAAATTTTGTACAACTATTAAAGAGGAAACCAAACAATGTATTAGTAATACCAAGACTTTATGAGGGTATTAAATTAGTGCTAGTGCAAACCAAACGACCCCTAATAGTTTAGTTCAATCGTGTTATTGCTGTTACAAAAGTTGCCCATTTTAAGTTAAAGGGATGAACTTCAGTTTCAAAATAATCATTACATTACTAAACTATTGAGCTGAGCCAAGCTGGCTCAATCAAATCTGAGTTTGACCCATATGAGGTTTAATCGAATTGAGCCGAGCCGAGCCAAGCTTTAACCAAAATTAAGTCAGGTCGAACTGAAAGGAGCTGGCTCGACTTTTTGCCCAGGCCTAAGCTAGTCAATATATGGCTCCAAGCTTCTTAGCCTCAAGAGTTATTCAAAGTCAGAAGCATCTCAATATCCCCCATGAAAACAAGCAAATTTTCAGTAACCTCTAAGGATAAAAAGAGTAGCTCTTGAATTTATAACATGTACAAGAAATTGAAGATCACAATCTGCTTCTAGTCTCTCTAATACCTCAAATACAGCTAAAACAACTTTTCCATATACATATATGTGCTTCTGTAGAACCTGAGTTTCATATAGCACTATTACTCCAGTGTAGAATAACATATTGAACCAAGAAAAATAAAAACAGATTTGCCAGTGTTATCTAGGACCTGAGACTTGCTGTGAAGACATGTAAGAGAAAGAATCATAAGAGCTACTAGTACTGCTACAGTTCCTGGTTTGTTGATGTAACTCGAACACATTAACTTCTTGATCCCCCTCGATCATCGATGCTTCAGTAAATCTTCGACCATAAAACCGCAGAAAATTGAGTGATTGAACCTGTGGCTCACCCAAAGGCAACACACCTTCTAACATGCCAACCACATTTGACATTGTTAATCTCAGAATTGGGTCTTCATGCAAACAACATAAAGCCACACGAACTAGCTTCTCGATCTCCTCACTTTTGACACACCCCATAAGCCTTGGATCCACAAGCTCCAAATACTTTTTCTGTTCATGCATTTCCAGTGCCAATAATGGGAAGTAGATTGGCTGACTTGCTGATCCAACAGAGGACGGAGAACGCCTGTTCCCACTACTATCACTTCGAGAAGTGTTACTTGGTGGTTGAAATGAGTTCTTCTTCCCTCTTACTATTTCTAGCAATAGCATTCCATAACTGTAAACATCTGATTTCTCCGTTATGGCTGAGCTAGTCAGCCATTCAGGGGCTAAGTAGCCTCGTGTTCCTCTCATCGTGGTAAACCAACTAGATTGCTCAGGACTAAGAAGCTTGGACAGCCCGAAATCTGATATTTTTACCTGCAAGTTGTCATGGAGGAGTATGTTCTCTGGTTTCACATCACAATGAATGATTTTGTGCTCACAACCACCATGCAAGTAAGCTAGCCCTCGTGCTGTTCCTAGTGCGATTTCAAATCTGGTATGCCAATCTAAGGCAGGTCCTTTTCCAAAAAGGGTGCGATCCATTGAGCCTCGACTCATATATTCGTAAACCAGAAACCTTTCTCCCCTATGTGCACAAAATCCTTTCAAACTGACCAAATTAACATGGTGAACTCGCCCAATTATGGCTATCTCAGTGCAAAACTCCCTTTTCCCATGAGCTCCTAGAGAATTCATCTTCTTGACTGCAACAACTGATCCATCAGAAAGAGTACCTTTGTATACTATTCCAAATCCACCAGAACCAATTTGAGTTTTAAAATCTTCAGTGGCTAGCCTAATCTCCTCATAATCAAATTTCACTGGCAAGCCTAGTATGGAAATATCATCAAGCTCAGAAGACGAAGAAGAATTGGTGCGGCCAAACTGTTTTCCAGAATTCTGCAACATCCTTTTTCTCCTCATCAACCAAATGATCCCGACCATCATCACAACGATAAAGAGAACCCCAGAAGAAGGAAGTAAAATCAGGGCAACAACAGGGAATTTAGACCTCTTGTCACTTGAGTTATCAGTTGGATCAAGTAAAGATTTAGAAATGACCTTAATGTATCCCAATCTACCTCTTTCGGTACCAGAACTTGATCCCCTCAAAATTGAACCAAGAAAGTTTTCGATCATATAACATGAGCCAGAGGACTGATCATGAAAAATACCCAAGCAAGAACAATTTTTCGAACAAAGATCTTGACAAGCGGATAAGCTAACATCATGCATCACAGCCTCAATAAAATCATTGGCAAAATAGTCCATACCATTCTCCAGCCTCAGATATGAAACAGAATTTTCCAATTCAGTAACACTCCCATTCGAAGATGCATTACAAGAACCTGGCATTACTAAATTGATATTTATTGGAACACAATTTCCATTTACCTCAGCACTGCTACGAAATCCTGGTGGGCAAGAACAACTCCCTCCATCACAAACTCCAAGCTGCTTGCAAGTGAAAGCAATTCGACAGCTATCAGATGGGGCATTGAATTCAGTCACCCAATTTCCCTTACTAAAACGTTCGACATTGAACTGTCCGTTGTCTTCCAATTTAGCAATCCTAAAATCAGGAAATTTCAACTCATCCAAAACCACCTCAACAACTATTTTTGTTCCATTAGCACCTAAAAAGAACAATCCATTACTCTTTATCATCATATACTCCACTGGAACATTTGTATCTCTAAAAGCCTTAGTTTCCATAGTTAATTTCCAATAAATCATTTCATTCCACCTTAACACTGCATCATTCCCAGCCACCTCAATTCTATAATCACCTTCAGCAATATCATCCTTTTTCTCTGAACTAACCAATGATTTTCCAACAGGTAACCGTTGGCCTACAACAATTGTATCTGTTGGAAAATCAAAACTTTGCCATAAACTATTATTCAAATGATCAACAAGAATCAAGTTTCCTGATTCAAGAAGCTGCAAAGAAGAAACAGCGCGATCAAATGGCTTTGTTGACCAAATGGGGTCACCTGAATCATCAAAAAGAGTGAGGGAATTGGCCGAAAGGCGCAGCTCTGCAGAATCAGAGAAGGGTAGATTACGATTAGCTGACCATATAACAGCATTGGAAGCTGTATGAATGATCACAAAGTAGAATAATCTGTCCTGTGACTTTATGTTTGTAATTTCTGCTTTAAAAGTTCCATTTACTGATGATAAAAAAGCTCCTGAAGTATCAATGAACTTGAGAAATGAAGCAGTGAAATTTGGAGTTAATGGTTGAAATGAAAGTGGACCTGAGTGTACAAGGTAACATGATAACAAAAGGGTGGTGATTGATATGATGAAAGAAGATCCCATGCCCTGGGATCAATGAAAATCTTGAAAATTCAAGAGCTTTTAGTACTGTCCTTGTTTCCTTTTTTATGTACTCCGTCTTCCTTTTTGCTCGGCAAAGTGGTATATGCCAACTTTCAAAGGGCTTAATCTCAGTGGATCGTGACAACAAGGCCACTCTGCCAGTTACAAGTAACAAATGGTTGAATTTGAGAGCGGTAGCTAGGTCACTCTGTCACTTACAATATTGCAGAACTTGGTTTCTGTTCCTGAGTTTGATGAATTATATTTAGTCAACCATACAACATAGTAATAATCAAAGTGAGACTTGTTGCAAGGCTTCAAGATTCTAGTTGTTTTTTAAGATTGCAGGAGTCAAAGTATGATTTGATTGTGAATGATGGTTTGCAGAAAAGATAAGATACTAGTAGTAGTATGTATTATGGTTGATATGTTCATCATTATTATGTCAAAGAGTAACAGATATCTGTTGACGATGGTGACTGTGATGTTAATTTCTTTTTTCTCCGCGTTGACTAACTGTACAGAATACAAGTTGTAGGCGGCTCCATTAGTCATTGATTAAAGCAGTCCCCATTGCATTTATTAAAGATAACCCAAAAGTAGAGCTAATACTAGATGATATTCTATATATATGACAGCATTTAATTATATACTCTCCCCGTCTCAAATTAATTGAGCTGTAGCAAGATTTATTTGTGCCAAATTAGTTGACGTTTTAGGATTTTAAGACAACTTTTGCCAATTCTTTCCAACTATGCAAGAATATTTCTAAAAAAAAACTTTAACAGTTTGATATTGAAAATGTGGCTAGCAAGGGTAAAATAGTAAAAGACATACTCTATTTGTTGATTTGTTAATGGGCGCGCAGAAGCTGAAGGCGTCAACTAACTTGGGACGGAGGGAGTAAGAACTTTCTTTAACGACTTCGACACATAGTACTCCCTCCGTCTCATTTTATTTGTCCTCCTTACTATAAATAGTCGTCTCAAATTATTTGTCCATTTAGGAGTTCAAGACAAAATTAACTATCTTTTTCCTACCTTGCCTATAATATTAATTGATCTTGAAAGTAAAAAAACAAAGTTAACATTTATTAACGAGAAAAATATGGTGGGTCAATAGTAAAAAATATCTCCTTATTAATGTTTTCTTAAGGAATGTGTAAAAATAAAAGAGACAAATAAAATGAGGCGGAGGGAGTATATTTTAGAAACTTAGGGTAACAATTGCATACATCTCTCTCAGACTTCTCTTTAATACTGTATTGATGAAATTACACTGAATATATTTGTTGTGTATAGTTCTTAAATATATCTTGGTATTTCTATGAGGGTATACGAGGCTAAGAGCATGTTATCACTAATGATAATATTGGAAGTTGAAGTTAAAAGAGTTTTAAAATATTGAAAGGTATCATTCTGAAACATGTTAAAAGGGATAAACTGTTACTCCTACTAGTATATAATATGGATCAGAGGGATTGAAGAAACAACCCATATTTGAAAAGCTCCATTGGATCTCACATTGTTTTAAATACAGAGAATCAATTACAGGCACACCTTATTCTTTAAAATGATCCGGGGGACATACTCTGCGTAAGCAGTTACAACAACTAATTTCTTTATTTATTATGCATTTTAAATGTAGTAAAATAATAATAGAAATCCATTTTTTATCCCTACTGCTATTATTACACCATCATTTGCAATCAGTACTGATAGTACTGTACTGCTTGTATAAATTTAATAGCAAATCGCAGAATAAGTTTTTAAATATAATATCCATGTTCTATGTTTAGTATACATCCAAATGATGTAACATGCTATATATCACAAGACTATAAATTTACATCATTTGTCTTCTTATCGTACCTATTTACTTATTAATTTTACCACTAAAATATAAAAGAATAAGCATGTGACTGCATATTATCTTTATTAAAAAATGAAATATGCATACGTTTTCAACTAATCTTTTAACATTGGGATCGAACATCTATCATAACTACGCATATGTGAGGTACAAGCAATCAAGACAAAATTATTTAATCAAACCGTTTATGTTGGGATCATTTTTTTAAGGTTCAATTCAATATAGCATAAACACAACACATATACTAGCCCATGAGAATTATCTTGTAGGAAATTTATACTGATGGGATGTTTAGGTGCATTAAACATACAAAACTTACATTTGTGCAATGCATGAGAGCTAAGATGACTACTAGTATGAATCAGGCGTCAAGATTCATTATGCAGAGACCATAGAACCATATATATCAAGCTTCATAGGTAATTATATACTAAATTAATATTACACATTGTTTTGTTCTTGGAAAAATGATAATGTGGTCTTCCCCAAGGGTGGCCAACTAGTCATTCGTCTGAAGATCACGATATATGTTGCACTAATTTGATGTTGTTATCGAGAAAGATTGCGTACTACCTAATTGCTGACTTTTTGCCTATAGAGAGTGATCTGCTTAATGGTAGTGGCCTCATGTTAGCAAGATTTTTGAATCTCAAGTTAATACGCCAACTAAAATTTGGTCAACTTAGAAGAACCTCTTAGGACTTCCAATATTTGTCCTATCCAACATGTTAAAGAAAGTGCTCTAAAAAAATCTGAGATGGTTGACTATGTAGTTGAGACAGATCAATTCTATCAACTAATGATTCTCAATTTGTTAGAAAATTGCATGGATTAGGGGATTCTGCTCCTCGACTATGAGTTCCTAGATCAATTTACGGGAGGTCCAAACATTGAATGTCACGATTGCCTTGAAACAAGTTGAGCTTGTTTAATAACTGATTGTATCAAACTAGTTGAGGGGGCATGAACTTAAAAGGGATGTTGTAGACTAAAGTTATAAATGCTTGGAAATAAAAGCACTAAAGATAGTAAATTGAATTGAGCGGATTAAAAAACGGTAATACTAGTAAGATAAATATTGATCTATGTTAGACAGTGTCCTATTTATTTACAAGTATCGCGATTAATGTGACTTTTGAAGGATATTTTTGACGAAATTCTTTGCAAATTTTGAATTTTCAAGCGAAAGGTCTATGAAGGAGTCAGATCAATTATATAGTATTTGATATAGTACAAAATTTAATATGGAAACACATACTCCCGTCACATGTCAAAATGCTCTTAAAATTTGTGTTCGAAATATGTGATGATAGCTTTGTAACTATAAATGAATGTCATTATGGATTAAATTAAAATGTTAAAGTTAAAAATATTTAAACATAAAAAAAAATCTTTTTTAAGAATAGATTAAAAAAGAAAAGGGCCATATCAAATGAAAATGAGAAGTTAGAATTTTAGTGTCATTTCAAAAAAAGAAGGGGATTCAAAAATATCATACTTAAATTTTTATTTGTGATCTAAATCTATTTTTTAACCCTTTACTATTTTACTAGATTTTTTTTTTCATTTAGAGAAGATTCAATAGTTCATGCATAGAAAAGCCACATTCTTAATTATACAATTTAATTTTTCAACGGGGGTTATTTGCAGTGGCATATCTAGCCACCCGACTACACACGAGTTTGGTGGAACCCAATAACTTTTGCCTAGACATTATATTTAGGTTAAAGTTTAATTTTCACTTAATTTGTGTAAATAAACTATACATAATCCAAGACACAAAAAAAAATTATAATTCAAAATCCATAAACTTAAAATACTGAATTCGTTTTTTTGTTATTTGGAGCAAGGTAGCTTGTCGGAGAAGTCCTTATTTAGTGTGGTAGACTTGCTTGGCCAAAGAAGTGCTGGGAATTTGTTTGTGTCTTTGGATAAAAAAGAAATGATTTGGCAAGGACCTAGGAAGTGGTTGAAAGTTGCATGCGTCTTTATTGCATAACTATGTCAACGCCCAAACTATATTTTATTGCACCTTTCACACTCATATGACAAGACAACTTAACCACAAACTAGGTGGTCAAATGCTCTGCTGTCATTGCTGTGGTAGTGTTGATGTGCAAATTGCACCAAGTCCAAAATCAATATTTGAGTCTTCTTTGGCTACACGTTTCCTTGGTCGGTTTCAATATTGACAGTTAATGAATAATGTACTCACGTCACAAATTGAGTAATTTATTTGGGTATTGTTCTACTTATGTACTGGATTCTGTTCGCTAGAGATGTGTACGGTAGAAACTCGTTGAGACATGAACAGAATGTTTGCAAGCTTCTTGTGTCTACAAACCACAAATCCATCATGTTCCACACTTTTACGTAAAAATTTCGCGGGGAAGCCACTTTGGCACCCGCTTTGTGATGCGTAGCCTCTGTTTACAAATTCGCTGAGAATTAGCCACTAGACGCGTTTTTTAAAAATAATAGCATGACGATGTCGTTTTACACATTTTGGAAATTCCGGTTTTAACCTTCCTTATTTTTAACTTATTCGGTGTTTTTGTTTCTCTGTTTAATACTGTGACTTTTGAACTCTATCAAACTATACGAACTCTCTTTCGAAATACAGCAATTTCTTATTTTTGAGATTTTGAAGCTTTGTGTGTAAGGTAACTGTGTTTACTTCGTATATTAAGGTAACTGTGTTTACTTCGTATTGTTTTTTTTTTTTTCATTTTTGTACGTGTATATGGGTTATTTAGGTTTTGATTTTGTTTCGAACAATGTTTAGATTTTCATTGGAGTACAGTATAAGCTTTTGATTTCCTTTAAAATGGTAGGGTTTTTTTAATGGGAACGCTTTGTTTCTGTGAAACCCATTGTCCCCAGAACTATATACTGTGACCTTCTGTTGTGGATAGGCTGTTGCCCATGATTAAAAACTGGGACTGTGTGTTTTTAAGAGGTACTTGTCCATTGTAAATGGTGGGTTATTTTTTAGAAAGGGGGCAACGGTTTTTTTTTTTGTCAAACCCTTTGCCCCAGAAGTATATACTGTGACTCTGTTTTAACAAGTGCTTGTGTACCCAGCACTAATGTCTGGGGGAGCGGGTGGGCCACCAAGCTCTCCCCCAGTACAAAAAACATGGGACTGTGCATAACAAAGCATCATAGGCCCCAGCACCAAATGCTGTGACCTTTGTGTTCAACAAGTGCTTGTGTCCCAGTTCTAAATCATGGGACTGTGCATAACAAAGCATCATAGACCCCAGCACCTAATGCTGTGACCCTTGTGTTTAAAAAGTTCTGTGTCCCAGTTCTAAAACATGGGACTGTGTATAACAAAGCATCATAGACTCCAGGACAAAATGCTGTGACCCATTTGTTTAAAAAGTTCTGTGTCCCAGTTCTAAAACATGGGATTGTGTATAACAAAGCATCATAGACTCCAGGACAAAATGCTGCGACCCATTTGTTTATTAAGTTCTTGTGTCCCAGTTCTAAAAATGGGACTTTGCATAACAAAGCATAATAGGCCCCAGCACCAAATGCTGTGACCATGCACATGAACTACTTGTGCTCCCAGCACCAAAATCTGGGGGGAGGGGTTGGGCTACCAAGCTCTCCCCCAGCACAAATACTGCGACCTTGCACATGAACCACTTGTACCCCCAGCATCCCAAATACGGTGACTGTGCAGATAAACTACTTGTACCCCCAGCATATATGTGTTAATTTTCCTTTGTTTTTATTTTAATACATGTGCTAATGTTACAACAATGGAGATTATTCCAAGTGATGAGGTTACGGATAATCTGCCAAACGACGATGGTATATTGCTTCCATTTGCGCAGTGGAAAAATCGTGATTGCCAGTGGAAAGGTGACACAGAGTATCGTGGATTAATCGAAGGGTTGCTGTCTGCGGATTACCTGGAGAAAATGAAGAAAGGGCCATTCGGCAAGTTTATGCTTTTGGAAGATGCTAAATATTCTGGGAGGCTTATAAATTGTTTTCTCCAGTCTCAAATAGTTTCTTCAGACAACACTAAGCTTAGCTTTAAAGTTTTTGGTGATATAGTGGATTTCACAGCTGATGATTTTCATGTAGTTAGTGGTCTTAATATTTCCAGTATTGTAGATATAAGTATTTTTAAGCTTTCAAAGAGTAGATTAAAAGAGAAGTATTTCAGGAATCCTGAAGACGATGTTAATAAAAAGGACAGCAAATGGACTTTAAAGTTATATGACTTGCTTGATTTGATTGAACATCATTCTAGTTATGTGAGAGTGGCTCCAAAGAGCAAGGGCAATCTGAATAGAGTGTCTGCTGCACGATTGGATGTTCCATTAGAGCAAGATGCTGTTAAATTAGCCGAGCTATATTTGCTTAATTCTGTTTTATTGGGCCGGCCATTACCTAGAGTAGTGGATGATCAACATATGATTATTATTGATAATGAAGAGGTGCATAGCTGTTATCAGTGGGGTACTGAGATATATCGTCAAATGGTACACCATTTGCAATCAATCATAAAGCCAGGTTCTTCTACTTATTTGTTTCCTGGTATGCCCTTCCTATTCTGTTGCTGGGTGGCAGAGGTGTTCCCTGTGTTCAGGCAGTATTTTACTGTTCGCCCTAGGATCAAACCTGTGATGCTTCGTTACACATGTACTTTTACCCCTCAATACAATGTCTTGTGTGATGACTACTTTCATAATGAACAGGTGAGTTTTATGAGTACTTGCTTTTGTTTGTTATTTATTTGTTTTACTTTTTTGTTGGTTTTGAAATGTATTTTTTAATAGTTTTGGGAGGATGCCTCAGTGAGACCAATAAGACATAAATCTAAACATGCTTCAACTTCAAAATCACCCTCAAAGTCATCTTCAAAGACTAGTTCAACAGGAGAATCTATTGACATGAATGAAGTTGTAAAGGTGAAATTCTTCGTGGGTTTTGTCTTTTAATTTTTTTTTCTTATGTGGTTTTAATGTTTTTTCTTTTACCAGAGATTGACAGCTAATCTCAAAGTTAACTTACCTACTGAGAGCAAGATTCAACATATGATCAATTCCTCAGAAAATAGTGTAAAGAAAGATCTTGCTGACATGGAGAAGAGGATTACAGATCAGTTGAATGCAAAGTTTGATGCATTACTGCTTCTTGTTGCAAAATCAAAAACAAGTGATCTCGGAGAAAACTGTGGTGTGTCTGTAAGTAAATCAGTTACCAGGAGTAGAAATGAAAAGAGTAATTTTGTTGATAATTTGATTTATTCAGATGGCCGCAATAGTTTTTTCAAAGAAACATTTAATCAGGCAGAGCTTGGTGGTAGTGTACAAAGTGATCATGGTATTGCAGCTCCTTTAATAGATGCAAGTGATCAAATAATTGTGGATGTTTTAGAGCATTACAAAGCTGATACTAGTGACCCTATTGATGAAGCAAAAGGTACAGATGATTTAGAAAAGGCGCCATCAAATTCAGACAATCATCAGCAAAGTCATGGTAGTCAAAATAGAGTATTCTGTATAGTCGTAATTTAAATAAAAAGGAATTTTTTTGTTTAATGTAATGATTTTTTATTTTTTGTATATGCAGATAAACAGAATCCTTCATCTGATTTATTGGACAAGTGTCCATCTAAAGATGATGATGTATCTTTGAATCCAACAGATGTTCAGCTTCGTGATGAAACAATTTATCCCACACTGAATGGTAAGAAGAAAAAAATTTGTTGGTAGATTGAACCAACATATTATGCACTAATACTGTGTTTTTATGATAAAATACTGGGACTCTTTGTTTAACAAGTACTTGTGTCCCAGTTCTAAATTATGGGATTTTCTATAACAAAGCACTATATGTACAGCACAAAATACTGTGACTTTTTCATATGAAGTATTTTGTGCCCCAGCACCAATGTCTGGGAAGTCTATAGTAATGGGAATGTATTTTAAATATGTGTGTTTTGACACTTCTGTTTTCTATAGAGAAATGTAATGTATTGTGCTTATTTATTTTTACAGAAGGTAATAATTGTGAATCTGGGAAAAGTGCTGTGGTTGTAGAACAAATTAATGAATTAAAGCATCTTGTTGAAACTGGTATTTGGACACCAGTAGGTATGGAAAAGTAATTTTTATATAATAAATAGTGTTCCTATTTTTGTTGTTGAAAATGTGTAACAAATTATCTTGTTTTGAAGTCTCTCAAGAAAGTTCTCAAGAAGGTTGTCAACCAATTAAGCTTGCTGATAACCAAATATTTTTGACTCCTGGTATGCGAAAATATGTTGCATATTTTGCATGGTCCACACTCCAGCATAAAATATCATGTTGGTTGGTTAATGAATAGTTTGTCTTGTTCCATTTACAGAAGCAACAAATGTTAAAGCTGATAAGGAAGATGTTGTCAATGAACGCAGTCACAGTGCTGAGGTTCGACTTGAAGTTAGGGCTGTCAGCGAGCTTTGCATAGCTGGTCTTGTTTTTACACCAGAAGGTATGTAATCGTCTTTTTTATAGTTATTTTGTGTTCTTATTGTTCGCAAATGTGTGATATATTATCTTTATTTATAAAGGTTCTCAAGAAGGTTCCCAAGAAGGTTCTAAAGAAGATCTTAAAAAAGGTGTTGAGCATTTGTCTCCAAAAAAGGGTTTGAAAGCATTTTCCAGCAAGAAAAGGAAGAAACGTGATAATGATGCTTCTCCTGAAATTGCATCTCCCCTCAAACCTAAAATTGGTGAAAATTTGGCTGATGTAAGCAAAAGCATCATGAATATTCGTTGCATAGATGCACCTTCATTTTCAATTGGCTTGACACAGCCATCGCAAGAGACTGCAGCAGTGATTGATAGTGTCAGGCATGATTCTATGGATATCGATCGCTCAGAAAGTAAGGGTGGTACAGAATTGGCATTAATAGAGAAAGACAATTCAAAACTTACGACACTTGCTGATGCATCTGTTGTAGTACTGGAGCAAGAGTCTGCTTTGGATTCAGCCATGAAAACACCTGAACAGTCAAGGAAGGTTGCTGGAACAAATGTCTGTGCAAGTAATTATGCAGATGTGTCTTCATGTAAACAACAGTCGGCAATGCAGTCTTCAGTGAAAAAGGAGGAAGTTATGGATTTAGCTGTTTTGCCAGAGAAACCATCAAATCATCCAGAAGGAGGAGAGGTGTTAGGCAGGGGACATAGGGTTCGTAAGATTAGCCGCCACTTATTATCTCCATTCAGGCCTTTTCATCCAAAGAAAAAGTGTGATTGGAAGCCTTCTTATAGGCGTGTATGCCCTTTTCATACTGTCAATGCCACGTCTAATTGTTTGGCAATTTTTGACAAATGGTTGAAGCAAGGCTTGAAAGTGACTGATAAAAACAGCGTCTCTAAAGTGTAAGTTATTTTATTTTATTTTTTTTAGTTATTGTGTATTTTAAGTTACACGGTGTTGTGGATTATATTAGTAAATTTGTATTCTTTATGTTGTTTGTGTTTAACTTTTTCAGGGGTGATGATCTTTATGATGACAAAATTGCAGACATCAATTCACAGAATAAAATTAAATTGTATAGTGTTTCAGTGAAGAGCAAAATGTGGTTTAGAGAGATTGCAGATAGAAGATATCCACTTACCAATGAGGTTTTCTACAGCTTTTTTTTATTATTGGTTCTGTAGTGTTTTATATATATATTTGTTAACTAATTTTTTTTTTTTTTGCGTTTTGTGATTTTTTTTGTCATGCAGCATGTTGATGTTATACTGTACTATCTGAGGAAGAAACATGTATATCATTTCACAAACTACTCAGCGCTCTTCACAACGACAGACTTGAATTTTGATTTTTTTGTAGAGTCGTTGTTCTTTTCGAAGGTTGAATCCTATTTTGAAAATATGGCAAAGGAAGAGAAGACCAGGAGAATAAAAGAGAAGAAGGATAGAATGGAAGAAGAGTGGAAGAACAAAGAAAATTTTGAAAAAATGAAGGCCCAACAAAAGAAAGGAGCAAAAAGGACTCGTGGTCAACAAAAGAAAAAAAAATATGATCCTCCAGCAGAAGTTGTTTTTGGAATTCATGACTTGACATTGGACGATTTAGAGAAGATTGAGTTAGATTTCTACCTAGCACAGTATGAAGGAACTGCACAGAATAGCCTACTTGAGTGTGTGAATGGGTCTTCTAATGAATGTGGCATAGCATGGGGTCAAGTCGAAAAAGTTTTTATGCCAATTAGGAAGACTTCAGTTGATCCTAATGATTACATGTCTTGCACTCATTATTGGTTGGGAGTTTATTCTATAAAAGATCATAGAATCGATGTCTATGATTCGGTTTTTGATGGGGATGAAGATTTTGTGAAGATCAAGATGGCAATGTATGCAATTGCTATACCTAAGCTACTAAAAGAAATGGATTTCCATACAGAATATCCTAATTTTGGTACAACGTACAAGAAACTTGATATTGTTTATCAAGCAGCACCAAAACAATTAGGAGATACAGACTGTGGTATTTTTGTAACAAGGTTTACAGATCTACTCATGCTTGGACAGGATTTGTTTAAACAGGAATGGGGAGTAGAAGCCATTAGTATTTACAGGAGAATGGTTGCTGTTAATCTACTGTCGCATGGAAAATCAAAAAGAGATGAAGGCTATGAAACTCCACCAGAGAAATTGAATGATGATTATGGAGAGCACGATGAGAAGCTAGCTTGTGAACATGGAAGGCTGCCTCTTCTTTGAATCTTTATTAATCTTTTTTATAAACAATGCAGTGTATACATTTTTTGAAGTATGTATAGTTAATATGTTGTTTGTTTGTTATTATTTATGAGCTTGGGAACTATATAAATTGGAATGCTAAATACTTTAATCCCCCTGTACAAAAACATGGGACTGTGCATAACAAAGCATCATAGGACCCAGCACCAAATGCTGTGACCCTTGTGTTTAACAAGTGCTGTGTCCCAGTTGTAAATCATGGAACTGTGCGTAACAAAGCACCATAGACCCCAGGACAAAACGCCGTGACCCTTGTGTTTAACAAGTGGTTGTGTCCCAGTTCTAAAACATGTGACTGTGCATAACAAGCATCATAAACCCCAGCACCAAATGCTGTGACCCTTGTGTTTAACAAGTGCTGTGTCCCAGTTGTAAATCATGGAACTGTGCGTAACAAACCACCATAGACCCCAGGACAAAATGCCGTGACCCTTGTGTTTAACAAGTGGTTGTGTCCCAGTTCTAAAACATGTGACTGTGCATAACAAGCATCATAAACCCCAGCACCAAATGCTGTGACCCTTGTGTTTAACAAGCGCTGTTTCCCAGTTGTAAATCATGGAACTGTGCGTAACAAAGCCCCATAGACCCCAGGACAAAACGCCGTGACCCTTGTGTTTAACAAGTGGTTGTGTCCCAGTTCTAAAACATGTGACTGTGCATAACAAGCATCATAAACCCCAGCACCAAATGCTGTGACCCTTGTGTTTAACAAGTGCTGTGACCCAGTTCTAAAACATGGGACTGTGCATAAGAAAGCATCATAGACTCCAGGACAAAATGCTGTGACCCATTTGGAAAATCCAGCCGTTAAAAAGAATAGGAACCGAAATGACGGTTTTCATCATTACTCCTGCAGTCTCGAAGCACGCAACAGTCGCTTTTTTAGTAAATATGATTTTCACCATCTTGAAAACCTTTTACTCCATTCCATATTTCATCCAAACCTTCAAAGCTTCAAAACACCTTTCTAACAATTTCTAAAACGCAAAAACTCTTCCAATCTTTTAATCCAGTTGTCTCCAAAACCCAAGAAAAGTCTCAATATGGATGCTGCGGCTAGTACTTCCTCAGCAGCAGGTGGTCAATCCACGAGTTCTTCAACTTTGGTTGCTGATGTGATCCCGAAAGTTTGGGGAAACCTTGAAAATGATTGTTCAGTCATCTCGTTCAGTCATTATGGCAATATAAGGTCGTGGCCTTCAAGCCGGTTTAAGAGTTCAATTACTCTCGACCTCTTGCATAGGGTTAAGGAAGATTGCGGCTGGGACGATGATGTTACAGTTTCTTGCCCCTACCCAACGGAGAATATTACTTCTGTGAGAACTGGTTGGACGGCCATATCCACGTATCCATTCACAATAGGCCATACGCTGCCATTGCATCCTGTTATAGAGGACATTTGTAAATACTACCTTATCTGCCCGGGGCAGCTGTGCCCGAGCATTTATAGAATCATTTCTCTGCTACAATGGTTTGCCGATGAGACTGAGCAAGATTTTGAGTTTAAGCATTTTATCTCTTTGTATAGCCTTCAGGTTGCAAGAGACGGGTATATCAATGCTCGTATGAGAGGAAGAAAAGCTTTAGTGCATAATTCTGGAGATACAGGTGATAGGGGTTGGATGCATAGGTATGTTTATGTGCAGTCCAAACTCCTCACACGTGGCAGCAAAACTAATCTCCGCGAGGTGTGGAACAAAACTCGTAAGTCCCTGAGTCTTTGTATTAAATACTCTCTGAGTTACGTATTTGCAACTTTTGACCTTTACTCTTTATTGGTTAGCTGACAAGATTCCTTACGACGGTCTGATTTCCGAGGAGGAGTTGTCTGCTTGGGTTGAACCCATTTTGGCAGCTTTCAACCACGAGGAGAGGCAGTGGTCCTACTATGCTTCTGAAAAGAAATTGTCAAATCCTAGTACCCATGGTAAGCTGATTACCCAACTTCCTCCTAATTTATGTTGAACTCACTGTGGTATTAATATGACTTTATTCCCAGGTTTAGGTGCTAGTGGTAGTTACTTTCCTGCTCCTCCTCCTGTTGAGGAGACTGTTGACCCCGTGGCCGAGATCAACGAGGAGGCAGCTGCCATCCTCCAAACTGCTGTAGCTGTTAAGGCCAGAGAAGGTGGTGAGGAGGTCCTTGCGAGCTTGAAGAGAAAGCAATCTGACTCTGAAAAGAGTAAACCCAAGAAGAAGACGAGGACAGCTCGCAAGAGTCCTCAGTCTTCTGAAAAGACAATTGAAACCAATGCTGCTGCTGCTGATATGCCCAAGGCTGGGCAGGAGAGTGTTAAAAGCTCGGCGGCCACCCCTGAATCTGCTGGGCCTGTGATATTCGATATTTCTGATTCAGATGCTCTCGATGTGAGCTTGACTTGGAGGAGGAGGGCACCTCTTCAGGGTGATAAGAGGAAGGATGTAGAGACTTCTTCTTATGCCTTCGAGAAGAGTCCCCGAGTTGATGATGGGGAAGGGGATAGAGCTGGGGAAATGGGGGAAGAAAGAATGCACGAAGGTTTTGCCTTCTTCCCTGAGGATCCAAAGCTGAATGAGCCTGAACGGGTTGGTAGTCAGCAAGGCGAGCCTGAGCAAGCCAGCCACAGGCGCCCTGGCAAAGAGCCGATGAGAGAGGAGGCTGAGGAAAAAGAGGAGGAGCAAGATGAGGGGGTTGATGAGTGAAGGAAAGCTGAGGCGGAGGCTGAACCTCAGGTCTTTTATTACGAGGACATGATGAATTTGGCTGGTGAAGGGGTGGCACCAATTTATCTGCAAGAGTGCGACACTCTGGACCCCGAGGAAACAGGTGACGTTGAGGTCTCTCGCACAAAGCTTACCAGGCGAGTATCGGTAGGAGGAAAGACTGGGGCCTACTTTGTTAAGGGTATTCGTCACAAATTCGGTCCCCAGTACCCTTCTGAACAAGCGAGGGAGCCCAGGCCGTGTATGAGGGAGTGTGACTTCACTATCTATCCGGATACAAATTTTCTGGCGAAGCCTGGCCACTTGGTTAAAGTGACGTCTAACCTGATCGGTCCTCGCGAGGAGTGGAACATGCGTAGCATGAGTGACGAGCAGCTAGCTTACGCAATTGCTGAAGATACTGCTCGAGTAATGTTTCCCTCTTTACTTCTTTATTCCTATTAAGTCCTTAGTTCTGATTACCTGCATATTTTCATTTTGTTGCCAGGCAAGTATGATGGCTGCCGAGCTCATGTTCCGCTCTAGGTTGAACAACCAGGAACAAGTCCTTGGCTTGAAGAAAGATCTTTTGAAGGCTCTCCAGGACAAGCAGGCCCTAGAAGAGGAGAAACAAGCTCTGATCAGGGAGAAGCGAGTCCTGGAGGGGAGGCGTGGCTTCTTTGAGGATAAGATAGACAGGTTGGAGAAATCCAACACTGAGGCCAACGACAAGATACATGCCCTCCTTGAGGAGAAGGACCGTCTTCTGGACGAGAAGGAAAGGTTTGCACTATCATTCGAGGATCTGAAAACCAGGATAGATGAACAAGGTCGCCAGATTTCTCAGCTTGCCCATGAGCTTAATATGAAAGAAGTTACCTTGGAAAGCATCCGTAGCACTTCTGACCTAATGTTGAGAAACATGAACAAGGCTGAAGCTGAATCTCGGGCTGCTCGAGGAGAACTGCAAGAAGCCAAGAATCGGGCTGAGGAATCTGTTAGGACCCAAGAGCTGTTGACGAAGGAGTTGGCGAATTTGAGGGATCATTATACAATCGAGTCCAAACTGGAAGCTCTTGAAGCCAAGAAAAAGTTGCTCATCCAAATGCAGCGCGGCCAGGTTAATGTCGACTCAGTCCTTGATCAGACCATAGCAGCTATCATCAGTGTCAAGCAGGCCTTGGGCATGGAAGTAGGAGCCGACGACGATGATGTCGAAGAGGACGATGAAGGCAGTGAGGATAACGAAGATGAAGATTTGGCTGGGGATCCGACTGATGGAGCTAGTGCATCAGATCGAGATCCTGGCCCAAATGATGACTAAGGCCTCATCTGGTCGTCCTTGTAAATTTACTGGATGCTGTTAATTTGAATATTGCTAATTTGTGGACAAATGTATATTTTGACTACTTCTGTTTTTGTCCGACTGATGAAGGCTTGATGATCATTTTTGATCTCAAGTCTTGTTTATATGAATGACGTTGGTATTCGCTGTTTTAATGAGGTTTTCAGAAGTCAGAATTATATTTCAAATCCTAGTGTCTGAGTTCCTTATTTGGTGTTAATCTGCGCAGATGTTCAAAGTAAAATTTGATCATAACTAGGTTAAGTTGCCCTTAGTTAAGATAAATGAAGTCAGGCCTCTATAAATGTTATGTTTTTAATGGTTGCATCTGCAAGTGTAATTTATCTTTTCTTGTACTTTGAGGATACTTCTTTTGTGTTTTATGATAATGTTAATTAAAATGCCTGTAAGTTTGTGTTTGTTTTGTGTGAAAAATGTTATCTAATATGCTGGGGGATTGCTAAGATGTTTTTGCCGTGAGTAGTAAAACAAGGCGCATGGATCATACTGCCTCCCAAATGTTTAACCTGGGGCTAGTGTTTTAAGGAACATGGACGCCCCAGATGTTTTTGCTGTGGACATTTGAGTTTTTATTTTTATTTTCCAATGCACTTTTTCCACTGCACCGTAAAGGAAAAGAACAAGCAATGTGCAGCTTTTATATAAAGAATGAAGAATCTTTACTATCATCCAAAAGCACAAGGACAATACAATATAATTGAGAAGTTTTCTTGTACAATTATTTTAATATAAATAGACTACTTTGTTACTGAATAGAAGAGGCAAATATTTTTGTATTTTTAAGATGGGAACAGTCGTTGAAGCAGTGTTGAATGAATTGGATGCTGAATTAGATCAATTTGTAAGTTAATCACACCATTTTTTTTTTAAAGTGTTATTTGTTTGTTGGTCTTGTTATGCTTTGCAGACTTCACCCAGTCTTTACACTGGGACGTTATGGTAAATATATAAGCAGATCCAGTTTTTTTTAACTGGTGGTTTTTGGTCTAAAAATAAAGAAATACCAGCTACATTGGGATTCGAAAAGTCAGGACTTTATTAGGGAAGACCAAACAAACCTACCATTTTTTACTACATTTATTGTGATATCTTTAATCGATTCTTTGACCGTAAGAGCTGGACAAAAGTTAATATTAGATAAATAATCTATACCCAGCATATTAGAGAACATTTTTCATAAATAAGATGGGAACAGTCGTTGAAGCAGTGTTAAGTGAATTGGATGCTGAATTAGATCAATTTGTGAGTTAATCATAGCATTTTTTTAAAGTGTTGTTTTAGTTTGATGTTATTATAAAAGTTTGCATTTCTTCTTTTGTTTTGTTTTGTAGATTTTGCCAGTATGGTTGGCAATTAGGCTTCCCAGACGTGATGTTCCAGCCACTCTTATTTGCCGTGGTATTCATTTCCAGATGAACTACCTAAAAGTGAGAAGACAGAGGAAACTGTGTAATGGATGGAGGGAGTTTGTACGCACTAACAATCTTGGAGTAGGAAGTACGTTACATTTTAGGGTTCTGGAATCTTTAGATCGTGTGGTTTTAAATGTTCGTATATGGCAGCCTGAACTAGAACCTTTAAGTTCAAGTTCTAGTTCTAGTTCTAGTTCTGGCTCTACTGTTGAAGATGCTTGAAATAAGATAGCATATATTTTGTGTTTTAGTTCAATATCTGAGTTTTTGGTAAACAATATCTGAGTTTTTGGGGCAGTTATATATGTGTAATATAACTGTTGTTTTTTGAATTGTGATTGTTCAGTAAACAACATCACAAATATTATGTAATGGTGCCTTTTCAATTATAAGTTGCTATGAAGTTCTATGTGAAGTTTCTATGTTGTCATTTTTAATTATTAGTCTATAATTTCCAACTAGTTTACAGTTATTAGCATAGGACCCCATATCAAAATGCTGTAATTTTTCAACTGCATAACAATATAGCTCCAGCAAAAGTACTGGGGGATGAATACTGTGACTTTTGAACTCTATCAAACTATACGAACTCTCTTTCGAAATACAGCAATTTCTTATTTTTGAGATTTTGAAGCTTTGTGTGTAAGGTAACTGTGTTTACTTCGTATATTAAGGTAACTGTGTTTACTTCGTATTGTTTTTTTTTCATTTTTGTACGTGTATATGGGTTATTTAGGTTTTGATTTTGTTTCGAACAATGTTTAGATTTTCATTGGAGTACAGTATAAGCTTTTGATTTCCTTTAAAATGGTAGGGTTTTTTTAATGGGAACGCTTTGTTTCTGTGAAACCCATTGTCCCCAGAACTATATACTGTGACCTTCTGTTGTGGATAGGCTGTTGCCCATGATTAAAAACTGGGACTGTGTGTTTTTAAGAGGTACTTGTCCATTGTAAATGGTGAGTTATTTTTTAGAAAGGGGGCAACGGTTTTTTTTTTGTCAAACCCTTTGCCCCAGAAGTATATACTGTGACTCTGTTTTAACAAGTGCTTGTGTACCCAGCACTAATGTCTGGGGGAGCGGGTGGGCCACCAAGCTCTCCCCCAGTACAAAAAACATGGGACTGTGCATAACAAACCATCATAGGCCCCAGCACCAAATGCTGTGACCTTTGTGTTCAACAAGTGCTTGTGTCCCAGTTCTAAATCATGGGACTGTGCATAACAAAGCATCATAGACCCCAGCACCTAATGCTGTGACCCTTGTGTTTAAAAAGTTCTGTGTCCCAGTTCTAAAACATGGGACTGTGTATAACAAAGCATCATAGACTCCAGGACAAAATGCTGCGACCCATTTGTTTAAAAAGTTCTGTGTCCCAGTTCTAAAACATGGGACTGTGTATAACAAAGCATCATAGACTCCAGGACAAAATGCTGCGACCCATTTGTTTATTAAGTGCTTGTGTCCCAGTTCTAAAAATGGGACTTTGCATAACAAAGCATAATAGGCCCCAGCACCAAATGCTGTGACCTTTGTGTTCAACAAGTGCTTGTGTCGCAGTTCTAAATCATGGGACTGTGCATAACAAAGCATCATAGACCCCAGCACCTAATGCTGTGACCCTTGTGTTTAAAAAGTTTTGTGTCCCAGTTCTAAAACATGGGACTGTGTATAACAAAGCATCATCGACTCCAGGACAAAATGCTGCGACCCATTTGTTTAAAAAGTTCTGTGTCCCAGTTCTAAAACATGGGACTGTGTATAACAAAGCATCATAGACTCCAGGACAAAATGCTGCGACCCATTTGTTTATTAAGTTCTTGTGTCCCAGTTCTAAAAATGGGACTTTGCATAACAAAGCATAATAGGCCGCAGCACCAAATGCTGTGACCATGCACATGAACTACTTGTGCTCCCAGCACCAATGTCCATAGAACTACTTGTGATAGTAATTTAAGTTACACAATATTTGTTGAAAATTGATAACCTATAGAAACTGTAAAGTCCATAGAAAATATAATTTCTTTGACTACATTTAATGTATTTTTGGCAAAATACATGCCGACTGACTAACAGTTACTCACTTTTTTTACTATAAATAACCCTTTGTAGTTAAAGCAAAGTACAAAGTTTTTTGAGATTTCATCTCCTCTTATAAACTGTAAAGTTTTTTTTTGAAAAGAAGATATGGCAGAAGAAGAGAATCGTGTGGAGGAACTAGGAAGTTTCGACAAGAAAATCACATCATCTTATTTTGATAGAGATGATTTTGTATGTTAAAAGAAATGACCAAAGTATTTTTTATTTTTTTCATTTATTTTTTTTAGTGTTTTGTGATTTTATTATTAACTGTGAAATATTATTCTTTTTAGATCTTTCCGAAAAGTTGGAAGCAGAGGCTGCCAAATATAAATGGAATGGCATGCATATTGTGTGAAGATGATGATGAGGTATATGAGATGAGCTTCAAAGTTGGGAAGCACGCACGGTTGTGTAATGGATGGAAGGATATGCTTAATAAAAAAGGCTTCAGGATAGGCAATATACTTCGTTTTGATCACCAGTTCCACAACATATTCAATGGTAATGCAACTGTTGTTTTTGAAGTTTCTGTCATAAATCATCAGGATGGTGAGGGAGGGGGTGAAGAAGAAGAAGAAGATGATGATGATGATGATGATGATGATGGTAGTGGCAGCAGCGACGAAGATGTAGGATCAGCCCAGAAGCCTATTGTGATTGAATAAGTTTTTGTAGTTTTTAAGTTTTTTCAGATAATATGGGTATGTATGTTTGTGTGTGTTTTTTATTAATCTGTGTTTTTAAGTTTTTCAGCAGCTGATCAATTATGAAGAATCCTTTTTAGCATTATGAACTATGTTTGTAAGTACTGTGTTGTTGTGGTCGATCAAAATGTTTGTTGTTCAATAAGTAAAAAAACTAATAAATAGATAAATGGAGACTACTATTTTGCACAGCAACAAATGAAAAGTGTATTTTTTATATATATTAATCCTTGTTAAAGAATACAGAGGAATTAAAATTTAAAAAAAAAATTCTCTATAAGTGAGAACAAAATGCTGTTAATTTCAATTGCATAACACCATTGCTCCAGCACAAGTACTGGGACCAAGTATAGCACCCTCCAGATCAAAATGCTGTTGTTTCTCAGCTGCATAATACCATGGCCCCAGCATAAGTACTGGGACTAATGTATGTGAGAACAGTTTATTATATATGAATAAATATTATTAATTTATATAATTACGAAAATGTTGCTCACATTCAAAAAACAAAATCTATTGTGCATTTTAAATATTGTAAAAGTGTTGTTATAGTAATTTAACTTGCAGAATCTTGTAAGATTTTTTATTGATTTGACTTGTCATGTAAAATGACAAAAGAATCTATCTACTTTTTTGACAATACACAAATGCTGTGGATTTCTAAAGTTAAAGTAGGGAATATTTTGTGGATTTCAATATATTTTTTGAACAAAAGAGAGTCTGTTCTAATGTATAGAATCTTCCCAGAATCTGTTTGATTTCTTTTTGTGTTGTCAACTGTGTAATACTGTTACTTTAATATAGTTGAAAATCTCAGTGTAATCTTTTCCTATACAGATACGACCTCTTCTTTACAAAGAAAGAAGCAAGGAATCTTTACAGCTTTTTTTGACTTACAATGTCAGCTAAAATAGAACAAATATTCTTTACATGTTTTTTCTGTTTTTGTTTTCTATAAATTAGACAGTGGTCTTGTTTTTTCACTTGTACAAAACAAAAATATTATTCCAAAATAAAAAAGGAAAAATAACAAAGCATTGAATAAAAAATGGCTTGCAATGATGAAGTAAGAAGACAACAATGGCGCCAGTTGAATA